>OY728134.1:445408002-446608002 GCA_963277665.1 Viscum album
AGGAATAAAATATGACCTTTTAGGTCCACATTGATTATATTAGGACATATATTATTATTTAATTCAAAGAAGAGTTCAAAGAGTTAAAATCAACGTTTAATAACTAAAACATTTTTTATTTAGATTTATACAGAAGATAGATTCATATATAAATATTAATTAGAAATATAAAAAGATTTCATACATAATGGTATTTTATTTATAATTTTTAGACATTAAATAATTTAATTTATTTTTGACACAATGATGATGTAGTAATTACCTTATTAATGAAATATGAACATAATTGATGTTATAAATACATAAATAAATGTAATTTGAGACTTTTTATAAATTAAACTAATTTTTTAGGTTAATATGATATGTTATTATTGATTCAAATAACTGTTTTTGAACTAGTCATGTTGTTATGATTTTCACAAAAATCAATTACCAAATAGTGTCAAAATTGACATAAAATAGTTTTTAAAACAAATATTATATTATTAATTGTTATTATATTCCTAAAAATCAATGGTTCAGCCAATTGACTTAGATAAGTTTATGTATATTAATAATGAACCACATGGGGTTCTTTTTTATTGTTATAGTATGATTATTAACCATATAGTGTAAGAAAACAAGAAGACAGAGTAAATGTTAAATTATTTAACTTTGAGTTAAATCTAAATGATAAGGTTATAATAGTAACCTACACTTGTCTAAAACCTATTTTTTGAGATTATTTAGACCCATACATACATTTTATTATAAATAAATCAATTTGGAGCTATTGTAAACCGAATATGACTTTATTATAAAATAATATTTTATGTTTTTCCTAAGGTGCCCCTCTCCTCCCTTATAAATGGAACTTCATGCCTCTTCTCTTTACACAATTTTGAGCTTTCAAGCTCGGAAAAACCCTGACCATTTCCCTTATCAACTTCCCTAGAAACAATATAGAGGTTCTTGTCTCCTCAAAAGACCATCTCTAGTGACTTAAGAGGAAGCTTAAAAGAGTTGCGTCGAAGAAGAGGTAATCTCTTCTACTGATTCTTTCAAGTTTCTTTCTTCTTCAACTTCTTCATATTTAGTTGTTTCATTAAAAAGTAATGACATAAGTATAAATAATATAATTATATGTTATTATAAATATGAAACAACCCCATTTCACTTTCTATCCATCCTATGGAAAACGAAATCACCGCAGGTGCATATGTACATAATATCGTCTCCACGCCGTAGTGTAATATGTTTTTCCACCACCACCTTACTTGGATGGGTATAATTGTGTAAAGAATAACTATATATAGTAATTATAACATCATACAGATTCTGAGATATTATATCATTCACTATAATTCAATTCAATTATTATGGGAATGATATCATCGCTTGTGCGTGCGTACGGATTACCGTCTCCACGACGCGATAAGATTCATTCTCCGTGTTAACCATTCAAGAATGATTATAAAGTTTAAATAATGAATAATAATGAAATATATGACATGATAATGCTACTGGATTTATGTATTTAGATATATATATATATATGGCATCTACTTACTTTCATTCAAGTCAACAAGGAAAGGAAAACAACGTTCATGCGTACGTACGACCTACCGTCTCCATGAACAGTGTATTTCATGTCATATATCTATCTATTATATATATATATATATACTGAAAATATATGATATAGAAATAATTATTTTCATTCTTGAAGTAATTAAATCATGATATAAGTAATAATAATATCAAGAACAACAAGTCCAAACACGTACGATACATAAAACGATTTTATCCAAAACGCTGCTTTAACACGGAATTTACAAAAGAATGGGTAATATAAATTCATAAGTGAACCATATGTGATATCATAACAATTAATATGATTTTGTATTAAATAAATGACTATTTCTAAATCATTATACAGGAGGTTCAGATACGTATGATGCATATCAGACATAAGGTAAGGGATAACTTTTCCAATCTCGTTTTTATCCGTGATTATTTATTCGTAAGTATTTACTGGGGTTTTATTTATCATACATGTCCCTATTTTCTAAAAATGGATTCATTTATATTTAAATTCCTTTTTACCCATTTTTTAAATTTACTACATGGTATGTAAGGAATCTTTGTTTTGTTTACCAAAGGAGTTACTTTTTTACTTTTCCGACAAAAGTACGAGAAGAATGTTTTTTTAACTTATACGGCATGAATGGATTTTACGGTTTCATATCTCCTTTTCATCATGAAGAATACTCTGCATGATTTCATGATTATTTTCAATAAAATACTTTTCTTTTATCATTTCATGGCATTTTGTGAAAATAAAAAGATTTTGAAGAAGAAAGGCTATTTTCCTCAAGAATGGTGTTCAAGTGTTTTATCAAAACTATTTTCCATCTATGATGAAATTATTTAGTATGTGTATGTTTCAAGTATAATGTCTCTATGATTTACATTATTTCAATTTTCTTATGATGAAACGATATCCATTTTTTTTATATGGATTATGTTATTATGGGATGATGTTCATGAAAACCATTTTTATTCATTGGGTTATGATGAATGATTTATGTCTATGTTGTGGCACAAGTAAGAATGATTTCATTATGAGATGGGTGGGACCTATATCTCCCTCCAATGCATTGGGTAAATATTTATATCTCATGAGATATACATGGCAGGAATGAAAAGTTAATTCGGTTCAATGATACAGGAGTAGAACGAGGAGTGAACTCGGTTCAGAAAGGGACTTTGTCCACTAAGATGGTCTATGAAGAAATGTCTTGGCTACTATTGAAATCATATCATGTGCTTAATGGTTTTCCACAATTACATGTTTTATTCCAATTCTATTTTATCATGATTGATGTTCCTTTATGATATATGCCTTACGTACTTCAAAGATTTATGTCATTGCTCATGATTTTGATGTTTAGATTTTATGTTCCAGTTTTTGCATTCAAATGTTTATGGATTATTTTATGTTCTCTATGTTTACCTTTTCTGAGCATTTGAGCTCACCCTTTTTATGTTTTATTTTCCCCAGGATAAAAATAAAGGTTTTAGGTATGAAAACAAAAGGGGAATATCTTTATTGGAGATGTTGATGATCTTTCACCATGATCAGAAGATTGTGTTTTGAGTTTCCAAATACACTAAACTATTACGATCCTTGAGTGTTGGTTTTTGTTATGTATTAAGTATTCCATAAAAGTAATGTAATGTCTATGTACGTCAAGATTTGGGGTCTCTATAGAATTCCTTTGAAATATATATGGTTTCTATGAGATGACATGATAAGTATATATTTTCTATTCTTATGATCAACTTTGATGATGTTATGGCATATAAATAATCCAAGAAACCTTATCAAGTTTACCTTGAAGGAACATTTTAAAGGATTCATCTTCATGATATCTTGACTTAGTTTGTTGAATATGATCTCTAGATAAATCGAGTGGTCAGAACATTTCAGCGACATAAACACTAGTCATTCAATGTAGCATTCAACAAAATTCCCTAGGAAGGGTTAGAAGATGAGATGCAAGGCACAGTAGTATGTTCCATCAACATTATTCAAGACAAAGGTTATTACTCAATAACAAAAAAATCTATAGGGGTTCTGAACGTGGTGGATTTATCATCATCTAGGACCATCTGAATTTTATTATACTCTAAATCACTATAAATGAAGGAGAGATCTTGATAACTAGCTGTTGTATAATCAGGAGTTCTATGATTGGAATCGAGAAGTCATATTTCAGAAAATGTATATTGAAATATCTAAAGTTGATAAAAAAATCTTATTTTTTTTATTCTTCTTATTTACATGAATAGTTTTGGATATCAATTTTAGATATTTTACCAATCAGATGAAGTCTTCGTTGATGATTTTTTCCACTTCATCTTCAATTTCTGAGGTGTGAGTTGGGTGTCATTATTATACTACATGTTTGTATCCCCGAAGGTCTTATGAAAATCCAAAATTATGTGTGGATACATTGGGATAGATTCATGGAATCTCTACCAAATTTCATGAAAAAACATACCTGTGTTTCTTCAGGAAGGAAGTATACACCTCTAGTTTTAAGGTGGTCTCGGTGAAACTGATTAAAGTTGTTCAGGGATCTTCATCTATACCCAGATTTTTTTCTCTATGTTCGTCCACAGTGGTGGAGACACCTTCTTCAAATGATTGTGGTTGTGTCCCTGAGGTCTTCCTCCTACTCCTCTTCCACATGATGTAACGATTTGGCCTCAACTTGGGAATTATTTTATGAATAATTTTCTCATAGTTAGGGGAGGATTCAACATTTGGACATTAATAATTTAGAAACACTAATTCTATCTCGATTGATTATGAAAGGGATTTTTGGAGCTCTGAAGGGGAGATGAGGGATTTAGAATGATCATATTTATTTCCCACCATTATTATGATTGCTTCTTCCAGCCTAGTTGATAGAAAAGGGGTTTTTTGAAGCTCTGGGAATGAATTGAATACATTTTCATCCTGGCTTTCAATATTACTAAGAGATTTGAAAACTTCTCTTGTGCTGCCGGGATTAATTAACATGATTTAAATTATGGAGGTCCTAGAACATGTGTTCAAATTGGAACTCACCTCTTCGATTTGGTGGATGTGGAGAACATACTCTACACTAAGATATTTTAAAGGGTTTTTAAAATCATCTTCAGACCATTTAGGTAAGTGATTCAAGCGTAATGTCCTCCATAGAAAGTTTCCCTTCCTTATGGTTGAATCCTTCCTCAATGTACTATGATTAATTATAATTTAAAACTGGATTGGTCACCATATAATGTCTACATTTGAACATTGATAAAAATTTGAGAAATTGGTGGTATAAAAAGGGGATAACTTCATGATGATGTAGAGAAGGTCTTCCCAGCATAACATTAATGGTTGTATCCTACCTAAAAACCGTGAATTCTAAGTTAGAAAATAGATCCTAGAACCGAGTTATGTGTTTGATTTCTCCAAGGGTATTTTTATCATTCTTTTCATAACACTATAACATTAAAGGAGAGGGGGACAGGTGAGATTCTGTAAGAAACCATTTGAGAAAGCTTTCGGAATGGAATGAGGTTGATTCATGAGTTGTTGTTAGGGAAGTATCGTTATGAATCAATGTCATTTATCCCACCAGATATATAAAAGGGTATTACATGTCTCTATATTATGAAATCCTCATCTTGGTTTATGAAATCTATGATCATATGGAATTCTAAAAGATCATTCTTTACATGATATACTACAGTATCACCAACCTCAACTTCAAATTCTTGAGGTATTGACATGGTCTTTATGAGTGCTTCTTGGATGTTTTTTTATAGTCTAAGAGAATCCAGGATTCATAATTATGGTCTAAAGGTCTGCACATAACAACATGTGGATTATCTTTTTTTGTTTATTTAAGGGATGAAGTATTTGATGTGTATGGATTAGCCCTTGGAATAGGAGCTGATGGTGCTCCTTCTCTCGTTGAATAAGGTCAAATAGGTTTTCCTACTCACTGAGGTTGATTATGAGATGATGTCCCATCTACCTAATATTCTTGGAAGATCATGTTATGGAAGACCCTATCATGCGGGGGGGGGGGGAACCCTTAGTCCTACTAACCTCCTTGGATATCTATCCCATGAGTTTCTCCATGTAGATGGTTCGAGTTAGGACATGGTTAGAGTAGTGACTCCTTGACCAACTGTATCTTCCCCTATATCCTCAACTCAAATATCCAATTCCACCAGTTCCCTAATGATGTGCAGTGAATTTGGATTTATAATCATTATCATCATCGGATAAGAAATCCATTAATTGAATAACACTATTGTAACCCATGATCAACTCCTCATCTGATGGAGATTATTTCTAGAAATTTGAATCTCCTTGTACTATTTTGAGGGGTCGTGCTCATGATTTTGAGAGAGTAGGCATGAATTTTGAAAATTTCAAATCCAAATTTGGAATTGGAATCAGTTTTTCTTCCCATGTTTTTTTGTTTATATTTTTTCCATGTTATTTTTTGGATGACTGGATTTCAAAGGATAGAGCTACTAATAAAGTCAACTCTATTGTTTTGTAAGTGGATACAGGAACAGTCGGCTATCACAACTATGCTTGGAGGATTTAATGAGTTTGTTTTATTTCTTTTCTTACTATATAGTCACTGAACATATATTTACCCTCTTTTTAACTTCATTTCATTCATTTTTATCCTCTGGACTAGTGGCAGAAACAGATTCCACACACGCTGGTGGCTTTAACATCATTAATTTCTTCAAGTCAACCATATTTTTTAGGATATATTTTAAAAGAAAACACCTATATGTTGTTTCCTAGTACTTTATTGACGTGGAAATAGTTTCAAACATCATTTTCACCATCCTTATATGGTTTATTAAGCTTTGGAAACATAATCATGTTGTTATCTGATGCTGAGATAAAGTAATTGTGGAATCAATCATTTTGGAATAAATAAAGCTTGTTTTTTATCTCTTAAAAATGTTTTTTTCTTCTACTATCTTTGATCATATTGAAAAGTTGGGGATTTATTTGGAAGCTCAAGAGGTGGAACCTCATGATATGACGTAGGATTTTGAGTGGGGGTGGGTACATGGGCCTACATAAGTGTAATAGTGGAAACCTATTCTTTCTTAGTTCTCTTCCCATGAACTGATGTAATTACTCATGAATTTTCTTTGGTCTATTATAGGGAGTCCTCCACTCTTTGAGAAATCATGTCAAGGTCTATAAACCCTCTTGTAGATTTTACAGGGAGAAATGGAATGTGTAACTCATCATGATGATTTTATACATAGATGGGAAACAAATATTCTTGAGGAAGTGGTGGGTTTAAAGAGTATGTTAATATATTCCATTGAGAAATGATATCCCTGAACCTTTAATTCCCACATTTTTATTCAATTTGAGATATCAAAGAATGTATTCTTCTGCACCGTTGAGGTAAATTGGAGGATAAACTTCTAATAAAAGTCTCATCACCCTATAATTGACCAAGCCTGCAGGCTAGTGTACCATAGAATGGATGTTCCTTTTTGTGATTGCAAGAAGCACCTGATTTAAACTGCCTCATTTTATTTAGTGGTCCCCATCATGGGATCACTATAAGAGAAACAATGTGTCAAAATCTACTTTGGGTCTCTAAAGCCATTGAAAATGTGAAATATTGGATTCCTAATGTTTAGTGGGGGAATAATTGGATCTACCCATTCATGGTTAGGATTATTTTTTGGTTGTATCAAAACATGTCATTCCGAAATGGATTCCAATCTAGATATGAGTGACTCAATATAATTCATGAGACCTTGGGGAATGACTGACTGAGTTGGATCTTGAACAGGTGTAGCAGCTAGTAGTGTAACACCCGAGACTTTTATGTTATATAAATCATCAAAGAAATCTTTTTCTACACACAACACTTTCTTGGCTTGCTTTACACGAAATCGCGACCTTCCTCGATAGCTTGCGTTGTACGCAATACCGAGTTTCACTAAACAACGATATACTATTAAAATATTATTAAAACTAGCCGTTGTGAATAGTAATAACCACTTTTTGAAATTTTATAAATTTTATTTTTCAAAATGGACTTCATTTTTGGATTCTTAATATCGAAATTATCCTAGGGTGAAATTTTGGTATTTTTCTGAAAACCTTCAATTTTTGATGAATAGTGAAACCACTAAGTGGTAGTTAAAAAACTGAATTTTTCATAAAACTTAATTTTACCGCTTCTGTGAGTAGAATTTCAAAAATCCAAGAGACACGGTTGATGTCAGTAAGTAAAATGTGGTTCAATGAGATGAAAATATTTTTTGGTGAATAGTAACTTTTTACTTTTATTTACCACGGTTAAAAGTAAATAAGGTAATTAAGGGTAAAAATGATATTATTATTACCCTAACACATGTCCTAATTCTATTGGATAAGTGTAATTCGACCAAAAACAACCTTAGGAATAAAATATGACCATTTAGGCCCACTTGGATTAGATTAGGACATTTATTATTAATTTATTTAAAAAGGGTTAAAATAGTTAAAATCAAAGTTTAATAAGAAAATAATTTTTAATATAGTGTTATACATAAGATAAATTCGACTATAAATATTCATTAGAAAGCTAAAAATATTTCCTACATAATTATAGTTTATTTGTAATTTTTAGACTTTAAATAAGTTAATTTATTTATGACACAAAGATGATGCAGTAATTATCTTATTAATGAAATATTGACATAATTGATGTTATAAATACCCAAATAAATGTAATTTGAGACTTTTTACGAATTACACTAATTGTATAGGTTAAGATGACATGTTATTATTGATTTAATTAACTTTTTTCTAACTAATCATTCTGTTATGATTTTCACAAAAATCAATTACTAAATAGTGTCAAAATTGACATAAAATAGTTTTTAAAACAAATATTATATTATTATTGGTTATTTTATTCCTAAAAATCTAAGGTTCGGCCAAATGACTTAGATAAAGTTATATATATTAATAATAAGCAACTTGGGGTTCTTTTGGCTTGTTATAGTGAGTTTATTAACCTTATAGTATAAGAACACAAGAAGACACGGTAAAAGTAAAATTATTTAACTTAATGATAAATCTAAATGATAAGGTTAAAATAGGAACCTACACTTGTCTAAATTATATTTGATGAGAGTATTTCTACCCATCCCCACCTTAGATTCGAAATAAATCAATTTGGAGATATTAAAAACTGAACGTGACTTTATAATAAAATAATATTTTTAGTTTTTTCAAAGGAGCCCCTCTCCTCCATTATAAAAGGGCACCTCCTCCCCCTCTTCCTCACACCACTTTGAGCCTTCAAGATCGGCCAACCCCTACCAATTTCATCTCTCCACTTCCCTAGAGACATCCTAGTGGTCTATTTCTTCTTCAAAGACCAATGTTAGTGCCCTAAAAGGAGGTCTTAAAGAGGCGTTTCAAAGAAGAGGTAATGTCCATTACCAATTCTTTCAACTTTATTTATTCTTCCACTTCTTCTTCTATAGTTGTTTCATTATGAAGTAATAACATCAGTATCACTCATATACCGATATGTTATTATAAGTATGAAACAACCCTATTTCAACATCTATCCATCCTACGGAAAACAAAATCACCGCGCGGGCATACGTACGGAATATCATCTCCACGCCGTGGTGTAATATATTTTCCACCACCACCTTACTTGGATGGGTATAATGGTGTAAATAATTACTATATATGACTATTGTAAAGTGATATTGATTCTGAAATATTATACATACACTCCAATACAATTACACGATCATGGGAACGATATCATCGCTTGTGCATACGTACGGAATACCGTCTCCACGATGTAATGCGACTCGTTCTACATGATCTTCAATGAATAATGATTATATAAATGAATTGAATGAATAAATATGATATATAGTACACTAATACCATTCTGTAAATGAGGTATCTATAACCTAAAAAGAAGGATAAGAATTTATTCAACAAAACACGCATAAGAACAAAAAGTAATAAACACCCGAATAAACAAGTAGTAATGAAATATTACTAATAAGAAGCTAAGAATATGACCTTATATGATATCATAAAAATAAGTATGATTCTGGAATAAGTCAATAAAATTATTTAAATCATTATACAGGAGGTTCGGACAAGTACAAAGCATATCGGACCTAAGGTAAGGGAAATATCACAATCTCATTTTTATCCGAGATTATTTATACTTCGGTATTTATTGGGGTGTATTTTATCATCCACATCCATGTTTCCTAAATATGTAATATTATTTCCATCCACCTACAATTTTTTAAATCCAATTTTACCCTTCATTGAGTTTTTAGTAAAAGATATGAAAGGAATATTTTGTCGTTTTTCTTACGAGGTACTTTTTGACTTTTCTGACAAAAGTATGAGAAGAATGTTTTTTTTAACTTATACGGCATGAATGGATTTTTAAAACAAAATTTCCAAGAATCTTCCTTTACAAGTTTTCATGCTTATTTTTAATCAACTTCTTTTAGTTTAAAATTGTATGACATGTTAAGAAAGGAAAAATGTTTTTGAATTAGAAAGGATATTTTCCTCAAGAATGGAGTTCAAGTGTTTTATCAAAATTATTTTCCATCTAAGATAATAAAGGGTTCTGTTTATATCCCTATTATTACATGGATTTGATTATGTTGTGATGGAAATATTTTTTTATGAATTCTTTTATCTTATATGAATTGTTTTATGATGTCACGATGTTTAAAGATTCCCATTTTTATTACATGGGTTATGCTATGATGTATGGTTTATGATTTTGTGGAACACATAAGAATGGTATCATTATGAGATTGGTGGGACCTATATATCCCTCCAATGCATTGGGTAAAATATTTATATCTCATGAGATAGACATGGCTGGAACGACAGGTTAAACTGGTTCAGTGATTTAGGACTGAAACGAGGAGTGAACTCGGTTCAGAAATGGACTTTGTCCACTAATATAGTCTTTGCAATGAGTCTTGACTAATAAGAAATGATTCTCTATGATTATGTGTGTATGCCACAAAGTTCCATGTTTTATGTTATGATTATTGGGATTATATTTCACTTCTATGAATTATCCCATGGTATGAGATTATGATTTCTTTTGCAGGTTATGATTTCCAAAATATTATGTTCATGATGTGATTGATTTTTCATTTGTTTACCCTTACTAAGAATTTGAGCTCACCCTTTTGTATGTTTTATTTCCCCAGGTCCGGAAGACGGTTATTAAGTAAGATATGCCAAAAAGGGACTCTAGATATGATGAAATAAGTGGGAGGCAAAGTAGATTCTTTATGAACCAGTTGTTTATGTTTCCCAGTTTCTAAAGACTCTATACCTATATGGTCCTTTCCTGGTTTTGTTATATGTTGTAATAAGTGTGCTTCAATTCTGATGTAATAAAAATGTATGTAAAGTATGGGTCTTTATAGTTGATATCAAAAGTAAGGTATAGTCAACCTTTGGAAACTAGGATGTGAAAGCCTTAGTAAGAACCCTAAGGATATGTCTAAGAATAGAACACAATCTTAGTGTTTTAGAAATGGCCATGAATAACATAGGATAAGACCTTAAGTGTGAAATTTTATTTTTGATTATGTGGTTTTCCTATTATAATTAGTGTTGCTCACACTATTCTTCTTGGTTTTAGTCAATGGCTGGAACCCGAAAGAACCGTGTTAATGCGGAATGCGACGGGAAATGCAATGATTGTCCCCCTGAGCAACCAAACGTTATGGGAGATGGAATGAAAAATATTGTAGCCATGCTCACACAACTTTCTCAATCTATGAATCATGGAGGACTTCCAAACGAGAAAAGGAAGGAGAATCATTCTGTTGAATCCTTCATGAGGCAGCGTCCACCTTCATTCAGAGGGTCTACTGATCCATTAGTTTATGAACAATGGATTAGTACTACTGAAAAGAAATTTTCAGTTCTTCAATGTTCTAAACATGATAAAGTCATCTTAGCAGTGTATCATTTGGAAGGTGATACTGATCAATGGTGGAATATTATCAAGAATATGAGGAATAGAGATTAAATTGAGTCCATGGAATGGGACGAGTTCAAGAACGTATTTTTCAATGAGTACTTCCCTCGTATTCTCTGAACAAAGATGGAGAAGGAGTTTCTTGAACTAAAGCAATAGGATGATGAATCTGTGGGTACCTATGAAGAAAATTTTACAAGACTTGCAAGGTACGCTTCTGGTATTATTATCCAACCTGAGAGTAATATTGATCGATTCTTTAGTGGCTTAAAACCAAGTCTTCGAAGGGAGTTAGCCATAAGGTACTTCAATAGCTACGAGGAAATCGTTCGATGTGCTCTCAAAGTCGGGATAGAGATTGCAGTAACCCATCAGTCATATGGGATTGGTAAGAGGAGGAAAATAGAATTCAAAGGAAAATATAAAGAACACACTGAAAAGAAGAAGAGTTTTACCTTATGCTCAATGTGTGGAAAGAAACATGGAGGGAGTTGTCTTAGAGGGACAAGTAAATGTTTCAAATTTGGAAAGGAAGGTCATCAGGCATTTGAATGCCGCAATGATGGGAAGAAGATTTCTAATGATGAAAACAAAGGAAGGGATAAACAAAATGAACCTACTACACTTCAATGTTTCAAGTTCAAGGAGATGGGGAATTATGCCAATCAATGCCCAAATCCAAGGGTTGATGATGATGGTCGACGTCAATAAACTCTTAAGGCTAAAGACAAAGGAAAGTCACATGCAATTTCTATCAGCGATGTGGAGTACGATAACGATTTGGTGAAAGGTACACTTACCATCCACTCTAAAGTAGAAAATGTTTTATTTGATTCTGGATCCACCCACTCCTTTATTTCTGAATAATTTTTTAAGGATATCACTATATTACCACAACAATTAGACATTGAGTTAGCTGTGACAACCCCTAATGGAACAACATTCGCATCAAAAGTTTATAATTATTCTCCTATTGAAGTTTGTGGGAATGTGCATCCTGCAAATCTTGTGATCCTTCCAATAGTAGAATTTGATGTTATTCTTGGCATGGATTGACTTTCTCTACATGGAGCTCATATCAATTTCCAAAGAAGGGAAGTCACATTTCATATTCTAGATCAATCTATGATCGTCTATCGATGCAAGGATGAACATAACCTTCAATTGGAAATTTCTTTCATTTTATGGGTATTGATTCCACTAAATGAAGGTTTTATATCTCAAATGGTTGGTGAGAAACTCACGATTAAGAATATGCCCATTGTACGGGAGTTTGATGCTGTCTTTCAGGAGGAATTACCGGGTCTTCCACCAAATCTTGATGTTGATTTTTCAATAGAACTCATACCAGGAGCTTTTCCAATTTCAAAGACACCTTATAGAATGGCCCCAATTGAGTTGCAGGAATTGAAGAAGAAACTCCAAGAGAATCTTTATAAGGGGTTCATACGCCCTAGTGTGTCACCTTGGGGTGCACCTGTTCTGTTTGTTAAGAAGAAAGATGGATCAATGAGACTCTGCATTGATTATCGATAACTTAACAAGATCACTATCTTCTCCCACACATTGATGTCTTATTTGACCAACTACGTGGAGCTCAATACTTTTCCAAGATTGATCTTCGTTCAGGGTATCATCAATTAAGGTTCAAATGGGAGGATATACCAAAGACGGCTTTCCGTACAAGGTATGAACACTATGAATTTATAGTGATGCCATTTGGTCTTACTAATTCCCCTGCTATCTTCATGGATCTGATGAATAGAGTCTTTAGAGACTATCTTGATCAGTTTGTGGTAGTCTTTATAGACGATATTCTTGTCTATTCAAAGAGGAAGGCAGAAAAAGAAGATCACGTGAGAATTATATTGAAGACCCTGAGAAAAGAGAAGCTTTATGCCAAATTTAACAAATGTGAATTTTGGCTTCAAAAAGTTTCATTTTTGGGTCACATAATCTCAAAAGAGGGGATATTTGTGGATCCAGCAAAACAGAGGTTATCGAAAGATGCTCGAGACCAACAACAGTGACTGAGATCTGAAGTTTTCTTGGTTTGGCTGGATATTATCGACATTTTGTGAAAGATTTTTCACGATTATCTAATCCACTCACCAAGTTAACTTGGAAAGGAGTTAAGTTTGTTTGGACGGAAGAATGTGAAGAGAATTTCAAGGAGTTGAAAAGAAGGTTATCCAGTGCACCAACGCTCACACTGCCTTGTAGTGGAGAAAGGTTTGTGTTCTACAGTGATGCATCCATGAAGTGTTTGGGGTGTGTTCTTATGCAAAATGATATTGTGATAGCCTATGCCTAACGGCAGTTGAAAATACATGAGAAAAATTACCCAAATCATGATTTGGAGTTAGCTGCGGTAATCTTTGCATTAAATATTTGGAGGCATTATCTTTATAGAGAGAGGTGTGACATTTATACTGATCATAAAAGTTTAAAGTATATTTTCACACAAAAGGAGCTGAATATACGCCAAAGAAGATGGTTGGAGCGGATTAAGGATTACGACTGCTCAATCCATTACCACCCTAGGAAAGAAAACAAGGTGGCGGATGCATTAAGTCGACAAGACCATGCCAGTTTATTCATGATGAGGATAAAAAAAGATCCAATATTTATGGATTTTCAAAGGATGGATCCTGGAATTATAATGAAAGGGTAAAAATTGCATCTTTCTCAAATGAATGTTCAACCATCTATACATGTGAAGATTAAAGAGGCACAGAAAGAAGATGTAGAGTTACAAAATAAGGTGAGAAATGTTCTTGAATTCAACCTTGATTCTGATGGGATAATAAAGTTTAGGAATTGGGTTTGTGTTCCTACCATCCCCGAATTAAAGAAGGAGCTGCTGGATGAGGCTCATAGTTCATCATTCTCTATTCATCCTAGAAGCATGAAGATGTATAGAGACCTGAAAGAGTACTTCTGGTGGGATGGCATGAAAAGAGATGTTGCTGAATATGTCCCTCTATGCTTGGTTTGTCAGCAAGTTAAAGCTGAGAGACAGAAGTCTAAGGGGATGTTACAACCATTACCCATACCCGAATGGAAATTGGAAAACATCACTATGGACTTTGTCACCGGAATTCCTAAAACATCCAAAGGCAATAATGATATCTGGATCATAGTTGATCGTCTTACAATGTCTGCACACTTCATATCTATTAGAGAGGATTTATCTCTGGATTAGATTTCCAGGATATATGTAAAGGAAGTGGTAAGATTTCATGGAGTACCACTTTCTATTATATCTGATCGGGATCCGAGGTTTACCTCAAAGTTCTGGAGAAGTCTTCAGCATACTCTGGATACAGAGTTATGTTTCAGCACTTCTTATCATCCTCAGACAGACGGTCAGTCTGATAGAACAATTCAAACTCTAGAATATATGTTGAGAGCTTGCTCTATGTATTTCAAAGGTGGTTGGGATCAACACCTACCTTTGGAGGAATTTTCTTATAATAATATCTTTCACTCCAGTATTCAGATGGCTCCTTATGAAGCTCTCTATGGAAAGAAATGCAGGACTCCAACTTGCTGAGATGAAGTTGGGGGAAAGAAAGCTATTAGGACCTGATCTCGTTGATGAAATGGCATAAAAGGTTAGATCTATTCAAAAACACATAAGAGCAGCTCAGAGTCGACAGAAAAGTTATGCCGACTACCGAAGAAAATACCTAGAGTTTGAAGTGGGTGATAAAGTGTTCTTACGAATATCTCCCTGGAAAAGGGTCATGAGATTTGGAAAGAAGGGGAAGTTGAGCCCTAGATATATCGGTCCTTTCGAAATACTGGATCGTGTTGAAAAGGTAGCTTACCGATTGGCGCTTCCACCGAATCTATCTCAAGTTCATGATGTGTTCCATGTATCTCTCCTTAGAAAGTACATATCAGATCCCTCACATGTACTCAGCTCAGAAGTTGTACTGTTGGAGCAAGATCTTTCTTATGAAGAACAGCCGATAGAGATTCTGGATCGTAGCGAAAAAGTCATATGAAACAAGAACACTCGATTGGTGAATGTTTTATGGAGGAACCACCAATTAGAAGAAGCTATATGGGAGCTTGAGGATATGATGAGGGAGAGAGATCCTCATCTGTTTGTTACAAAGTGACAAATTTCGAGGGAGAAATTCATTTTAAGGGGGGTAGAATGTAACACCCGAGACTTTTATGTTATATAAGTCATCAAAGGAATCTTTTTTCTACACACAACATTTTCTTGGCTTGCTTTACATGAAATTGCGACCTTCCTCGATAGCTTGCGTCATACGCAATACTGAGTTTCACTAAACAACGATATACTATTAAAATATTATTAAAACTAGCCGTTAGGAATAGTAATAACCACTTTTTGAAATTTTATAAATTTTATTTTTCAAAATGGACTTCATTTTTGGATTCGTAATATCTAAATTATCCTAGGGTGAAATTTTGGTATTTTTCTGAAAACTTTCAATTGTTGATGAATAGTGAAACCACTAAGTGGTAGTTAAAAAACTGAATTTTTCATAAAACTTAATTTTACCGCTTCTTTGAGTGAAATTTCAAAAATCCGAGAGACATGGTTGATGTCAGTAAGTAAAAAGTAGTTCAATGAGATGAAAATAATTTTTGGTGAATAGTAACTTTTTACTTTTATTTACCACGGTTAAAAGTAAATAAGGTAATTAAGGGTAAAAATGATATTATTATTACCCTAACACATGTCCTAATTCTATTGGATAAGTGTAATTCGACCAAAAACAACCTTAGGAATAAAATATGACCATTTAGTCCCACTTGGATTAGATTAGGACATTTATTATTAATTTATTTAAAGAAGGGTTAAAATAGTAAAAATCAAAGTTTAATAAGAAAATCATTTTTAATATAGGGTTATACATAAGATAAATTCGACTATAAATATTCATTAGAAAGATAAAATGATTTCCTACATAATTATGTTTTATTTGTAATTTATAGACTTTAAATAAGTTAATTTATTTATGACACAACGATGATGCAGTAATTATCTTATTAATAAAATATTGACATAATTGATGTTATAAATACCCAAATAAATGTAATTTGAGACTTTTTAGGAATTACACTAATTTTATAGGTTAATATGACATGTTATTATTGATTTAATTAAATTTTTTAGAACTAATAATTCTGTTATGATTTTCACAAAAATTAATTACTAAATAGTGTCAAAATTGACATAAAATAGTTTTTAAAACAAATATTATATTATTAATTGTTATTTTATTCCTAAAAATCTAAGGTTCGTCCAAATGACTTAGATAAGGTTATATATATTAATAATAAACAACTTGGGGTTCGTTTGTCTTGTTATAGTGATTTTATTAACCTTATTGTATAAGAACACAAGAACACACGGTAAAAGTGAAATTATTTAACTTAATCATAAATCTAAACGATAAGGTTAAAATAGGGACCTAAACTTATATAAATTCTATTGGATGAGATGATTTCGACCGATCCCCAACTTAGCTTCTAAATAAATCAATTTGGAGATATTTAAAACCGAACTTGACTTTATAATAAAATAATATTTTTAGTTTTTCCAAAGGAGCCCCTCTCCTCCCTTATAAAAGGGAACCTCCACCCCATCTTCCTCACACCACTTTGAGCCTTCAAGATCATCCAACCCCTGCCAATTTCTCCTCTCCACTTCCCTAGAGACATCCTAGAGGTCCTGGTCTTCTTCAAAGACCAATGTTAGTGCCCTAAAAGGAGGTCTCAAAGAGGCGTTTCAAAGAAGAGGTAATGTCCGTTACCAATTTTTTCAACTTTATTTCTTCTTCCACTTCTTCTTATTTAGTTGTTTCATTATGAAGTAATAACATCAGTATCACTAATATGCTGATTTGTTATTATAAGTATGAAACAACCCTATTTCACCATCTATCCATCCTACGGAGAACGAAATCACCGCGCATGCGTACGTACGGAATACCGTCTCCATGCCGTGGTGTAATCTATTTTCCACCACCACCTTACATGGATGGGTATAATGGTGTAAATAATGACTATATATGACTATTGTAAAGTGATATTGATTTTGAAATAGTATACATACTCTCCAATACAATTACACGATCATGGGAACGATATCATCGCTCGTGCGTACGTACGGAATACCGTCTCCACGATGTGATGCGACTCGTTCTACATGATCTTCATTGCATAATGATTATATAAATGAATTTAATTAATAAATATGATATATAGTACACTAATACAATTCTTGAAATGAGGTATCTATAACCTAAAAAGAAGGATAAGAATTTATTCGACAAAACATGCATAAGAACAAAAAGTAATAAACACCCGAATAAACAAGTAGTAATGAAATATTAATAATAAGAAGCTAAGAATATGACCATATATGATATCATAAAAATAAGTATGATTCTGGAATAAGTCAATAACATTATTTAAATCATTATACAGTAGGTTTGGACACGTACAAAGCATATCAGACCTAAGGTAAGGGAAATATCACAATCTCATTTTTATCCAAGATTGTTAATACTTCGGTATTTACTGGGGTGTATTTTATCATCCAAATCCATGTTTCCTAAATATGTAATATTATTTCTATCCACCTAAAATTTTTTAAATCCAATTTTACCCTTCTGTGAGTTTTTAGTAAAAGATATGAAAGGAATCTTTTGTCGTTTTTCGTACGAGGTACTTTTTGACTTTTACGACAAAAGTACGAGAAGAATGTTTTTTTAACTTATACGGCATGAATGGATTTTTAAAACCAAATTTCCAAGACTCTTCCTTTACAAGTTTTGAATTTTATTTTTAATCAACTTCTTTTAGTTTAAAATTGTATGACATGTTAAGAAAGGAAAAATGTTTTGGAAGTAGAAAGGATATTTTCCTCAAGAATGGAGTTCAAGTATTTTATCAAAATTATTTTCCAACTAAGATAATAAAGGGTTTTGTTTCTATCCCTATTATTACATGGATTTGATTATGTTGTGATGGAAATATTTTTTTATGAATTATTTTATCTTATATGAATTGTTTTATGATGTCAAGATTTTTAAATATTCCTATTTTTATTACATGGGTTATGCTATGATGTATGGTTTATTATTTTGTGGACCGCATAAGAATGGTATCATTATGAGATGGGTGAGACCTATATCTCCCTCCAATGAATTGGGTAAAGATTTTATATCTCATGAGATAGACATGCCTGGAATGGCAGGTTAAACCGGTTTAGTGAAATAGGACTGAAACGAGGAGTGAACTCAGTTCAGAAATGGACTTTTTCCACTAAGATAGTCTTGGCAATGAGTCTTGACTAATAAGAAATGATTCTCTATGATTATGTGTGTATGACACAAAGTTCCATGTTTTATGTTATGATTATCGGGATTAAATTTCACTTCTATGATTTATCCCATGGTATGAAATTATGATTTCTTTTGCAGGTTAATATTTCCAAAATGTTATGTTCATGATGCGATTGATTTTTCTTTTGTTTACCCTTACTGAGCATTTGAGCTCACCCTTTTGTATGTTTTATTTCCCCAAGTCAGGAAGAAGGTTATTAAGTAGGATATGCCAAAAAGGGACTCTAGAGAAGATGAAATAAGTGGGAGGAAAAGTAGATGCTTTATGAACCAGTTGTTTATGTTTCCCAATTTCTAAAGACTCTATACCTATACGGTCCTTTCCTAGTTTTGTTATATGTTGTAATAAGTGTGCTTCAATTCTGAATAAATAACAATGTTTGTAAAGTATGGGTCGTTATAAGTAGGACCATTTATGGAAGCACTATTGATATCTAGTGTGGGTTGCCTATATTGGCAGAAAAATAAGGGTGTTCCTATATATATTCTCATTGTTCACCCATTGAATGTAATTACTAATCTTCTATTTTGGGAACCGATTATGTTTATGGTTGGTATCCCATGTTGATCAAATGTTTCAAATCCACTTCAGTTACTTTAGTGAACCCTTTTTTCTAAGGTACGTTAGTCAAGAGTGATAGTTGAGGATCTACTTACAGAATATATATATTCAGAAGGTGGCCTCAGATTAGTTCTGCGTTGATTCATCTCAATTATTTCAACTCTTCATATGGTTGATAAAATATTTATTCAAGTGAAAGGGGCTAAACCTCTCCAAGAAGTAGGTGAGGAAAATATGACCCTTACATTTTTTTTCTTCAATTAACTTTGAGGAACTAATTGTAGAGTGATTGAGGGAACACTCATATTCAGGGTGAGTCTCTTTTTTCATGTAAAAAACCTCCTTCCTTAGATTTAGTGTATACAGTATTTAGAATTAAGACTTTCTGAACCAATTCCTCCTCCTAATTTTCCTCGTCTTATAAAGGATTGGAAGGGGTAGTGTTAATGACTTCCACTAATGAATATTTCATTGAGGGAATTTTATCAGTGACTTTGTGTGACTTCCTTTTTATATGCCCTCCACGAGTCCTTGCCATCTCCTTCACTAATTATTTGGGAGCTATTTTGCGGATGGTAATCCAAAGTGAATCTCCAGACATCTCTTTCTTGCATGTTCCTAATGAGGGTATTGGATCTTGGGATGGGATGAACTGGGAGGATAGATTATGTGGAATTTTCCATAATCAGGAGAAGAATAAAATATGCTGAGGAGGAGGTTGTTGAGGTGAAAATTTCTATAGCCTTTAGGGTTGGGGATGTTCCTATTCAACATTTCAACTCTTCAAGATTGGTCTTCTAACCTCAAATGTCATTTTTAAAAAATCACACATCCTTGTGTGATGGGGTTACTCCTGAATTATTGTGGATGCTAATTTTAAGCCTACCCTCATGATTTTAGGGAGTTTTTTCTAATCTTGGGCCAAGTGCATCATTTGGCATGCACCTAAATCACCCAATTCTGATGATAACTTGTCTATTTATGATATTTTCACTATCAAATCGTTGAATTCTCCTAATAATGAGGCTTGACAAATTTTTTCAAATTACTGACACAAAATTATCTCAATAGCCTACTCTATTCTAGCCCAACCATAGTGAGAGTTAGTCGAGGCCTATATCTACTGAGAATATCATCTTTTGTAGATATAATCAATTTTTTGAAGCTGGATTTAAGCTATTACATTCCATGAAACAACCATTGATGTAATTTTCAGGTAAGGGATCTCAGAAAAATGGAATTCTTTATGTGCACACCATCCTCTGATATGAACACCATATGGGGGATTCCGTGATCAGCTATTTCAATCTTTATAATGCATTGAGTCATGAGCATTGAAGGGATCTTTATTATTTCTTAATATTCGGATGTTTTGTATCCCAGAGTGATTCCATGTAAATTTTGTGTTTTATCCCTTCTATTACCTTGACATGACATTGATACTTGTCATAGGGTAATACATTTTCTCTGAAGTGATGAAGACTTTTCCATATATTGAGGCAGATTTCATGAACACAATCTTCTGATTAAGCTTATGGAATTCTATATTGAGGGTTAGATAAAGGACAAAACACGACTGGTATATCATCTTTATCTAGTTGTTTCCTCATGTTTAGCGTGTCATATTTTTCATTTTATAGATCTTCCTAAAGCTGGTCTGACTAATGTGGAAATTTTATCACTACATTATCATAAATAATAATATTGGTAGGGACTTCCTCTATTATACAGGAAGGAAGATGACCCAATGTTGGTTTATAGAATGTCCATCACCCTATTACATCTTCAATTTGAGAAATTATTTCACTTGTCAATGAAGTGGAATGAGACTTAATAGCCCTATTTTCCCAAGTGCCTCACACTAGGAGGGATTTCTCATCACCACATCCTCAAGGGGTGAACCCTTTGGATGTAGTGAAAAACTATTATGGAGAGAATATTCACACTGAATGCCATCATGTGTAGGACTAACATTTTGTATTAAATAAAGGAGAATAAACTCTTTATATATGATCTTATGGACAATAAAAGGGATATCATGACTCTCATTGGGAGATAGCCACTTGATGTCAATTAGATTATGGTCATGAAGCCATAATTCATGGTGAAGTGTTTGATGGGGACCTCCAAAATTACTACTACTTATCCCATAATTGGTTAAAGAGAGAATATGATTTTTAGATGTCATAGAAAAACATATGAGGGATTCTGGAACTCCATCATTAAGTAGGTTAGGATCGTAGATCAGTTTTTCATCTTCCATTCATCTTTGATGAGGATACTTTTTTGGATGCCTTCTTGCGAGTGACTGGGGAAACATGTTTGGGGAAGTGGTTTTTAAGGGTATAGGTTTGTTCCTACCTCAGGGTGTCCATTGAGATAGGCTGATTTCTTCTATTCAGAGTGAGTGTATATCCTTGATCTGGTTTTCCATATATCATAGGGATGTTTTCTCTACGGTACTCCTGGATGGGAGAAAAGGTGTATGTATGCTCTAGGGTGACATTATAGTGATCCACCAAATATTTAGGGATGAATTTGTGTGCCCTACCATATTTAAATAATTTCTTTATCGTTATAATGTCCGGGATGATCTGTAGGATGTGGGAAGAGATTTTTGTTTTCCCTTTCACCATTTTTATGATATTTTAGGTGACTTTATCAACTAGAATAGGGATAAATTCTCATTCCACATCTAGACTATCAGTATGTTCCTTCTAATATCCTCCACTTTATATTAGTGGATACTGAAAATACTCATATGTGGTGGAAGAGGGTTTTTTCTTCCCCCCATTTATCATTGGGACATTCCGACTGACTTCTCCAGATGCTGCTAGATGAAACTGTTGGACGACTTGATGAATGCATGAATGCGTGTGCGCATGCTTGTGGTTTTCCACCAGTATTGTATGGTAGGCTTCTTTAAACACTTCTAGGTAGGTCTTTTGGTAGGATTGTTGTATGTAAGAAGGTATTTCTTACTTCTCATGGATTGCCACTGTATTTGAAAATAAATCTTTCTGGGTGTGAGAAAGTGTTCATTCCTGCTCACTATTTTCCACTGTATATTATTAGTGGGAATCTTTGAGTGCTGAAAGATGATTATTTTGGAAGGCTTGGTTGGTGTAGATAGTTTAATCTTCTTTCTCATGGTTTTACATCAGATTTGAATGGAGGGATTCCTTGGATTCTCCTAAAAGAGTCTATTAGCCACCTAAATTAAGGTGGGAAGGGGGAATGTTCCCACTCACAATTGGATATCAAATTTGATTTATGGGATTCTCCAAAGGAGAAATTTTTTTATCCATACTCCCCATTAGTCTATTGCTTCCCCCATAGGGCATTCTTGAATTCTTGGGTAAGAATGACCTTGGCCAAACTACTAAGGATGACACCCTCATCATGGTGAGGGTTCACTGCCTTGCAACATTGGAAAAGTTACAACTATCAGGAAACCTTTTGAAGGACCCTTATTTCCTTAGGATGATTCTTTCTATTGTCTCATGATCAACCTCCCTAATGTAATGGAGAGATTGGTTATTGTGTTTTGGGGATAAACAACTGAAATGGTTGATGATTACTATAGGTATCGCCTGCTTGTGGACCATTGGTCATCACTGATTGGATGACTAGTGGGGTTATGCAAACTAGAGGGCCTATTGGGCGACCTCTAAGGATAGGATGGTACATTTTTTATGATACTCTCAGACCAGTGTGTTCGAGACCTAGTGTTGAAGACAATGGGTTGGTGATGGAATCTTATGCATTAACAAACTTCCAACACAAATAGTAGCTAAAGAATACATTGGTGATAGTAAGTACGACACCACTTGGATTGACGGGAGATCCTATTTGAAGTTCCTAGATATAGATGGAAGACACAAAAAAATAAATCCCCATCAATGTAGAATCTCATTTAAATGAACACATTCCTGATTGATTGTATTGTATGGAAATCTTTCATCTAGAAAGACAAAGGGGCCAAGAAGCTGGGTGACACCATTATATTGGTTAAGGATTCATGTTAGGTTCACCATTTTTGTTTCTGAAAAAATATATGTTTCCTGACAGATGATTGTAGGGGGTTGGGGTTGGTATAACCTTTAACATTAGGTTCACTATTTCTGAAAGGATTCAAATGGGTTTATTCATGGAATAAGAAACACACAAAGGTTATATATCCATGGTGTAACTACATTCCAAAGGCAAGTTATCATTGATAAATTTGGCCAACGATGCATAAAAACTCACATTGGTTGAGAGGATGGGAGGTCAAGCTCATCACAACTTTTTGGGTGGGAATTGTTTTCTACTCTCAGACACTGTTATAGTTTTAAGATATATTATCATATCCATCATTATATCCCAATATTGACTTGGGTCTCCCTTTAATTCACAATCAATTATTATGTATAGAATTTATAATCATCTGTATATATCTGAGGTTCTTCCTCATTGGAGATATCTCTATGTATTTGAGGTTATCCATATATGGTATCTTCTAATATAATGATTAGAGATTATTTGGACTCTATTATGATGATACTATTTTTCATCCACAAAATGGTGTGCTATAGAGTGTGTCATTATTCAAGGGGATGAGTGTTGTTTGATGTTAGTATCGAACCCATGACATGGGGTTTCAATGTATCCTTGTAAAAGGAATAAAAACCTAAGTAGTTTTGTTCCACTTAATGCAGAACATCATTCCTTATATGGTTGTGTGATAAATACCAAACAATGTAGTCTAGAATCATGAAATAGGGACATTTTAAGTAAGGTTCTTAGTCAATGTTTTGTGTGGGGATTATGAATAACTGGCCCATGGAACCTGAGATGGATATATACTCCCCGTTTGGATAATACTATACATGGAATGTGGGAAAAAGATAATTAATGTTGATTTAGG
The DNA here is from genome assembly GCA_963277665.1 of Viscum album. NCBI lineage: Eukaryota > Viridiplantae > Streptophyta > Magnoliopsida > Santalales > Viscaceae > Viscum > Viscum album. Next base: position 445,432,453 of record OY728134.1, read on the forward strand.
GTGTTCATTTTAGACCTTAGGGAGTATTCTTGCATATCTTATTTGAATGGGGATTAAATACAACACAATTAGGTTGTGAGTACTCACACCTCTGGAGGACCTATAGAGGTTTTTCTCACAGGGGAGTATAGACCTATGAGAGGATTAAGTAGGTGATTATTCCTAAAAAGGATACCCTATGAAAGGAAGGGGATTATTACTGAGGAGATGCCCTATTAAAGGGGCTATGAGGGATGTCTTGACTCATAGTGATTTGGAGGATTGTTTGGGGCTTACACCTAAGGAGGATGTTTATGGATGAATATGGTTAGGGATTAATGTTGGAGTTTATTCCCTAATTTTTTAAATGATCAGAGTTTATACCGAATTTTAGGCCCTACAATGTTTGGTTCAGACTTACACTTGGAATGATTCCCATGATGTTAGTATTCATGTGGATTTTATAACCATTGTCAACCTCTAAGCCGACGTGAGTCTTGTTTGGCATGAGAAACAATATTAAATGGAATATCTTGTAAACCATGCAATCCTCTATTCCCTAGTGTTGGATGACTGGACATGAGGACCCATGCCTATGGAGGAACTCTGAGAGAAGGTGAGAGGAAGATATAAAAAATATTCTCTTCCAAAAACATGTTTCCAATCATAAAGAAACCATTATCATGAAAAACCAATAATAACACACAAGTCATGATGATTCATACCAGAATGTGAGAAATAAGAAGAAGTCAGGGGTCTAGAGAATGACATGATCCCTCTTCCTATAGAGGAGCAAGACATGGGTATCAGAGAAGAAGAATGGGCTTAGATATGCATGTTCCCTCTCTTATTTCCTATCTAGGATATTCACATCAGACTACCCATCTGAACACAACCTAAGAGGAAAATAGAATCAAGAGTGAAACCTCCCACAAGAAAGGCCAGAGGATTAAGCCAAGGGGGATTCCATAAAATTGGTTCCATGGGAGAAGAGGATGATCTCATTCCCTATCAAAGGGAAATGCAAGTGTGATCCTCATACTCCCCACCTAGAATATGAGGCTATAGTTCATAATGAAACATTTGGAAGGATATGTTCCTAACCCTAGTACCAAAGGCTCGGAACTCCCTAACACCGTCACTAGGGGAATTTTTCTCATGACCATGGGAAGGAATATCTACTTGCACCCTCAGGATCCCAACATTCAGGTAGGATAATAGCGGGAAACCATTGAATGATGGAATATATTTCCAAATGAGATAGTTTTTTGTGTGCCTTTTTCTGTGGTTTTTTATGTCCAAGTGTTTTGGTGGAGGTTTCAATTTGGTCCCTTTTAGATAAGGGATAAAAAAGAAAGGGGTCGAACCACTGGTTTCTTGGAAGAGGGTTTGAGAAGTGGCTCATATTGGGGTAGATGCTGGGTGAGCCTAGGAGTGTTTCTCATAGGTAGGCTTGTGCAGGATAAAGGTACTTTAGATGATATAACACATGGGAAAAAACACTTGCGTGAGGCTTTGTCAATGCTCAAAAGGTCTCTGCAGTTGTTCCTAAAAGTTTATTGTATAGGTCCTTAGTCAGAGGAGGGTACCTCATTATAGGGCTCTTTAACCATGGGGTAGAGTGTTACAGATGTGGGTGTTATGTATTTTCTCCCCTCCGAGGACTTGGGTTCCAATACACTCCCTTAATTCCTTATTCATAAGGTTTTGGAGGGCTACCTAGAAGGTTTCTGAGGGCTTGGGAGAAGGAATATGGAGAACATAGATTTAGGAGTTCGTTAAGATTTTCCATATGTATAAATATAGAGTTCCAGGGTCCTATTTATAGGAGAATATGGTACCCTAGGTGAAGTTGATATCTCATAGAATTATGATGTGTAGGGATGTTATGTAAACTGGTGTGTAGGTATATCATATAGGATAATCCTTAGGTACGTAATGTAGTGATACTTTTTAGGGTGCCTATATTAAGTTCCATTGCTGAAGGGGTTTCAATTTCAGCCTTATTCTCTTCTCTTATTTTATTCTCCCCAAGTTCTTTCCCTTTCACCCCTTCTTATCCATGTGAAAAAACAGAGTTTCAAAAGTAAGTAATACATTCTATGAGTTGCGAAAAGAGTTACACATCAACATGGATTAAAGATTTTGATTTGGTGGGAGGAATATGAATTCCAAAAAAATCATTACAAGTATAAAAACATAAAATGAATAAAAGGAGATAAGATGGTGAGATCAAATCCCATTTAAAACTTAGTGTCAAATTCCATACAAATCAAATATGTGAAATTTACTCAATCATCCAACCGGGATTCATCATGATAAATATGGGTGACCATTGATTTTATTGTGTAAGGAATATTGGGGATAACTTACTCTAATTTTTAGGTAACTAAATCCCATTGTGATATTTGTCTCGCATTAGTTAGGATACTCCATGAGATAGGATGCTATAGTAATTTTATTCAGCTAAACCATATGTCGGACTATGAAAAGAGTATTTTTCTCAACCATTCAATATTTATATATGATATGATTGGTATAATGGCCGACCTAAATAGATAAGGGTTGAGATTAACACAAATGTAGACTCATTATTTAGTAAAATATGGATCTTGCTCCCTCGATGTATTTGATGTAATTTTAAAAAAGGACTCATCCTTTCAGAAGAGACACATTAAATAAAATTTTTCATTAAATAAATGTAAAATAAGATAAAAATTTCATAAAATATTCATGTCTACATAAATTTCATCATCATTATCGATTTATATTTAACTGAGATAAATAGTAGAGAAATAATAATCTTAATTTTTGAAATTTAATAAACTGGTGAAAAACTTAATAATCCTTCCAATGTTAGTAAAACAATTCTAAACATTGAGGTAACACCTTCCGAAGTAATCAATGGGTAAAGTATCTCATCTCATGAATATAGATACTTATGAGAAGGATAGAAGAATGTGATTCCAATATAATTTTATGTTAAATGACAAAAGTAACCATAGTATCAACTGATATAATCAATAGGATTGAGTATACTAATTACATTAAGACACTGAGGTTACAATTAACACTTGATATAACTAATATATTCATCCTTAAATCAATGTTGGAAATGGTTTTACAATGTGAATGCAGTCAATAAAATATTTCTTTATTTTCTCAATGTATTGATGATAAAACAATTGAGTATGATATTTTAGTTTCTTGTTCTATGTTTACTATATAATTTTGTTATGGATTTATCCAAAAAAAGATTAGATGTGTCCATTAGTAATACTTGGTCACTAAAACCTGGATATTGTAGGAACATAAGGAAATGTTACACATGTGATGGTATTTTCTAGAATACCAGAAGGATTTTTCATAACTCCATATAATATGAATATTAAGTATTAGTTTTGTAAAAATCAATTCATAAATTTTAAATAGTATATAATACCAATTGTAAACATTACAAAATATTTAAATATAAAGGAGTTCAAAATCATGTAAATAATTTTTAGATCATGTAGTTTTTTTAAATTTTCTATCAAAAGTGTTACTGAAAAATGGAATTCAACAAAAAGGAATATGTATTTATACACAAATCTAAAGTGGATCTAAACAAAGGATATGTTATTTTTTTATTTATATTATATGATAATAAATTTATTTTTGTAAAACAATATTTGTTAAGAATAATATGTGTTGTTACATATGGTCTATGAATCATCAATATTTGTGAAATGTTTGAGAAAAAATTAAGTATATAAAGAGTTTTATATGGGATAAAGGATTTTAACCAAATTTTTTTTTAAATATGAGGGATATTTTCCCCCAACCCATAAACGTAATTTTTTTTATAATAAGATCTCTATTTTTAAAAAATTATACTCACCCATAGAATACCATATTTCATATAAATACAATAGTTAATTTTTTAAATATTCAGACTAAGGGGAAATAAGTGTTACTTCTTGAACATAAATATTTTTTGTATTTTGGAATGATATTCTATATAAAACATACTTTCTGATAGGTAAGTGAGATTATATTTAGACATGGAGATGTTTTAGTATAATAAATAAAATATTATGAAATTAAAATAAGAAGACAATGTAACATTATATCATAAAAGGTTTAGGTATATCGTTAAATATTAATTTATAGAGTTATATTTGTAACAAAAATTCTATCAAGAAAAAAAATTTGATGGAAAGGGTTTTATAAATGAAAATGATGATGAAATTATAAAGAGTTATATGAGGAAAACAATAATTTTTAACATCAAAACGTTATAAGTTGTGAAGTAATGAAGTTTGAATACTTGTTCAATGATTTGAACACAAATAACATGATTCCAATGTCTCTCTATTATTCAAATATATGTGCATAAAATATTTTACTCACTAAAATAGTTTTTTTAGAAGTGTATTATTATATTTTATTGTAGATATCTAGAAGTAATTAAATAAAGATATAAAAATTTTGACATGACCATAAAAATGATGAACATATATTATTTCTTTGTTGGTCAATCATATGTGATATGACTATAAGTGAAATTATATATAGTCTTTTAAGTTTTTATAAACTAATTTAGAAATATAATATATATTATGTAATAAAAACGGATATCTCTACATTATCATTATTTCATGTTGGTTACATATACTCATGAAATAAAATCCTAATTGAACTCTCAAAGTGCGCCTTTAAGTTATCAATAATCAATATTCATAATATAGTATTATGGGTTTTGAAACAATGTTAAAGTTATCATAAATATAAGTTTTTTAGAGATAAAAATATTTTCATATGGCACAAAATGATTTTTGTGCACTGAATAACCCACCAAGTATGACACATAGAGCATCATACAATATATACTTGGTATGCTAGCAGTGTATGTTTCATATTTGTATTTCTAAAATACTTGATATTGGAAGGATACCTAGAATTAGAACCTTTATACTATGATAAATTTCATAGAAGAACGTTTTGGATTAGATAATCAAAGGGTGGTTGGGTAGGTTATTAGTCATGTTTTCAGATGAAGCTTAACTAAGATGGAATTTGTTCTCCCATATATCAAGTATGATATATAGGTTCTTAATTGAGATAAAATTATGAATTATATGGTCATAAATAGATATCATATATGACTTTGTTATCAATTTGGGTGAGGGTAATGTGATGTGATCATCAACTAGATGAATGATAAGTGATATATTCATTATATTGGTCAATATATGCTTGGATAATAAAAACCTTTTGAGTAGCTATATGATATTGAAATACTCTGTGTATTGTGGGAATTCAACATATTGAACAAAGGGATCATATGAAAATGAATTCTTGTGTATGATAAAACTAGTGATAACATGTTTAGAGATTCATGTGTTTATAGAGATCACACCAAATTTCATTGTAAATTTAGTAACATTGATATTTTCTATGAGGCAACTCTTTTATTACATTTTGTAATTTTATCATTCATATTATTTATAAATTCAATAGAAACACACAATTTTACACTTTATGGTTGGATAAATGGTGATTTAGTTTTATGAAACCCATATATTTTATCTAAATTTGATTATAGTTTATCAAAAATGAATTCTGAATAGATATTTACATGGTTTTTCATATGATGTGGAACATTGTGAATTTTTGAAAACAATCCAAATTCTTTTAGAAGATATACAATAGGAGTTTTTGATATTGTTTCATAAGATATTATATATGATAATAGTTGAGTTCAATGAGGCTTAGTGGTAGTGGGAGATTAGTGGAGATATTCCCCCAAATCCAAAAATATATGTTATATATATTAGCATTTTGTACTTTATAATTGAGAATATCATATAGTATGACATGCATATTTCCCAATTTATTTTATATTACTTTTTTCAATTTGTAATTCATGGAAATTGGAATTTCATTTTCTATGATATAAGGATAAATTTCCACTACCTTTTCTATATCATAATGTTGTAATTAGTTTTGTAAGATATCTATATAAACCTATGATTATCAAGGCAGTTGAACATTAATGATTAATAATCCAATATATCCTATATTGGCTACCATTATTATTAGTGTTTCATATGATGAAAAATTTTAGTGAATTGGATTGTCTAAGGGTTAAAAGTGTTTTCACAGAAGGCTCTAATTGAATGTTTCAAAAATTTTGAGTAAGTACTATAGAGAAATGGCCAATGTATTAAGGCCTATATAAATTAGGAATAATCCATTGATATGACTAATTGATCCTGCTTAAGGCTCAAGTTGATTCCCCTATTTGAATATCCCTTCCTCCTCCTTCTATAACTATAATGAGATACTAGTATTTCTTTGATATAAATAAGATCCCACCCAAGTATTGGTTGATTTAGTCAATTTTTGTATCCACTGGGGATTAGAGAGTATGATGGATTCCTCTCAGTGACCTCACCAAAATAATGTTTGATGATAAAATTAGAGGCTCTTTAGTGAAAGGTACACAATGTTCTTCATTTATAAAATATAAATATTTTGGTTTCAATGCATGGTGATCATAGGAATTATTATTTCTAATGTATTATACTAACTAGAAAAACATTTTTTATATACTTGCAAACATAATAATTATAACCAAATACAGTGACTATAGAACCCATAATAAATGTATAATAATAAAACTATATTGAATTGAAGGGTTTATTCGGAGAACATTAACATTCATGAAAAAATACTAAATTATCTAACAAGAAGCAGAAAATAGGGATTAAACCAAATAATAAAGACATAAAAAATAATTATAATTAATATAAAAAATTTAAACATAAATACTAATAAATGCATAGAATAAAAAGTGAGAAAAATTTAAATAGTCAAAAAAGTGTAAGTATATCATAAAATATTATAGGTGTTGATAAATATGAAATATGAAATGTTATGTAGGGTCATAACCATCATAATAATTTTCATAATACACACTATAATAATAAATAACACTATACATAAAAAAATTAGATACATCAACGTCATCATAGGGAGGTGGGTTAGTGGCCACATGTGAATAACTTTGAAAAAACTAATCCTATATGGGGACCATCCATGAATTGAATTATGATTTAATTTATCCAAGAATAATGAAAAATATAAAATTAATTCCAGTCACAAAATTTTTACTCATATGATCCATTTTTGTTTCATCTCACATGTTTCTTAATTTTACTCTATATCTTATTCCATAGACACATACAACTACATCTATATAATGGATTTGGTAAAACCACCAGTACTACCTTATGTGGATAGTAGTGTTGCATTTTTTAGAAAAAAATCAACAGCCAACTTTGGGTTAAGTTGGAACCAATTATGAGCTGGTTCACTGAACAAACTACCATATCCAAATAGAAAATATAAAAGGAGGTCAACAATTTTCAAGTCTCATACTAGTGGTGGGTCATCGATATTTCCATGATAAATCACTGATATTAATCTCAAGATTATCTAAAATTTTCAACTTAATGATGGAGGTAAGAAGTTCCAAAACTATCAAATAACCATCATAGTAGAATAATGTATATTCCAGTTTATAAAAAATGTGATAATGCTAAGATGAAAACCATTTCCTTGGGATTACCTAAGGTCCTAGTGATAATACATCTAGAGTCACTTTACCTTGATCTTTAGGTAACAAGATAATAGAGTTCTTCCCCTTATTTATTATCTATTCCTAAGATGCTTTGTAAAACCTATCATTGATTTTCTTCATCATTTGAAGAAAATGAAAATGTAAATACAAATAATTTTAATCAGGACCTCCTTCGGTCTTAAGGACATCTGCCTTGTCCATACCATTATGTTATACATCTTTAAGAAGACGTTGATCACCCATAGCCTTGCATATTTCAATTAGTACATGTATTATAATGAACTTATGATCATTTTATTGATGTATTGACTTAAAAATTGACTCTTGATTATTTTTTCATTCTTCTTCCTTTTAGTTAGATATTAATTTTCATGTTACTATAGAACTATTAACTCTTTTACCACTTCTACCTATTATTTGGGAGACTTTTTGATCATTTTATATCTAATTACCGTTCTTACTGATCTTTTTATAGTAATATTTTCCCCCATAAAAACAGTCCTTATTAGTTTTCTCTCAAATGAAAACTTTACTGAAGTTATCTTCGAGACCTAAATAACAATTTATATTTTCCAAGTGCCTCTAAAATAGAATGAAACATTATTAAATTGTAATCATATATGTAAATACTTAAATCAATAAAACATTCATTCTTAAAAAATATCAAATAATTTTTATAATTTCTATTTATTTTAAATGTTGATTGCATTATCATCCGTTTTATTTCATCTTGAACAAACTAGTTTTTGTCTAAGTAATCATACATCAATATGCATTACCTTTTTATGCCCATTAAATTAAAAAAGAAAAAAAATAAAAAATATTTTAGTTTGGTATGTGTATATATATATGTATGTATCCCAATAATAATAAATAAATATTTACCTAATTTTACTCATGATCAGACGTACAGGTGGACCCATTAGTGCATATATATTACCTTAAGGACTGGTTTTATTTAAAATTTTTAAATGAATCCTAAATCTAAATTTCATTTATACAAATACATTTTCAGAAATCAAAATAATTACATATAATTAATAAAAAAATAATATAAGTTTAATTGAAACAGAAGAATCCACTAATAATAAATAAATATAAAATATCGACTAACTGAATAATCATTATATCAAAAGACACCCGCATTTGGGGATCAAGAACTCTCAAACCATCCATAGTAGTGATCATATTTATTTTTTCCTCTAAATCTTATAAAATTCCATCATGCGATATACCTTTTCCTTTTCAACATTAGTAAAGTTTATGTAGAGATGAATAAATAAAGTAATTTTTTTAATGTATAATTATATGATCTATAAAAAAATAAATGTTTTCACTCAAATCTATGACCTTGCACTATCTTTGAATAAAGAAAAAACATTTTTCCATGGGATAGCTTTTACTAGTATGATACTAATATATCTAACTACTGTACACTTAAATATATTTAATTATTTACTATTTTTACCAATAATTTTTATATCCATTATAATCAACCATAACCTATATTTTTCAAAATCATATTGTAAGAATTAATATAAGACCCCAAAACTTTCTACAAGTTGATGAATGAGAAAAACGTTATATATTAGTATATAAATTATATAATAATAAACAATTAATTATATTAAATAAAATAATAACCATTTAGTTCAAGAATAAACCTAAGGAGACTTAATATTAGTTGAATCCCTATTATCAATGAAAACCAAGCTACCATTTGGATCCCTAGAACTATCATCAATGTTTAAAAAAGGAGAATACATAGGATAAAAATTAAAAAGAATAAAGTCAAGTGATTTTAGATTTTATCGAAGATGATGGGAGGGGCTTGGTGAGGTAAAAAATTCATACATAAAGATTACATATTATTATATAAATATTTATTAAATATTATTGTGTTCCATGTTAGAACCATAAAGTTTTAGTGAATTTGGATACTTGGATACATAAAAAACTGGTACATAGAATATCTACATCATCTTCTTTTATTTTCTTCACAATTAGAAACCTTCTTAGACATATCATACCTAAAAAAATTCTTCATATCATGAGGACAAGATATATAATAATGGTTGAGTGCATATGCCCAATATGGGTAAAAATAGAGATATTAAAGATCAATTACACATAACATGAGCATAAGAGTTTTAAAACATGACCTTAACCTTTTGAAAACATAACCTGTAATTCATAAACCATAAACATGGGTCATAAATCATAAAATAATGAAATAACATGAGCCATGAGAGAATAACAGTGGCATACGATCATGTCAAAAAATAGTGTAATTAATTAAGGAATAAACAAAACCATATAAATCTTATATTAAGGAAATGCATCTATAAATTACTCACATTTTCGGATTAGTCTAAACCCTGGTGTAACTACTTCGTGTTTTGAAAAACATCCAATTTACCCTCCTTTAGGATGTGTATAACCTATTGTTTACCATCTTTCATGAATGGAATAAACTCCTACATACCCTTTAATCTAATAATACCTTAATATATAACCAATAAAATGGAGGAATATAATGGAACCATTTGTTACATAATCATAATCAATTCATATATATTCCATAAGATCATGAAAGCTATTGTCATTCTGTCCTAACATAACCCATTAAAAAATAGGTTTCATCAATATTTCATCATCATAACCATAAACCATCCTGAGAAAGCTCAAAGATGGTATCATAGATTCATATCCGTAATGAATAACAGGTAACATAAAAGGTTTTTAGCATAGATGAAAAATTCCTTTTAAAGATCATCAATAAATTTGTTGAGGATAAAAACATTTTAGTTTTTAAATCACTTTTTAAATTTTTTATATATTAAAGAAAAATTTATATTTTAAAATTACCATATAAAATTGAAAAGTAATATTTGAATCATTCAAAAATTATGAAGGTGGGAAATTTTGTTCATGTTGTGTACTTAAAACAAATATTTCTTTCACATATTCAGTAAAAAGTTGATATTATGTCATTCAAAAGATGATAAGAAAATTCGTTTTAAATTTTTTATTGAAATTAAAATATGGATAAATTTTAATTTTAAAAACCATTGGAGAATAGTATAATAATTCTTGATTTTTTTAAAGTAAAACATTGACATGGAATAAAAATATTCTCAACCAAATTGTAAAATAATTTTAGTTTGTTTAAAACAAATTCCTTCCATTTATTATGTAATTAGAGAGGTGAAAATGTATTAGAAACATATAATATTCAAAAATAAAAATGTTAAAATAAAATATAAAATAGTTTTGAGATAATTATCATATAATTTCAGCATTGGGAATTTAAGAATAAGCAAGCTCTGTAAAAATAAGATAGTAACATAAAAACTATATCTCAAGTATTACAATCATCATAACCACATAACCTCCTATATATTAAATTAAAATTTATTATAATTATATAATAAAAATATATAAATACTTATAATATAAAATATAATCCCCTTATAACATTTCAATACCCATTTGTTAATAATTCTTTATTGAAATCATCATTTCTTGGTTTAAACTGTTTCATTTTTCATGAATGTTTTATTTCAGTACTTCTAGTCCATGTACATTGATGATTATTCCATAATATCCATAATTTTTATGATTATTGAAATATAATATATTTTTATTTTTTATAATTTATAATCATCGATAAAAGTCACATATAAAAATGATTAATACTATTTATATTGACGGTAGTCTGTACATATTCATGAATGTTGTTTTCATTTGTTAACGAAAATAAAAAAAGAAAAAGAAAATATATTTCATCGTTAAAAAACAATAATTATATCATAAATATAATATATAAACATTAAATACATCATAATAACCAACAAATAATTATGGTAATGATAAATTAAATATATCATTATATGGAAGTGGTAGTCCACACATATGCACAGGGTATACTTTGATTTTCCATTTGAAGAAAAGAATGTAGAAAAGTTTTATTCCGTAATCATAATAATATCCAAGTATATTTAAGATTATTATATTAATCATTTTATTAAGGATACAATAGGTTTAGGTAGGTAAAATAAGAAATATAATTGAAATATCTCAATTATGTTTTATACCCCTTCTTTAAGGGACCTATTTCTACCAACACCTTAAGCCTTAAAAGATTGATCTTATATGTAAACCAGTGGATTTTGAATGAATTTAATGAAACTCAGATTTTTTTTCATTGCATATTTTTTGAGATAGACAGCTCACAATTCATTAATAAGGGTTGAGAGGAGGTTCCCTTTTATTAGTGAGGGAGAGGACACACATAAAATTACTTAAAATATTTTAAATAATATAATCTCATTTTATTATGAAAGTGGCTCCAAAAGGTCAAATATTATAATTTTATATAATTAAGGTATATATAGTTCCATTAAATTTCATTGGAATCTTTTATATGAAAATATTATCCTGATCTCTTATTTTAATACCCCATTTAAACTCGTTTTGACCTTAACCGTGATAAATTTTTTAAAGTTTTTTTATTAATTATGAAGAAAATAAACAAGGCCCCATTAAAAAAATTATACATTATTATTCAAAAAAATTTATATTTTTACCTATTTCAATTTCTATAATTTTTAAAAAATACTTTTAAAAAAACTCATAAAATCGGATGAAAAAAGTGTTTTCCTGAAAAATAATTTTTTTATACAAAAATGTATTTAAAAAAATTAAAAATAACATTGATTCAGATGAAATTAATTATATTGTGTTAAATAAAAAATGACTAATGAAATATTAATGTTAATTCCTAATAAAATGGACCTTTATAAATACAAAGATAGAGAGGACAATTTTCTATAAAAGCACTATTTTTAAACTATTCACTGAGAAATTACTATTTTTAAAAAATAAAAAAGTAATATTATGATAATTTTTTTATAATTATTTAAAAAATTATATCCTTTATAAAACATATACTATCTAAAATTGGTATATATTATAATATTCATTCATAAAATGAAATAAAAACCATTTTTGAAGATAACACATTTTTGAAGCATAAAGATGCTTTCTAAAAACTAAGTACTTATTTATTATGAATTAATATATACATATTAATTATATAACACCTTTAAAAAGACTTTTCATAATATGGTTTTTCATATTTATACTCGTCAATCCAACAGTTGTCTTAGAAAGGTACAATATATCACAGTTCATTTACACTCCAAAATATGTGTAATGAAGTCTTACAAATAATTAAAGAAAATTTGAAAGGAAATACATATAAAATCATATTGTGTTTTATCCCCCACCATTAAATTTAATTTCTCCACCAAAATTCAATCACAATGAAAAAAATGAGGATACATTGTTTCATCACATACTCTGGTTCCCATATAAGTTTTTTGAATTTATGATTCCTCTAGAGAACTTCATCCTGGTGGGTGTTCTTATTATGTAGAACATTATCTATATGATCTACAATTTTGATTAGTTTTACATCATAAAAAATATCATGATCCAAAAGTATATCCTCTATGTTTAGCATATGTAAATTATTTTTGATGTACCATTTTTAGAGATATACATGGAACACATCGTAAACATGAGGGAGGTTCGATGGAATCACAAAGTGATAAGATACTATCCCCACTCAATTAAGAATATCAAAGGGGAAAATATTCCAAAGGATAATATTTACAAATGTATTTAATTATATAACCTTTTCTACGTAGAAATTCAATGGAATACCTTATCACCCATTTATAATATTATATTTTGCTGAAGATTGTCAACAAAACTCTTCTATCGACTCTGAGATACCTTGATGTGTTATAGAATGGATGTAACATTATCTTCCATTTCATTATCTAGCTCATGTCTCAATAGTTTCTTTCTCAAGTTTTACCCCATCACATTGGATTTTTGGATTTCTTTAGATATAGTTATTCATAAGAATCCATCTAAATGATCAAGTGAATGATGTTTTTATAAGTGAATTCAATTAGAGGAATGTCTTGATCCCACCCACCTTTTAAATCCATGTAATAAGATCTCAACATTTCCTATAGGGATTGAATGGTTCTATTAGACTGACCATGTATCTAAGGATGATAAGCATTACTAAAACACAACTATGTGTTTATATCTTACTGAATATTTCACCAAAACATCTAGGTAAAACTTATATCTTGATAATATATAATATAGTGTTTAACTTCTTGTAATATTACCACTTTTTAAATGTATATCCTGACAATATGAGCAAGTGGGAAATCCTCTATGACATAACTAAAATGTGTTATCTTCATAAGGATATTGACTAAAACCCAAATAGAATTATAAACTTTATATGTTTTTGGATGTTTTGACGATGAAATCCATTTTGCCGTTTGACCATTTCCATTCTAGTAACAGTAATGGTCATAAAATTCCCTTAGTATTCCATATCTCGGCCTTAACTTGCTGACATACCACATAAAGAGTTAAATACTCTACAATATCAATTTTCATTTTATCCCACCATAAATACTATTTAATATCTTTATACACATTCATGGTTATGAGATGAATATAGAATAATGGACTATGAGATTCATCAAATAGATATTTTTTCAATTCTAGTAATAATTTCACACATATGTGGTTCTTGAACCATATCATTCCATCACAATTCAAGGTTCATGTTAAGAAAATTTCTCAAATTCTTTTGAAGCTCTGCATCTTCCTTATATTCCTATTTGATATTCACTTGGATAGACGGTTGAGCCCATATTTGAGTCATATTAGATCTCACCCCTTTCATCAAGAATTTCATGTCCATACTTTGAAAATTCAAAAATATTGGATATTTTGTGTCCCTTATCAAAGATAAGGAAGCATGATCCATTATACTCAGAGCATCAGTCACTTTATTCAAATTACTATTGTGGTAATGTATTGAGAAATCACAATATGAAATCAACTTCAACCATATTCTATGGAGCATATTTTTAATACCCTGACTTGAGATCCACTTATCCGGTGACATGAGCCAATGGATCACATGTACTCAAGAAGACTTCTTCATACACCCAAGGCCACCAACTATCATCGAGGGTCTATGATGATATAGTGGGGAGACTATACACTCATATCAAAGTAGAACATCAAATAACAATAAATAAATAAACAATATTAGAAGCATGATACTATATATTTCACAATGGAAATAGATAAAACAAATAAGCAGAAGTTTTATAAATAACCAAGTGATAATAATAATCAAAACCAAATTCCCATAGTTTGAGTCATATATATTGATTTCATGTCAAACTATTGTATAAAATGGGAAATAAGTTATATAGGGGATATTCACATACAACATTCTATGAAAAATAAAAAAAAATCCAAAATACAACTCCACTAGAATCATGAGAATATGCTCGGTCCACTACTCTCATGCTCCATGATATATGTAAAGCATATCAAATACCTATAGCAGGGTTATTTCCCATACACATACATGCAGACATGAAGTCTACTCTAGAACCAAGGGTAGCCTATGTCAGGTGTGAGATAAACTTTTTAGGCCATCGCCAAGAGTGTCTATAAATAATCCATCCAGGGTACAAAGCATTGTAGTGTCTAGATATAAAGAGTAATACATAATAATTAATAATAAATATCTCCAAGATTAGGTTCCTATAGGACACCTGGCTAGTTTTTCCTAATTTGGCATAGGTCGGAATGAGTGATTGATTAGTAACCATATATATAGTAATATATATAGTTATATAGTGTATATATGTGTATTCACTAAGTACATGAGAACATAAGTAGGCATATATATGGATACTAGGTACTAGCTGGACCTGGGCCATAACTCAAGAATCTATAATTCGTCTAACAGGTTACATGATTCAACAATGGGTACAAGCTCTAATCTCATGATGACTGTGAGGATTCTTTCCCTTCAATCGAGATAGTGGGGGGAGACTTCATTCCCAACACCTGATATAAGGGAATTTCGAACATCATTCCCATCACCCATATAAAAGTATAATAGTGAGATACATCATGCTAAACATCCTATATAAGGGATCATGAAATGTCATGATCAATAAGTCCCTTAACCATCATTCACCTATCCATAGTAATGGAACACTCATCATAGTAATAATAAGCTTAAGGGATCACTTCTATTATGCTTATAACCACTAATCCCAATACAAAGAACAATGTCACAATTCATATATTATATAATTAAAAACATTCATCACTTTTCATAGCCTTTCCACGCATTATCATTCATAATAATTAATCAATTTAATTATTTGGAAATGGAAATTAAATTCCAATGTCAAACCAAGATCTTATAAATTCATTAAATCATGTCTTGTAATTACCCAGAAAGGGGAAACTCCATTTACAAGGCAAGATGAACATGTAGAAAATGTTTGACCCATTAAAAAATTATACAATAGTTGTAAATTTATAAATCACACCCATAGCGGGGGTAATGATAATGTTAAACATCCTATAAATATTTTGAAATATTCCATGGGGTATAATAGCTTACTTCAATTGATTGAAAAAAGGGAGAACAGATTTTAAATAAATACATGACTATAGTAGATGTGTGGAATACTGGAAAAAATAGGAAAATAAACAAACATTTGGGAAGGATTTATAGGCCACCTACCATAGGGACAAATACAACCCATCATCTATTATCATTTTTAGAATTAATTTATAATGGAAGAAATCAAATAAATGGTCAAATACCCTGAAAATAGGGTGAATTAGATTGAACAACAATAGTAAATGATACATGAATATAAATGATTATAGGAAGATAGAGGATTGGCCATAATACCAAAAACTATTCAACGATTCTGACAGTGATCTATTTGGACTCTGGATGAAGGATATACCTTGATCCATAAATTAGGAGGAGGAATAACCCATGGGAGAGGAAGGGGAATTGGTCTAGTGGAATTGGGAGAAATTAAAGAGAGGGAAGGGTTTTAAACTTCATTATAGTCCAAACAATAAAATAAACCTCCATCATGGGGTTTTATTGTTTGGCCTCATGTTTGGCCAAACCATGCCCTAATAGTGCACTGGACACTTCTTAAGGAGGGAACCCACATGAGATAGACACATGGTTTCTCTAACTATGTGCATGCCATGTGAAGAAATTGGTAATTATGTATAAAACATTTTCACAAACATGAACCTTGGCTCACATGTTTTCAAAAAATAGTGTGTCCCCCAACTCCCCTTGAAAATCACCTACATGGTTTGGAGAAACCGTGTTGGATGGGCCTTATTGTTTCCACTAGCCATACGACCTAGTATATTTCCCCAAAATCTAGGGCTTCAAGATATGGAAAATTCAAGGACACCCTCATGACCTCTGTGACTCTATTTAGTACGATTATAAAGACCTAAAAAATAAATTTATATTAAAAAAATGATTCTTACCATTGTGAAAATATGGGTTTTTATACAATCCCCTCCTTAAAGAAAATCATCCCCGAGTTGGCCTTCTGAGGGTAAAGAGGGATCATCTGAGAAAGAATTTGGCCACTGGCCTCATATATCAGCTTTCTGCTCCAATGTCTCATCATAAACTCAACCATGTTTCTATCGAAGCTATAATAAATGAACTGAACTACCTAATAGTTTCTTCATACTCAAATATATAATATGAATATGGTACTCTTGAAAATAAGAATTCCTCTCTAACTGAATCCCATCAGGTTGGAAAACATGTGATGGATTTGGACAATATCGACAAATCTGAGATACATGAAAGACATTGAGCATATACCACTATCTATAGGAATGTTCTATATGTAAGGCCACTAGTTTATCTTACTTCATAACTTCAAAGGGTCCAATGAATCAAGGATAAGGCGTACACTACCCTTGAATATGTTTATGGTCCAATCTAGGTGAAACTTGTAAGAAAAAACTATCTCATACCTCAAACATAAGAGGTCTTCAACATCGATAGGCATATTATTCCCATCTCAAATGACCTATCAATATGTTTTTTCGGAAAAAATAGACATACATTGAAGTATCCTAGAAAAGACATGTTCCAAGAAAATATGCCTTCCCTACCTCTATCCAGCATAGAGTTGATCGAAAAGGGATACTATATATGGCGTCATAAGGAGCCATCTAAATGGTATCTAGAATGATTATTTTTGTAAGGTAAGATAACCAAGGGTATATATTTCTCAAAATAACCCTTAAAGTAAATGATACTTGAACACAACATGTCCCCTAACACATGAATCATTTGAACTATTTTTCTATCAGTCTAAGGGTGATGGGCCATGCTCAAAAGAAATAATAAACCCAAGGCCTTCTAAAACCCCAACCATAACCAAGATGTGAAGTCAGCATCACTGTCAGATACTATTGAACAAGGAGCTCCATGAGATTTATGAACTCCCGAACATATAACCAACCTATCTCATCTTCCAAGAAGGTCTCTCAAATAGGTAAAAAAACGTGAGAATATTTTCATATGATCAATAACAACCTAAATAATATTTTTTTCATGAGGAAATTTTGGAAAACCTATCATGAATTCTGTAGAGACATCATCACATTTCCACTCAAGAATGTAAAATGGTTGTAAAAACCCTATTAGTCATTGATGTTTTACCTTCACCAACTAACATGTGGAACACTGAGTGATAAAACTAGATATATCCCAATTCACATCAATCCATCAATACAGATGACATAAGTCTTTATACATCTTGGTGACACCGAGATTCACTTCTCATACTATGGAATTATATACCTTTATCATGTCCTCTCTCATGTTTTTTGGGACCCAAAAACTACAATTAAAGCAAAAATTCTCATCCTAATCATTGGTATATCTAGAAGATAAATCATCATCTAATGTATTCTCACTTATGACAAAGAAATCAGAATATTAAATTTTCCTTATTATCACTTGTTACAAAAGGGTAGAGGTCACTGGTAATGCTAGTTGTATAGTCTAACCATGATCCTACTAAACCTCAACATGCATTTCAAAAAACAAGTCCATGAGATATGACTCACCACTATCCTCCTAAAATACATGTGTCTAAGTATTCCATCTTAGATAATTGGCTACAACATTGCCTTTCTATGGAATATATGACATCTTGAAATGAAATGATTTCTGGCACTCAACTCATCTACATTTCCTAAGGTTTATATCTCTCTATGTAAATATATAATTGAGGTATTTTTCATTAGTGATTCCATAAAATGATCTCCATGTAAATAATGTCCCCAACAACATAGATCCTGTACAAAATGTACTAGCGTGATGTTGTACATCAGGTAATTCCACTCTTGAGGCCTCAAATGATGAGACCCATGTGATATGAATTGCTCGTCCTACATCAAAAAATATCCAAGAATAACACCTTATGTGTCACAATAAATTATATATATCTTACACAACTCTAATAGAATCAATATTAGAACTAAAGTCAATCATCACATCAACTCATGAAAGGTTTCTTCAGAGGATTATGACCAAAATAATCCCATACCATTCTTAGTGAAGCCCATAAGATTCCATCCTAGGAATGATAAATCTTGGACGAAGCATATGTAATACCTGACTAGCTCCACGAAACCCCATATGTAAAAGAAATTATTATGATAATACTTGGAAATTAAATATCTCACTTTCTATGGGTCTACCGAAACTATTGACTCTAAGAATATATGATCTAGGAAAAGGTCTTTGTCAATCCCAAAGTGGCATTTTCCAAGTTTAGCATAAATCTGGAACTCTCTTAGTGTATTCAGTATGATCGTAAGATGGTTTTCATGGTCATGTCGATAATATGAATACACTATTATTTAGATGATAAAGACTATAACTATTGAATCCATATATGGTTGGAAAACTAGATTAATAAAAGCTATAAAAACTGATGGTGCATTCGTGAGACCGAATTGCATACCCAGGTACTCATAAAGACCATACCAACTCCAAAAATCTATATGAGGTATGTCTGATGACCTGAAATGTACCTAATGATATCCTAGCCTCAAATAAATTTTCTAAAACACCCTCAATCATGGGAGATGGTAAAACTGCTCTTCTATTCAAGGAAGTGGATACAAGTTCTTAACCATAAGTTAGTTCAACCATTGGTAATCCACAAAAAGCCTAATGATACTATTAAACTTCTTGAAAATAGGACATATAAACCTCATATGGAAGTGATGTATGCATAAAAAACTTATCCACCATGTCCTATAACTATTTCATAAGCTCCCAAATCTCGATTTGTGGTATCCTATAAGGAGTAATGGTCATTAGTGCTAATCTAGGAAGTAGCTAAATGGTGACTTCCACGTCTAGCACTATAGGTAAACCATAAAAATAATTAGTGAATATTTCTATGAAACGATCCACCATAGGAGGTGAAATAGAAGTTCTTAACCCTTGTTCATCATATAAAAGAATGGAAATCTGGGATATCACTTTTCCTAGCCCCTGATGCTAAAGTCCTTATCAAAGCACATGGACATCCCATTCTCCCTTGTCCACATGTTTATCAACATATGGTGATATAACTAACACCCTATGATGATAACAGTCAATATGGGATTGATGGGGAACCAACCAGTCCATCCTAATAATTACATTCAACTCATTCATATTAAGGATGAAAATATTTCATATGAAGAGATATGCACATATCTCAAGGGGAAAATCCTTACAACAGTTAACAATCTATGATCGGATAACCAACGAGATATCTAGTTAGATGACACTATATAACAACACTTTATTGAGGCCCAAAATCTCTATAATTTCCTCAGATATAAAATAGTGGGATGAACCACTGTTAAATAAAGAATAAAATGAAGTAGAGGTCACTAAAATAGTATATCTAATTATAGAAGAGATGGAGAAATTTACCTCACAAATAAGCTGAACTGTATGTAACTTGATTGTACCATGACCCTGAGTCTCAACCTGACTAACCTAAGGAGGCCTGGTCTTCTAGCACTATAAATCTTGATTATGATTACCTTTACCTCTACCACTACCTCATCCTAAGCATCCACTAGTATTCAGGCATCCTTCCTGATGATATATTACTAGACCCACTCTAGAATGTGGGTATCTATATATCCACAGTATTTATACACTAATGGAAAATTCCTTCTGAAGTGATGGATATGGCCCATCCTTCAATAGCAGATTCATTCCGAATAATCTTGTAAAAACTGGGGTTTCATGTGTCCTAGTTTTTGTACTGATGTAAAATAATTACATTATTGGTATGAGGAGTTTGATAAATATTAAGCCCTACAATAAACCTTAAAATTTCGCTTTGTCAACTAGAAGAAACATAGATAGTCCTAGGAGAATAACTACCCTAGTTCCCACCATCATCTTGCCTCATATTTTTCTCAGTAATGAGGATCTGGTTGACAATATCTGGGATAGTTGTTAGCTAAAAACATTTCTCTATGATTAGATGGAATATATCATCCCATCCTCAAATATCCTGGTAGTCATAACATCATTAATAGATAGAGTTGATGTGAAATGCTACAGCTCAGTGAAACAAGAAGAAAATTCTATAATAGACATGGATCCCTATTGCAGGTTCCTAAACTCTTAAGCATGGTGAGCCTTTAGATTATTTGGTAATAGATAGTTATAGAATACAATGTAAAAGTCATCCTATATAATATCATGATGTAGTTATACCTAGGTAATTACATCCCACCATCTCTTGGCAGAACTATATAGAATATATGTGCTGAGAATGAACTTACACTTTGGAAGAATATCCAGACAGCCAGAAATAGGAATAATAACCTCTAGTTATGACTCTACAAAACGTGGTCTTCCATCCCCTAAGAAAGTGGGAGGTTGATGTTGAAAAAAAACACCTGATTCAACTATGCCATTGTCAGGGCAGGTCGAGAAACCCCTTGCATAGGCTGCATCATATAATGAAAAACCTCATGAAGCTATGCGTTAGTTCCCATATTAGGAATAAATGGTATTTTCCATAGGTGGAACTACAAGAGGTATTACTAGCATCCAAGGGCCCAACACCTCCAAGGAATGGTGGTCACCACCTTCCTGGAATATGACTCGAGGCTATCATAGTGAAATGATTATACTATTCGAAATTCATGCCTCATAAAATAATTTAACATTTTAAAAGGTCACATATAGATAATTAGGATAGGTACATATCATTCCCATAGAAAATATCACACCTCTATACCTACTTCATATCCTAGTATAGTTGAAAAGGAAAAGACCATATTTGACCATAATAATATAAGAGACTCCCAACTAACCACTACTAAGGCTAGGTTGAGGTCTAGGTGTCATATATAACAATAGAGGTTCTAATATATGGAGTGAAAATTTTAAGGTATAGAGAAAAACTAGGTTTAATTGGAAATTGGAATCACCATTTAGTAGTAATAATTTCACTTTTAAAGATTTATTTACATTGAATTTAAAATTCGTAAAAATAAATATATCATTATATCATGGTCCAAAAGTAGTATGTCCAAAACCCAGAACATGGTATAATTGGATAATTAATGTTTCATCACCAATCTATGTGGGAAAACCATTTAAATTGATTTATTCACCTTAATTAGTTCAATTATATTATCCCTATAAGAAATATTAACACATTTCAATATATAGTAATTGAGGAACTTAATATATCCATTGAAAAAGTGCATGTAGAAAGTATACATGGGATGGAAAATGCACTACATATTTTTCTTAAGGATCCAACAATGATGTATGAGATGATAATTCCTTTCCTTAATAGACTAAGCAAAACAAGTTCCATATCTATAACAACAACAACAATAATATTATAACGTATGTGCATCACCCAATGGTGAAATAGTATAAATTGTAATAGGAAAAAAAATAAGAACATCATTAACCCATCCCATGTAATTTTTGTTTCCTCTGCACAAGGGTTAGATACTCATATGAAGAGGCTTAGGCACATTACCAAATTCCATTGCATCCAAGTTTCTTATCTAATACCCCAATATTAAGACAAATGGAATATAAAATCCTTTGATACCACATTGTAACATCCTGACCCAAGATACACTCAATTGATACCCTAATTCTATGGGTTATATAGACACAAGAACTCCTCCATATATTCCATAGGGTGCCTACTAGAAGTCAGGTTCTATGGTGGTATGGTCGGGAGAATCTTCCCTCATATCACTGTGGAATAGTGAATAATAATATATAAACAGACAATAGTGCAAGCATGATATGAACATTGGAAATAAATCAAATAAACAAGTTGTGAAAGTATAAATTAACAAGAATCAATAATAATCAAATCCAAAATCCCATAGGCTGAACCGTACACAATTATGCAAGGTAATTCTAATGTAAAAAAGGTATACATGGGATATAGGGGTTAAAAATATAAAACATTCTATACAAAAATAAAAAAAATCTAAAAGACAAGTCTACTCGCATTGTGACAATACACTCGGTCTTATGATCCCATGATCCATGCTATAAGAAAATCGTATCAAATATCTATAGTAGTGGACCTTCCCTTATCCATACATATATACATAAATTCTGCTCGAGTGCCAATTATAGAAAATTTAGGGTGTGAGATAAACTCATTAGGACACCACAAATGGTGTCTAGAAAAAATCTAGTCAGTGTACATTACATAGAAGTGTGAATATATAAAGAATAATATAAAATTCTGAATAATAAATATTGTCTAACTCAGGTTCATAATAGAAGCCTAGATGAATAAATATACTCTTGCATATTCCAGAATGGGTGTATGATCAGTAACCATATATATACTAATAATATATATATATATAGTTATATAATTTACCGATGTATATGAACTAAGTATGTGAGGACATAAGTTGTCATATACATTTATACTGGGTGATAGATGGACCTAGGAAATAACACAAGTGTCTATTACCAGTCTAATGAGATATAGGGACCATAAAATTATAAAATCCCTGATCTCATGATGAATGTGATAGATCATTCTTAACATTCACAAGGGTGGGTAATACGTGAATCCCAACACCTGATATAAGGTAATGTGGAATATCATGCACATTGACCAGATAAAAGTATAATGGTGAGAGATGTCTTTCCAAGCACCTGATGTAAGGGAGAATTATACTCCATGATCAAAAAGTACCTTAACCATCATTCACCAACCCATAGTAATGGAATACTCATATGAGTAATAATAAGCATGAGGGGTAACCTATAATACGTAGAGAGTTCAGATGACATACAAAACCGGTTCTCAAATCTGAGTAAAGATAGAGATCAACCAAGATTGAAAGAATTAATATTACATAAGTGTTATAAAAGGGAATATGGAAGAAACCTACTATTTTTGAATCCTGGATTCATTTATGATCATTGTGATTTCACCTTGGCCATATTTCCCATTCAATATTGCGAGGAATTAGGGAACTACAAGGGGGAACACATATGGTGTTGGTGCCACTCCCTTTCTCAATGGTTCTATTAGGGTTCTCCAAGATTGTGGATGTCCTCTACATGTGGAATGTCCTAAAGTAGATGAAGTTCGATGGCTATTAGGGGCTGGTAGACTAGTTTCTTCTAGTTCTTAGCTCCCATGTGAGGAATTCAAGGCTTCTCGGAAGCCATAAAAGGTTTCTCAGCTTATCCCATGTCTCTGAAAATTTTAATTGACTGAAATGAAATTTGGGTGTTGCCTGATCATCTAAGGTTGTGCCTACAGAGTCTTTCTGTGATAGTATGGGTTCTCACTTAAATAATTCATCTCCAATATGTAATACTCATACTGGGAGATATAGGTTCAGCAAAAATACTAGACTAGTTCATGAGAAATAGGTTTTAAAGGAGGAGAGAGAGGTCTATTTGGATATAGATATGGTGATGTAGATGGATTCATCCAATGCAATGGTGAATGAGGCATTCTATGAGGATCAAGCCACTGGTGAGGATCCCCAATGTATGGACTTGGGGGACACTTCAATGCAATTTTAATTCATGGGATGTATATTTTTATAGCCCACAAGTTCATGTATTCTAGTACAAGTCTCATAGGGTATAACTAATTATGTTGAATGTGTTAAATATGAAGGAATGATTAATAACTCTCAAAATCGCTTTGTGGTGCTGGTAGAAGAAGTGTTCCATTCTAGTGGGGAAGGAAATGAGGTGGAGGTTTCCCATGGTGAGGACCCCTCTATGGGATTGCTAGCTTCTCAAGATGATATGGATTCCGTTTCGGACTCCCCTACTGAGTACATGGAAGTGTAAATTTCAAAGTAATACCTTATATACTCTTATAAGAAGTTAAAGAACTCCATTATAGATTCATAAGGATTTAGTAAGAACACTCGGAGTACATGATGAAGAAAATACTACTCTAACTTACATATTACACTTATTACTAGATCCTTGATTAAAGGTAAGCTACCTGTGAAGGCTCCCTATTTTAAATGAAATAAATCCAGGAGAAAGTTTAAAGGATCTGGAAAGCATGTGGATCCTGACACCTCTAAGGAGTTTCAATCTCAGGTAGGGTATCCACATTCCAATGATCTTATGTTAGAATAATTCAAGGTTGTTGATCCCACCACCCCCCTGAGTTGTATGGAAATTATAGAGTGTGATGAGTGGGAAACCATCATTTGTTACAATGAAGAATTTTTAGAGGACATAGAGGTCAATTCTATGTAAGTGAAGTTTGAAAGTTTATTTGGGAGGTGTATCAATGTCAAAATTAACAATGATAATAGTTCCTAGATCCTAAACAACGTGGATTTTGGCACGTGGATTCAATCGAAAGAATATTACTTTGGAATTGGTCATCCAAACATGGGACAAGATGATACTCAATATTGAAGAAGTCCTCATTGATAATCATTATGGGAAGGAAACCACTCTCCAATGGAGTATCCACAGAGGTATGGTTTCCCATATGCTTAAACTATAATTCAATGATTCAACTTCTACCTATGGTATTTGTTGGTTGTCTGATTATGTTCCTGACTAGTTTCCTAGTATTTCCTTGAATGTTCTTTTTGTTAATAAAAATATCTATTTTGGTATATAAAAAATGTGCATCAATTGACATGGCCTTTTCACCCGTTATAATTAATTATAATTAATAAATTTAATTATTTAAATAAGGTAATTTAATTCCAATGTAACCAAACAGTTAGAAGGTTCTTAAATCAACTAAAAAATTACCCAAAAGATAAAATTCCATTTAAAATCCAAGACAAACACTTAGATTTTTTTTCCATTAAACTTTTTTATAATATTGGTAAATTTATTTTTCACACCCAAAGGGGAGGAAATGAATGATTTTAACATCATCTAACTACATGTAAAGGGTCAACAGGGGTATAATAGCATGCTTCAATTGATTTAAAAAGGAATGATGCATTTTAAGGAAACCTGTGACCATGGAAATTGTGTGGAACAATAGAAAAGTACTACGAAAACACTAAAAAATTTGGGAATAATTTATATACCACCTACCATAGGGTTATAGATAACTCCTCATCTAATATAGGCCTCATATATAGAGATGAATGGAAGAAATCTTAGAAACGGAAAAATTCCCTAAAAATAGGCCTAATCAAATAATACCAAAATAATATAAGAGACGTGAAGATAAAGGAATACGAGAAGCAATAGGATTCGAGAGAATACCTCTACCTATCCAACACTTCTGACGAAGATCCAATTTGAGTCCAGATGAAGGAGATACCATTCTCCCTAGATTAGGAGGAGGAAGAACCGATGAGAGATAAAGGAGGAGTGGTCTACTAGAAATAATAGAAAGAAAATATATATGTGAGATTTTAATTTCATTAAGGGTAATACCATTATATCACCCTCCATCATAGAGTCATAAAGTTTAGCCACACAGTTGGCCAAACCGTGTACCAACAATGCGCCATGCACTGCTCAAGGAGGGACCCTACATGAGATAGGTGAAAAGTTTATCTAAACATGTGCATTTCATGTGTAACCCACTATTAAGATTTCTGAAATTTTTTCATCAGTGTGCTCCTCACCTCACATAGTTTCAGCAAAACGTGTGCCCCCATACTCCCCTATGAAACTCCATTCATGGTTAGGAGGAACCACGTGGTATGTGAAGCATGGTTTTTAAAAAGTGTGCTACACATTTTTTTTGGATATGATAATTCCCAAGACACCCTCGTGACCTCTATGACTCTGTTTATTACCATTACAAGGGACGAACTAAGAAATTTATGATGAATATAATATTTTTACTTTTGAGAAAATTCTGGTCGTTACAATATTCAAATCATTCTGAGTGAATGCGTTCTTTTACATTTTGTAATCAGTATATATTTCGCACATTTCTCTATTAAGATAATTCATCCATATCCTTAATGAAAAAATTACTACATCTATCTCCAAATAACAAGTCAAATATTTTTTCACCTGAACCTTCATTTATTATGATTCATTAGCTATCACAATGTCATTCTTCATGAGTAAACATACAAGTCCCTTATTTGATGTATTACTATAGATCATAACGTGTTCCCTACTATAGGGTAGTGTAATCACAGGTTCACTGTCCAACCATATTTCCACCTCCTTGAAATTTAATTCACATTCTTCTGTCTAAAACAACTTGACTACCTTCCTAGTTAACATATTGTGTGGAATATATATCATAGAGAAAATAAATAAAATGAATTGATAATATCAAAAAAATTCTATAAAACTATATATCTCAGTCACTGTGGTGGGTCTAATATAATATTAAATAAAATTTATCTCTAATTGATCCATCGATATAATCTCACTTGAGATTATATGACAAAAAATGATAGTATTTATAGAAAAAATTCACCCTTGGTATATTTTTCACATAAAATATCCTTCATTAGGGTCTCAAGTACAATCCTCAATTGATCTTCATTCTTTTAAATTCTCTATGAAATTATAAAGAATATCATCTATAAATACTACCATAAACTGATCAAGGTAATTTTTAAACAATCTATTAAATAAATCAATGATAGCATTGGGGGAATTAGTAAGAAAAAAGGACATCAAACCAAATTCATAGTGTACATACCTCACATAGAAGGTTTTCTTGGAAATTTATTCACTTATGAACCTTAATTGGTAGTATCCATATCAAAGAAAATTCTTAGAAAAATATTGAGCTCCTTATAGTTGATTAAAAAATTAATCAATATGGGACTGAGGATACATATTCTTGACTCAAAACATGTTATGTTCCAAATTATTAATACAGATTCACATTGATCTATATTTATTATTAGTGAGAAGAACATGTAAATACCAGGATGACACACTTGGTTGAATGAATACCTTAACAAGACTCTCCTATATTTTCTTTATCTAGTAATGAAATTGAATCAATGTCATTATATATAGAAAATTTTAAATTGGTTTACCACCAGATATGATATTTATTAAAAATTTAACTTCACAATATAGAGACTGACTAGGAAACTCCTCTTGAAAACCATCAACCAACTAATATAAAACAAGTATATCTTTGATGTTGAGTTTCTCCCTAACCATATGAGATAAATATATTATTTGAATAGGAATCAACGACAATAGAAATGAAATAATTTATATGGTAAGTTCATATTTATCCTCACACAAATATTAAATCATAGGCTAGTTTAAAATATAAAAGCGACTTCCCTTACTCAGCATTTAATATGGTATTTATATAACTAAATCCAATCCTTATCCAAAATAACATCAAATTCAACTAAATTATGAATAATGATATTTTTTAGAATAATATTCCCACAAAAATCTATCAGATAATAATCATCAAATTCAGATGTGATAATCCTTTCATTCAGAGTTCTCATATAAAATTTGAAACCTAATTATTGGGATGATATTATGATATCGTTAAAATATTCTTCAGATATTAATTATTGGGTAGATCAAGAATCAAATAAGACATTATTAATTCTATTGGGGATGGTATGTGTAATTTTTACCACTTTGTTTTCATAACCCACATCAAAAAATAATATTGTATAAGACAACCCTTTATTTATGGTGTTAATAGTTTTATAACATAAATCATTATTATTAACCCTTGGATTCAAGTATTGGTTTGAATAATGCACATACTCCGTGAATTTGAAACATTATATGCGTCTGTTACATTTTTTGGAGAATTACCTATATTACATAAATTATTAACATCAATTTATATTTCAATTTCAATATGAACCTACTATCCACAATTAAATCATTTAATAAACCCCTCAATAAAATTTCCTCTATTTTTACTTCAACACTCCTTATATTGAGTAAGAATCATCATATTCAATCCATGGGTTTTGTTATTATAAATTCCATTTAATTTCATATTTCTTTTCTTATCATAGCTATGCTATTGATTGGTGGATCCAATATATATTTCAACCTTGATAAAGATTCGTACAATTTCATAATATCTATTGATGTATTTTATGGATAATTCCTTTCTGGGATATGGTTTTATGATACTAAATAATTGATCAATAAATCATCTCATTTCAATGATAATTCTAAAAGAATATATCAGAAGCCTTATAAAGTTATCCTCATATATAATAATGGATACATCATTCTTATTCTTAAGATCAAAAAATTACATCTTCATTTTTTAACAATAATAAAAGGAAATTAATTTCTAAAAATTTTCTCATAAACACCTCGCACTCCATAGTGTCAATTTATTCCCCATTCCTCATGTCCATTATTATATTACCCTATTGATCTACTTTTCCATAGATATGATAAATAGAAAAAATAACATCACCATGTTATAAATATTTGGGAATAGAAAACATATTTTTAGTGGACTTACTAAATATACCAGCAACAAGTTGATCAATAGACCCACTATAATGTGGTGGATGTTTCTTAATTATAAAATTAGAAGAAAAAAAATTGTTTCCTTCTATGCTCATTTTGTAAGAACAACATAATTCACATCATGAATAAGTTATATAAGCATAGAAATGAAAATTTTCATTTTATCTACAATAAAATTTGGTTACATATGATTAAAAGCATTATATTATCCATTTAATTCAATGTTAACTAGGTACCGTCTAGTTCTAACCATTTAAAAAAACCAAAAATCATTATGCAAGAAACATGAATCAAAGCGATAGACCATATAATCATAAAAAATCATCTATATGATGTATAAATCATGATAATTTATTTTCAATATATGAACCCTTAAGTTTGACATAGTTCGTCCATGTACATCATCTATTCAATTCCTACATAATGGGTTGTAATGAAATTGGGAAATAAACCAAGCATATCCCCTAGAAGTGTACACCAAGTATAAGAATTAGGCCCCTAGATCCTGTACCGGTGATGGTCAAGACAATACCCTATCTACCCATCCAGAATTTTTTCCCTATAGGCATATGTTTTAAAAATATTTACAATTTCTAGTATCTAGATAAGGATATTTTGTAGAAAAATAACAATCCATTATTTTCCAAAACAAAGGATGTTCTCTCACACATAGGATTATCCTAATGGTTATATCTAAATTTTTGTAAACCTATTTTCAAATAATAAATGATCCTTTTTTATACCAACTGATGTTACCAAAGCATCTCTTACATAAATATTACCTGTTAGTAAATGAATATTTATTACATAACAATATGATTGACACCAAAATGTTATAGGCGTATTTTATGTGGAAACTTATATAAATAAAAAAACTTATATATAAAAGATATAAATCATGTCCAATTAGTTTCATTACATAGATCAAACTTTTTTCATTTCATACATAAAATATTTCTTTATATCCTCGGAAAAAGAAAACATAATAATGGGTGAGCTCATCTGATCAGTATTGTTAAAAAAGGGAGATATCAAAGATCATTTAAAAACCACACAAGAATAATGGTATGAGAACATGAACATAAACTTTCAAAACAATATCTAGTAATATATAAATCACAATCATGAGTCATGGAATAAATATTTGGTTGTCCAGAAAACATGAATCAATAATTAATCAAACAACATGATCCATGAATGCATAACATTATCATAAGATCATTTCATAAAATAGTGGAATAATGTCTGGAAAATTCATAATCATAGAAATCCTATGTCAAGGCTGTCCAAAAAGTCATTCATCACATATTATACATTGGATAATCATTTATGTACCTACTTCAAGCTTGGTATAACCTCTCATGTACCCTCTTTTGGGATTAGGATAATCTCTTATATGCCCTCATTTATAATCCATTAATATGTGTACCATAATATCAGGAAAACATTTCTTATTCCATAATAAATTAACCCGTGGAAAAAATGGGGTTCATTAGTATTTCATTGTCATAACCATAAATACTATATAGAAATAACAAGTATGGAGTCATAAAATCATATCTCCATGGAATCATAGGTAACACCAATGTATATTATCATAGATGAAAAAATCTATATAAATATTATTGGCACATTTCTAGAGGAAAGAACCATTTTTATTTTAAAACCCTTCAATTAAATTTTAAGAATTTCAAAAAATATGAAAGAATAAATTTTACATGAAAATTACCATATAAACATGATAAGTAATCATAAAATGGTTTATTGTTCTTGGTAAATGTGATTTTTTTCATGTTGTGTATGTTAAAATAATGATTCCATTAAATGTTTTTGTAAAATTTCAAAACTAACCCATTTGAGAACTAAAAAAATTAATTTAAAAAAATTATTGATAGAAAAAATGGGATAAAATGACATTAAATATCATATATGAAAATTAATTACATTATTGAATATATTTTAAGAAGAATAATGATATGAAATAAAATTATCCTTGATCAAATAATAAAACAAAATCGATCATCTGAAAAATATTATTTTGGATTCTTGGGTAATTATAGAGATAAAAATGAAAGTAAAAAATATAATATTAATAAATTCCCAAATTTTATGAAAATAAATATTATCTCAGAATGAAATTAAATATAATTTTTTCATCATATATGTATGCACAAACAATTCCAATAAAATGAGATTGTAGCAATATACCATTACATTAAGATTGACCTTAATTATATTCAATCCAACATCCAAAAAAATTTAAATTTACTATATTTATATACTATAAAAATATTCATACTTATAATATCATATACTATCCACTTGAAACATTTAAATATCTATTTATTGATAATTATTTGTTAAAATCGTCATTTTATGGTGTTAATAGTTTCATTTTTCATAAAAGTAATAGTTCGTAATCTATGATACATGTACATTAATCATTGTTAACTCATATAAATAATATTAATCATTATATAAACAATATATATATTTGTTATATAAATATATATAGTTATACAAAGAAGACATATACGGAAAAATGAATTAAACCGTTTGTGGATATGGTAGTTTGTACGTATACATGAACAATATTTTCATTTTATAATAAAGTATAAGAGATTGTTTAATATTATTTTATCATTAAAGATTTATAATTATTATATAAATACTATATATATATATTAAATAGGTAATAATAACTATCTGTGAATGACAGTTATGGAAAATGAATTATATCTCTACGTGGAGGTGGCAACCTACAAATACGCACGAGTGATACATTCATTTATCATTTGATGTAAAATAAGAAGAAAATGTTTTTTAAATCATCGTAATAAAATAATATTATATTTATGATTATTTATAAATAATTTTATTAAATATACAATAAGTTAAGGTAATGTAAAAGAATAAATACAATTGAATTATCTCAGTTATGATTTTTTCCTCTTCTTTGAGATACCTCCATTTTCTTTACAACTTAATCCTTCGTGGATTTGTATTAGAGGAATAAAAAGGGATCTAAAATGAAGGGATGGAATATATAATGTTTTTTTGGGTAGGTATTAGATGATCTATAAGGTTTATTATTCATGAATAAGGGTGTAGATGAGGTTCCCTTTTATAAGTGAGAGAGAAGACACACATGGAATTAGTTAAAATATTTAAATGATACAACATCCATTCCTTGTGAAATTGGATAAAAAGTGATATATATTCAATGATTAGATAATAAAGGACCTAAATATTTACTTAAAATAGTATTTTTGACAATTTTATATTGAACGTTTACCCCTATCTCTTATTTTAGACCCCCTCAGTAAACCCATTTTAACCTTGATAATGGTAACACAATTTTATATATTTTACTCATATTTTTAACCAAAAATGAAAGTATATTCATTAAAAAATTAATTTATAATTATAAATATGGAATCCATTTTATCAAATTAAATTTCTATATTGGAAGAAATTACTTTTTTAATAAACTGATAAAACGTGATAAAAAACC
The DNA here is from genome assembly GCA_963277665.1 of Viscum album. Taxonomy (NCBI): domain Eukaryota; kingdom Viridiplantae; phylum Streptophyta; class Magnoliopsida; order Santalales; family Viscaceae; genus Viscum; species Viscum album. The sequence continues at coordinate 445,465,504 of OY728134.1, forward strand.
CTTTTCCATAAAAATTAATTTCCGAGTATAAAAAATGTTATGATTCCAAAATTATCCATAATGATGATTCAAATGAAATTAATTGGATTATATTTATTATAAATGAACTAATTAAATACTTAAATTAATTATAATCAAAATATAACATTATAAATACTTTAATGGAAAAGAGAATTATCTATGAAATCAGTTTTTTCATTATTCAATGAAAAATGCTCTTTTTTAGAAAAAAAAATTCACTTTATAAAAATTTTATATGATAATTAGAAATAATGAACCCATTTTTTATGAGATAAATTTTTTAAAATTAATATTAATTATGATATCCCAACCCAAAATATTATAAAACCTCTTTTTGAAGAAAGCATAGTTTTTATTCATAAAATTACTTTAGTAAACATTGAGTACTTATTTATCATGAAATAATAAATAAATATACATTATATAAATCATTGATAAATAACTTCCAAAAGCAGTTTTATCCTATTCATGACCTGGAATCCAATTACTAGGATATAAAATTATATTATATTTGGGTTCATTTAGTCTCAGGACCACACGTAAAGAAAGATATCAAAAATATAAAATTTATTTCAAAGGAAATAAATATAAAATCCTTAGGAGTTACATAAACCCCAAAACTGAGTTTTGACCTTCAATTTAATCACTTATATACAAAATATGTAGATATATCTATTTCATCACATTCTCAAGTTTCAATGTAACTTATTCAAATTTAAAATTCCCTAAGAGAACTTTAGTATGGTGATGAGTCTTATTCTGTAAAACATTATCTCAATGATCCAAGATTTCAACCTAATATTATTTATAATAAATATAATTATATAATTTTACAACCTCTAATTTTATCACATTTTAATAAATTTTTATGTAATTTCTTAAGATAGATACATGGAAAAAATTGGACTTTAGAGTGGCTTGGTGGAAGCACCAAGCTATAAGATACTATCCCTACTCGATCAAGAATTTAAAATGGTCCCATATAAATAATGATCAACGTTTCCTTAATTTTGAATATCGTAACTTTATTCCATAGTGAAATTCATAATAATACCTTCTCACCAACATTAAATTTCATATCTTTCTAATGACTCTCAACATAAATATTTTTTGGACTCTGAGCTGCATTAATGTCATGCTGAATGGATCTAATTTTCTCTTCCATTTTTTTAGTATGTTATTATCTTGATATATTTATTTATACAAAATCATGAAACAAATTAAAGTTCTAAAAATCTTTTCATATAGATCCTAATAAACAACCTTATTATTTCTCAAGTGACATATATTTTTCTCATATATTTTAATCAGAGGAAGGTGTTTATCCCATCAACCCTTGAAATATGTAGTACATGATCTAAAAATATCTAAAAGGGGTTGAATGGTTCTCTTATAGTGACCATATATCTAATTAAGATAAGTAGTAATGAAGAAAATACTATATAAAAAATTTCTAAGGACTTAATCCTATCATTTATGTAAACCTCAGAGCTCGATTAGATATGATATAATGTGTTACTTAGTGAAACCTTAATACTACATTAATGTATATCTTGGACATATGATCAAGAGATAAATATTATCTAATGAAAATTTAATTTAATAATTTTATAAGTTGATCAACTATAATCCGAATATAATTATATCCATTATATTTTTTTGGTAGTATGATGATGAAATATTCAATGATGTTTTCCCATTTCCATTTTGGTATTGGTAATAGTTTTAACAACAAGTTTGAAATAAATCTATGAGCCTTAACGTGCTGACATACCAAAAACTAAGATATAAACATGGTATTATCCCTTTTCATGTTATCCCACCATAAATACTCTTTTAGATCTCAATATATTTCTATACTTCTAAGATTAATAGATAATGATGAACTATGAACTTCATCCAATAACTCCTTCTTCAGGTCTAGTATTGACAGGACACATACATGGTTCTTAAACCTTATCATTCTTTTATAATCAAGGTTGAAGTTAAGAACATTTTCACCTTCTTTTCTATCATTACAACTTCATTTTTTCCTCTTTAGTCCTCACATGGATAAATGTTTGGACACATATTGGATCAAGATAATATTTCTCCTCTTACATTATGATTTATATATTTATACATTAAAAATACAAAAATATTATATATATTTTTGATCCTCCTCATATATAATCTGGCATGATCCTTTTGACATAGTGCATAGATCACTTTATTATCCTTCCCAGTGTAGTAATGTATTGATCATTCATAATATTTAATCAACTCTAACCATCTTGTTTAGTACATATTCATATATATTTTTGCAGGAATATATACTTAAACTTTTATGATGATTTTATGTGTCAGAACTTTATCTATAATTATAATTACATTATATATTTAATATAAAACTACTATATCTAACTTCAAATAATGACTTGGTAAATTCTTTTCTGGAAAATTTAATTGTTTTGAGACATAAGATATCACCATATAAATTTTCAAGAGGATTCATCCAATTTCCTTCTATGATGTGTCACTATAGATAAAAAACCTTTTATGTTTTAGTTTAGTGTGAATATGGGTGCATTGTCCAATATTTTTTCATCTCCCTGAAATTTTCTTCACATTTATCAATCTAAAGAAACTTTACTCCCTTATAAGTTAACAAAGTGAGTAGATTAGATATTCATGAGAAATTATTCAAAAAGTATTGATAATATCCAACCTAACCAATAAAACTATGAATCATAGTCCCCATGGTTGGTCTATCCAATATTCATTAACATTTTTCATTGATGTATCCACTGATATAACCTTAGTTGATATTATATTACACAATAAATAAAACTCTCTATCAAAAATATTTACACTTGGTAAATTTTTCATAGATATTCTCATTCCTTAGGGTATTTAGTAAAATCCACACAAGAACACTATCAGATACCTTTATAATTGAATATAAAATGATATCCTCTATAAAAACTAACAAACAATGATAAAGGTATTCTCTAAAGTCTATGTTTTTTAAATATGTGATTAAATAGGGGACATCAGTAAGGGAAAATGGAATCACTATAAATTCATAGTGTCCACATCAAGATTGAAAGTAAATATTTGACATCTCTTAACTTTTAGAACACAATTTATAGTATACAGATCAATAATAAATCTTCAAAAAATATAAATATCGTTGTCATTAATCAAAAAATCATTAACATAGTGAAACATATACATATTCTGGGTAGTGATATTGTTAGGTTCATGATACTGCATGAAGAGTCACTTTAATGCTTTTTAATTCATAAAAATTGATATTTTCACCCCAAGATTACAAAAATGGATGAATCAATCACTTATAAAGATTATATTATTGTTTCTTCCTCAATTAAAAAAACTAAATTAGGGCCATTCTATATAGAGTTATTGAAATAGGTACATCACCATGTATGAGTTCTGTTTTATAAAAATTCACTATTTAGAGAAATGCGAGGAAAACCTTCATGAAAAATATCATCAAACTCTCATAAAATATGTGTATCTTCGATGTTGAATTTCTCCCTAAACATATTAGATAAACAACCCTTTTAATAATATTAAATTTCATATAATGGATATAATTTTCATTAGAAGTTCATATTTATAATCACACCAAAAGACAACAATATGATACTTTGGAAGATAAAATGAGACTTCCCCTTCTTAGAAATTGATACGGTATTTATATTAATAAATCAAACTAATGAAAAATATTAAATAGAATTAAACTAAAGTAAAAAAAAAATATTTAAAAGAAACAAATTCCAAAAAATCATCAATATGAGAAGAATGATAGACTTTAGATTTAATCATCATACCATTTAGAGCTTTCATTTCTAATTTAACATATAATCATTGAGTTGGAATTGTGATACCCTTACAAAATTATTAAGATATGAAATTGCTATTAGATCTAGAATAAATTAATAAATTAGAAATTCTAGTGTTGATGGTAACTAAACCGTTCACCAATTTTTTTCTAACCACACACCAACAATAATGATCACATTATACTTCCTAATGTCCAAATGATAATTAACTAAAATGAACGTATCATGTTCTGAACACCGGGGGACATAAAATATCTTTTTTTTGTATTGATCCATTTCTCAGCACTTAGTGGATCATCAAACTGACAAAAAATTGGTGGATGTTTCCTCATGAAGGACTAAGAAAAAAAATTTCCCTCTTTTTCTCATTTTCAAGCTCTACATGATTTATGGATTGAGAAATTTTTATAAGAATAAAACTGATATTTCTCATTCCATACTCCTTAACATTTGTTTTAATGGGATTGAAATCATTTCATTTCCCATCACATTCATCATTAAAAAGGTTCCTTTAGATTCTATCCATTGAAAAAAACAATAAAAAATCAAAGTGTGAGCAATAATAATCATTGTGAGAAACCATATAATAATGAAAGACTATATATCAAATATATAAATCATTAAACCATATTTTAAATCTATAGAACTTTATATTTGACCTGGGTTATCCATGATCATAATCTATTATAATCCATCAAAATTTTTTATAAAGAAAATAAGAATTTAATTAGGAATATCCCCAGAGAGTTTCTATAGAGATGCGTCGACTTAGGCCCACTCATCATGCATAGGGGAATCAATTTATACCCAATCTAACCCATTTATTTCTGTTACATCTATGTGCATCTATGTCACTATTTCATCCACTTTATATTATCTATATAGGGATTTATTTTATAGGGAAAAAATTACATTATTTACAATAACATAGGATTTTCACTTATATATAGTCTTATCCTAAGGGTTTTCACTATATTTTTCTCACCCTAGTTTCCAAAAATAACCAAAATTTTCATAAATACCAATAATGAAGACCTAAAAAATTCATACAGAAATATTATATCTTATTAGATGAATATTTATTACATAACATTAAAATTAAAAATAATAATAATAATGGTTCAGTATCTTTGGGAAAATGGATATATATAAAATTGGTACATATAATATCTTCATCGTCTCCTAAAAATTAATTAATAATTACCACCCTTATTAGAAATAACATAATAAAAACATTTATTCATATCTTGAAGAAAAGGAAGCATAATAAAGGGTAAGCTTGGATGCTCATTAAGGGTAACCAAGGGAGATATCAATGATCTGTTAATCATAAAAAGAGTATACTATTTTTTGAACACTAGGTTAACGTTTGATAACAATACACAACAATTCATATATCATAATCAATAGTCATGGTATAAAGAATTGTAGTTCATAAGACCAAAACCATAAGAAAATAAAAGAACATAAGTCATTAGAACATAACATTGGTATAATATCATGTCATAAAAGAGTGGAACAAAGTGTTTAATAATCATAATCATAGAAAATTTATTTCAATGCTACCCACCAAGAAATTTATCACATATTAAACATGAAATAACCACCAGTGTACCTACTTCAGTCTTGGGAGAACCTTCCATATACCCCCTTTTGTTCTTGGGATGACCTCTCATGTACCCAATTTTGGTCTTGTGATAACCTCAGATATAACCTTTTATATCATAAAATTTTAATATTTACCCAATGCATTGGAGTTCTATAAATAACCCACCTATCACATAATCAAAATACATCCATATTAAATTAGAAGAATGTGAAAACATTTATCATTCCATCTTAGCTTAACCCATGAAAAATAAAATGGTTTTCATCAATCTTTCATCATTATAACCATAAACCATACTGATAAATAATAAAGGTATTATCATAAAATTATATTCCTAGAGAATCATAAGGAACAATAAAATATGTTATCATAGATTAAAAGAATCCTTTTAACAATCATTGGAACATTTCTTACGAAAAAATGACCATTTCATTTTGAAATCACCTATTTTAAATATAAAAATGTATATAATATTAAGGATGAAATTTCATTTAAAATTTTAATATAAATATAAAAATTAAGATTTAAAGCATTTATTTTTCTTCAAAACATTAAATATTTTCATGACTTGTTTGTTAAAAGAAATATTGTGTTAACATTTTTGGTAAAATGTTAAAATTATCATGTTTAAAAAAGGAAAAAAAGATTAATTTTAAATTATTTATCAAAATTTAAAAAATATAAAATTGATATAAAAAATCATAGAAAAATATTGAAAATATTCTTGGAAACATTTTTAAAAATATGTGGACATGAAAGAACAAGATTCTTACCCAAATAGTAAAATAAATTTAGTTTTCCATTAAAAAATTATTTCAGTTTATTGAGTAATTAAAGAGAGGAGAATAAATAATATATGAAAATAAAAATAGATGAATAAAATTAATAATATTTGGGAGATATGTTCATATAATTTCTTTATTGTAAATTTAAGAGTAAAAAATCTTGGTAAAAATGAGATCTCAACGCAATACCATTACCTCGAGTCCCAATTTCATTGTGCACAACATAAAATCATATACAATTTTTACATAATAATAATTATATAATAAAACAATATTAATACTTATAATACCTAATATGCTCCATTTATTTCATTTAAACACCCATTAATTAATAATTCTTTATTAAAATCATCATTTTCGCGTGTCAATTATTTTGTTTTCCAAGAATGTTTCAGTTTAGTAGTTTTGTACCATGTACGTTGATCATGCTTCCATAATATCCATAATTTTACCAATAATATAAATATAAGATATATTTATTATATAAATATTTATAATCATCCCTAAAAGATATAGATATGAGGCTGAATTACAAAATTTATAGAGAGGTAGTATGCACATATGCATGAATGTTGTTTTCATTGACTAATGAAAATTAATAAAGAATGATATATAATATTTAATCATTTTAGAAAATTAATAATATGATAACTATCATATATAAAAAATAAATCCACTATAATAACAAACCATTAAGTATTACGATGGAAAACGAATTGCATCATCACGTGGTGTCAATAGTCCACACGTATGATTGAGAAATACACTGATTTAGAATTTAATAGAATAGAGGTTTAAAAAATTTTGTAATAATTTGAATAATATCCTAACATATTTATTATATTAGATTAATTTTATAAAGGACATGACTGGTTTAAGGAAAGTAAAAGACGAATTTGTTTCAAAGATCTTAGTTACTATTTTTACCGCTTATTTGAGAGACCTCCAATATCTTACACCTTAAGCCTTGAAATATTTATCATAATTGAATAAAATGGGATAGAAAATTAAGGGATGGATTATATTATGGCTTTGTAGTATTTCTTGGATATTATATAAGGCTTTCAATTTGTGAATATGGCTGGATATAGGGTTCCCTTTTATAAGTGAGGGAGAGAACACACTCGGATTTACTTAAAAACTTATACAATATAATACCATTTTCTTTTTAAAGAGAATCCAAATGGAAAGAATAATTGATTTTGAGACAATATAGGATCTAAATATGGCCATAAAATATTACTTATCCTTGTTTGTTTCAAATATTACCCATATCTCATAATTTAACCCTGCTAAACCTATTTAAACCTTGAATGTGGTTATATAATTTTTTCTGTTTTTCATCTATTTGTTATGGATGAAAATTAATGTGCCCTGTTAAATTTTTTGACTTGATGATTCCAAATATTTAATCTAGTTTATAGAATTAAATTCTTATAAATGGAAAAAAAACTTCTAAAATATACCTATAAAACGTGATATGAAATATTTTTCCTATAAAATGCATTTTTAAGTATAAAATTTTTTTATAACAAAATTAAATATAATGTTTATTCCAATTACATGAATTATCTTATTTTATTTAATAAAATTAACTAATTTAATTTTAAAATAAATTCATAATAAAATGTACTTTAAAATTTATTGAATAGAAAATAATATTTCATATAAAATCATTATTATTTAACTATTTACTAGAAAGTTAATATATTTATAAAAATCCAATAATTTCACCTTAATGGAATTTTGAATTTTTGAGTTCAAATAATATTTCATTTTTATAAAATAAAATATCTAAAAATGTTATAAATTATAAAAACCCATTCAAAAAAGGCAATAAATTCATTTTTCAAAGAAAACATATTTTCGATGAAGAAAATGACATTATTAAAAAATGAGTAATTATTTATTATATGTTAATAAATATATTTTTATTATATAAAACCTTTAAAGATAAATTTTATAATTTTTTAATCCCATTCATACCCATTAATCAAACATATTGGTTTTAAGGATATACTATATCATAATTAATTTAGACTCTGGCATGCATATAAAATAGGCTATTCAATACTTCAAGTTTATTTCAGAGGATTTTTGAAAAAAAAAGTTATTTCAACATAAATATTTGTAAATTACAAGGTTTTTATAGAAAATATCAATGTATATGGATATTTTTTATATTAAGATCATGTAAAAATATTCCTTCATGATACAAAGTAGGGTATGATCTTGGTGATGATAAATGAGAAAACGTGGTTGTGGTAAAAGGTACTTGAGTTTAAAAATATCCTGAAATATTATTGTATCAAAAGTGGCTAGAGAAACAATATCAGCAATAGTAACAATTAAGAATACATATCCAACACATTAATAGAAGCTATTGAATAATTATAAGAATGATCATGAATTAGAAAATATGGTTCCTATCATTTAAAGAATAACAACATTAGTGAATAGTGTCATATTATATTTTAATATTCATGTGTTATCATTATGTATCACTCCAAAGGTATTATATAAGAACATTAAAAAAATCATAGTTTGATTCGGGATTATCACCAAGAATGAAATAATCACTTGTCTTGATGGTTTGGACCAACCAAATTGATTGAAATAGGGGTAATCAATATAAAAAGTATTGATGAATCCAGAAATATTTTAAAATAATGGTTAGAAAGAGATGGAATAACATGGAAATCCCTCTTGGATAACTTTATTAGAAATAAACATGGAGACTTTCCTAAATCCTGGTATGTGTGTTGTATAGGTCCTCACATATGAAATACCATTCAAAGATCCATAAATAATATGAATACCTACTCTCATTGGATTATCAAAATACATGACATCAATTTATATATAGATAACTGGATAGTATCCCCTCTATTATTTATAGGGTTCCATGTCCCTGATCTTCTCCTAAAATGGGATTTCAACCACCCTAAACATATGAATGTGGTTATAAATAATTATTATAAAAATGTTTATAGAATCATTTTACTTGTTAGCTAAATAAGAATTTTTATTTTTAAAACCCCTCAATAAAATTCAAAAGTTTTAAATCTCAAAGACTCATACATCCACACCACAGCTCCAATGTGTTACAACGTGAACCTTTGTAAATATATTTTCGTTTTTGAATAATGAAATTCGTTATTAACTAATTTAGTTTTCAGAAAAACATACATTACATTAGTTATTTTTGAAAATTATAAAATATATCCAATGTGATATAAAATATTATTAAGAATCATAACCATTTTTAATATAGGCATCGTATAGTAACCATTAAGACTAGTATATTAAGGGTTATGGAAGAGTCTAATTGAAAAAAAGGAATAATCAATGGCATCAATTAGTATCATCTTACCAAATTAAACCCATTTATCAAATCTTTTAAGGGATATGGAATCATTGGGCTTTTCCCTTAGACACTACCATATATAGGTTCAATAATTAAATCATGAATGAAAACTATTATGAGATAAGTTCAATATTATCCTGAACATGAACTAAACCATGTTTGTCAAACCATCCCAAGAAAACACCACAATCTCACACCTTAACATTAGGGAATACACTAGTATAACAAGAGGTTATGTATCTATAACCTAGTATAATGAATTTTTATATTTTCATAATAAAATAATGATTATATTTATCCCCTTTCATTTTTACATTATATATATAAATATATATGATATTATAAATATTAAATTTTGATACAAACTTACCAAAATTGTATTTTTGGAAAATATATGGTTTTAATGAAAACCCTAATTTTGATAAATTAAATACTTTTGAAGTAAATTTTATTTTCATATAATAATATTGTTATATAATATTTATATAAAGGAAAATATAATTTAATTATGTCAATATAATCTTTATAAGGGTCAGAAAATGGTCGTTGTCATAAAAACTAGAAATTTTTTAATAAATACCTTTTTCTTTTAAAAGTGTAAATTCTCATATTCAGATAACTATTTTGATGAAGGAAATATTATTTTTGAAATCATAATGTTTAAATTATCCAATGGTGTTTTTTAATAATTTTATGAGATAATTTATTTTTTGGGTGCAAATTATATACAGTACAACTATATGGTATGTATTATAAAATAATAATAGCACAAAAGTGATTTCATGAATACTATAAAGGGTTTCCATGTTGAAAAATATATTTCCCCAATACATAAATTTATTTTTTATGTTATTTGACTAATTTTATAAAACTTTATTTAATCTTTTAAAACCTATAATTTATTTTACGATTATAAAATATATTTTTTTGAGCATGAAACACTTCTACATCACGAATTACATTATTTTAATATTTTTTTCATGGACTTGTTAAATATTCAAAACTTGTACTAATTGGTAGAAACTAAATAAAAAAACCATATAAATATTTTTGGTTTTGTTTATTTTTTCATATAGAGTTCAAAACCTGAGTTTATAAATTAATAAAAATATTACCTTCCCTATTTTTATAAATACCCACGTAATCTCTCACTCCTCTTCACTTAAAACCCATTAATAAAAAAGTCTTTATCCCTATCCTTCTCAAAATCTCTCTAAATTTGTTTCCAAGATTCTAAAAAGTTTTTCCCATTCATTGACAAGTTCGCTATCACAATAAGGGACTCTCTCAAGTTCCTTTATTTCATGTACATTCCTTGTAACATGCCTTTTAATTCCCAATTTTTCAAGTTTTAATGTTCTTTTTCAAAATTAATTACGATTATTAGGATTAAAATGTTATTATTTATCACATTTCACTCTCATTAATCACTTACATGAACTTTATGCACACCTGTTATGTTGCTGAACATATCCGGTGAATTTTCATGCCAAAAGTTAATATTTTGAATACACGTCACTATCTCCACTCAATGGTATTAACCTAGATAGGAATATTCATCATTTATTGTGTAATGTCCTTTATATAACCCATAATCCTTAATCATGGGATTAAAAGCGAGTAAATACATTCTTATGTTATATGATCTATGTGTCAAACAAATGCATGTACATGATATGATTGTGATGGATGGGCCCAAAATTAAATAGACATTCAACAAATTGGGAAATATATTTATCTCATGAGATAAAATGTATATTGTATGGGTGGTTATCCTAATAACATTATGTTATGAAGTCTTAGTGGTAAGGCTTGACTTATTCTTATAATTTCATGTTTTATTTTGTTTACATATTACTTTATTACCTTGATATTATCATCTTATACCATCCTTCTATGTTCATGTTTATGATTCTCACCCTTTTTATGTCACCTTGATATGCTTATTGACTCAAATGTGTTGATTTCATTTTATTGTGCTTTTATTATTCCCCTACTAGGCTTTATATCTCATCTCTTTATTATATTGGTCCCTAGGTTATCCCATGCTGTAATAGAAGATGAATGGATTTGAAGGGAATGTTATGGATTTTTAAATAATGTCTATGTATTCTTGTTCCATGTTACTAATATTTTTATCTAATTACCAAAATACAATTTTCCTATCAATTTTTTTGGACATTTTTATTTTATAGTTATATCATAAATCATGAAATAAGATGTATTGAAGATATGGGTTGACATAGTTTCTACTAGAGAAAGGTCTCGTTATTTCAATGTATTAGGACTATAAACCAAATATTTAAATCTTTAAGTATGAGAGTAAACATTTCTAAAAAATACTCATTTTGGTAAATTATAGATTAAGTGGTTTCTAATAAAAAATAATACATCTTAATATACTTCAATTGGATGTGGTTATGGAATAGATGTACCTTTGGGTAATAACCCTAAAAAGGGTTAATGGGTGTTAACTTGATCCTTACCTAGTCCATGATAAAGAGGAATTACTATATACCTAGTTCCATACACTATTGGGAAATTATTTGGTAAATTCACAAGTTATTTATATACTATTATGAAGTGAAGAAAATTTCCCATAAAATTTAATGATAGCAATTTTCCAAGTATAACATAGATTAAAACAAAGAAATTAAATGGTTATTTAGTGTATTTAATTTATGAGTTAACCATTTATTGTTAATAGTCTACCTTTTATATTTGTAATAGCTTTAAAATTTATGTCCCTAATTTTCCATTTATTTTATTAAATGTATTTAAATAAGAGGAACTGAGTCAAAAAATGTGGTGAGAAATGTAACGGATACCAAAATGATACGATCAACCTAATGAAACAAGTAGTAAAAATTCACGAAAAACACATTCTAAATATAATCATGTATTGAATGTAAACCTGAATTAGGGAGAAATAACATCTTACAAATAAATAGAATGTTGAAATTGTGAACATTATATGAAATGGAGTTAAAATTTTAGTGGATTATCAAATCCATTACTCATATACCAATGGATAAAAAGCATTGAAATATCCTTGTTATTCATTAATTAACTATGTAAGATATTTTCATGTTGGATATTTATCGTATGGTGGGAGAAAAATATAATTGGTGGATGTTGATCAAAAATAAAAATCATGAGTATCAGATCAAAGTGATGGAGTGGAAATAATTATAGAAATAAAAATTCAATAAATATTTTCCTCAAACTCTCTGAATTAAAATTAAGAGGTATTTTTTTGTACTCAATAAAATAGAAAGAAAAATATTTTAGGGTGTATGAGGTGAACTTCACATGACTTGTATGATACATCTATAGCTTTTTAATTTACCCCAAAATTAAATTTTGTTTCTTCTTCTGTGGGATATAGTCGAATCTATGAAAATATTTATAAATTTAACACATTGAAATCTATGAGGAAATTATCTAATATACCATCAATGTCGTAATAGTGTTTATTGAATCTTTAGGGTTTGGATGTAAGAAGTGGAGAATGTCGTTTAATTTTGGTAGAGCATTGGATAAATCTTATTGAGATATGAAAGTATAACATACCACTTCTTGAATGTGTGAGAAGAATAATCCTAGAAATTCCCATAAGTGGACAAAAAAATGTTTCAAGAGTGTGAAGGAAGGACACCTGGATAGAGAATACAAATCGGTGAAAAATAGGAATTTGATAGAATAATGGAATCCTTAAGTCAACTCTTATGCAATTTTCCATTGTTTAAACTCCAAAAAACATCGATGCTATGTGAATTAATTCAATAATCCAATGGTTTCCAATGATAGCTAATGAAATCAACCCTTAAGGACTTTATAGAAAGGGTGAGCTTATGCCCTCATAATTTCTGAGGTGGATACTGACAATGAAGTTGTGACATGTACACTAGTTATTCATTAAAGGATAATGATGGTAATAATTTATTCTACTTCTATGAATTCTATAATATCATGAAAATTTAGTAGAACTATTCAGACACAATCTAAAAACATTGAAGTCAACCTATCAGTGTGAACAGAAAATTTGGGAATTATATCATCCCATGTATATAACTTCTCCCCTATCTATATTTGTGGGATAAACATCCCAATGAACCTTTTGATACTCTCTTTAGTAGTATTTTATGTAATTCATGGTATGTATTGACTTTCCTTTTATAGATAAAACATATATTTTTTAGAGTAATAAATCAACCTCTGGTTTTTAAATAACCTCCAATTCTATACACATGTAAGGATGATGAATCTTTTTAGGAATCATCTTCTCATGTATGGATATTATTACCTTATAAATAATTATATCTGTCCAAAATTATTGAGACTAAAGAAAATATAAACCTTGATGACAATCCCAATATGAGTGAATACACTAATGTGTATCTCAAAGAATTTTCCAATCTTCCTCCTATTTGAGAGGTTGAGTTCTTTATCAAATTTATTCATAGAGATTTTCCAATGTCCAATATACCATATATAATGGCCCCTATTAAACATGAGGAGGTGGATAAGAAAATTTAGGAGAATATGGATAAATAGTTTATATTCCAAAGTGATAAACTAGGGGTGATAACATTCTCTTCATCAAGTATAAGGCTGGTTAATTATGCATATTCATTGATTATCATGATCTAAAAAACAACTCAATAAAAAAATGTATCCTCTTATTTATATTTATAACATATTATATCAGCTACATGGATCCCATTACTTTTCCAAGGAGGATCCTTGTTTGGGATATTATCAAGTAAAAGTGAAGGAGGATATCCCCAAGAGTGATATTTATACAAGGTAGAATCACTATGAGTTCGTAGTGATTCCATTTGGACTCATTAATTAAATAATTATCTTCATTGAAATAAATAATATAGTCGTTAACAATTCCCTCGAAAAATATTTGGCTGTATTTATAGGAGATATTCTTATATACTCTAAAAGTTAGGAGTAACACGGGGAGTATTTATATTTTGAACTGAAGACCATGAAAAAGAAAAAAAATGTATATGTGAAATATAGTAAATGAGAATTTTGGATATATAAATTAAAATTCATGGGGAACGTTATAAAAACATAAGTGATATCTATGGATCCTTTAGAAATAGAGGAAATCAAAGGATGGCCCAGACCAATGTATGTGATAGAAATTTGTAGTTTCGTGGGATTATCTGGGTACTATTGTTGATTTGTGAGAAACTTCTCTTGATTTTCAATCCCACTGAAAAATCTATCTTAGAAGAGAGTGAATTTTTTCTAGAATGATGAATATGTGGATATATTTAAAGAGTTAAAGAATTGGATAATCACTAAATATGTTCTCATGAAACCCACTAAGGTGGAAGTATTTATAGTATACTGTGATGCATCCAAAAAGGTATCGGGTTGCATACTTATGGAAGATGGTAATTTGATTGCCTAAACATCCCACTAATTAATGATTCGTGAAAAGAGATACCCAACCCATGATCTATAATTGGTTTCAGTGATATTCCCATTAAATTTTGGGTGATGGTTCCTCTAAGAAGAAAATTATGACATATATACCGATCATAAAATACAGAATAATATATTCACCCAAAAGGAGCTCAATATTTTCCAATGAAGGTGGTTATAGATGATTAATGATTATAATTTTTTAATCCTTTATCATCCAAAGAATTAAAAAAAGTTTCAGATGATCAAGAGAGAAAGTATTATACAACCTTATACCTGATGAGAATTAAAAGGGTTAAAATATTCTCAGACATGAAAAGGATAAATATGAAAATAATGAAAGTATATTCACCATAAATTTCTCAAATAATTAATCAAACACCCATTATTTAGGGGATCAAGGTGGCCTAAAGTATTATGAGTATCTATAGAAAAAGGTTCCTACTATTCTAGAGTTTATCTTTGCTAAATATGTAGTTAGAAGTTTCAGAATAGGAATACGTGTCCTGCCAAAACCAAAGCTAAAGAGGGAAATTTTGGATGATGTGTACAGCTCATACTTCACTATTCATCCAAGAAGTACTAATATTTAAAGAGATTAGAAGAAAAAAATATTGCTGAGGTAACATGAACATAGTGATTGTGAAATTTTTATCTTGCACATAGTATGTCGACAATTTGAGGATAAATAAAAAAATTATATAGGTATGATGAAACCCTTTCATATACTAGAATGGAAATATGATAACATACCCATGGATTTTATCATAGGAATCCCCATGAAATTTAAAGGAAATAACACCATCTCTTTGGCAGTCGATCACCATAAAAATTCATTACATTTCATTACTACTAAGAATTATTTCTCCCTTAACCAACTTTCTAAGATATACATAAGGGATGTGGTAAGGATGCATTGAGTACCAAAATCTATTACGTCTTTTGGAGATCCAAGTTTTACTTTGAGGTTCTAGATAAGCCTTCGACAAGAATTGGACATAAATCGATTATTTGTTGCTACTTATCACCAGTAGATAAATAGTCAATCTGAGAGATCCCTTGAGATATAAGATATGTTTAGTTCGTGTTCAATATATTTCCAATGAAGTTGGGATTATAGCCTTACCCCAGTGGAGTTATCATATATCATTAATTTCCATTCTATAATTCAAATGGAACCTTATGAGGATCTGTATAGGAAGAAGAGTTAGACTCCAACATGTTGGGATGACGTTGGAGTGGGGAATCAAATGGGACCTTGTCATATCCAAGATATAAAAGAGAAGGTCAAAAACATTAAATTTTATATGAAATCTATACTAATTAAATAAAATTTATATGTATAAAACCCTCGACGAGACCTAGAGTTTGAGGTATGAGATCTGTTCATCCCTTGTATATCTCCATAGAAGAAATTCATTTGGTTTGGAAATAAGTGAAAACATAGTCCATGATACATTGGCCCCTTTTATATCCTTGATAATGTAATATCTAAGACCTATTGAAAACAACTCCCACCTATCATATATCATCTAAATGATGTTCTCCATGTATCTCTCTTGAATAATTAAATACCAAAGCCCTCACATCTACTAAATCTAGAGGTGGTACCACTGGAGGAAGATATTTCATACAATGAGTAATCATTGAAGATATTATATCATAGATACAAACTTCAAAGATGAAAGAAAACTCACCAAGTAAAAGTGTGGTGGAAAAAGCACAAGTCTAAGGAACCGACTAGGGAACTAGAAGACGTGATTAAATATAAGTACACTCATCTATTTTAGTATATGAAATTATAGTGTCAAAATTTATAAAGGCTAGAAGAATATAATAACTCAGATATTCATAGATTAAATTACCCTTTTTAATGAATAAATCCTCTATGAATTAATTTAATTGCAGAAAATATTTTTGCTACATAAGGATTTTTTGACCATTATAAAATATAGCCTATTGGATTTAAAACCCCATTAATAATCATAACCATTGATAATATTGTTGTTTTATAGTGACCACTAATATTAGTATATTTAGGGTTATGATAAAGTCAAATTGATATATCAGGAAGAATTAATGGCCACTACTAGAAGGATCGTGTCCTATAAATCTCATTTATTTTAGCTTTTAGGGGGGATAAAGAATTACTTGTTTTTTCCATTAACCAATAAAAAATTATAAGCAATAAATAAAGAATGAGAAATCCCATTTACATAAAAAAAAAATTTTATTGAGAACATGTCCCAAACTGTGATCATTGAACCGTCCCACGAAAGCACCGCCATCACACACCTTACCCTTAGGGCGTGCGATGGAGTAACAAGGGGTTATGTATCTTGACCCTAGTATTATGAATTTTTATATTTTATTATTTAGTAAAATAATTATTACATTTATCTATTTTCATGATTACATTATATATTAAATTATATATATGAGTTTTTCAAAATTATATTTTTAAACGAGGAAACCAATTTTTTTGTTGAAAATATAGGGTTTTAATTAAAACATGATTTTTGAAAAATTGATGAATTTTGAAATAAAACTAGTTTAATATAATATTAATGTAAAATAATATGTATAAAAATAATAATATAATTTAAATAAGTCTAATAAAATTTTATACGGGTTGGAAAATGGTTATTGTGGTGAAAACCAATATTTCTCAATAAATGATGATTTTGATTTAAAAGTTTAAATTTCCTATTATAAAGAATTATATTAAAAAAATATATATTATTTTGAAAAATATATATACTATTTTTGAAATCATTAAATCAAAATTATCCAATGGTTATTGTTTCATAATTTTCTGTGGCTGTCGAATTTTTGTTTAAAAATTAAGCATCACATAAATATATGGTATGCATTATGACAAGATAATAGCCAAGAAGTGAATTAATAAATAAAATAAACGTAATAAAATACCTAAAATATATTTTACCTTTAAAATAATATATTTTTAATGTTTTATTATTATCTTTTTATACCTTTAATGAATCCACCAAAACCTATATTATATTTTATAGTTTTTAAACCAATTCTTTTTAACATGAATCACTTCCACATAACCAATGGTATCATTATAATATTTTAGGTTCATAGCCTTCAAAAATATTTAAAACCACTTCTATTTGGTAGAAATAATGGTATGTGTTGTGTTTTTTATTATTCTTTCATATAGAGTTCAAAACCTAGGTTTATAAATTAATAATGATTTCCCATTTATTTTTATATAAATACTGACTGAACCTCTCAATCCCCTTTACTCAAAACCCATTAACTGTGAATTTAATTTCCATATACCTCTAAAAAATTATCCCATGGTGTTCCTAGTATCTTAAGAAGAACCTTTCATGCTTTTAGAATCACTGTCTCAAGTTGCAGGGCTCTCTCATCTTCCATTATTCCACGTTCTTTCATTGTACAAAGACCTTTTGATTTCTAATTGTTCATGTTTTAATTTTTTCATAAACATTCATTTAATGTTTATTAGGATTATTATGTATTGAGATAACGCCTTTAACTCTCACTAGTGAATTCTATGAACCATTATGTATACCCATTTTTCTACTGAAATTATCCCGTGATTTTCCATGACAAATTTTTATATTATGAATACCCATCCTCATTTCTACTCAAGGGTATTCACCTCGATGGGCCTATACTTCATTGATTGGGTAATTCCGTGTATATAACTCAAATTGGTTAATAATGGGATTAAAATTTATTAACGAATTTCTTATGTTTTAAGATCTATGTGGCACACAAATTCATATACATAGTATGAATTTAATGGGTGGTCCTTATATCCCTCAAATACCTTGGGTATTGTTTTTTCTCATAAGAGGCCATTTATGGTTTATGGGAGTTTATCGTAATCATTATATGTTATTATTTCTTTGAGTTTATCCTTGACATAATCTTATTATGTAAATTTTTATGTTTTTTTCTCATATTCTAATATTTCCTTGAAATTATCATCTTATATCATGCTCTATTTTTCATGATTAGGATTATCACCATTTATAGGTCACTTTGATATTCCTATTCACTCAAATGTATTACTTACATCATTTTATTATGTGATTATTACCTTATTGGTATTTACATCTCACTTCTTTATTATATATGTCCCCATGTTATCTCATGCAGTATTAGAAGAGTGAAGGATTTTAAGAGTATGTTATAATGTTTTAAATAACGACATTATATTATTATCACACGTCATTGTGCTATGTATAGAATTATCCATATAATCTAGGTGTATGGAACATTTGGGATTATTTTATTTCTATCTTTATAAAATAAATATTCAAATAATATGCATTAAATATATCAGTTTTCATACAACAAAGGGCCTAGAAACCTATGGAACAAAGACATACAAGTAAATGAATAATTTTTTCATGTGATGTATTAAAAACAATTTCATCCCCATTGATGTTCGTGTTTAAACGATTTTCAACCACATCACTTTCAAAAAAAATTGTTGTGTTAATGGGAATTCTAAATTATTGATCCATTTATTCACTAAATGTGATTGGGTAAACTTAATATGAAATAACCTATTAGGCATACCCAGATCCTTCGACCGGTTCAAATCCATGGATTATTTTATCTTTTTCACTTTTCCATTCATATTAGTTCGGAGATGGATTTCTAATGTTACTGGGTTCTTATTTCTTAAGGCTTCACAATCTTATAGGTGTCTTGTAATGCATCACACGACTAGGGTGTGAAACCCACTAAAGGATTTATCAAATTTAGGTTTTTTTATAGTCTCCAGCCTCACCACCATCTTCTTATAAGATATTATCGTACAAAAAATCAGAATTTAGATTCTAATCCAGCCTCAAGTAATTCAAATATTAGTGTATTCACATTGAATTTAGTGAAGTCCCCCCCCCCCCTTAAGGACTCAATATGAACTTGGATGGGTCCTTCATTCATGGTATCATGTGTGGTGGAAACATATTTTACAATGAAAAAAGTTTTTCCATTCAGTAATTATCATCTTACTATAGAGATGGGAGTATATTCCAAGAAGAGGCTCTGGTAGTGGAATATAGACTAACAGTGTTCACTGTATTCGAAATAAATATTTTTTCATTTTGAATGAGACTCATCCATGGGTAAAAATGCTTTATTAGGATCTGTATCCATTCATTGTAGAATTACATACACTGTCAAATATTGTCGATCGATACTGAAACAACTTGTTAATATCCTCCACTCATAGCGAGGGGGGGACAAAGTGTATGGCCTCCATGAATCCAATGAAGATAATGAGGAAGTAATGATCATTTATTTAGGAACGGTCCCTCTACAACCTGATACTTGGGATCCCATTTATGGGTCATCTTGGACATACTCTTACAAAATTCATCAATTATTTTTCTCTTGGTGCGATACTCAAGTTCCATGTTAGAGTCTACTTGGACGATCCCATAATTCCACTTAATTACATTCCATAGATGAATTTTTATATAAGCATTAGAATTCAAAATCACCCAGTCAAAGGACGTGTCCTCCAAGCCAAATCACATGCTTGGGCATAGTCCATATCTTGGCACATTATTCATTATAGACCATTACTATTTATATAATAATTTTATAGGTTACCTTTTTTAAAAGACACCAGGCTAGGCCAGATGAGGTAGAGTCAGACATGTATCCTTCAAGAACCCAGTTCAATGTATTTATTTGTTTATTTCCTTTCATTTTTTATTACTATCACAGTAATACTTTTATATGCAAAAAATGAAATGATCTAGACACAAGTGGTGGTGTCCTACTAAGTATATCTCACACCCTACTCGGTCTAAATTTGGTACTAAATTAAACTTCATGATTATAGGTGAAGATATAGTGATGTTGATGGCCTTTGCTATTTTATTTCTAGTTCTGAGATGGAGTACAGAAGAAGAGGAATGAGCCTCTGCTCGTGATGCTAGTAGATATAGCTTTTGACCTTTTATTTATTGTTATTATCATGTGGTATATAATTTTATCCCCTATACCATATGTTTCCATTTATTTACAGTTACATGATCATCATAATCATTTAGTATATA
This sequence comes from Viscum album, assembly GCA_963277665.1. Taxonomy (NCBI): domain Eukaryota; kingdom Viridiplantae; phylum Streptophyta; class Magnoliopsida; order Santalales; family Viscaceae; genus Viscum; species Viscum album. The sequence goes on from OY728134.1 coordinate 445,486,662, forward strand.
TTTATTATTCAGCTTATGTGTGTTCCTTTATTACACCACTGATGCTTGTAATTTTCTATTTTCATTACTTATCTATATTGACTACCGTTGTAGTATACTCTAACTCAATAGGGAATAATACCCCTATTGACACACTGTAAGCCCCTGCTACTAGTTGGCAACCTTTTTCATAAAGGGAGGTCCACATTAGGTTATTTGGTTATCCTTCTTAGGGAAATGATATGTTTCATTTAGGGTGGGATGCTACAATTGAGGCCCCATGAATAAAAATATTTTTTTCATGATATCAAGTTGGTCATTGTAATTTCTTGTATTTTATATGTATTATTTCTGATTTTATATGGATTGTTTTTAGACCTTTTTTTGAGACATTGTGTGATTCTGAGGCTCGGTGTGCCCATATTAAAAATATTATGACACCAATGAGTATAAAATGCGTGGTTTACCCTATGAATTACTTAACATTAATTGATATAGGTCATTTTTGGAAAATTACCCATAGGTGCAGAAATGATTAAAATAATTGAAAAAAATCATTTTGTCTCATTTTTTAGGATGTAGTGATTAACAATATTTAAATATATAGTTATTTCAGAAGTCTAGGGTAATCCGTATTTCCCTGGACACATTAGAGAAACCCTAGAGAGACCAGTGGAGATTTATCTTAGGAGAACTATAATGAAATTATCGATCAATGATCGACACACCTCATATTTGAAGGATATCACCAATGAAAGTGACAAAACTTCATTCTTCATCAATAATCAATCCAAATCAAGGTAGGTGAACTTTTTTTATTCCCCATTCTTGAATTCAATGATGAATGTGAATTAATCGATGAACAAATCAATCTAAAGTTTGATCATATTGGGGGATGGGATTATTTGTTGGATTTTAACAGGGGTTATCTTTTTTATTTGATTATTTTAGTTTTTATTATAATAGTGATGGATGAAAATAAACACAAAATTTGATTAAGGTTCATTTATAAAATATGTTCTTATTATTTTCTCCCCACTAGTTCAACATTTCTCACGAGCATTCTTTAGTTGGCTCAAGGCTCAAAAAATCCATATAAATCGATCGTTAAAACCCGTTTCTTGGTGAAACAATCCAATATCATAGATCAGGGATCAACATGGTATAAAAGACATGTGATGGTGTAGATGGAGCAATTCAGATAATAGAGGATACCCTATTTCGCATTCTTTAGCATTATTTGGTGCACAATGACGAATGAATATTTGATCTATATTTCGAGCATATATGATGTAGGAACATATTGTTGGTTAACATAGATGTTCAAAGGAGTTGGTATATTCAATATTATGACAAAACAATCATCGGATCATAGGTTGGAGGTTCCGAAATGAATGGAAAGTAGATATGGGATTCTAGAAAATCTCAAGTTAAACAACATGTAAAAAGGATCTAAACGTCCTGTGGGCCCCTAAGTGCTAGGTTGGGTTTTTGAAGGAAGTTATGTATCAAATGAAGTGGGACCTATGTCACATAGTGTGTGGTACCTCTTGGGTGAACTCATCATGTACTTCAGAATGTACAAGGACATGAGGTGGAAGGCACTGACTGCCTACATGACGTGTACTCCCCTACATAGACCCCGTTTGGACCATGCACATGGGATAAGCTCTGTAGTGGTACATGGGAAAATGTAAAAGGGCGGGATTAGTATACTAGCACATGGGTGAACTACATGGGAAGCCTACATTCCTTATATTACAACACAAACATGGATTGATGATAAGGTCCATTTACTTGGCCAAAATCCGTGGTCAAGGGACATCGCCTGTGACCCTACTAAATGTCATGTATGCTTTTATACAAGGCTTGGATATCTTTTTCTCGGTGTCATGGAGATGTTTTGTAAGGGTTTGTTCTTATTATCCTTTCCCTGAAGGTTTTTATCTAACTATCTCTTACTCTTAAGTCTACGAACCCTTCAGGAGGACTTCTTGGTTAGAGTCAATGGAATCCCTCCTAGATTCTCGGAATGAGATCCTCTATTCATATTCGTTCCCCAAGTGGATTTCTTTGTATGATATGGACCAATACTATGAGAGAATCAATCCTTTACTTAGTGGGTCAATCTAGATTGAGTTTTTTGTATCACCCCATGGCCTTAGAAGTGATCCCCATCTATATATCATATTCTATTCAGACCTTCAGTGTGTTATTTCTCATGAAAACACATGGTGAGTAGTACTTCTCAGATAGACTTCATCAGTGATATCAATCTCAAGAGTCTGTTCTCAATAATGAGTGCTTTGTAGAATATTCGAGCTAAAAATCTTATGATGGTATAATATGGTTGTGACTTGACTTTAGACTATGTTTCTTTATTGATTAAATCTGGAAATTCTAATTATATGTGATTTATACATATACCTATGTAGATTTGACTTTATATCTTTTTTTGTATTCTTTGTGGTTTCATTGTGTCTTAATGAGTATTATTATACTCACCCATGCATGGGATTTTACCACACGTGTTGTGTCTTGTGAAGATGATGGACCTTTTAACATATTCCTAGGCAGACTAGGACCAAATGGTTCTTAGGGAGACCAGATAGACCGAGGTGTGTTCCTATGGATTATTGAAAGTAGTCCAAGAACTTAATTTTAGGTTGGGCTTATCTTACATACTATTTTTTGAAGGCTTGTATTTTTCCCTATTAACTTTATTTTACTTCCTATCATACTCTGGTTGTGGGATTAGATGTATGCATGCATGGTTGTTCAGGTTTTTTTACATTTTATCATTATATATGCTTGGAGATGTGTGCGTGTGTACAGGTACTTAAGATAATGCCTCCCATGTCAGTGGTATGCCTTCTTCTTAGTGATATTATCCAGCCATAGGCAATTGGAGGTAGTCTTGGGGAGTCATTACATGAGCTCATCTAGGATGGGTCATGACCGACAGGTATCAAAGGTGGCCAGTTCAACTTTTGAACTGAGAGACAGTGATCATTGTTTGGGGAAAGAATATTAAGTGTTTCAGGTTCAGATTTCAAGTTAGGGACTCCAGTTTTGGTGTGGCTGCCAACTTATCCAAAAACTGGGACTTTAATGAACTATTTTTTGACTAGGTACATGATAATAATGGTTATAAAGAAAAAATTGTAATATAATAATATAGGAATGTGTTTTGGTTTTTGTGTTCTTCTTGAGTTAGCTCTCATTATTACACATTGACCATGGTACATATTATTTATTGATTCCTCGATGATGTATGCTAGCTAGGATTCAGCTTGATGACCCTGAGGATGACCCCCTCAGTGGTGAGGCATTGATACAAGTAAAAGTTCCTGAGATGTTACCTCTTGGTGGTTCACTAACCATACCACCCATAGAGAGGAATTTGGTACCCACAGTACTGAAAAATGAGGTGCACAGACTGAGCACGATTCATGAGTTTTAAAGATAGATACCCCTTAGGTTCCTCGGAAATCCTGATCCACACGTATCTCATGACTGTCTTGTGGCAGTGACATGATTTTTTCATCTAGTCAGGACACCAGTAGATTAGATGGTGGTCCTGGTAGCGAGCCTTTTCCCCAGCTCAGTAGGGTGATGGTGGGGGGTTAGTGACCCAGTCCTGTGATGAGGTGAATTTTTCATGGATAGAGTTTGAGAACCTCTTCATATATGACTTATCACTATATTCACTAATAGATGTACATATCTAGTATATTATACAGCTCTAGAAGGGTATAACGATAGTAGCCATGTATTCATCGAGGTTTACCAACCTCACCATGCACTCGATGGATATGGTTCATGATCAGTTCTACAGGGATCATACCTTTGAGTGAGGTATGTGTAAAGATATATGATTCATTTCTATCCCTCTCTTTATTACTATGTATTCTGGGGTGCTATAATGAGCTTTGGTGGTTGAGAGTTTCTTGGCAAAGAAAATACTGCTGGTGGTTTTGAGTAGTAGGAAAGAAAGAGAAGAGAACTCACCAATAGGGATCTGATGTAAGTCTTAGGGACCTGGACATGTGAGTCATTTCAAAAGGAGGTTCTAGGATAGAGGATCTATAGTTTAGGGCTCACAAGGTGGTTCCATCCAGCCAGAGAGAGGTTGCACTGCTCATGTGATGGTAGGGGGAATCCCGCCAGAGATTGTCCATCCCACCTTACAATTTACAGAGAGACCATGGATGGGCATCCAAGGCTGAGAATGTGGTATGAGAAGGAAGGTTTTTATGGGTTTTTATGTGGTTGTGGAACTATGAGAGAAACTAGATGTTTTCTTCATTTTTATTCATTACCACCAACACCCCAGGTGGTCCATGCCAGGCTGAGGGTGCTGGAGGACCGAGGAGGGGACAACTACATGTGGTCGAAGCATATGACCTAGAAGCTCCAGGAATGATTTGATGTATGATCTATGTATTTTCTACCTTATCTATAGTACTGATAGTCATAGGGGCTAGTCATTCCTTTCTTTCCAAAAACCTTATACGAGACTTAGTGATTCTGGTTATACCTTTGGATTGACTCTTATTATTAGAGACCCTTACTAGAAAAGACCCAGTTATCACACACTTGTTCCAACAGTGAGACCTAACTCTTGGAGGTGATAGTTTCTATTGGAAACTATTGGTAGTAGTGTTGAGGCCTTACAATTTCATTAATGGTATGGATTGGTTATCTATATTCCGTTCCCAAATTAACAATTTTAGGCTAAGGGTGTCGTGTGTCTGTTGTGATGGAACCTAGTTCTCTTTCATCAATGAAAAGGAAAGCCATGCAGTGGAGGATGAACTCAAGCATTGGATAGTGCAGTTGATTACTCATCTGTTGGATAGCCTAACCCTTGGTATAGTGGATGTTGTGAGTTCTTAGTTTTCTATAGTGGTGGTGGATAAGGAGTATGACTTCCCTATGGATGTTTCTGGTTTACCTCCCCAACAAGAGATAGACTGCATAATTTATATACACCCTGAGATGACACCGATATATATTCCAAAATATTATATAGTGCTGATCGAGTTTCCTAAGATGGGGATTCAATTTGAGAACATATAGAGGAAAGGATTTTTTAGACCCAGTTTTTCACCTTTAGTAGCCATAGTTTTGTTTACAAAGAAGGTAGATAGGTGCTTGAGGTTGTTTGTGGGATACCAACACTTGAACTAGGTGATCGTGAAGAACAAGTTTCCACTATCAAGGATTGATGACCTATTCGATCAGTAGAGAGGGAAACGATGGTTCGTGAAGGTTTACCTCTAATCATGATGTCACATTTTCGGATTACGAGAAAAGGATATACCGAATATGAAATTTAGATGTCATTATGTTGACTATGAGTACTTGGTTATTCCCTTTGGCATGACTAAGACCCCATAAGTGTTTGTGGGACTAATAAACGATGTCATTTAGAATTACATGGACTATTTCATGGTATTCTTCATCAATAATATCCTTGTATACTCACCATCTGAGGAGGAGCACGTGAGACACTTAAGGATGGTTATCGACATACTCTGATAACACCATCTCTACAAAAAGCTCTCGAAGTGTCGAATATAGATTCATATGGTCTACTTTATGGGACACGTTTTCTAAAAGGATAGACTGGAATTGGACCTTACCATGTTAGAGGTAGTGTTTTCTTGGGATTGAGCCAAAGGTGTGATGGAGGTGTAGAGATTCTTAGGGTTGGAATGCTATTACTAGAAGTTCATCTCGTATTTCCCTAGGATATCAGCACCCATGACAACATTGACTCATAAGGGTCATCCTTTTGTGTGGAAAGATAGGTTTCAGAAGTATATTTAGTATTTGAGGTAGAGTTTGAGGAGCAGTCCTATGTTTATATTACCATATGAGGGTTTCTAGTATGTAGTATTTTGTGATGCATTAGGAATCAGGCTTGGTTTTTTTCTAATGTAGTAGAAAGTTGTTATTCCCTATGGTTCACACTAGTTAAGACTACATGAGAAAATCTATGTGACCCATGATATTGAGCTACCATCAGTAGCCTTTTCTATGAAGATGTAGCAACCCAACCTGATGGGTGAGCAGTTTATCATCTACTATGATTAAAATATTATCAATTATATATTCTCTTAGTAGGATATCTTCATAAGATAGAGAGGATGGCTAGAGTTCATGCAGGACTATGAATTTGAAATTGTTTATACTCTAGGGAAGAGGAACACGGTAGTAGATTCTCTCAGTATGAGATATTGTTCATGGTTTATGAATAAGGCATCAAAGTAGTTGGAATCATTGTAGTTATCCTTTATGGACAGAGATAGAGAAACTTCCCTTCGGTCTATGGATGTTACCCCTACGCTCTCACAACGATACAAGGAATCAATGCTTAGGGATACCTATTGAGAGACCCTATATAATCATATATCCACAAGACATGTTCTTCATAGACTTTATAAAGTTGGGGAGCATGTATTTCTTTTCAGATGATTCTCTATGGTACCACTGATTTTGTGGGAGGAGGTTCTGAGAGAGTTTCATATGTCTTCTATGGATGTAAATATAGGTGTGGAAAAGATGTACTAGGAACTTAGACATCAGTTTTGGTGTCCAGAGATAATGAAAGGAGTTGCAAAGATTTTCTCTAGATGCCTTACTTGTCAGTAAGTGAAGGATGAGCACCAAGTTCTAGCAGGTTTAGATCAACACCTTGAGGTGTTAGAATGGAAGTGGAATATGATATCTATGGAATTCATGAAGATATTACCACATATTTCCAGGGTACATGATGTTATCTCGGTGATTGTAGACCAACTCACCTAGTCGTCCAATTTCCTAGCTATACGATATAAGAGTTCAATTTATAGATTGTGATTCCTCTATGGGTAGATGATAGTCGGACTCTATAGAGTTCCATCAATGATTGTTTCTGATCATGATTCTCTCCATACACTCTGATTTTGGAAGGGATTACAGGAGGAATTTTGGACTTAGTTATTCTTGAGCACAAAATTTCACCCCAAAAATTATGGCCAAACCGAGTGGACCATTCAGGTTTTGGTGGGCATACTGTGAGATTTCATGTTAGACATTGGTCGTAGTTGGTATGATCACTTAACACTGGTGGGTTTTTCGTAAAACAACATATATCATTCCACCATTAGTATGGAATAATTCGTGGCTTTTTACAACTGATTCGGTAGGTCTCCACATTACTGGACTAACCCGGGTGAGATAGAACTCATGGGCCCAGAGTTGGAGTGAGATACAATAGATAGGGTGCAGATCTTCCAAGATCAAATGAAGACTAAAGAGAGTTTTTATATGTATTATAATGATAGTTTATAGATGCCTTTGGAGTTTGGGGATTGAGACCATGTATTCATATGGGTTCCACCTCAATGTGTATTATAGAGATTTTTATATGGGGTCAATATATCTCTGAGATTCATCATCCCTTTATAGATATTATGTACAGTGGGAGAGGTGGAAAACTTATTATCTCTACCATAACAATTATACAAGGTAAATGATGTCTTCCACAAGTCACAACTGAGGAGGTAGTCTCATGAACCATCACATGTTATCAACTAGGGTGAGCGGAACATCGAGGAGGGAACGGCCTTTTCTATGTACCCGGTAGAGATTGAGTGTTGAGGGGATAGGATCCTTCTTGTGAAATAGATTACTTTGGTGCATGTCTGATGATAGAATAGGATTCTCTAAGAGATCACCTGAGTGAAGGAGGATGAAATTCATTCTTAGTACCCACATCTTTTTTATTATCCATTATTTTGGATTTTCAAGGATGTTAATCCCTGATATGTGGTGAAGGTAATGTATCAAATTTTCTATGTATTAGTATTTGATATTATATGGATTATTTTTTAGACCAGGTGATGAGACAACGTGAAATTCAGAGGCCTGATATGAAAAAAATAAATGTCAAAAATTTGTTAAATATATTAAATAGAACAAAAACAAAAATTTCCTGAAAAAATGGAATAACTTCTAAATGGTTTTCCATGTCAAACAACTATGGAAACTATTTAATTAAAAACATGAGGTCTTCCCCAAGAGTGAATTTACATTAGTCGGTGAGGATTGTTTGAGGAAAACTCATCACGGATGTCAGAATATATAAAATAATTGGAATAAATTATTCTATTAAACTTTTGTTAACACATCGATTAACAATATTTTTATAGATCGTTATATCAGAGTTTGAGTGTTATCCCCATAACCCTAGAGATGTTGGGGAAACCTTGGAGTGACTGTTGGAGAATTATCTCAGTCGAACAATGATGAGATCATGGATTGATGGTATACCACCTCATATTTGAAGGATCTCACCAATGAAAGTGGCATGGCTTCATTCTTGATCATAAATATATTCAAATCAAGGCAGGGTGTGTGTTTTTATTTTTTGGCTCCTTGTTCTTGAATTCTATAATGAAGGTGAATCTATCAACAACCAGATTGATTCATAGTTTAGTCTTCTTGAGGGATGGTATTATTTATTGTGTTTTTACGATAAATAATTTTTTTGATTTGATTATTTTTAATTTTAATTCTAACAATGAAGGATCAAGATCAAAATGAATATTATTTGAGGTTCGTTCCTCAAATATATTCTTGTGATTTTCTCCCCACACCCCATTTTTCGTTCATAATGATCATTCTTCATTTTTCCCATAAATTGAAAAATCATGCTCAATAAATCATTGTGCACACATTTCATAGAGAAAAGATATGATATCATAGATCAGGGATCAACATGGTATGAAGGATATTCAATGATAAAGACGAAGAAATTCAAATGATGAAGGATAATCAATTTTTCATTCTTTGTCATTCTTCAGCACAAAATAAAGAAAAACGATTTGATTAATTATCAAAGAAAATATGATGGTGGAACCAGTTGTTTGTTGATAAATATTTTTAGATGATTTGAAATATTTAATTCATTGGTGAAAAGATCATAGAATTAGAGGTCGAAGGCACTATAATGAGTGAGATGAAGATTTGGGATATGGGAAAATCCTGCATTACATGGTGTGTAAACAGGATATACATGTTGGGTGGACCCACTAAGTCGTGTCTATTATTTAAATATAATGTTAAGTATCAGAGGGCATGTGAACCTTATCACACTACATGTGGTCCCTCCCGGGTGAGCTCAACGTGTACTTCAGAATGTACACAGACATAGGGTGGAGTACACAGATGGCCTAAGTAGAATGTACTCCCCTACACAGACATTGGTTAGACCAAGTACATGGGCTAAGTCATTTACATGTACATGATTAGTAATACATAGGTTCGAGTCATGTACTAGCACACTAGTAGACTATAAAAGCATCCTACATGTCATGTAGTATTGCACAGACATGGATTGGTGACACAAATATTTTACACAACTAAGATATGAGCTCAAGGGACATGGTGTGTGACCCTTACTACTTGGTGTGTACTATTTTATACATGGCTTGGATCTCTTTTCCATTTTTCATGTTTCTTTAGGGTTCGGTCCCCTTATCCTTTCCTAAAAGGTTGTTTTTCAATCATCTTATACTCCTAGGACTATGATACGTTCAGTAAGTCTTCATGGGTCGAGTCATTAGAATCTCCCTTAGAGGCCCCACGCTAGATTTTTTATTGATATTAATTCCCTAAGTAGAGTTATTGGTATTTTCATGATCAACACTACATGAGCATCAATCATCTACATAGCGGGTTAATCCACATCGATTTGTTGGTATCACCCCTTGGTCCGGATAGTGATCCTCATCTGTGTATCATATTAACTTTTGACCTTCAGCATATTCTTTATCATGATGACACTCAATGAGTGGTACCTCTTGGAAATACATTATCAGTGCTATCAGACTCAAGAGTGTGTTCTCTAAGATGAGTTCTTTGTGAAATCTTCGAACTGGAAATCCTAGGCTAGTATACTATGGTTGACACTTACCTCTAGAGTGTTTGTCTTTATTGAGTATATCTTGATATTCTTATTATATGTTTTGTAGAAATATACCTATTTTGGGCTAAGTGTAATTATTTTTTTTATATTCTTTTTTGTTTGGGGGCGTACTAATGAGTATTGTTATACTCACACTTGCACCAGATTTTCCTGTACATGTCATGTCTTGTGCAGATGATCAAATTTTTGACAGATTCCTTAGTGGATGAGGACCAAAAGAAGTTTAGTGAGACTAGATTGACCGAGTGTTCCTTTGAATTTCTGACAACAGTCCTAGTATATAATTTCATATTTAAATTGTGTTACAGACTCTTTGTGGTGGGATTGTATTTGTACTATATGTATCTATGAATGGTTGTTCAGTTGTTTTTTAAAAATTTCATCCTTTTATATGCTTAGATATGTGTGCATGTGTACATGTACATAGTTTAAGGCCTCCCAAATTAGTGATATACCCTCTCGGTGCTAGTCGCCTATTACTGGACTATTGGGGGTGGGGTTGGGGAGTCATGACCTGAGCCCCTCAGGGTTGGGTAGTGACCACCATGATGGATTATGATTTGAAATGTTGGTGGTACTACCTTCTTGTTGAAACAATTGTGGTGTATACTGATCAGAAAATTATTAATTTCATATTATCCCAGCATGATTTGAACCATAAACAGTGAATATGGGTTAAGTACATGAATTATTTTGATTTTGAATTAGCCTATAAGTTAGGTAATGGGAATAGTGTTTTGGATGACTTAATCCAACATACAAAGACTCAGGTAGTCTATAAGTCTAGTTCTGAGTAGAAAATGATGTCTTGGTTTACTGAGATTCATGTAGTGGTTGAGGAGGTCCAATGAAATATTACCCTCATATATTTATCAATTGGTACCACAGAGTCAGATCAAGGAAATATAGTATGATGATATAGAGTATTTGGATTTTAGGGAAAGACATGAAGGTGAGGAGTAACCTTCAAACTAGAAAATTATTAATGATGATATCATTTATTTTTGCGGTAGTTTTCTTGTGCCTACTTGTATATGGGTGGAGTTAATGTTTGAGTTTCATGCCTCAAAGTGGGTGGTGCATCTTGGTTTAACCAGAATGTGTCATGAACTTCATATAAATTATTAGGGGATAAGAATAAATAAAGTGGTTTTAATTTTTGTTGCATTATGTTAAACCAATCAATAAGTGAAGGATGAACATCAGTGACCAGTTATTTTTATAAATAAGTTTCCAATTATAGATTTAAAGTGGGATAATTTCACCTTGTATTTTATGGTGGTTAATCTTAGTATACATTGGAAGAATGATTCAATTTGGGTGGTTGTGGATTAGTTGAACAATGTGTAACAATTCAATATGATAAGGGATACATTTACTGTAGATCAGTTGGGTGACTTTTATGGTTAGGTGATAGTGTGTTTTCATGGGGTACCTTGGATTATAGTTTTAGATCATGATCTGAATTTCAATTCATTCTTCTGTAAAGGGTTGTAGAATCATCTTGGTACCCTGGTGTTTTTTAGTACATTTTTCACATGTAGATAGATGGGTAGTCAAATAATATTATTGAGGTTCTAGAGGAAATATTGAGGGAATGTGTCTTAGACTTTGGTGGATCTTGAAAAAATCACATATCACTCATGTATTTTTCATCAAAAAATGTCAATTTCAAGTGAATATTTAGATTAAAACATATGAGGAACTCAATTATAGTTGGTTTAGATCTATGTTATGTTAGAAAGAGGCTAGGGAATTTGAGTTATTAGTGTCAAGTCCCGTTTACAAGACATCATAGCAGGTTTACTTAATTTAAAAATGGATGGATACAAATCAGAGTAGGAAGAAGTCGTCATCTGATTGAAATAATAAAACACTTGATTTTATAGTGGGATATCATATGTTCCCTAGTGTGTTTCCTAGTTTGGGTCATCATCAGATTGAGAAGCAGAGTAATTTGTCTTCCAAGTACGAGGGACTATTTGATATTGTGGAGAGGATCATACTGGTGGCATGCCAATAGGATCTTCCACACTTGTATCATGACATGCAGGATGTTTTTAATTATTCAAAACATTTAAAGTATCTCCCTGACCCTTCCCATGTGACATATGTTGTTGATGTTGATCATGATACAGATGTATCCTTCGAAGAGCATTTGTACGTATTGTAGGTCATAGTGAGAAAGTCTTGCGAGGTAAGGTTATACTATTGGTCTGAGGTTTGTGGAATAATGGAAATGTTTATGAATAAAATTGGGAGAGGGAGACAGCTATACAAGTATAATGTCCCAACATTTTTACCTTGTATACCTAGTAATGTTTGGTAGTTCGGATCAAGGATGGGACTGTATAAGGTAGAGAGGTTGTAAGATCATGAACTTTTAAAGAGGTACATTCTTATTTAAGTTATGGTCTAACTCCCTTTTAATGGTTAATGAAATATTTCCTTAGGATATGAGCATACATGGTGGTGTCCAGAGGGTTTAGGATGCGAAAGAGGAAGAAAATAGGCCATCCATTGTAGGTAGAATGGTTGGCGCATGGTTACTTCTAACCATGTGCCCAAACTGTGCGCTCTAAATAGGGGTGGTGAATAGTCGGTAAAACCATGAATGGTGGGGTTCTAAACCATGTTGTCTTAGACAAATACATTATATATGGATATGGAATGATTTTTAAAACTATGCAGGATTCCCTTAAGACTTTACAAGACAATCTTCTCTTGGAAAATGAGAGCTACATGGTTGGAACACGGTTTTCCCAACCATGCTGGAAAACTATCTGGGCCATTCAAAACCTGCATTTTAACATTTCCTCCCCTCTGACCTTAAGAGATCATACCTAATTTTCTTCTCCTTTATTCCTAGAGAATCTAAGGGTTATGATCTTTTCCAACCAAATATTCTAAGGATCAATATCTCTCATTTCAAAGCCATTTGTAGTGTCGTTCGGTACAGATTGATGCTTCGAGTGAGTCCAAGACAAATCTGCCTACATTTTTATGGATTAGGGATTTTAAAATCATTCCTCTCATTTAGAATATTTGAATTCATATTTTCCCAAAATATTCTAGGTTATTTATTTTAAGGTGGTTTTAGTTGAAATCAAGGGATAAGTTTAAGTGAGTGCTCACTTACAAACCTGATATAGGTTTTTTCAAGTTATATCTCATAGTCTTGGTGTTTTATTTATTAGTATGTGATTGTGTTGTGGTACCTTTTTTATGCCCATTTTTATCCCTAGAATGAAACAATAAATTGGTCAATTAAATGATGAATTGAACCACTCATGAGTCTCTTGGGATCCGTTGATGTCAATTACACAGGGCTAAAGGACACCCATTAGGTGTGCATTATCCTTAAACATAGAAATGTGTTTCTTAATGGTAAATTGAATAGAACTTATGATAATTATATTTATCATGTTAAAATGGATGGGTTTCTTCAAAGGAACCAATGATAAAGGTATTTGTTTGTTAACATGGAATAAGGGGATTATTGACTTAACTTGATTGTGCCATATGGGTTATGACATGTAAATGGTAAATGTGTTAAATGGTTTTGAAATAATGTGCACATGAATGATTTGTGTGTGTGTGTGGGGGGGGGGGGGGTTGATAGAGTCTCCCCTACATGGGTTAGGATAGACATTGGCTCTAGGCCCCGCCCTTGTATTGCATGGGTTAGGGTGTCAGACTGAGGCTCTATTCCCCTAACATATTCTTTAGAAACAATTACCTAGACTGAAGATATAGGGTAAGAGATTTTGATTTTTTATTTGAAATTATTATCCTTATGGTGTAGGTAATTGGACTCCCCTGATGCATTGATTTTTTGATCGGCATAGGTCGGGGCTTGTTTTATGAATACAGATAACACTTTGAACTAATGGTAAATGTGGCTATTGAAAATTCATGTTAATTAATGGAACCCAGTTTATATTATTTTTATCTTTTTGTTTAAAAAACTTTTTAATTCACTACTATTTAGACTAGAAGTTTTATAGAAACTGTTGGTGGTGGTCTATTGAGTTTTACTCACACCCCACTTGGGCCACCATAGGGTATTCAACCAAATATCATTATTTTAAGTCATGACAATGGAAATAGCCAAATAATAGATGAATGATTTGGGACTCAGGGATATCCATGAAGGAGAGACCAAGACTTGGTATCGAGACTTGTTTTGGGGATTCTTCGTATATTCTTAATTTTCGTGTTTTCCTTGACACTTTTCACTATATAACATGACATGGAATATTAACTGATTGGTTGACAGAATGTGCCTTGTTTTGAGTATTGTAATGTGATGCATGTTTATTATCTATATTGTTCCTCTTATTTCTTTTTTCATCTATTGTGTCTTACTTTGGTATAGAGAGTATAGTGTCCCCAAATGTCGTAATAGACCCCTGATACTAGTCGGCGGCCTTTGGTATATGGGGAGGTGCACTTGAGGTCATGTTATGACCTGGATAAGGGCACCAGTTATAGTGGCACCCACCCTGGGGATGTTACTGTAGAGACCCGAAGCTTATCGTACATGGACATTACATTACATTTGCGGAATACTTAGTACATTACAAAAACACACACACAAGGACCGTAATAGTTTAGTGTCTTTGGAAACTCGGAACGTAATCTTTTAATCCTGGCGAAAGATCTTCAAAATCTCCCACAAAGATCTTCCTTTTTTTTATACCTAAAACCTTTCTTTATATCCTGGGGAAAAGAAAACATAAAAGGGTGAGCTCAAATTCTCAGCAAGGGTAAACAAAATAAATAACAATCACATAATTTTCATAAGAACATAACTTTTTTGGAAATCTTAACCTGCAAAAGAGAGCATAATTTCATAACATGGGATAAATCATAGTAGTGAAAATGAAACCCTTACTTAAAACATTACTCATTGTGGCATACACACATAATCATAGAGAATCATTTCTTGTTAGTCAAGACTCATTGCCAAGACTATCTTAGTGGACAAAGTCCCTTTCTGAATCGAGTAATCCTCGTTTCAGTCCTGTTTCACTGAACCGGTATAACCTACCATTCCAGCCATGTCTATCTCATGAGATATGAAATCTTTACCCAATGCATTGGAGGGAGATATAGGTCCCACCCATCTCTTAATGAATCCTTTCTTATGTGTGCCACAAAATCATAAATCATACATCATTGCATAACCCGTGTAATAAAAATGGGATTCTTAAACAACATGACATCATAAAACCATTCATATAAGATAAAGGAATTCATAAACATAATTCCATCACAACATAGTCAAATCAATGTAAAAATATGGATAGAAACAGAACCCTTTATTGTCTTATATGGAAAATAATTTTGATAAAACACTTGAATTGAATTCTTGAGGAAAATATCCTTTCTTCTTCAAAATCAATTTCTTTTCACAAAACATCATGCAATTTTAAAAGAAAGAGATTTTATTGAAAATAGTCATGAAATCTTTTAGAGGAATCTTCATGAAAATAAGGCTTTATAAAACAGTATAAATCCGTTCGTTCCGTATAAGTTAAAAAAAAAATTCTTCGTACTTTTGTCGGAAAAGTCAAAAAGTACCTCGTACGGAAAAACGACAAAAGATTCCTTTCATATTCTTTACTAAAAACTCACCTAAGGGTAAAATTGGATTTAAACTATTGCAAGTGGATGGAAAAATATTACATATTGAGGGAACATGGATGTGGATGATAAAATACACCCCAGTAAATACTTACGAATAAACAATCTCGGATAAAAATGAGATTGTGATATTTCCCTTACCTTAGGTCCGACTTGCTTTGTAAGTGTCCGAACCTCCTCTTCTCTGAAGCGCCTTTTGGAGACCTCCTCTTAGGGAACTAAAATTGGTCTTTTTGTAAGACCAGAACCTCTAGGATGTTGCTAGGGAAGTGGAGAAGAGATTTTGGCAGGGGTTGGCCGAGCTTGAGTGCTCAAATTGGTGTGAGGAGGAGGGGGAGGAGGTGTCCTTTTATAAGGGAGGAGAGGGGCACCTTAGGAATACCTCAAAATATTATTTTATATTAAAGTCGAAATCGGTTTATAATGGTTCCAAAGGGTCTTATTTCGAAGCTAAAGTGGGGATGGGTCGAAATCCTATCAACCAATAGGATTTAGACAAGTTTACGGTATTATTTTAACCTTATCAATTAGATTTAACTCTAAGTTAAATAATTTAACTTTTACCGTGTCTTTTGTTTTCTTTCACTATATGGTTAATAAACTTACTATAACATGCCAAACGAACCCCAAATTGTATATTATTAATACATATATCCTTATCTAAGTCATTTGGCCGAACCTTAGATTTTTAGGAATAAAATAACAATTAATAATATAATATTTGATTTAAAAACTATTTTGTGTCAATTTTGACACTATTTGATATATGATTTTTGTGAAAGTCATAACAGAATTATATGTTCGAACCAAGTTGATTAAATCAACACTAATATATCATAGTAACCTAGAAAATTAGTGGAATTCATAAAAAGTCTTAAATTACATTTATTTTGGTATTTATATTATCAATTATGTCAATATTTCATTAATAAGATAATTACTACATCATCTTTGTGTCATAAATAAATTATATTATTTGATGTCTAAAAATTAAAAATAAAATACCATCATGTAGGAAATCTTTTTAGCTTTCTAATGAATATTTATAGTCGAATTTATCTTATGTATAACCCCATATTATAAATGCTTTACTTATTAAACTTTGATTTTAACTATTTTAACCCTTCTTTAAATAAATTAATAATAAATGTCCTAATCTAATCCAAGTGGGCCTAAATGGTCATATTTTATTCCTAAGTTTGTTTTTGGTCGAATTACACTTGTCCAATAGAATTAGGACATGTGTTAGGGTAATAGTAATATCATATTTACCCTTAGTTACCCTATTTACTATTAACCGCGGTAAAAAAAGTAAAAAGTTACTATTCACCAAAAAATTATTTTCATCTTATTGAACCACATTTTAGTCCTTGATATTAACCGTGTCTCTCGGATTTTCGAAATTCCATTCACAGAAGCGGTAAAATTAAGTTTTATGCAAAATTCAGTTTTTAACCTACCACTTAGTAGTTTCACTATTCATCAAAAATTGATGTTTTTCAGAACAATGCCAAAATTTCATCCCAAGCTATATTTCATATTTCGAATTCAAAAATGAAGTCTATTTTACCAAATTCATAACATAAAAGTTGCATTAATTAATTTTATAATTAAATCCCGCTGTTAAAACAAATAGCGTGTTTTTAAGAAACAATATCTATCAAAAGATTGACACTTGTTTATGTCTAGTTTAAATGTGAAATTACAACCAATGACCAACATTGTATTAATTTGTAAAAATATATTCTAAATATACTTTAAAACCACTCAAATTAATAATTTATCACTATTAATTATTTCGATTAAAAAAGTTGTTTTTAATTATAATTTAGTAATTTTCACTATTCATCAGAATATGAAAGTTATCCGAAAAGTACCAAAATTTCACCTTAGGCTAAATTCGATACTCCGAATCCATAAATGAAGTCCATTTTGAAAAATAAAATTTACAAAATTTCAAAAAGTGGTTATTACTATTCACAACAGCTAGTTTTAATAATATCTTAATATCATATCGTTGTTTAGCGAAACTTGGCGTTGCGTACAACACACGCTATCGAGGAAGGTCGAGATTGCGTGTAATGCAAGGCAAGTCAAGGATGTGTGTTGTGCAAGCTCCTTTTGGTGTAGCGTACAACACCAGACAGAAATAAAATTAAAAGGAACATTTTTCATAAAATCTCGGGCTGTTACATTCTACCCCCCTTAAAATGAATTTCGCCCTCGAAATTCGTCGGGGTTATAAATGGTTTACTATTCAAAAGTTTCTTTAATAGAAACCCACATCGTAAAAAGGAATACCAAAACCAATCTTTAAAAACAAAAGTATGAAACGTAACGGTTACCCAAATAAACTAATCACTGGGTTTCCACATAGGTGAAAATATGGATATGGAAGAGAAATCTAACCATCATGTTCTGATGGAGAGTGGTAGAGAACATGGCTATGGAAAAGCCAGCAATCACAAAGCCATAAATTTGTGACGATCTAAGGTACCATCTGATTCATCAGATATAAGATCACTAGGACAACATTTTTGGTTTTCAAGATCATTTCCCTAAAGTTAAAGAATTTGAATTAGAATACTTACTTTATTTTGGTACAATCTCACTGTTGTTCGTGCTTTTAACAATTTCCACTTCATCTCTTAAATAAATGAAGTTGAATTTGTTATTCGTGAAGTTTTAGCAGATCATGTGATAGAATGACGGGTCATTCCATCTGTCTCAAACAAAATGTTAGCAAAATTATATACATAAGTCGATCTATAGTGAGATTAATCACATATGGTTCCTAAAATGGACTTATACTTCATATATCATACTTCTTAATATAATAAAACTAGTTTCTACTAAACAGGGACTTCCTGTAGGTCAGTGGTAGGCGATAAAGGCCAGTCGCACTTTGGTTGTGGGTTCGATTCCTACAGCCTTGTCCGAAGCGATGGGCTGTCGCCCGTCCTGCAGGTTGTCCCTTTTTCTAAAACTACGTTACTATAACATCCCATCAATAATATCGAAAATCTTCTATCCTTAAACAATACTAACTTATGTCCAACATAATCCAGTCTAATCTTTAGGCTTATAATACTGCAGTCCACTCTCATAATATAGTGACAACGATTACCAGAGATTTAATACTGTCGTTGATCCCCACATATCATAAGATATGTCTTGTTGGTCACATTCCAAACATTCAAAGTCCTTAATCGTGTATTCTCTTGAATACCTTAGTGAAAACATGAGTGCAGTTAAAAGTTAACACTTTCCACAAAAAATTCTATATACTCAAACCATGATATCACTTAGTCCTTATATCAATCATGAGCTCATGAATACTATTAAACATTTCATTTTCTCGTCTTCATTATGCGCATATCATCTTATTTCCAAAAATATCTCAATCACTTTGAATACCACATCAATAAATATTGCAATACTCAATGATACATTATTTTGGAATCCCATTACATAAACACTTAATCATTCCACCACATCGTTGTCATATTCAACATTGCCAATAGTGATCGCATGTGATTTCCCTTTGTCCTTTGCCTTCAGTGGTTTCTCATGTTGATCATCACTAACCCTTGGATTAGGGCAATTATTAGCATAATGCCCCATTTCCTTGCACTTGAAGCATTGAAGTGTTGGTGGTGCGTTCTCTGCAGTGTTTTCTTTATTCACATCATTAGAAACCCTTTTTCCATTACTTCGACACTCAGCTGCTCGATGACCTTCTTTTCCACACTTAAAACATTTTCTAGTCCCTTTTAGACAATCTCCACCATGCTTCTTTCCACACTTTGTGCATAAGGAAACATTCATCTTCTTTTCACCATTATTCTGAGATTTCTCCTTGAACTCCATCTTTCGTTTCTTGTCAAAACCATGAGATGGATATGTAACACCAAATTCCATTTCTACCTTGATAGCACAACGCACAATTTCTTCATAACTATTGAAGTCCCTTATGGCTAATGCCCTTCGAAGACTTGGTTTTAAGCCACTGAAAAATCGATCAACTTTACTTTCAGGTTGAATGATAATTCCAGAAGCATACCTTGAAAGTCTTGTAAAATTTGCTTCATAGGTACCAACAGATTCATCGTCCCTTTGCTTCAGTTCAAGAAACTCTTTCTCCATCTTTGTTCGAAGAATACGAGGGAAGTACTTACTGAAAAACAGGTTCTTGAACTCGTCCCATTCCATGGACTCAATTTCATCTCTTGGCCTCGTATTCTTGATAAGATTCCACCATTGATCAGCTTCACCTTCCAAACGATATACTGCTAAGATGACTTTATCATGTTCAGAACATTGAAGAACTGAAAATATATTTTCAGTAGTACTAATCCATTGTTCAGCAACTAATGGATCAGTAGACCCACTGAAAGAAGGTGGACGTTGCCTCATGAGGGACTCAATAGAATATTGTTCCCTTCTCTGCTCATTTGGAAGTCCAGAATGATTCATAGCTTGTGTAAGCATAACAATAAGATTTTGCACTCCATCTCCCATAACATTTGTTTGTTCAAGAGGGCAATCATTGCATTGTCCATTGCATTGATCAACACGGTTCCTTCGGGTTCCAGCCATCGTCTAAAACCCAAAAAGAATAGTGTGAGAGGCAAAAATCATGCTAGAGAAACCAATCTAGTAAAGGGGAAGTATCCTCAATATCTAACTTCTTAGGTTAAATTCTATGATTGTTACCGTAGTTCTAGGACTGTATCTTATACGTATACTTATCCTTAGGGACATCCCTAGACATACCTTAGAAATATCTCTAGGGATCTCACTAACGTTTTCGCATCCTAGTTTCCAAAGGTTGACTAAACCTTTCCTCTGATACCAACTATAACGGTCTGGAATTATTTCCAGTGGACTATAGTTGATACCTATCAGGGCACTCCATGGGCGGCTACACCCCCTGGGCGGGACACACCACCATCCCCAGTGGCAACCATTTCCTCATGAAGCCCTTGGGCGGAGAGCCATGCTTCGTCCAAAGCTCACATGTGAGAGTTCCCAAGGATCGGATACATTCTTACCTCCTTTGCCTCTGATACCAACTGTAGAGACCCGAAGCTTATCGTACATGGACATTACATTACATTTGTGGAATACTTAGTACATTACAAAAACACACACACAAGGACCGTAATAGTTTAGTGTCTTTGGAAACTCGGAACGTAATCTTTTAATCCTGGTGAAAGATCTTCAAAATCTCCCACAAAGATCTTCCTTTTTTTTACCTAAAACCTTTCTTTATATCCTGGGGAAAAGAAAACATAAAAGGGTGAGCTCAAATTCTCAGTAAGGGTAAACAAAAGAAATAACAATCACATAATTTTCATAAGAACATAACATTTTTGGAAATCTTAACCTGCAAAAGAGAGCATAATTTCATAACATGGGATAAATCATAGTAGTGAAAATGAAACCCTTACTTAAAACATTACTCATTGTGGCATACACACATAATCATAGAGAATCATTTCTTGTTAGTCAAGACCCATTTCCACGACTATCTTAGTGGACAAAGTCCCTTTCTGAATCGAGTAATCCTCGTTTCAGTCCTGTTTCACTGAACCGGTATAACCTACCATTCCAGCCATGTCTATCTCATGAGATATGAAATCTTTACCCAATGCATTGGAGGGAGATATAGGTCCCACCCATATCTTAATGAATCCTTTCTTATGTGTGCCACAAAATCATAAATCATACATCATTACATAACCCATGTAATAAAAATGGGATTCTTAAACAACATGACATCATAAAACCATTCATATAAGATAAAGGAATTCATAAACATAATTCCATCACAACATAGTCAAATCAATGTAAAAATATGGATAGAAACAGAACCCTTTATTGTCTTATATGGAAAATAATTTTGATAAAACACTTGAATTGAATTCTTGAGGAAAATATCCTTTCTTCTTCAAAATCAATTTCTTTTCACAAAACATCATGCAATTTTAAAAGAAAGAGATTTTATTGAAAATAGTCATGAAATCTTTTAGAGGAATCTTCATGAAAATAAGGCTTTATAAAACAGTATAAATCCGTTCGTTCCGTATAAGTTAAAAAAAACATTCTTCGTACTTTTGTCGGAAAAGTCAAAAAGTACCTCGTACGGAAAAACGACAAAAGATTCCTTTCATATTCTTTACTAAAAACTCACCTAAGGGTAAAATTGGATTTAAACTATTGCAAGTGGATGGAAAAAATATTACATATTGAGGGAACATGGATGTGGATGATGAAATACACCCCAGTAAATACTTACGAATAAACAATCTCGGATAAAAATGAGATTGTGATATTTCCCTTACCTTAGGTCCGACTTGCTTTGTAAGTGTCCGAACCTCCTCTTCTTTGAAGCGCCTTTTGGAGACCTCCTCTTAGGGAACTAAAATTGGTCTTTGAGTAAGACCAGAACCTCTAGGATGTTGCTAGGGAAGTGGAGAAGAGATTTTGGCAGGGGTTGGCCGAGCTTGAGTGCTCAAATTGGTGTGAGGAGGAGGGGGAGGAGGTGTCCTTTTATAAGGGAGGAGAGGGGCACCTTAGGAATACCTCAAAATATTATTTTATATTAAAGTCAAAATCGGTTTATAATGGTTCCAAAGGATCTTATTTCGAAGCTAAAGTGGGGATGGGTCGAAATCCTATCAACCAATAGGATTTAGACAAGTTTAGGGTATTATTTTAACCTTATCAATTAGATTTAACTCTAAGTTAAATAATTTAACTTTTACCGTGTCTTTTGTTTTCTTTCACTATATGGTTAATAAACTTACTATAACATGCCAAACGAACCCCAAATTGTATATTATTAATACATATATCCTTATCTAAGTCATTTGGCCGAACCTTAGATTTTTAGGAATAAAATAACAATTAATAATATAATATTTGATTTAAAAACTATTTTGTGTCAATTTTGACACTATTTGATATATGATTTTTGTGAAAGTCATAACATAATTATATGTTCGAACCAAGTTGATTAAATCAACACTAATATATCATAGTAACCTATAAAATTAGTGGAATTCATAAAAAGTCTTAAATTACATTTATTTTGGTATTTATATTATCAATTATGTCAATATTTCATTAATAAGATAATTACTACATCATCTTTGTGTCATAAATAAATTATATTATTTGATGTCTAAAAATTAAAAATAAAATACCATCATGTAGGAAATCTTTTTATCTTTCTAATGAATATTTATAGTCGAATTTATCTTATGTATAACCCCATATTATAAATGATTTACTTATTAAACTTTGATTTTAACTATTTTAACCCTTCTTTAAATAAATTAATAATAAATGTCCTAATCTAATCCAAGTGGGCCTAAATGGTCATATTTTATTCCTAAGTTTTTTTTTGGTCGAATTACACTTGTCCAATAGAATTAGGACATGTGTTAGGGTAATAGTAATATCATATTTACCCTTAGTTACCCTATTTACTATTAACCGCGGTAAAAAAAGTAAAAAGTTACTATTCACCAAAAAATTATTTTCATCTTATTGAACCACATTTTAGTCCTTGATATTAACCGTGTCTCTCGGATTTTCGAAATTCCATTCACAGAAGCGGTAAAATTAAGTTTTATGCAAAATTCAGTTTTTAACCTACCACTTAGTAGTTTCACTATTCATCAAAAATTGATGTTTTTCAGAACAATGCCAAAATTTCATCCCAAGCTATATTTCATATTCCGAATTCAAAAATGAAGTCTATTTTACCAAATTCATAACATAAAAGTTGCATTAATTAATTTTATAATTAAATCCCGCTGTTAAAACAAATAGCGTGTTTTTAAGAAACAATATCTATCAAAAGATTGACACTTGTTTATGTCTAGTTTAAATGTGAAATTACAACCAATGACCAACATTGTATTAATTTGTAAAAATATATTCTAAATATATTTTAAAACCACTCAAATTAATAATTTATCACTATTAATTATTTCGATTAAAAAAGTTGTTTTTAATTATAATTTAGTAATTTTCACTATTCATCAGAATATGAAAGTTATCCGAAAAGTACCAAAATTTCACCTTAGGCTAAATTCGATACTCCGAATCCATAAATGAAGTCCATTTTGAAAAATAAAATTTACAAAATTTCAAAAAGTGGTTATTACTATTCACAACAGCTAGTTTTAATAATATCTTAATAGCATATCGTTGTTTAGCGAAACTTGGCGTTGCGTACAACACACGCTATCGAGGAAGGTCGCGATTGCGTGTAATGCAAGGCAAGTCAAGGATGTGTGTTGTGCAAGCTCCTTTTGGTGTAGCATACAACACCAGACAGAAATAAAATTAAAAGGAACATTTTTCATAAAATCTCGGGCTGTTACAGTTACCATCTATTTTTTATAAGGTGGATATGTAGACTATTAATACACTATATCATGATTGAATCTATGATATTTATATTTAATGTTCCTTTGAATTTATATCTTTCATGAGATATTGATTTAATTTTTATAATAGTTTCAATGGTATTCATGGTTTTAATTTAAATTTGATGAGACATAATTAATGTTATTCACCTTGATTGGTTTTATATAGTGTAAATAATTCCTCAAAAACGTGTTTCAACATAATATTTAAATCAAATTATGGATTTTATAGAATCATGTTATGTTCCATTGCAAAATGCCTTTTAAATTAAATTATTAATGAATATCCAAGGGTTTCCTATCTCAAAGATCCTTCATTGAGACGTGTTTTGATTAATGAACCTATATTCATTTATATGGTGCATATAATAAACCTTAATATATGATATCACAACTCCTTTAATAGAAATTGTATTTTATATTCATTTTTATGTTCTTTCTTTAAAATGGTTTTTGGTCCTAAAAATCTATAAAGGGGTATTCTTTAAAAACATTTTTTAATGTTTTTTAAAGAATATTAAACATACTCTTCAGCCATGTTCTTTATATTATTTCAAGAATATTATTTTATAAATACAAATGATTCCATAAAGTTATTTACATGAAATTTTACCTTATTTTTAAATTTTTTAAAAGTAAATTCTTATTTTTTTATTCATGTGTCACTTTTCACTCTCTTTGCAAATGTTTCAAAAGATTGTTTATTTTTAATGTTTACGTTATGAATGAATCTTCCCACAATCATGAACATTCTTTTATTTGATTATTCTTTTATAATTTTCCATTGTTGTTTTCAAATGAAATTTTTTTCCCTTAGAATTTTTTTAAGAAATATTATCAAATGAAATGGATTTGTTTCCCCAATTTCAGAGAAATGTCTTAAATGTTCTAGAAAATATATTTTTCATATTTGGAAATATCCTTTATTTTTTTCTTATTTTAAAATGGAGATATATTATAATGATTCCAGCCTTATTCTTTATCTGTATATCTCATGATTTTTTTGAAAAGAATTTCATGGAACCCACTTAACTTACATAATTTAATTAATAAAAATGGAATAATGGTAATTTTTAAATGGATTTATATTGAAAAGTTCAATATTATATTTTTTTCAATTATATGATACTTATAACTATTTATATTGATTTATGGGAGCTTCAATTATAAATAGAGGATGGGTCGGTCCATTGTATCCCATCAATACATTAGGTATAGTTACAGAGTTAAATGTCATATGTTATGCCTAAGAGTCAATGGATTTAATTATTCTATTTTACACCATTGAGAAGATGATGTTTACTAAATATGAGTATCTCCAAAGAGAAGATGATGTTAAATATTGTATGCTACTCATTATAAGATATTTTAATTATCCTATTTAGCTAATTTCACAATGATTTTTTGAATTCCAAGATACCTATATATATTTTTATGCTTTCTATGAGTTATAATGGGTACTTTATGTAATGATTATGCTGGAAATCCACATGAGTGTTGAATAATATAGCACTTGTATTATGTTAAATCTTTCTTCCATGTATCATGGTTTATAGTCCTTGTTTGTATGGGTATTAATTCTCTTATGTCATGCTCATACATTTTGATTATGTCATCATACATATTTTCTCATCTTATTCCCACTTAAGGCATTAAATTGTAAATGCACTGTTTAACATTACTGAGAATTAATGATAACCCTTCTTATGATTTCCATTTCCGTTGGTTTTGAAGAATGGTGTTAAAGGAATTATTGATGCATTCCTTTCTTAGGGAAAATAAAATCAATTTTTTATTACCTAAATATAGTTGAGTGGTTAACCCTAGGAAGTCTGTAAAGATGAGTGTAAAAAAAAAGGTTGATCACTTTTGGTTTATTTGAGAAAATTGACTTGATATGATTTTGAGAAATTAAATGTAGAAATAAGTTTCAATGATTGATTTTAAAATAGTTTATTAATATGGTGACTGAAGTAGGTTTTTTTATACCTAATGTAATGAAATCATGGTTTTTCAATTATTACTAATTCATCTTCTATTATCTGGTAAGAGATGGATCCCTATATTGGTCAATCTCTCTCCCTTTGAAATATTGTGATGTTGAGAAACAGTTACTAAAATATTTTATTAGTCTACCATACTTCCAATTTGTGTGGTGTTGCATCATTAAATCTTGATTGATTGGGGAAATCCCCAATCAGAAAATGAAATTCCCTAATAACCAATGTTCCTACCACAATTTTGAGCATGTCATTGAGATATCCAAGCACTCACCATCCATCCCTGATATATTAGATCATATGTAGAAATGAATTGGGTGGAGGGATATATGGAGAATTTATTGATGATATTTAGATGAACATAATCAAACCATAACATAATTACAATCCTTATTATAAATAAAATAGAAAATTGATAACATAAATAAGGTTAAGAATGGATTTTTAATCCATTAATAATAAATAACATAGAAATAGTTACATAGTTATAGATTCCCCCTTCATGATCACTCAATGAAACTACTCCACCATGGATAGGGTTGATGAGATGATATGAGATTGGGGATACATCCCAGGAATTAATGAAAAGAATAAAGAAAAAAATGGATATAAAATTGCCATAGGCCATCAACCAAATCTTATTCTCGTCGAGTGATCCCTTTTCTAATCAACAATGTCTTACTTTTATAGGCCTAAATTTTACTTCAACCATCATTAATTGTGTTATAAAATATTTTTTAGGATTCAACAGTAATAACGGGGACTATAATTACGTTTTGGGAATTAATTCCCATCAAATCTACTCATTTATCATAAATAGGTGTTTTATGCCATAAAATGATCAAGGTAGAAACATGGGACCACTTATGGCTTGAAATTGAATATATTAGAGATTCACAATGGGATTCATGGAGCAATAATTATTTTTGATTTTGTGACACATGATCTCATCACACATATTGATTTTCCCCCTTATAATTTTTTTCACCATTTCTACCCATTTGTTCACATTGAACACTTGGAATTGTTAATTTCTCTATAGGACATAATGATAAATATTCTAAAATTTGAATTAATATTTTTAAATACCATTTTAAAGAAATATATGATTCATACCATAAAACAAAAAAACAAATAAAATTTGAGATGCTTAATCAGGTAATTTATATATAAGTATATTTTAAACCAAAATAAACACACATAATATGGTTCTTTAAATTCACCCACATAGAGAACTTACTTTTAATCAATCATAAAATCTCAATATAAATTAAATAGAAATATTTTTTTAGCAATATTCAAATTCCAAAACAATTAAATCATATAATTATCAATTTTGGATCAAACTTTTGAGTTACACAAAAAAACAATTCAACATCACATTCATAAAAAAGACTATTGAGCAGTGTATTTTAATATTTCACATTCAAAAATAATAGATCTTCTCCTTTCATTCATTCATATATTATAATTCATTATTATCAAGAATTCCATACCATTATTTACCTCACAATGAATTATTTTATATCATCACTCTCGATTCAAATTTATGTAGAATTATTCTTTTATCATGAGTATATGATCTTTTCTATAGGCTTGTAAAAGATCCAAATCCTCTAATTTTCAATGATAATATTCATAAAAAACACATGAGTTCTATGAAATAAAATTTATGATGACACTAAGGATTAAGGTTTTTAGGGATTGAATTTATAGAGACCTAAAACATTTACTTATTTTATTATCCATAGTGATCTCATATAATCCATATGAGATCCTAAAACTAAAAAGGATAACCTAGGGAATACCTATAAATATGTGTGAGCTAAAAATCCTTATAATAAAACAAATATGATAAGGAAACATAACATGTGAGTCAAAGGTATAACATGATATCATCAAAAAGAAGGCTTGTGAGTAATATAATAAAATCATATCTTAAGGAACATGGAATTATAAGATCATGGAATCATTGGAAATGTGGAAACACCATATAAAATTAAATAAACATGAGTCTTGTCTAACTTCAGAAACAATATCACATGGATGAAAAAGTCCCATAATGTATTATGTTTACTCTATAATCCTATACATGATGCAATATGAGACTAAAACTTTACCTAATTCATTAGAGTGATATCTGGGTGAACCCATCATAAAAGTTTCATGATCTATGTGTTCCACATAATATAAATAAATTATAAGGACTAACATAATAATTACCCATGTAATTAAAATGGTTTTCGTAATCTTTCCTCGTATCTTAGTGAAGGGAAATTTCATAACGAAGGTATTTGAGAAATGATCATAAGGTATGTATTTACCCACCATAGGAAGGTAGAATAAGTTGGAAATATATTTGAGAGACATATATAGAGAATTTATTATAATTTAATAACATTAAATAGAGATATATAGTGAGTTAGATATAGAAATATTATAACTTGATGTAAAGGGGGGTTTAAAGAGAACCCTTACCTTGAACCTCATTTATCAATTGCATTCTTTAGAATCATGAATAATAAACTTAAGTTAATTATTTAATTTTTTAATAAAATTTCCCAATATTATTATTCTTTTTAATTAATTCATTTCCTTTTCATGTAAAATTACTTAATCATTAAGTTTCATGTCATACGTTTTAAGGATGTTCATCTCATATGTCCAAAATCAATTTTATAAGCTGACTAAGGTCAAAGTGATTATAAATTAGTCATTTAAATAATGTTAATAATGACATTAATATAATTTTTATACATAAATTATACTTTTAGTACCAACCATGAAATATCGTTATGAAAATAAACTATGTTTATGTCATGGAGATGGTGGGATATATGTTTGCATGAGTAACATTTACATTTTTCAAAGACCATGATTGAAAAGAATATTGGTTTTATTTTATAATTCATGGATAATAATTATATCATAAATATAATATTATTTATTTAAATATCCTTACACATACCATCCGTGCAATTTTTTAATAATAACATTAAAAAAACATATGGCTCTGCGAGGTGATAGCCCGCCGTACACTACAAGAATGTTTTAATTTTAAATGTATAATAAAGAATGAATGTATATGATATACTAATTATAAATAAGTTTTTATATTTATTTATTATCATATATACACATTAAATTAAACCTTATTACTTTTCATTTAAATAATAAGTTAAAATGAATCTCATTGCTTTGTGAGGTGATAATCTGCCTTGCCCATGAGAAAAAATATGGTATTCTCTAAAGAATGGAATGTAAGAAGTTATAGAAGATATTTAAATTATATATGTTTAATTATATAATAAATATGATATATAAAAATTAAATTCATAATTATATACAACCACGAGAAGTGGTGATGGAATATTAATTATATCGGTTCGCAAGGTGGTAGTCCACCATACACACGATCAATTGTTTTGTTTCCCATTTGAGGAAGGAGGAGATGGTTTTAGGTCAAGGAACTAGAATAAAAATCTCAGTATATGGAAGATACTTATGTTATTAAATATTAATTTTTCAATAATATTTAAAGGAGGTATAAGAAAAAAAATGCCCATCTTAGGATGTTACCACTTCTTCGGAAAACATTTTCGGGTTTGCACCAAAATCCTTCCTCAGTTGAATTTATAACCAAAAAAGGTTTATAAGATGTGGTTACAGAAGTTATTTGGGAAAATATTTTTTGAACCAATGGGTTTTGAAAGTGTGAATAGCTGACTATTGGGATTGACCTTTTATAATTGGGGGAGAGGATACACATGGAAATTTTGAAAAGAAAGAATTTGACCCACATTTGTTTCATTCCAAAAGGCTCCAAATGGGAATATTTTCAAAAATAATAAAATGTAATGTTGAAATGTTACCATAATATAGGAATTATAAATCGTATGGGACATTTTTAACCATTAAGGTTTAGTTTTACCCCTAATAAACTCATTTTCACATTAACTATGGATTTTTTTACCATTTTCATTATTTATTATTTTAAAAAAAATTACATTATTTGATAATATAATTTATTATTATTATTCCAAATATGGAATATATTTTTTAAAAATATACTCACCTAACTAGAATAATTTAATTTAAAATTAAACTTATATATGTGGTAAAAAATTGTTTAAAAAAAAGCATTCCAATGTTTAAAAAAATTATTTCATAATTAAATTTGAAATTGATTACAATGAAAAAAATTAGGTAAGTTTTAATATAATATAAATAAAGGTATTTTAAATCTAATTTAGAAGATAATATATCTTTTTAAATAAAATTTTGAATAAAATAATGTTTTTTTAATAAAAAATAATTATTTTTCACTATTGATCAAAAAACTAAACATTTCTGAAAATTCATAAAAAATCACCCAGAGACGATTTCTACATATATATTTAAAAAATTATTATTTTTTCAAGTAAATTTTAGATAATTGGTAAAAAATAATTTCAAATAATTTTTAAATAAAGAGACTAAACCTCCTTAGAAAAATTCTATTTTTCAGAGAAGATTTATTTTTTTCTTTCAAATGTTTCTTTTTTTACTTCTAATCAGTAGTTAGATATTTGGATTATTCTATACATGTGTGAACCATATAATTTTCATAATTTTATTATTCCTATTTATACCCATCATCTTAATGACTAGCTTAGAGTTTCCATGTTTAAATAATAATATTTTAAAAGAGTATAAAATTTAGTTGAAACCCAATATTGCATGGATTGAAAGATGTCAAAGATATTGAATTTATATAGAAAGAAATATAGAATCAATTATCAATGTTATATAGATGTTAAAATTATTAAGTCTCCAAAATGATGGTTAGTTGTAATTAAAACTACATGACATCTTATGTAAAGTACAATAAAAAATTTCATCTATAAAATGACAACCCCCTCTTCCTAGAACACAAAATAAGGTATTGATCAATATAAGTGTAATGAAATAATTAAACCTTATTGATATTTTCTAATATTATTTTTCTCTTTTTTTCTCTTTTTTCAAAATCCATTCATAGACAACATCTCAAATCCACCACATATCCCCATATTATAATATCATCATCTTGATAATGGATATATATTTTTCGCAAAACACAGCTCGTTCAATTAATTTCTCAACTTTTATTATTGCCACATTTTTTCAAGAATGATAAAAAATAAATGTACAATTAATGACTAAAAAAAATTCTCAATTCCAAAAATAGCACCCCAATAATTTTCCCCTACAAATTAGTTCATCCTTTTAACCATGAATTTTATCACCCCACCAATTTAACTTTAAAATATCATGAAAATAAAAATAAAAGGGTAGGAATGGATGTAAATGGATTTAATATGACTCATTACTATCAAGGTTATTCATAGATTCTATATGATACATAAGGACTGATGTTAGAGTGGGTTTAATTATAAGATATTAACATAAAATAATTACCATAATCATATAAAATGCATTTTATCATAGTCATAATTTTGAAAAGATCTAATGAAACTTCTAGTAGGTGTTATTCCCCAACATCACTCATGGAATATGTTCAAAAAATATAGAAATTATTTGGTCTATAAAACTTCTTAGTAAATGTATATAAAATTTATTATAACCACCCATGGCATTCATTAATTAAAAAAAATCAATCCACATAAATTTTATAAATTTAATGAATGAAAATGGAAGCTAAATTTCATCGACTTGAATCAATTAATTCTACTAAATCATGATTCATAAAAATTAATATCATAAATTTCTATCAAATTATTCATTTACCTATTTTAATAATTCAATATTATTAACTTATAAATCGAAAACATGGAATCATGGAATTATTAATATATTCATATCTCCTAGACCAGACATATAATGAAAGAAGACTAATTATAGGCATAAAAGTTATTTCAAGTAACAAAAATAGATTTTAAAATAAAAATATTTAGTATCCAAATGATACTTATTGTAAAATAAAACTCACCTTAATAATGATGATTCAATTGGGTTGTGTAGGTCATTTTTATTCAGTTTTATTCTAAAACATTCTCACATCGTAAATTATTCTTTTATGATGTAAATTTCCCTTTTATGAAATAAGATCCCATTATTCAGCATGAAATATATATAGCTTCTTCATGTTGCCTTGTGTAATTTTAGAGGTACTGAAAACATGAATAAAACAAATGATAGTTTAGGAATGTTCATTTATACTCATGGGAAGTATTACACCCCACAATATTATGGTATGCCTCTTAAAATTTATCATCTTTGATAGTTTATGCTTCACACAACACTGAATTTAAAACTTTAAAATACTATTAAATATTAAAATTGAAATATTAATTTGAACTTTATGGTTAGTAATATGACCAATTGAATAGTAACGTCACATATGAAAGTATAAATAAATCTTGTGTAATAAAATCCCCTTTCGTTCTTTTAATTTACTTTAAATTTTATTCTTTTTTTATCATTCATTAAAATCCCATGTCCAAAAATGAATTATAATTGTATTAAATTATATATACTATAATTTCATTATTTCAATCGAAAATACAACATCAAACATCTTCTTCTTTACCATATATTTTAACGATTAAACCATCGTCTGTGAGGTGCAGGTTTACCACATTCGTGGAAAATGTGTTTTTGTTTTTAAATTCCACCTTCAAGGCTAGTAATAAAAACCATTTTTATGGTAAAAAAATATTAAAATATATGTATTAAAGTTTATCTAATTTTCAATAACATGTATATATAAATTATATTAATTAATGAAACAAACTAATTTGTGATGATCGAAAAAGTGCCAAAATAATCTAAATGGTTATCACTAATGTTTTATCTAATGATTAATCCTCAACCTAAATAAAAAGATGTGTTAAATAACCATTTAATATTATTTAATATTATTAAAAACATATAATTTCAGTTCTGGATAACTATTTTCATTTGATATGACATTTCATATGCTTATAAAAGTAATCTGATCTTGAAAACCCAGGAAAGGAGCACTCCTGAATGATGAAATTTATTCTTATAACACACCAAAAACACCATAAATGAACTAAATAAAATTTTAATGAAACAATTTTGAATAGGTTCTTTAAGAAATTATTAATTAATCTAATTTCATTATTCATTACATTAAATAAAATTGTAGAACTCTTTCATACATAAGGTAAGGGATTCTACCCGAACCTCCATTTTTCATTTGGGTTATGATTTCTCTATATTTACCCAAATTTAATTCTTCATTATTTTCATGTACTTCTTATAAATTATTTTTATATTTTCCAATATTATATATCCCAATTATTTTATCTTTCTTTTAATAAAAATACATATGTTATAAGATTACTTTCACAATTATTCCTGATAATAAAACTCGATTATTGGGGACTTCCTTATTTCATTAAAATTTCCAAGTAACATCCATAATCTATACTAAG
Source organism: Viscum album (assembly GCA_963277665.1). Classification (NCBI taxonomy): domain Eukaryota; kingdom Viridiplantae; phylum Streptophyta; class Magnoliopsida; order Santalales; family Viscaceae; genus Viscum; species Viscum album. The sequence goes on from OY728134.1 coordinate 445,520,155, forward strand.
ACACCATTATTCTTAAAAAATAAATAATTATTTCCTTAAAAATATATATTTTATTTTTGGTCTTATACAAAGAATTATGACAAAAACAAATGATTTCTCAAAAAAAACACTTGTTTGAAAAGTGAAAAGGGTATTATCTCAAGAATCCTCGATGATTTTATTAGATAATTTTCATATATGATTTATTGATATTTATATCTTATGATTATTATATACCACTTTTTAAATGTTTTATGATCAGTTTTCTGGGGATGTGCTATCGTGACACCATTCACAATAATACTCATAATCGGTTTTGATTGTGTTAATAAATCTAGGAATGTTTTTTACATTTCATATGTAAATGTTGTTTAGGTTTTACCCCATTCATATGAATAATTCACTGGACTTACTATTTTATGGATGAGACCTTTTTTATACCCTCAATGAATCATAGGTCTCATGAGACAAAACAGGTTTGGACTTGGACAAGGACTTGACCATTTATATTTATATATAGATTTGGCTAAGGCCTTGACCATTTATTTTCAGATGTATTGGATATTTCCTTGATGATATGTTTTATATGTCTGCAATTATGCATTCCCTCATTATGATATCATTAATTAATAATTCATGGAATTATTCAACTAGTATATTATACATGGTTATGTTTCTTTTTCAAGTAATTATTTATTGAATTATTTAATTATTTTCCACTCCAACCATATTATGCTCAAGATTGTTATTTAAAAGAATGTGTTTTTAGTTATTCATCATTCCTTATTTTTTATGATATCTTCCACTATATTCTTATCCTTACTAAAAATCTGATATCACCCCTTTCTTATGTTTTATTGTTTCCTAGGATGCAAAGATAATTGTTACAAATTCCTTGAAGGGATAATCTATGAGTTTATAGATGTTTTAAAAAGATATTCTATGTTGTTTTTACTTTAATATTGTAATGTAAAACTAATGTATGTATCCAGTTTCTCATGTATACTAAACTAGTTAGTCCTTTAGTATGTTATCCCTTGTTTATAGTACGAATTTAATTAACTAAGACACTAGCTTTGGGCTACTAGGGTCAGGGTCTTTATAGTTTGAATCAGAGGACGTTTAGTATACATCATTGAAAATAGATCTAGAAAACATATTTTAGGGAATATAACCATAATATATTTTTCTAAAGAATATAATAACATTTTAGAGTGTTGGTAAGGTAGAGATTATGTGGGTATTTCTAGAAATTCATTATTTTTTGGATACTACACGTGGACGTGATTCTGGAACAAATGTACCAAGGGGTAAAAACTTTAAAAAGGTGTGTCAGGCTCGAGTTGGCATAACCTAGTGCATGACATCATGCCTTACTACACACTTGTTTTGAAACTCATGGGGGATATATTTAAGATAATTTACATTTCATTTACAAACCATATTAAAGGATTTAAAAGTATACATGTACCCAAAGAAACCATGTTTATGATTATGATAATAGCTATGCATAAAATTCCAATTTATGTTAAGTGTTTTTATTGTTCAAAAATTATACATTATGATTCATAACATAATTTTTTATACACCATTGTTTATAAATGGTTCATATTGAAGGATATTGAAACCATGTCATCACACATATTCCATATAAGGATTGTCATCCTATGAAAGTAAATGATGTTGTATATAGAGATAAAATTGGACCTAAACAACTAATAAATATACTGGTATAGTTGAATCTAGTTATGAATAATAACCTTACCCATATGGATTTTCCCAATACACAACATAGATGAATAATATTATACCGCTTCATGAGACAACAAATCCATCATTCAATGGGACTACAGACCCATTTATAGCTGAGCAGTGGACAAGTTCCTTAGAGAATATATTTCTCAGTTTGATAAGTAATGCGAGGGAAACAAATTTCATGTAAATTTATTGTCTCTCAGTAAATTCACATCAATGGTTTTCATTGATTCAAAAAAAGGAGGAGAAATAAATAGCAAATAAGGAATGAAAGGATTTCAAGGAACTTCTCTTAGAAAAATATTTCCCTTGGGAACAGTGAATGGATATGGGTATAAAATTCTTGAATCTATGGAAAAAAGAGGATCAGAATGATTCTAAGTATGAATCCATATTTACAAGGTCATAAAGTAATTCTGAAAATTATATACGCTATCCAAAGAGAATGATTGATTAATCATTGATGGGTTAAAACCACTCCTCTGAAGGGAACTAGTCTCCCAAAGTTTCTCATCATATGAAGATATAGTTTCATGTGATATTAATACAAAGAAATAATTATCTAAGACATATGAATTTAAGGTTAAATAAGATAATAATAGGGTGGTGGGGTAAATAATGGATAATGGGGAGAATAAAAAAGGGATTTTTTCCAATGTATGTTACTTGTGGAAGGAAACACCCTATGATTTCTTGAAAGGACTAGGTGTTTTCTACAAGTTTGGTGAGAAAGGAAATCATGATCATTATTACAAGGGAATGAAATATTCAACCAATGTTCAATTATATAGTTTTAGTGATATGGGACACTATGAAAATGAGTGTCCAAAGTATCAAGTAAACCCACCTCAATAAAGGCCATGAGGTCAAAGACAAGCTTTTGTGGTGAAAACAACTAATGTTGAAGTTACTAATGATGTGGTGGTCAGTAATTTAATCAAATACTAAAATTTAGCTAAATATTTATTCAATTATATATCATCACATTCCATTATATCTACTTAGTTTGCTTTAAAATTACATATTTCTAATTCACCTTAATAAGGTATTTGTTATTAAATATTTCAAGTGGAAACCTTATTTCAATAAATATTTTTCTATCAGTTATTATTATGACACATAAACATGATCTAATTTACCATTTTATCATAATTACAATGGTTGATTTTTATATAATCCTTGCTATGTACTTACTTTAAAAATATAATGAAAATATCCATTGAAATGAAAAGTAAGTTATTATTAGTGATGAAGGTATAAAATTTCTCATCTTTAGAGGGGATAATTCATCATCTAAGTCATATCTAGATCCACCACTAGTGTTTATTATAAATGAAATTATTGGGGAAGAAGATAAAATGTCACCTAATGTTGAGGAAATAAATATTCAAATTGAGGATGTACCTATTCTGTAAGAATACATTGATTTATTTTTGACGGATTTATCTAGACACCGACAGAGTGGAAGTTGAGTTCACTACTGATTTAATTCATGGTTCAAGAACTTTATTAAATACACCTTATAGAATGACCACTATGTAGTAAGTGTATCTGAGGAAACAACTAGAATAATTGAGTGATAAGATATTTATTCACCCTAGTGTTTCTCCATGGGGAGCGTCTGTTCTCTTTGTCAAGAGGAAAGATAGATCCCTGAGACTATTCATTGACTATAGGGAAATCAAAGCTATTATAATAAAAAAGTGTCCTCTACCTCACATTGAATATTTATTTAATCTAATTCATGTGGAATAATATTTTTTAAAGATTTATCTTTGATATGGATGTCATCAATTGCATTTGAGTAAGGAATATATTACAAAGAAAATATTTTAAACTAGGTATGGACATTAGGAGTTTACAGTATTTCTATTTGGACTGACTAATTCACCCTCTACTTTTATGGATCTAATGAACAAAGTGTTTAAGGAATATCTTGTTTATTTTTTTTTTGGTATTTAATAATGATATCTTGATATATTCCAAATTTTAGGAGCACCATGGGAACAACTTGACTGTTTTTTTGGATACTCTAAGGGGAAAATAGTTATATGGGAAGTTTAATAAGTGTTAATTATAGCTTCAAATAATTTATTTTCATCATCATATTGTCTCTAAGGATGTAATATCAGTTGATCTTGTGAAGATAAAGGCATTAAAGGAATATCCTAGAAAAATAATCACAATCGAGGTACGTAGTTTCATTGGTTTAGTAGGTTACTATTAGTGTTTCATTCATTATTTTTCCTAATTAGATAACCCCTTATCCATGTTTAATTATAAAGGGGTTAAGTTCATTTGTACAAAACAATGCGAATAATGGTTTGAAGAATTTAAGTGCAGATTACATAATTTTCTGATCTTGACTCTACCATCGAGAAATGGTGGATTTTTTATTTATTGCGATGCATCAAAGAAAGGACTTGGTTGTGTCCTTATGAAGAATGATAGATTTATTCCATATTAATCAAGTAAGTTAAAAACTTTTAAAAAAATATATCCAACTCATGATCATTAGTTATCTGATGTAATCTTTGCTCTGAATATATGGAGTCACAATCTCTATGGTGAAAGTTAAGAGATATATACAGATAACAAGATCTTGAAATATATCCTCTCAAAAAAATAACTCAACATGAGGCAAAGGATATGTGTTGAGCAACTCAAGGATCAAGATTGCTCAATACACTACCACCCAAGGAAGGAGAATAAGATAGGTAATGCATTGAGAATTATTGATCATGGTGTTCTGAACAAAATAATGATTGGAAAGGATCTTGTGTACATGGATCTAGAAAATATGGACATGAGACTTATCAAGGAAGGTAAAACATAATTACTCTTTCAATTGGTTACACTAATATATTTATTAGAAAGGATTAAAGGTTATTAGTCTGACGATGAGAATTTTCAGAGGGAAATTAATGATGTGGAAGATGTGAAGTTGGCATATTTCATGTATGAGTATGGAATTCAGATATTTTGGAAGAGTATTTGTGTTCCCTCTATAAATCAGTTAAAAAGGGAGTTATTGGATGATTCTCATTGCTCAAATTTATCTATACACCCTTTGTAGCACTAATATGTATAGATATTTAATGGAATATTTTCTGGTGGGAATATATGAAGCATGAAATTTCTAATTACGTATCAAGATGTTTAGTCTATCAATATGTGAAGGATGAAATGGAACACCCTATAGGATTCATAAAACCTCTTCCTATTCCTACATGGAAATGGGATGACATCACTATGGATTTTGTCATTGGATTACCAAAAAATCCAAGAAATAATGATGCAATGTGGGTAATTATTGATCAACTTTCCAAATCTACTCATTTCCTCACGATAAGGGGTAATTTTCCAATGGATATCCTTAAAAAACTCTATATTAATGAAGTTATAAGATTTTATGGAGCACCTTATACCATTGTTTCTGATAATTATCCTATATTTACATCAAAATTATAGAAAAGTATATATAAAGTGTTGGATACTGAGATTCATTTGAGTAATTATTATTACCATCAAACTGACGTGCATTTAGAAAGAATGATCAAAATTTTATAACACATATTTATATCATGATCACTTGACCTTTAAGCCTTGTGGGGTTAGTATTTACCTTTGGTTGAGTTTTCCAAAAATAATAGTTTCCATTCTTGTATTCAAATGGAACCATATAAAGAATTGTATGGAAAGAGACATAATACACCAACATTTTGGGATGAAGTTGGTTAAAGTAAGCTTATAGGCCCAGATCTTATAGAGGGAACAATGGAAAAGGTAAATACTATTTAAAAACATATCAAAGAATCAAAAAGTAAGAAAATATCTATTCCAAAAACCGAAGAAAATATTTGGAGTTCTACGTGGGGGATCATATCTTCTTGAAGGTATCTCCATGAAAGGGTGTTATAAGATTTGGAAAGAAATTACATCGGAAATTATGAAAACCTAGAGAGAATTAGAGTTTTTGATAATCATTTTGAGATTCCACCGAGCCTTTATAAAGTACAAAATGTATTCCACAACTCATTTTTAATGAAGTAAATTCCATACGCAACACATGTACTCACTTATAAAGGAATAGAATTGGACCTTGATTTATCTTACTTTGAAGAGACTATATAGATTATTGATGTTATAGAGAAAGTGTTGAGGAATCAGATGACTCATCTTGTAATGGTACTTTGTATAATCATAAAACTATAGGGGAAGTATGGGAACTACTGGAATTTATGATGAGTAACAACGCAAATCATTTTATGGGGTGACATTTTTGGAAATTTTAAGAATGAAATTTTTTGAGGTAGGGGAAAATGTAACACCCCATGATTTTTTGGTAAGCTTATTTTAAAATTTATCATCTTTTATAGTTTATTCTACATGAAAGAATAAATTTAAAACCATAATATACTATTAAATATGACCATTGGAATAGTAATGTGACCATTAGGAATAGAAACGTGATCATTAAGAATATTAATATGACCAATTGAATTGTAAATTCTCCAATAAAAGTATAAATAAAACATGGATAAATTATATATGAAAACATAGTATATTTATATCATTGAATAAGTAAATAAATTTTTTAAAAACAAAAAATTATGTGATGGTATTTTTTTGAAAGGAGTAAATATTTTTTATAGTTTTACAATTAATATAGTGTTTTAAATGAAAATTTATTTTCATAAAATATATCTGAAAATTAGTATCTTGTTGTCTTATTTTTATAATATATTTTTTTGAGACCTTAATTATTTTTTGAAAGTGGTATAAAATTAGTTGTAATTTTAAAATCGATATTTTACGAATAAATTGTAATTTTAATTAAGAATAAAATTTATCATATTTAGAAACTTATACAAAAATAGAGTTAATTTTTTAATTATATATGTAAAAATATATTTTGTGTTAATTTTTCGAGATTTTTCTAAAATACTTTAAATTTTTATGAATAGTAAAATATGATACTTTACGGTATAAATACATTAGAAGTTAAATATATTATTCATTGAGTCATTTCTGATTTTCTTCATCATAATATATAACACTAATTTTTTATTTTTATATATTTATTTTTAATTCTAAAAATATTCATTTTATTGAAGAAAAATAATAAAAAATGAATAAAATATTAAAAAAACATCCCTCCCCTCCAGTATAGATACCACCTCTCAACACCCCTTCTCTTCACACCTCCAAACCATTGAATATTTCTTATATTCTGCCCATTTACTCCCCAAAAAATCTACCACATTTTATGTTCATTATTTTCTCACCCAAAATACCATTTCAAACATTCATAAGGAGGTTCTCAATGAGAGGAATTGAAGAGGTAAAATCCCCTAATATTCTTTTAATTTTATTTCAATTTATTTTCATTTAGTATCCTTCCCTCACCTCACCTATCCAAAGTGACATGATAAAGCTTATATAATTTATATAATATAATTTTATTATTTCAATTTAAAATCCACCATCAATCATCTTCTCCCTTTCCTTTTATTTTAAGGATGGAAACATCATCCGTGAGGTGCAGATTTACCACCTTTGTAGACAACATGCATTTTATTTTTCAATTCTGCCTTCAAGGATAGTCATAAAACCATTTTTATTGTTAAAAAAGATTTTAATATATGTTTTTCATGTTATATAATTTTTTTAACTAGCATATTTACATAATATTAACTAATGAAACAAAACTAGTTTGTGGTGATTGAAAAACTGCTAAAATAATCTAAAAGACTATCACAAACGTCTTATCTAATGAATCCTCCACACCCAAAATAACCAGGTGACTAATATAACCTTTTAATATTATTTAATATCATTAATAAATTAATATTTTTATCCTAGACAACTATTTTCATTTTACATTATCTACCATATGCGTATAAAAGTAAACCGATCATGAAAACTAAGGAAAATAATACTCTAGAATGACGAAATTTAATCTTATAACTCATCCAAAAGACCATAAATGAACATAATAAAATTATAAAAAATAAATAAATTTTGAATATGTTTTAAATTAAATCCTTAATGAATCTAATTTTATTATCCCAGACATTAATCATAAATGCAGAACACTTTCAAACATAAGGTAAGAGATTCTACTCAAATCTAGATTCTTTATTCGGGTTACGATTTATCTCTATTTACCCCAATTTAATTTCTCTTTATTTTTATATAATTCTTATAAATTATATTAATATTTTACAAAATCATATATCAAGATCATTTCATCTTTCTTTTTTGGGAAATCAATGTTTTATAATTTTCCCTTCTAAATTCTTCCTGATAAGCAAACCTGATTAAAGGGAACTTCTTAAATTTTTACTCATTTTAAAGTACCATACATAATACGTTTTAAGACACCATTATTTTTTATAAAATAACTAATTTTTTATGAAATATTATATTTTGTAATTTATGGTTTTATACAAAAACATAGGATAAATTCAAATGATTTTTCCAAAAGAACTGTTCTTTGCAAAGTGAAAAAGATATTTCTCTCAAGAATTCCTCAATTATTTTGTTGGAGTATTTTCATATATGATTTATTGAAATTGACATATTATCATAATAATATAACACATTTTATTAAAAATTTTATGATCAAATTTAAAATGGATGTTCTATCTTTACACCATTCAGCATACTAGTCAAAATGGATAGTGATTATGTTTATGGATTAGAGAGTGTTATTTACATTTTGTATGTATAGGCTATTTATGTTTCACTATCTTCATATGAGGAATGAATTTAACATAGTGCATGATGGGCGTGTATAGATATATCCCCTAGATGCATTGGTATATCACATGAGAAAAAATAGATATTGAATAGGAGGAGGCCTTGCTTATTGTTTCAGATATTGATTTTGTCTAGATCTTAACCACTTATTTTCATATGTCTTGGTCGACATATTGATGGTTTATTTTAGATGTTTGATATTATGAATTCTCTTATTATGGTATTATTAACTGATAATTCATGTGATTATTCAACTAGTAGAAATATCCATTGTTACGTTTCTTTTTTATATAATTATTTATAGAAATATTTCATTATTTTTTACTGTTTCCATATTATGATCAATATTATGATTTAATGACATATATTTTTAGTTAATCACCAAGCCTTCTTGTTTATTATATCTTAATCTATATTTCTTAACCTTACTAACCAACTTATCTCACCCCTTTCTTATTGTTTATTTTTCCAATGGATGTGAAGATGTTTATTATAAATTACTTATTAGGATAATTTAAGAGTTTATAGATATTTCCAATGGAGTTTCTTTGTTGTCCTTCCATTAAATTTGCAATGTATAACTTATGTATGTATATGGTTTTATAAATACACTAAAATATTCTTTCTTTTGGTATTTAATCTCTTTTTCATAGTACCTCTGTAATTAGTTAATACATAGGCTCAAAGCTACTAGGGTTGGGGTCTTTACATGATGAATCGACTAAAGAAAAAAACATTGGTTTCCATCGAAAAGTTAATTTGTTTATCTTCATTAGATTAACTCAAAAAATGAAAATTTATAAAGAAAACTGAGAATATAAGATTAAATCCTCCACAAGTAATTGATGTAGTGTGAACAACACATTAAAACAAATTATTCAATTAAGAAGATATAAAAAATAATAAATGCATTTAATAAAGTGTAAATTAATAGAACATAATTGTGGGTTATCATTAAAAAAAAGTGAAGAAGTGAAATATTATCCATTTGTTCTTTAATATTTCCTTTGGTTTTAACATGTTCTTCATATTTCTCCAATTCATTTTAAAATTTCAATTGATTTGTCAAAACAACAAGGCAGTCTTTATGTGCATTTTAACCATTCACTTCCTTTTGGAACTTCATCCCTTTTATGACATATGGAACCAATAATTATTACCTTTTCACGAATGCCTTAGAAAAACCGCCCCTTAGGTCTTTCCACATTCTTGGTAATGATATGTTAAATTATAAATAATATGATTTGTGGCAATGCTTACTATAACACCATCAAAACCCATGAAATTTTATTCTTTCAGATCGGTTTCCGATATGTCCCAATATATGGTGTTTTATTTTTTCAATATAGGGAAAACATTTCTTAAGTTAATTTTGGACTTATAATCATATCATTTCCTTAACTTGTGTTGGAATATCTTCCCTCAGTTTTTAAGACCCACATTGCCATATTTTTTTGTATCTTCACTGTAAGATAAAATAGGTTAACTTAGAAATTTATAGAGTTTAGATTTAACTTGTTTTGTTGATCTTTTCTTATTGATAGACTACGGATATACTCCAATGACCGCTATGGTTTTAAGGGAATTTTATGTGACTATATTCAATTCCATTTGTTTAGGGGTATATGTGGATTGCGTCTCAGTAAGTTATTCTTCATTTATAGCTAGTTCCTTTTATAGATCTATGATGATATTATAATTTTATTCTTCATTAATCTTTTACTAATTTATCTTAATATATGATCCTAATTTCATGTAACACCTCAGGTAAATAAAAAATATGAAATTTTCATATTTATCAATATTTGTGAATAAAATATTAATATTACTTTAAAGGGAACACTATGCTCGATGGTGTACCCAATACGCAACAACGAGTTTCTTTGAAATCTTACGTTGCACTCTAATAATAAAATAACATTATTTTAAATGGTAGTTAACGCCTAGTCGTTGTAATGGCAGGAATGAACAGAACTAACTACAAAATGATTATATATGTTTTTCAAATATTTTTTTACTTTTATCCAATAAATATTAGAGGCTTAAAATGAAAATGAATCCAATTTTAAGCATAAATCTTCATATATTCATTAAAAGGTCGATTAACCGCCTTTTGATGGAGAACCCTTTTTAAATATACTTTTGACAATTTTATATGTCGTATTTGAAAAAATAAAATCCTTCTTTAGAATCTGGACATCAAAAATTACTTTGTGTAAATTTTTGTTATTTTTCCGATATAGATCATTTTTAGTGAAAATGTTGCATTTTAATTCAAAGACTACTTTTAATATGATTTATTTATTTGGATATATTATCTCTTTATTTCAGATAATAGTGTATTTAGAATATGTTTTTACCGTTTAATCCAATGGTGGTCATTGGAATTAATTTCACTTTGAAATTGGACTTAAACAAGTGTCAATCTTTTAATAGACATTGTTTCTTAAAAACACGCTATTTGTTTTGACAGCGGGAATGAATTTTTAAATTAATTAATTCAACATATATATTTTTAATTTTGTAAAATATACATCATTTTTTATTTCAGAATATCAAATATAGCTTAGGGTGAATTATTGGTATTTTTCTGAAAAACATCAATTTTCGATGAATAGTGAAACCACTAAGTGGTAGTTAAAGAAACTAATTTTTTGTTTAAATGAAACATTACCACTTCTGTGTTTTGAATTTCAAAAATCTGACATACATGGATTTCATTAGGATGTAAAATGTGGTTCAATGGGATTAAGATACTTTTTGGTGAATAGTAACTCTTAAGTTTTATTAATCGTGATTAAAGGTAATTAGTGTAATTTAATGTAAAGATAATGCTATAATAATATGAAATGACCTTGACACATGTCCTACCCTTATTTTATGAGTCATGGCCGACCAAGACAATCCATGGGTCAACTTGGGGACCCCATGGGGCCACTTTGGTTGGAAAATGACATTAATAACTTTTTATTTAAAGTTAAAATTAAATTGTCACAAACATGTGTTGTTTTACTAAAACAATTTTTACATGGGGTTATACAAGTCATATTTTTTACTATAAATTTTAATTAGAAATCTTAAAAATATTTCCTACATCATTATATTGTTTTATAATTTTTAGACATTAAATAAATTAAATTATTTGTGACACCATGATGATGTAGCGATTACCTCATTATTTAACGATTTAAATAAAATGAAAATATAATGTAAAATAAAAGCCTACACTTGTCAAAAACCTATTAGATGTGTGGATTTCGAACTATTATCACCTTATCCTCGAAATATATAATTTTCGCACCTTTAAAATCTGAAAATAATTTTATAATAATGTTACTTTTCAAGACTTTCCAAGAGTACCCCTCCTCTCCTCTTATAAAAGGCCCCCACCTCTACCACCATACCCACACCTCTCAAGCCTTTGGGTCGGCCAAACCATGCCCATTTTTTCTCTACACATACCTATCTTACTCCTACAAGCCTCACATTGGGCAGAAGTCTTTCCAAGGAAGCCTTTGAGCTCAAATAAAAAAGAGTTACCCGATTTAAAGATAAAGTCTTCCCTAGTGTTCTTTTGTATTATTTTTCTTCTCCAACCCCATAAACTTTTTTTTATTCCATTATTTTGTAACAACAACAGTATCTTAATTATACTTGGATGTAGTTATAAGAAGGATCCGGGCTACACTTACACACACATTCGTCTAACGGTTAAAGAACATACTATTTCTGTGGATGGAGAATTACTGCCTCATGAAACGATGATTGTTCAATATTCTTTTAACACCTTTAAAGGTGGAAATTATGATGTCACTGTATTTTATATTTGATATATATGGTATAATTTTTACTATATGCTTATGTATTTTATATTTAAAACATTCCTTTATTCTTTGCATGTTGTGAAAATGCGATAATTTCATATGAGGAAGTGTGGACTACCGCCCCCTCAAGTGATGTGACTCGTTCATTCAATACATGGAATGTATAAAGAATGAAATTAATGAACATATGTGACCTATATAACATATATATTATACTGGAATTATAATATATATACATCTCATTTATTTTATAATTCCATTAATATGACAAAAAATGAAAGTAGAGTTCATGCGTACGTACAGCCTACCGTCTCCATGAACGGTGCTTTTCATTTTTTTGTCTCCAAATGTTATGGAATAGTATAAAATGAATATTTACTGGATATATATGATATTTTAATCATTAATAATATTCTGGAAATGATTTACTTAAAACTACATGGGCAATCATTTTCAAACATGTTCATTTTTGACTCATGTACCAAACATCGGAAAAAACGCCTGATATAAACTAACATTATTAAACAATTATTATAACATTATAATATGTGATATGAACTGAATAATAATATTTAAAGGAGGTACTTAAGAAATTATAAATCGACCAAAGAATATTATTCAGGAATATAAAGAAACGAACAAGACAAGTCGGACTTGAGGTAAGGGATCCTACCCCTCTCTTTCTTTTTAAGTACACTCTTTTATGTCATTCCTTTTAAGCTCATCATTATTATGATTAGGATGTTATTTTATATTACTATTACTGAACATTTTATGTTAATATTATGAGAGACCCTATTTTCTATCATCAATCCATTTCGGAAGTTTTGAGTGGCGCCGTTAGGCTGTCGAATTTTCGTAAGATATCCAACCCCTCTCATTCTTTTGAAGTACTCTCATTTATGTCACTTCTTTTAAGATACTATTTTTTATGTTTGGGGATGTTATTTTATATTACTCTTTATGTACATTTTATGTTAATATGATGATAGACCCTATTTGATCTCATCAATCCATTTTTGGATGTTTTAAGTGGCGTCGTTAAGCTCCTTAGTTATCGTAAGGGATTTTTCATCTCACTTTTATTCTCGTGAGATTTATGCTACATTTGCCACCATTTAATTTGAGTGGTGTATTTAATGCCCACTATTATACTCTTTCTCAAATATAATCTCATTTATGGGTATTTAAATCTTTATTGTATGACCCTTCTTCAATGGGGTGTACGTTTCGAAAGTTACCCAAATCGGTAAGGGGACCTTTCACCCTCCTCTTCTTTAAAAAGACTTCTTTTGTAATGTATTTTAAATTACATCCTATTATGTTGGGATATGTTCTCATATATCCTTATTTCTGTAAATTTAATGTACAAGTGATGATATACCCTTTTTATCTCTCATCAACTCATTTTCTGAATTTTGTAGTGACGCTACTAGGCTGTAAAAGTTTTGCAAGGGAACTTCTTAACCCAATTTTGATTCTTTGGGATAAACTTGTACTCTTTGAATATGTCGTTATATGAATATGTGTGAATGAAATGTGATTGTTTTACACTTAATATCCACTTATATTTGGTGTATTCTTTTTTCACACATAATTATGTAATTGATTTATCCTTAATCCCAAGATACAGTCATTATAAGGGACTTCGTCTCAACCTCCTTTCATTGAGGAATATTTTGTTCTAATACAAGGATTTCTTTTATATGGTGTATAAACCCTTTTTAATATTAATTTTATACAAAAGGAATATTTTTCTACGAAGTTTTTTACAAAATGACAAAAAGGAATGCTTTTTGTAACGTACGCGGTGACAACGACCTTTTCCACCACCGCGAGTATTATTTGGTCTTTGCCTTCCACAAAAAGCCATGTTGTTTTTTTAAACGAAATAAATAACATATACTCTTTTATGTATTTTGGTATTGAAAATGGTTTTTATAATGTATTTATATATTTAAGTGATATATTGTGTTTGAAATGTGGAAAAGTTTTCTTTCCGTTATTTTTGTTTTATGTCTTATGATTTTATAATGGTACTTTGACATTTGATGGGTGGTTACGTAATAAACCATATGACGGGTGGTGTTGTCAATACCAGGATGAGTGGTTACGTTATAACCTCCAATGCATTGTTTATGGAAGTTGGCCATATGGTTTTTCCATTAAGTGATATGTGTGGAAGTCGACCGTATGGTTATTCCATTTAAGTATGTTTATGTCCGAAGTTATCTTTATATGTTATGTATATGGGTTTTATGATAATATTTTGGTTAAAAAAGGGTATGTAATGATCTTTTATTCATTGAAGAGTTTGTACTACTTCATAAAGGTGAAAATTATTACTTTGATAAAGTACTCATGGTTTACTTGTTGTTTTGAAAAACTAACAGTTTTCTATCTTTGTGTATCCCTTACTGAGCTTTTTATGCTCACCCAAAGTTTTTTTTGAAATTTTATTCACAGGACATAATGTGGAATAGGGTCATGGATGGGAACAGGGAAACTTCATGCTATCTAAAACATGAAACTAGACAAGTTTGTTTAAAGATTTTTTATTTTATAAAAACTTAGTAGAAGTGTCTACTTTGTAATCTTTTGAGATGTAATAGTTATGTCCTAATTCACTAAAACTCTAAACCTGAAAATATCTTCTATGTAAATTATTCATTTAATTCAATAATAAGTAATTTTTAAGGTCGGGTCCTTATAGTTGGTATCAGAGGTCGGTTTAGATAAATTTAGAGGTTAGGGTATTCTTTAAGCATAAGTGACATTACCATAATGGCTAGGATTTCAGAAAGAGTCATTTTTTTAGATAAAGTGAATGAGTAAGTATATCTTAGTGTTTATCTTCCTCATTAGTACATAATGATTTAGTTGATATACTCACACTAACATTTCTTGTTTTAGAAAATGGATGGATCTAGAAGGCACCAAAGTGACAATGGGTCTGAAGGAAACTGTAGTGGTTCTCTGATTAAGAGACTAGATGAAATGGGGGATTCAATGAGAAATCTCGTGGGTATTCTAAATCAACTATAAGGAGTCATGATCAACCACTTGAACCTTGGTGAGTTCTCTAATGCATCATGTATGAGAGAACCAACTCGACATGGAAGTTCAGGTAATAATTATAAATGTAACTATTATGGTTTATAGGATCCTTACTTTTGAGATAGTTATGGGCTACTATACATTATGATGGAATATGAACGACATGAGATAAACTTGAGGTTAATTTTTGTTATGGTTATTTTTGAATATTTTATCACTTTTTGGGGAATTTTATAAGAATTATGTAGTTTTGGAAAAAGGACAACACGTAGACCATGTGACAACCTGTCGCGTCTGACGAAGCTACGAGAATCGAACCCACAACCAAAGTGTGACTGGTATTTATCGCCTACCACTGGACTACGTGAAGTCCCTTGTTATTTTGACTAATTATTTTTAGTAACATGATCTTGTTAATCTAGAATAAGTTGATTTTTGGTTATCTATGGAAATTATTATCCTATCATGGAGGATATGTGATTAGGTTAATTACTTTTCAGTATGATACTTTAAGAGTAACTGATGTTATTTGGAGATAAATGTTAAGTTTTATCTTGAAAGTCTATGTGATTAAATCCTTCTGATATTTGAGTTTCAGTCTTAGTTTGGTTTACTTTGAATAGTTTTATGGAAAAATTGTTTATCAAATGGTCCTTGTTGAACATTGGGTTTTGTTGGACAAATTTTGGAGATTAAGAATAGATTTTTTTTTATAAAGGGTTATCCTTTTCTAGATTATCTGATCTTTTTCTAACAATTTTGGTTTTGGTAAGGGTCTAAATACATGAGAAATATATAGTCCTCTTTTGTGGATTAAGTGATCCTCTAGAAGTTGATTACAATACTCTTAATGTGAACAATTCTTCCTAAATACTCATCATTTTGGGAAAGTATGAGTTTGTGTAAGAAATATATAAAATGTTGAAAGTCAACATGAAAAGTAAGTATGTTTCTTTAAGATCAAAAATAAATTCCTCAATGAAAAGTAACTTAAAAAAATGTTGTCTATTAACTTTTACTCCTGGGGAATCAAATACTGTTTAATCCATCAGAAGTTTTTGATTTTCTTATGGTTAACTTTATCCTAAACATGTTTTCTATCACTCTGCATCAGAACATGACCCTTTGATTTATCCTCCATGTCCATGTTTTGCTACATGGAATACTAGTATGGGTTAACTCGGGTTAACTTTTTTACTTCTCTTTCTTTATTTTAACGTAATAGTTTTACTGACTCTTGTTCTGATGTGGGATTCCCAATGAATTTTCCACGACCAATTTTAAAATTGTGAGGATGCAATTCTCAAAAGGAGGGAAGGATGTAACACCCCAGGTAAATACAAATATGAAATTTTCATATTTATCCATATTTGTGACTACAATATTAATATTACTTTAAAAGGAACGCTATGCTCGATGTCGTACCCAATACGCAACAACGAGTTTCTTTGAAATCTTACGTTGCACTCTAATAATAAAATAATATTATTTTAAATGGTAGTTAATGCCAAGCCATTGTAATAGTGGGAATGAACAGAACAAAATAAAAAAATGATTATATATGTATGTCAAATATTTTTTTTACTTTTATCCAATAAATGTTAGAGGATTAAAATGCAAATGAATCCAATTTTAAGCATAAATCTTATAATATTCTTTAAAAAGTCGATTAACCGCCTTTTGATGGATAAACCTTTTGAAATATACTTTTGACAATTTTATATGTTTTATTTGACAAAATATAATCCTTCTTTATATTCTGGTCATAAAAATTTACTTTGTGTAAATTTTTGTTATTTTTTCGATAAAGATCATTTTTAGTGAAAATGTTGCATTTTAATTCAAAACCTCCTTTTAATCTGATTTATTTATATGGATAAATTATATTTTTAATTGATATTAAATTGTATTTAGAATATATTCTTACCATTTAATCCAATTGTGGTCATTGGAATTAATTTCACTTTGAAATTGGACTTAAACTAGTGTCAATCTTTTAATAGATGTTGTTTCTTAAAAACACGCTATTTGTTTTGACAGAGGAAATGAATTATTAAATTAATTAATGCAACTTATATATTTTTTATTTTGTAAAATAGGCATAATTTTTGAATTCGGAATATCAAATATATCTTATGGTGAATTTTTGCTATTTTTCTAAAAAAACCTCATTTTTTGATGAATAGTGAAACCACTAAGTGGTAGTTAAAGAAACTGATTTATCGTTTAAATGAAACATTACCACTTCTATGTTTTGATTTTAAAAAATTCTACATACATGGTTGTCATTAGGATGTAAAATTTGGTTCAATGGGATTAAAATAATTTTTTGGTGAATAGTAACTTTTAAGTTTTATTAATCGCGATTAAAAATAATTATTGTAATTTAAATTAAAGATAATGTTATAATAATATGAAAAGACCTTGACACATTTCCTACCCTTATTTTATGAGTCATGTACGACCAAGACAATCCATGGGTCATCTTGGGGACCCCATGGTGCCACTTTGATAAGAAAATGACATTAATAACTTTTTATTTAAAGTTAAAATTAAATTGTCACAAACATGTGTTGTTTTACTAAAACAATTTTTACATTGTATTATAAAAGTCATATTTTTTACTATAAATATTAATTATAAATAAAAAATATTTCCTACATCATGATATTTGTTTTATAAATTTTAGACCTTAAATAAATTAAATTACTTATGACACCATGATGATGCAGCGATTAACTCATTATTTAACGATTTAAATAAAATGAAAAGATAATGTAACAACTTAGACCTACACTTGTAAAAACCCTATTGTATGTATGTATTTCGAACTATTATCACCATATCCTCGAAATATATAACTGTGGGAGCTTTAAAATCCGAAAATCATTTTATAATAATGTTACTTTTCAAGACTTTCCAAGAGTGCCGCTCCTCTCCTCTTATAAAAGGCCCCCACCTCTACCACCTTAACCACACTTCTAAAGCCTTTGGCTCGGCCAACCCCTACCCATTTTGTCTCTCCACATCCCTCTCTTACTCCTACAAGCCTCACTTTGGGCAGAAGTCTTTCCAAGGAAGCCTTTGAGCTAAAATCAAAAAGAGTTACCCGATTTAAAGGTAAAGTCTTCCCTAGTGTTATTTTGTTTTATTTTGCTTCTCCAACCCCCTAAAAAATTTTTATTCCTATATTTTGTAACGACACTAGTATCTAAAATATACTTGAATGTTTTTATAATAAGTATTCAAGCTACACTTACACACACATCCGTCTAATGGTTAAAGAACATACTGTTTCTGTGGATGGTGAATTACTGCCTCACGAAACAATGATTGTTCAATATTCTTTTTAACACCTTTAAAGGTGGCCATTATGATGTCACTGTATTTTATATATGATATATATGGTATTTATTTTTACTATATGCCTCTGTATTTTATATTTAAAACATACCTCTATTCTTTGCATGTTGTGAAAATGTGATAATTTCATATGAGGAAGTGTGTGGACTACCGCCCCCTCAAGTGATGTGACTCGTTAATGAAATACATGGAATGTATAAATAAAGAAATTAATGAACATATGTAACCTATATAACATATATATAATACTAGAATTATAATATATATATATATATATATATCTCATTTATTTTTTAATTCCATTAATATGACAAAAAAATGAAAGTAGCGTTCATGCGTACGTACAGCCTACCGTCTCCATGAACGGTGATTTTCATTTTTTTTATCTCCAAATGTTATGTAATAGTATAAAATGAATATTTACTGGATATATATGATATTTAAATCATTAATACTATTCTGGAAATGATTTACTTAAAACTACATGGGCAATCATTTTCAAACAAGTTTATTTTTGACTAATGTACCTAACATCGGCAAAAACGTCTGATATGAACTACCATTATTAAACAATTTTTATAACATTATAATATGTGATATGAACTGAATATTAATCATTAAAGGAGGTCCTTAAGAAATTATAAATTGACCAAAGTTTATTATTCATGAATATAAAGAAACGAACAAGAAAAGTCGGTCTTAAGGTAAGGGATCCTACCCCTCTCTTTATTTTTAAGTACACTCTTTTATGTAATTCCTATTAAGCTCATCATTATTATGATTGGGTTGTTATTTTATATTACTCTTACTGTACCTTTTTTTTTTCATATTATTAGAGACCCTATTTTATCTCATCAATCCATTTTGGAAGTTTTGAGTGGCGCCGTTAGGCTGTCGAATTTTCGTAAGAGATCCAACCTCTCTCTTTCTTTTTAAGTAGTCTCCTTTATATCACTTATTTTAAGCTCCAAATTGTTATTTTGGGGGATGTACTTTTATATTAATCTTGATTTAAATTTTATGTTAATATTATGAGATACCCTATTTGATCTTATCAATCCATTTTTGGATGTTTTAAGTGGTGTCGTTAGGCTGCCGAGTTTTCGTAAGGGATTTTTCATCTCACTTTTATTACCGTGAGATTTATGCTTCATTTTACACCATTTAATTTGAGAGGTGTATGTACTGACCATTATTATACTCTTTGTGAAATATAATTTCATTTATGGGTATTTACATCTTCATGGTATGACCCTTCTTCAATGGGGTGTATGTTTCGAAAGTTACCCAAATCGGTAAGGGGACCTTTCGCCCCCCTTTTCTTTAAAAAGGCTTATTTTGTTACGACTTTTAAATTACATCTTATTATGTTGGGATATGTTCTCATATATCCTTATTGCTGTAAATTTAATGTACAAGTGATTAGATACCCTTTTTTATCTCTCATCAACTCATTTTCTGAATTTTGAAGTGATGTCGTTAGGCTGTCAAATTTTTGCAGGGGAACTTCTTAACCCAATTTTGATTCTTTGGGATAAACTTTTACTCATTGAATATGTCATTCTATGAATATGTGTTAATTACCTCTGATTGTTTTACACTTAATATCCACTTATATTGGGTTTATTTGTTTGTCAAACATAATTATGTAATTGATTTATCCTTAATCCAAGGATACCGTATTTGTAAGGGACTTTGTCTCAATCTCCTTTCATTAAGGCATATTTTGTTATAATACAAGGCTTTCTTTTATATGGCATATAAACCCCTTTGACTATTAATTTTATACAAAAGGAATATTTTTCAATGAAGTGTTTTACAAAACGACATAATGGAATGTTTCTTTTAACGTACGTGGTGACAATGACCTTTTCCATCGCCACGAGTATTATTTGGTCTTTGGCTTACTCAACAAGTTGTGATGTTTTTTTTAAAATTAAATAAATACCATATACTCTTTTATGTATTTTGGTATTGAAAATGGTTTTTATAATGTATTTATATATTTAAGTGATATATTGTGTTTGAAAGGTAGAAATTGTTTCTATCTATTATTTTTGTTTTATATCTTATGATTTTATAATGGTACTTGGAAATTTGACGAGTGGTTATGTAATAAACCATAGGATGGGTGGTGCCATGAATACCAGGATGGGTGGTTACATTATAACCTCCAATGCATTGGTTATGGAAGTCAGCCATATGGCTATTCCATTAAGTGATATGTGTGGAAGTTGACCGTATGGTTATTCCATTAAAGTATGTTTTTATCCCAAGTTACCTTTATATGTTATGTATATGGGTTTTATGGTAATATTTTGTTTGAAAAATGGTAAGTAATGGTCTTTTATTCATTTAAGAGTTTATACTACTTCATAAAGGTGAAAAGTATTACTTTGATAAAGTACTCATTGTTTAATTGTTGTTTTGAAAAACTAATAGTTTTTCTTCTTTGTGTATCCCTTACTGAGTTTTTTATGCTCACCCCAAGTTTTTTTTGAAATTTTTTTCACAGGATGTAATGTGCAATAGGATCATGGATGGGAATACGGAAACATCAAGCTATCTAAAACCTATAACTAGACAAGTTTCTTTTTAAGAGTTTTTATTTTATGGAAACTTAGTAGAAGTGTCTACTTTGTAATCTTTTGAGATGTAATAGTTATGTCCTAATTCTCTAAAACAATAAACCTGAAAAGATCCTCTATGTGAATTATTCATTTAATTCAGTAATAAGTAATGTTTAAGGCTGGGTCCTTATATTTATATTTTTCAGACTCTTCTTATATATTGTCAAATAAATATGATGTTATCACTTATTTATAATTGAATTCAAAATTACAATATTTTGGGGAACTTACCGATTCGGTGGTATTTTCAATGAGAAAAAAATGATATTATATGGAAAAGAACATTAAAAAAATACGTAATTATTAAGTTATTCATGTACCTTATTGGGGAAAATTACATTAATTGAATGAATTCGTGACTTATTCTTTATAGTGTGACGTATATTGAAATGCACTCGACTATGTCCAAGATCCATTGAATATGTTATTTTATGAATATTGATGATATTTTTATAGTATTTAATAATGGACTACCCAAAATAATAGAAGAGTGATAAAATTATAATTTTTTCATGTGTAGAATCTATAAGTCAGTTGGGAATAATAAATCTTTCACCTTCAAAATAACATCATAAAAAATACTATAGGGAAGGCAGATTATGTATTTGTGAGTTGTACCACCAATCTATTTGGATTTAAATTTAAAGTATTCAAACTAATAACCATATAATGAGGCAATATGTTTCTCAAATAACATATATCACATAATGAATGAGTAAAATTTAAATATCCAGTTGTGAATGGTATAGAGAATATCCATGGATATTAATATTTTTGTGGTATTGGTAGTATGATCATTGTTGAGATGCTTCTTCCTAGGATGATGCACTCAAATCCATATTTCACCTTCTTTTGGTTAATAATTTTTTTTCATAAACATCACATATTTTGAGATTTTAAATAATTCCTCTACTATTAGAATATTTATTTTGATTATTTGGAATGTATCCTTGATATCTTTTTGAAGTCGATATTCTTAAAATTTATTTGAATCAATAATCCTATAAGGAAATGGTGACAGAATATTCATCTTCTCCTATTGTTTTTTATGGTATTTTTTATAGATTTTATTTTTTAAACCTTTTTCTCATATATTCTTTCCTATTGTTATATTATAGTTTATTTTGAAAATTAAACAATAGATTTTTAGGCTTTATTTTCTTAAGGTGATGGGTCTCTTTTCCACTTCATTTTGTAATCATGAAAACACATTCCTTGGTATTTAAAACTACTTGGGTTGGTATATTTTGTTTTCTATCAAAAATTCCATAATAATAAAAAATTGATGTTCAAACATTTTACCAGGTGATTTATCTACTAAATCTCTACTCTTGTGTGGTTTTTATGAGATCTTGTTGAAGTTTGATCATAAGGTTTTTTTTGGAAATATTGTATCTGAAATTATTTTTTCTGGTAGTTTGTATTTTAGTATTAATTATACTTGAATGGAGGATGTAATGGGTATTTATATTAATAGATGTAATTGGCCTGATTCTAATATTATTATCATGGTTGAAAAGCTATTGCATAGATTTTTATCCATTATACCTCAAGACAATGGTGAACATAATGATTGGTGGAAGAGAATAAACCATATACCTAGGGAGATCCCTATTGTTGACATTATTGTGTTACAAAAAGTTGTCTCAATACACTTGGTATTTTATGAAGTTGTTCTTTAAGAATGGGTAATGATGAATAAAAAGTCATTTCCTTATGAATTCCATGGGTGCCTGAACCTATTGTGATAAATTTTTATGAGTACTATACAATCATATCAATATGACATATTTCTTATGTGGGAGATTTTTCAATAAGGGATCCTTCAGATGAGGCATTGAGATGGTTGCGATCATTATCTAGAAGTCCTTGGTAGAAGAATAGAAGGAAGTTGTGTACCTCCATGATTTGATGTGGCTATTTTGTGTAGAGTGTCTTGGACCTCTCCAAACACTCAGAGAAAGTCTCACTAGTCATTTATAAGATGGAATAAATAACTTATACTATTATCATGATCCTATATATGGGAAAAATATCTTCATGGATCACCTTTTGAGATCCTCCCATTACTTGAAAATTCCTAGTTATATGTTATACAACCATCCCTTAAAATATTCCTCTAGTTAAAAGGAGAATCACCTCCACATGAATTTCACATCCTAAAATCCTTTAGGATTTAATATTGCGTATAGGTATGTGAATTCCTATAATTTTCTATTTGGTTCCTCACATTCAAGCATAAAAAACATTTGAATCACTTAAATCATGTTAGTGAACAATTCAGAATCATTCTATAGAGCAAGAGTAACTAGTTAGTTTTGACTATTAGAAAATTGAGGTGCATACAGGTCTCTATTTGTTTGGTTATAATTACCTGCCATATTTATATGATCAGTGTGAGCAATGTGGGAGACACTTGAATCTATGAGGTTAATTTTATGAAATATTTTTTGTACATTTTTTTCCTCAATTCGGTTAGTGTTCGTTAAATTTCCATGTCAAAATTAATTAAACTATCAATTGAACTATTGGTCATTCAATGTTATTATTTTTAGTTTTTTAGTGGAACTTGCTACCCATAAATAGTTTAATTTTTGTATCATTCCTATGATGGGGGATGGAACAATTGTATTAACTAAGTATAGTCTAGTTGTAAACCCTATATAGTCTCATGAAGTGGTGTTCACACCAAATAGTTTTCCACTTTTTATTGGTTTAAGAAAATTGATTTGATTTGATTTTGAGAAATTGAATGCGTGAATATGTTTAAATGATTGATTTTAAAATAGGGGAGTAAGATGGTGAATGGAGTGGGTTTGGACAAACCTAGTGAAATGTTATCAAGGGTTTTCAATTATTACCTATTATTCTTCTTCTTTACGGTAAAAGATATAATCCACTATTGATTTATCTCTCTCTCCAAGCCATATGGTGATGTTGAGAATAAACCTAAATGAAATCTCATATTTTTCTAAAAAAAATTCATGTGAAATCAAGTATTTCTATTTTTTATTATATTTTTTTTATGTTTTTAAATATCCTGAACCCTTTTATTATTTTATATGAAAAAATGTTTCTAAAACCTCCCTGTATTTTAATTATAACTTGTGTTTTTTATGATAATCCAATAATTTTTATTTATATGAAGGATAAAAAGTTAATAAAACTTTTATTAAACTACAATATTATTAAATTATTTCTCCTAAATGTTTTATTTTAAGCCCCAAAATGATTCTTGTTTTTTTCTCTCAAGTAATATTTTTGGTATAAAATTCTTTGTAGTTTTATTTTATATTTATTTTATAACTTGAGTTATACTGATCACCTTATATTGAACCCTATACCATTTGAAATGTAACACTTTTAGTTGGAATATAAAATATTGAATCACTATTCATTATCTCTTACCTCTAGTCTATTTCTTCAATGGAAGCTCTAAAATATTATTATTCTTCATGAATGGAAGCTTATTTCTTCTCTAATTAATTCACTACATTCATACTTAAAGTCTCTAACTCAACAGTAGATTTATTTCTCCACCAACAACTGCTCATCTACATCTTGGACAGTAACCCATGGATGTTTCTTCTTCGTGAAGATGGACCCCTCTAACAACGGTTTTCTTGGATTATTCCAATGGTGGGTTGGCTCATATACATATAGAATTGGTTTCTTAACTTCTTCCTAAAGGTATTCATATTATATTATTTCTAATGATATGTAATATTTACTTTTAATTTTTTCTATTCTCCTCTCAATAGTAGGTAGTATTTACTTTTACATTTTTTTTCTCCTCGCAATGGTAGGTAATGTTTTACTATACCACTTTTTTATTCTCCTCTCAATGGTAGGTAATTTTTTACTATTCCATTTTTTCCATTCTCCTCCCAATAATGGGTGATTCAAAATTCCAACAGTGACATAAACTAAACAGTGACTCAAAATTCTAATGGTGACTTAAACTGAACAGTGCCACAATTTATTATAGGTGACTCTTTTTAACAATGATGTCTCAAAATCCATTTTTCATATTTTTATATTTTTATAAACTACATACTTATAGTAATTTTTTTAAGTATTTTATTGATTTAAAAATTAATATATACTATATATTAGCCAATTAAATTATTTTTATAATATTTTAATAAGTTTTAAAATGTAATTAAATTAATTTACTATTATAATGTGACTTCTACAACATGCATTCTGGAACATGTTTGTCTTAATATTTTGAGTAAATTTATTTGAAAAAATTCCGTTATCAATTATTATTTAATGGAATTGAATTTATGTAAACACATTTTATGGAATTTAAATCCTAATAGAAATAATTATTATTTTATAATTACACACTGATTTTAAATTAAATAATGTTTAATATTTTCTTTAAATAGTATTACAATTTTTTGGGATTTCTTCAAATTATTATTGCAATTTGCCAAGTTATTCAAAAAGGTTTGGATTGATCTTTATGATTTTTAATTCAATCAATTTATATTACTATTATTATGGAGGATAATATTATCTCTCCTGAATAATTCAATCATTTTTTAATTAGAATTACTTCACATAGAGATTGGTTTTTTAATTCTATTTTAGCAGTTCCTATTTAAAGGTTCCATGACACTTGATAGACTACTACTGGTTAACATTTTCGATACTCTATTTTTCTTTGAGAACAATTTTATGCATTTTGAACCTGCTATTCAAATAAATTCACGTGCCATGCTCTATTTCATCACCTTTATGATCTCTCAAGGGACAAATTTATTCTAATTCAACTTCCAATTACTTTAGAAGATGATTCAATATAATACTCAATAACCATTAAATGTTCTTTTATTATTATTCTTCTCCTTTGTTTGGTTTTTAGTCTATAACACCTTTTCGCATATCCAACATGCACTCTATTTTCTTGTTTATGATTCTACACACACAATAATTATCTCTTCTTCTCTTCCTTGGGTTATGAATCCCTATATCTAATGACAGGTCTGTTTGGGTTGTGACTGTGAATATCTAAATTCATTTTTAAGGTTTGTTACTCATCGTATAAAATTCATTATTATGGTCATCCCTACAATAGAAAACAGTTCTCTAATTGAGTTATGACTCACCCTAAAAATTATTTTAGTATACATGTATCTATCTCCGACTAAAAAGGTATTAGAGTAGATTATACCCACTTTAGATCGAACTAATATAATAATCTTCATTGTTTTCTTTACTTTTTCTAATACTAATTGACTATAATAACTAACTTTCATAATATTTTTTTTTAAAATTTTCAATCTGGTCTATTAACCCACCTCTAGACCATATGCCAATACCATAGTTGACCTAACACTAACCTGCTTCTTATGTGCATGGTGTTCTAGTGGGTCCTCATTATTAAATAGTGAAATCTTTAATCAGGTTTTTTACTTCAGTGAAATCCAATAGTTCATGTCACAATTCTCAACATGTGTAGTTGATTGCTAATCGCTCACCACTGAAGCCTAATATGTTCCATCATATACATAAAATAGTTGGGTAGAATAAGATCTAGATCATTGATTGGGAGAATTGAAATGAAAAAATATAACCCTAATGTAATCTCATACAGTATTAATAACTGAAATGGAAAATTGATTCCATAAAGAGTATGAAAGAAATGCATTTTAATCTATTAACCATAAAAAACTCAAGAATTTTTACAAAGGTACAACCCCCCTCTAAGTCACTCAAAAAAAATACCCTTCTATGGATAGTATAAAGGATTTGATTTGGGTGTGGGGATATATTATAAGAATGAATGAGAAGAAATAAAGGAAAATAGGGAAATGAAACAACAGTTTGGCATCATCCAAATCTTCCCCATTCCAAGTGATCCCTTTTCCAATCACCCAGGTCCTCTATTTATAATCTTCAATATCCCACCGATCCTCATTAATTATATGATAAATGAGTTTTTAGTATTCACATATCGTAATGGGGGGGGGGGGGTTTAAATATGGTATATGCATTTATTGAAATTAAATCATCACATTTATATGACTAGCCAATCATTTTAACTCATAAATAAGTGTTTTACTATATAAAATGATTGAGGCAGCACCCTGGGAAGGCTTACAGCTCTAAATTACATCCATAAGAGAGGTGAGGGGGTAACCACAACGTGACACATATAGATCATGCTGTGACACATGTGTTCATCACCAAAACTGATTTTATCAAATTTTTGACTATTTTTATGTGTTAAAATATTCATGTCATGCATTATAAACACATATTTATGATGTAAAATAATTTTTCCAGTAGATTTTTCTCCATTTTATCCAAGTTATTCACGTTGAACCCTTGGAATTTTTCCTCTTTATATGGTACATCGTGATCCATCTTCTGCATCATGAATTCAAAAATTTTATGCTCATTTTTAAACAATATCTATTTTCCATCCAAAAACCATAAAAATAATTAAATTCTATAAATTTCTATCAATTAATTTACATAAACAGAGTATTTCGCACCAAAATAAACCCCGTTAAAAATTGTTTTGTTAATTCTGCCTAGAAAGGATTCATGTGTGAATAATTTTATAGGAAATGATGAAAACATATTCTTAAATAATAAAATCTAGTTATAATATGAAATAGCATCACTTGAAGACAAGGGTATTATTATTTAAGAGTTTTCCCAATTCTATAGAACTCTAAAAATAATTGGACTCTTTGTATCTAAGTTATTCAATATTTCCAATTAATTTTATATGTTTTAGATTGATACAATTGGGTCACATTTATCAGTATTAAATCTATAAATGTAATGATCATGGTTTGAGAACCAAATCCAGGAGTGTAGGTTCAACGTTTTCATAGTCAATATCTGATCAGGGTTTAGGTAAATTTAGAGGCTAATATATTATCATTTGAGGTTAACTTATGGATAATATCATGGGATTATATGTTTAAGTTTTATCATATGTTTTAGGGGGAAAATTATTTTTTACAGCCATAAGTGATTATACCTTAAGGTTATTTTAACCACTTTTCGTTTTTAGGAAGGATACTCTATTGACGTAATTATGGTATATTGGATATTGGGTAAACCTTGATGGATAAAAAGTATTTTTGTTGAAAGTTAATATTTATGGAGATATTCATGATCAAGATACGAATAATCTTTCTAGTTATTATCTAAAGTTGATTCTGGTTATTTGGGTTCATATTTTTTAATTATATGATTCATTAGTGATTCATCTTATTTTGGGAAAGACATATATTGAAGAGTTTTTTTGATTTAGGTAATTATGAAATGATCTAATTTAATCCTCTAGTGTTTTTATTGAATTATTGTAGATTAAAATTTTAAATAATTACATAATGGTTTATTTTGGTATTATCTTATCATGTTCTAAAAATTTTTGTTTTAGTAAAAATAGAGTAAATATTTTTTCATCCTTTTATTTACCGCATTTTAAATATAAATTTGATTATAGTGCTTCGAAAATTAAAATTTCATAATGATGATTTGGTTTAAAAGATTATATAAAGATGGAAACTGATTGAAACATGCAACCAAAGGATGAAATTAAGTTAATGGATTTTAATAAAATCATGAAAGTATATTCCCTTATATTCTTAGTCAATATTGTAAAGAAATTCCACTACTCTAAGAAAAGGATCTTCATACAAAAATTTTATCATATTACCTTTAATTTAGATGAATAGATGTTCTTTTTAATCCCTTATGGATTTTTGATTTATTATTCATTAACATTATCATGATAATGTTCTCTATTACTCTTTATTATTCCTAAAAAATTGTTCTTTATCTTCTATATCCACATTTTCACTTCACTTAAATTTCCTACTTTGTGGGAACCTGATTATGTGTTATTCTAGTCGACCTTAGTATTTCAATTTTCTTTTTTTTAAAATGGTGTTTTATTTTACCTTTTAGGATTTGGGATTTTAATAAAGTTATTTTTATATATTAATTTTTCCCATTTCATGATTACATGTTTTATCTCTCACTCCAGGAAATTGATTTAAAAAATGTTTTAGACACTTTTTATGAAGAAAATGATAAAATCATGGGGGAATAATTTTTTTAATGTAGGTTGAATATAACACCCAAAAAAATTAGTTTAAAATAATATTATTCTTGATATCATTTTTGGGATGCAACACCAGGTTTTAAGGGATTTTTGATATAATATAAAATTATTATTATTTAAATGTAATCATTATAACATTTCTATTAAATTGATAGGATTTAATAGTAATAAACACATTATAAATGATATTTATAATGGTTTTATATATTGAAAATGTATTTATTAATTCATAATAAATAAATACACAGTTTTCAATAAATTCCTTATATGCATAATAAATAAATTTTCTTCAAAAATATATTTTATTGATTTTTGTGAGTGAATATTATAATTAATTTCTGAAAATATTATATATTTTTCTCTATTAATTTTAGATAAATTTTAAAATAATCATTTCAAAATTAGCTAAATGTGAAATTTTGGTATTTTTTTGAAAAGATTAATTTTTCAACGAATAATGAAAAATACCGACTTTATAAAAAATTATCTTTTCCATTTAATAACTTAAAAAGTACCACTTTCTTTTAAATTTGTTTTATAATTTAATTAGTTAGTTTTTTAGAAAAATTAGAAAAAATTTCATTGGAATCAAAATTATTCTTAATTTTGATCTAAAAAACTTATATATCTAAAAATTTATTTTTTAGGGAAATAATTTTTCAATACGTATTTTGAGTTTATTTTAAAATTAATTTGTTTAAATTATGGGAATTGAATTTGATAAAATTGATTCAGTATTTTTAATAATAAATCCAAAATTTGTAAAATATTTGAACTTTATTTTTCTTCATTATGAACTGTAACTGCAATAAATATTTATTACCTTATTAGGGGAAAATAAGGTAATTAAGTTTAAAAATAATGTAATAAGGATTTAGAAATATATAAAAAACCTATCTTATTTATATTCAAAGATTTTAGTTCATTTAATATTCGTATATATGGAAACATGGAGCCATTTTTCTTTGATAATGACCTTAATATCATTTTAAATAAAGAATAAATCGAAATACTACTCTCTTTGTTTTAATAAATCTAATATTTTTTAATATGGATAGAATATGGTTATATTTTTTATAAATTTTCATTTTTAATATTAAATTAATTTCTAAATGGTAATTTTTAAAAAAAAATTAGTTACGTAATAACTACCTTAAATGCTTATGTAATGACGACATAGTTCCTGTAAATGCAATAAAAAATAATGTAAATGATTTTTAAAAAAATAAAAAATACAATTTATGTGTTTTATTGTGTTCCCATAATTTTTTCATAAACATAATGTATTATTAATGTGTAAAAATTATATATTCTAATTACATTACTATTTTCATCTTTTGTAAACTCGAATTATGTGAATAGTCTCGAATATGACTTTAATGGTATTTTATGTTAAATAATATTTTATTAAATGAATAAAAATTCATAAGAAAACTTATAATTGGATATGTGAGTGTTATATGGTTGATAATTTCAACAATTATAATCTTTTAGTTCTCTTTTCCATTTATAGTAATGTTTTTCAACATAAAGAGTTAAGAACAAGGATATCCTAGTAATTGTCAAGAAGATTTTATAGGGGTTAAATCTAATAAATAAGGGTTAAAATCATATAAAACTATAATATATTTATTATATGATATTATTTAAACTTATCTCAATCTTAAATTATAAATACATCATAATGGATCCACTTGAACCTGAAAATTAATATATATTAATATAATACATTAACGAATTAAAAGGGTTCCACTCACCTCTCTCATATTTCAACACCACCTCCCCTATATTTATCACACTTATTGAGCCATATTTCTTAACTAAACCTTATAAAAAACTCTTATTAACTTCCATAGATATAATATAGAGGTTCTTTTATTCAAAAAAGGCAATTCCTAGGGTCTTTTTGTAGATATCCAAAGGATGTTCTTTCAAAATGATGTAATCATCTTCACTGAGAACTTTATTTTTACCCATTATTCTACATCATTAAATTAAATACAAAACACTAAAATATAAAAAAAATTATTATATAATATATCCTAATATTTTATTATATAAATTTAATAATCCTATTCATCTCATTTTCCATTTTTTGGTGAAATAAAACATCATTTTTGCATACCTGTGGTGTACCACCTTCAATAGCGATGTGTTTCATTTTACATCACCACCTATCAGTGATATTTATAATGTTGGATTTTATCTATATATATGACATTCATAACACAATTATCATTATATAAAAATAAAATTTTATATATTTACTTACCCTTCTATCCATTAGAAAATGCTAATGTTTTTTGTACATACTTCTGAATTACCACCTCAAAGTTCATCTTGCAATGACGAACTGAACGTCCTCTAAACACCCAATGTGTTTGTAACTGATTAAGTAAATAAATATTTCATTGAAATAAATTGGTTAGTTATAGGATATTAAACTTTTAAAATTTTCTTAAACATGTATGTTATTAATATAATTTTATTATACATGATTTAAAGGACTTATTTATAATGTATGGACTCAAGGTAATGGGTCTATTAACTCAATTTCCATTTATTAGGTTTTAATTCTACTTAATTAACTATATTATTGTAGGATTATGTGAGAAATGGATGATTATTTTGTTATGTTATATTTGTACTTTTGTTTTATTTTATAAATATTACAAATAATCACATCATATATTATTTATCACCTTAATTACATAAACTTTATAAGGACTAATTGTCTTAATATTGTTTTTTAGACATATCTTGTAATATACACCTACTTATTTTTATATGGTTTATATAAAAATATTTCAGATGTTATACAATTATTGAATCTTTCATCATTATACTTAAAGTGCCATTTTAATTTCTCTGTTTCATGATATATTGATTCAAATGTTATAAAAGTTGATAGGGTTTTATTGGTCTCAATATCAATTATTTTGGATATAATTCATGTTATGTACATTGATTTATTTAATAACATTTGATTAATACCCCATGAATTTATTTGGACATATTATTTCAATTATATTATGTTTTTCTATTATCATGTCATGTTCCTGCATTCAATGAATTTTTGATTCATGTATTACCAAAGTTTTATGGGTTTCTTGTCTCAAACATCCTTATTTGAGGAATGTTTTAATTGTTGCACCTATATTAATTTATGTAGTGTATACAATAAATCCTGAAATATAATATGATGAATCTTTTTATAATCATGGTATTTTTATTTTCTTTATTATGATCTTTCTATGAAATGGTTTTTTGTTTTAAAAGGTTGTAAAGGTGTTTTCATAAAAACATTGTTTTGATGTTTTTAAAGAATTTTAACCAAACTCTTCAACAAAGTTATTTATATTATTTAAATAATTTTATTTTCTATACCTAAATTATTTTTTAATGTTATTTACATGGTTTATGAGATTTTATTAACTAGTTTTAAAAGAGAAATTTCTTAATGTTTTTCACATCGGTCTCATTTCACACTCTTTAGAAAGGTTTAAAAATAATATTTATTTTTTCTGTTTATGACATGAATATATATTCCCAATGTCATGAAAATTATTTTCTTCTAATCCTATTTTATAATTTTCAGTGGTTATTTTCAATAAAAAATCTTTTTTGTAATATTCATGGATTTTTTATAAAATATTATCAAAATAAAATGACATTTTTTCTATTTTCAATTAAATGTCTTAAATGTTCATTAAAATATATATTTCATATGTGGGAATATCTTCATTAATTTACTTATTATCTAATGGGGATATGTTATAGTGACACAAAACTTATTATTTATTTTGATTTTTTATGATTGTTTTAAATAAATTTTCATAGAACCTTTTTCTTTTCCACTTATTACCAAAGCTAAAAAGGAATAATGGTTATTTTTAATGGTTTTATGTTTTAAAGGAAAATGTTATAAATTTGTTTTGAATTATATGGCACTTGAAAATATATATGAATTATTGATGAGTATTTTTTTTAAACCACAAATGGGTGGGTCCTTTATATCCCTTCAATGTATTGGGTAAAGAAACATTGTATACTCACTAGTAGAAAAATGATTTTTAACGTCGCCAGTTTGACGTCGGTTTCTTATAAACCGACGTCAATAATTTTTACGGTGATTTTTTGGCGTCAGTTTTTAAAAAAACCGACGCCAAAAAGGGAAAAAAATTGTTTTGGCGTCGGTTCTTAAAAAAACCGACGCAAAAAACTAAAAAATATATATTTTGGGGTCGGTTTTTATGAAAACCGACGCCATAAATGTTTTAAATAAAATTCTTTGGCATCGGTTTTTTAACAAACCGACGCTAAAAATTAAAAAAAAAACTACTTTTCGCGTCGGTTTTTTTACAAACCGACGCGAAAAGTTAAAATATATTTTTGGCGTCGGTTTTTATGAAAACCGACGCCAAAAAATTTTAAAAAAAAATTATATTGTTTTAGATAATTCTCTAATCTTTGATTTGACTGGTCGTGGAGCAAAAACGGAGTTACGGATTAAAAGTTATGGCCTTTGAAAGTTGAACTTCCTTAAGACTTCTTTTAGAGAAGGTCAACTTCCGACATCCATAACTTTTAATCCGTAACTCCGTTTTTGCTCCACGACCAGTCAAATAAAAGCTTAGAGAATTATCTAAAACAATGTAATTTTTGTTTGTCATTTTTGGCGTCGGTTTTTATGAAACCCGACGCCAAAAAATTTTAAAAAAAAATTATATTGTTTTAGATAATTCTCTAATCTTTGATTTGACTGGACGTGGAGAAAAAACGGAGTTACGGATTAAAAGTTATGGCCTTTGAAAGTTGAACTTCCTTAAGACTTCTTTTAGAGAAGGTCAACTTCCGACATCCATAACTTTTAATCCGTAACTCCGTTTTTGCTCCACGACCAGTCAAATAAAAGCTTAGAGAATTATCTAAAACAATGTAATTTTTGTTTGTCATTTTTGGCGTCGGTTTTTATGAAAACCGACGCCAAAAAATTTTAAAAAAAATTATATTGTTTTAGATAATTCTCTAATCTTTGATTTGACTGGTCGTGGAGCAAAAACGGAGTTACGGATTAAAAGTTATGGCCTTTGAAAGTTGAACTTCCTTAAGACTTCTTTTAGAGAAGGTCAACTTCCGACATCCATAACTTTTAATCCGTAACTCCGTTTTTGCTCCACGACCAGTCAAATCAAAGCTTAGAGAATTATCTAAAACAATGTAATTTTTGTTTGTCATTTTTGGCGTCGGCTTTCATAAAAACCGATGCCAAAAATATAATTTAACTTTTCACGTCGGTTTTTTTAAAAACCGACGCGAAATGTAGTTTTTTTTAAATTTTTAGCATTGGTTTGTTAAAAAACTGACGCCAAAGATTTTTTTTTAAAACTTTTATGGGGTCAGTTTTCATAAACACCGACAACAAATTTTTTTTTCATTTTTTGCGTCGGGTTTTTTATGAACCGATGCCAAAAAGGATATTGATTGACATTTTTTGCATCGATTTTCTAAAAAACCGACGCCAAAAGACCAATGTAAATACTATTTTGCGTCGGTTTCAAACAAAACCGACGCCAAAGAGTAACGCGGGATCAAAATTTCAATTTTTTCACAACGCGCGTTTAACTTTTTAAAATCCCGCCTACATTTTTGTAAAACACAATTGAAAATATTTTCATTTACTATATATATATCCAGTTTCTCCTTCTTTCATCATTTTCAACATCTTCGATTCAATCATGATTTCAATGCGACTTCAATCATTAATTGGTAAATATTCTATTCATTCGTTTTCTTTATTATTATTATCCTTCATTTCTAAACAACTCGATTGGATTTCTTATAATGATGATTCATTCTCATTTCTAAATACAAGTTATATGATAATAAAAAACATATCATTTCGATGGAAGCCCCTAAAACCATTGAAATATGTTTGATGTATTATGATTATTTTATTACATTTGGTGTATATGATTTTAATTTATGTTTATCATGTTTTCTTTGAAACGAGTTGTATCAATCAAAACTTTGATAGGTTCAACTTGTAACGGCGATAACTTTTGAACCGTAACTCCGTTTTAGGTCCACAGCCTGTCAAATCGAAGCTTAGGAAATGATCTAAAACCTAGAAAAAGAAATTGATTTTTCACGTCGGTTTTTATAAAAACCGACGCGAAAAATATTTTTTTTTCATTTATGGCGTCGGTTTTTTTAAATAACCGACGCCAAAACTACTTTTTAAAATTTTTCGCGTCGGTTTTTGTGAAAACCGACGCGAAAAATTATATGAATTATTTTTTTTGGCGTCGGTTTTTTTAAATAACCGACGCCAAAACTACTTTTTTAAATTTTTCGCGTCGGTTTTTATGAAAACCGACGCGAAAAATTATATGAATTATTTTTTTTGGCGTCGGTTTTTATAAAAACCGACGCGAAAAATATTTTTTTTTTCATTTATGGCGTCGGTTTTTTTAGATAACCGACGCCAAAAATACTTTTTTAAATTTTTCGCGTCGGTTTTTATGAAAACCGACGCGAAAAATTATATGAATTATTTTGTTTGGCCTCGGTTTTTTACAAAACCGACGCCAAAAAACGAATGTTATTCATTTTTCGCGTCGGTTTACAAAAACCGACGTAAAAATTCATATTTTTAACGTCGGTGACTTCGACGTCGGTTAAAAACCGACATCCAAAATAAAAAAAAACCGACGTTAAAAACCGTTTTCTACTAGTGACTATTATAGGTCACTACTAAGAGTCAATGCAGATAAGTATTATAATTTACTAAAATAGAAAACAAATTTTACTAAATATTAGTGGATCTTAAGGGGGAAAATAGTTAATTTCTTAAGTTAATCCCAATGGAATTTAGGAAGTTTCCTGTTTAAGTGATTCAACGATGAATGTTTTATGTTCTCAGATACCTATAATGTTTTTAAATGTCTGCTATGAGTTCTAATGGATTTTTTTCTTGAATATTGTTTTCAAAATGATCATAAGTATATAATTATAGGACAATTATCTTATATTGAAGATTTATATTGTGTGTCATGATTTGGGATTCATGTTTTGATGGGTGTGATTATATTATGTTTTCCCCATGGATTTTAACTATTTCATATTACCTTTATGATCATATTATTCCCATTGATGACATTTAATTATTATTTATTATATTTATCCTTACTCAAATTCTAAAATAACCATTTTAATATTACATTTTTCCCTCGGTTATAAATAATGATGTTAAATGAATTAAATATAAAAAATGTCATGTGTGATGAATTTTATAGGAGATGTTAAAAACATATAATGAAATAAACAAACTTGTGTATAGTAGGAGAAATGACCACCCAAATACAAGGGTATGATTATATAAGATCATTTCATAATTACCTAAAATTATAATCCTAGAACCTCCCTAGGTATGAAATTTATCCAATATTTTCATTCTATATTGTATGTTTTGTATTGATAAAATTGGGACATGTTTTTCAGTATAAATTCTTGAAAGGTAAATATTATGTTTATAGAACTTGATTAGAGAGTGAGAGTTCATGGTTTTTATAGTGATGGATTCACGACTCTCCCAGAAATAATATATCTAATCACAATCATCAACATGTAACAATCTCAGCAGCTATCTTGGTACATATTCCGACTTTACAAACTAGAGATATTATAGGTTGTCCTTTATTATTTTATTATTCTCCCTAAAATGATGATCGATATCTGAGAAGATTATTTCCTACTCTTCTTATTCTTCTTCTTCTTCAATGTTTTGGATGAATCCATCATAATAATTTTTTCTCCCTTCAATTCATCAATATACAAAATTTGAAACTTTATTGAAGGGTTATCACTCTTTCTAATTGATACTCAAACTCTTCCATAGGATGAAGTATTAGCTTCCTTTTTCTTCTTTTCACTTTAAATCATAGGATTATTAAGATAATAACAGTTTTGGTTTCTTCTAGTACTTCTAAACCAATTTAAAAGTATATTATTAACATATTTATATATAGAAATGTTCTTAATTTGTGGTTTCATGTAATCCTATGTAATTATAATTTTAATATTTTTCAAGTATTTCTATTAAAACATCCATGAAATATAAGATATTATTATACTTAGGTAATTCAGAAAAATATACAATAACCCTCAAAGAAAATAAAAATTAGTGTCAATACATTTTATATTGGAATTCATGTTGATATTCATTAATCCTCTTTGTGAAACTCCATGCATCAAATAGTGAGGGGTATACCACCTTACTTTAAATCATAAAAGTAATGATTTACACCTGAAATAATGGTGAAACTTGTTCCTCATGAATATAATTAGTTTTAACAAAAAATCTTGTTCACTTTTATCTTCAAAAAAAATTCATATCCTTTAATTTTTATCTCCTTAGGCTCTTAATAGAAACATGGAATTATTAAAAACACCATGATT
Source organism: Viscum album (assembly GCA_963277665.1). NCBI lineage: Eukaryota > Viridiplantae > Streptophyta > Magnoliopsida > Santalales > Viscaceae > Viscum > Viscum album. The sequence goes on from OY728134.1 coordinate 445,558,086, forward strand.
ATAGGACCCACAGTTTTTGGTACACCATCATTTAACACATTTTATCTTCTCTTTAGAGTATTTATGTTACCTTATAATAGTATTTAGAGGTGTAAAAGGAGAATATCCTATATTTTGGTTGATGGAATAATGGACAAGAATAATTTATGCAGTAAATATGGGTTTTATGACATAAATGTTTTGGGCCAGATGTCATAATAAAATTTCATGGCGTAAATAATATTTATGTGAAAAATCGACTTTTACTCCATAAAATGGGGTTTACATAAACAATTTAATCTATAGTTATTATGGTGTAAGTGACCCATGATATACTTACTATATAAATTCCCAAATGACATCATAAAATACATTGGGCTCAGTGGGTTTTTCCATGACTAGCGACAATAGTTATCAAATGCTACTCCTTTGTTCCCATCAACACCTACAGAAATCCAAGTCCATTTATTCTGATATTAGAAATATAGATTCCTTAGACAATTAATTCCTGATCATTTTTTCATGGAATAAATTTTTATAATCTACTTTATCATTATCATCTTGGATTTCCCCCAGTTGTCATAAATAGAACCATAGATCAATGTATAAGGAAGGATTTTTCTGTTTTCAATTATATTGAGGATATTTTTGGGTGTTGCATTAGGGTAATGTGAATAATAGGTTGAACCAAGGAATCATTTTTGATCCTATGTATTATTATTAATTTAGGTACATGGATTCTCTCTTGCCTTACTATTCTAGAAATTTTTGGATTGAATCGTGATAAATTGTTTTAGTGCTCTAATAGGAAATATATTAAGTAGTTTATTTGGAAACCACTTTTTTTATGTGATTTGAACATGGTAGTTTTATATAAGCTCATGAGATATTTTAATTAAATGTTTTCATAGGATTTGGTTTTCAAAATAAATTTTTTATGTGAAAAATATCTGATATGGATGATAGAGATGGATACATGGTGGAATGTAATCATATATCACAATATGAGGCCTTATAGAAATAGATTCAATGATTAGTACTGACTAGAAAAGCACAAGGGTATATAAATTTGTGATGACTTGGTGAAAGACATGAATCTACTCATGAATATTGGGATTGACTTAGGGAATGAATTTGTCCAATAATATAGAATATAGAATGGGTATGCCTTGTGGAAAGTGAAATAGAAATTACAAGGACTAATTTCATTAAATTTCATTATTTAATTATTTTCATTTTATAATCTTCTTTAACATTATAAAATTATAGTTTATATAGAATATGATAACTTGTTCTTATCCATGTGGTGTGTGATTTTTTTTAGGGTAAAATCCTACTGAGTGATATAATCACCCCTACTTTAGAACATTGCAACATTTTCATATTTTGTCTTCTGAGATACAAGGGATAATTGGATTTTATACGTCTTAAGTGGTGATCCTTAATGCTATGGTTTGGTTTTTGAAGTTGGATATAGGTAGAATCTACAACTTGTTCTAAGATGGTTTCACAATGGTTTCAATGTCCTGTTATTTGGAGTCTTATCATGGAACCACTATTTAATTTTCTCTACGGTTAATCTAATATTGTTCTGTATTGGTATTTTATTGAGTTGGGCGATAGTTAACTCATGAATCATGTATTAAAGTTTTATTGTATTCTGTCTATTCAACTGGTTGTGTGTTATACAGGAAAACTAAACTACATATTTTTTCTAATCCCACAGAATTTATAAACATCTTGTAGTGTCTTTGGGAATCACCTAAGGTCAATATCACTCCTAGTAATTTAGAAGTCAAAGGGTGAGGGGGGATGATATAAGTGGTATCATTTTTATTCAATCCTTTTTTGGTTTTGTAGGATGGAGATAAGACTTCTAGAACATAAAATATGTATCATAAAAATACATTTCCAACATTATTATTCTAAAATTTAACATACTAGGGTGTATGGTTAAAAAAGTTTAATAATACACTTTTATAGGTGTTTTCATCTTATTATTGCAGGTTTAGCTGATGGGTATTTCATATCATGCATTAGTAAAAATAATTACCACTCTGATTTCATTTTTTGACTTTTTTATGACTTTTGGAAAATTATTAAAATGATTAAAATGGATATTCATTAAATGATGATTTCACTATTTGTTACTAATGGTGAATATAATTTTTTATAATGGTATGGAATTTATTCAAGACACTAGATCTGGAAGATAAATGGTATAAATAATATATTGTTATACTTATATACAATTTCACCATTAAGACATCATAGAAATCCATAAGAATATGATGCTAAAAATTTGGTTTCACATAATCCCCAGGTGAATAAGAAACATGAACATAATATTGTGTAAAAAAATTCAATATGAGGATAGAGGAAATAAGAATGATTAAATAAAGAATGTATACAATTTGGTATAGTTGTAGAAATAGAATCTACTTACTTTTCAATGGGATTCTGAACCTTAGAAAGTAAAAGTGTAGCTAACTAAATGAATAGAATCTTCAGTTATCTTGGCACACTAGTAGACTTGAATATTATGTTAAAAAACAATATGCTGGAAGATCTTGCATGCCAATGCTGGGATTTAACTATCCATGGAAAAACTAAGTTAGGACTTATATGGGGGGATTTTGAGTAATTGTTAAAAAATCAATTCTACCCACACACATTCAAAATAGAAGGAATGATATTTTTCTTCATATTAAAGCAAGAAAACCTCTCTATGATAATGAGAAAAACATGTTTATGAGATTAGTTCGATTCATCGTGTAAGTAGAGTCTAGTGTGTCCTTGAAGGAGCATATCATTATGGTATAATTGTGATCAATTTTCCGATCTAATATAAATGTTATTTCTATTACAGATTACACAGAGATGGTCAATAGGGGAATATTAGTATAAATGAATCTTTTTAGGAACCCATGGGAGGTAGTTTTTTTATGACCATGCGGAAAATATTCTACCATAGTTCCATAAATAAGAAGGAGAGGTATGCTTACTATCCTAGAGGTGGTTCTCCTTATAATTAAACTATAACATCAACCAATTTTAATGCATGATCTAATAATAATCCATGTTGTTTTCAATGTGGTTAGTTAATCCACTAGATAAAAGAATTCACTACACCACTGTGTAATTCCCACCACTGTGGTAAGAGAGTTCACATCAAAAATTTATTATTAAACTTTGGAAATTATTAAGTGTAACATGCTTGAATAATCCCCAACAATTGTATACTATGACAAAATAGTCCCATCAGTGTTGTTCACATCCATTGACATAGGTGAACCAGGATGTTTCAAGAAACACATAAGTTTTTTAGTCAACACCTCATTAGGGTATCAAGAGAAATCCCATGCCAGTAAATCAATAGTTATATGGAGCATAACAGACTATTACATGTGAGAAACCATGCCCTTCTATGGTGTAAAGTACCTTTTTTATGAACTCTACTCTTATAAATTTCTTGTTTTATATCGGTTCATCACATTATTTCCCTGATTCATATGTGGTTAAATAATTAATAATTAATATAGAAGTTATACCATCATGAGTATCAAGACAGCCCTTGGATAGTGAGAGTTTAGAGGTTTTAGATACCCATAATATTCCACTACCTTTGATGTAATGCAGTTATTCTGGGATTTTATGGTCCTGATATGGTTGTTTTTATATAAAATTTTGTATATATTTTTGATGGACTTAAATTCCATAGATACTACTATTCTTGAAAACTGATGTTCACATCCCCAGATATATCACTTAACCTATTCACGGTATATTGGGATATAAATATAGCCAAATAAAGATCTTATTAATAGTGTATGGAACCATCTTCATCCATTTAATAAAACATAATTGTGATTATACTGATAGAACAGGATATGTGATTCTTCCTCCTATAGTTGATCGATACTTAAATGTATTTTGAAAAATTTTCTCTAGTTTCCTACCTAATTAGGATATCATATTTTTTATTGATCTACTGTTGGGGGAAAAACAATTTCACTAATATATTACTGAATGGATCTGATTAAGTTGTGATAAATAAAGGTTAACTATAAGAGTTATACAGTAAAGGATTCATCAAAACTAGTACATCACCTTTGGATAAACCAATTTTATATGAAAAGAATGTAGAATATATAATGTCACTGGACCTCATGGAAGTTGCTGGAAATACCATTACAGGAAGGCAGAATTAATCATTGTAATGTTTTAGAATCCTTTCAAGTAAGACAAACTAAAATTGCTTGGCATATTATCGAGGGAAGGTCTCTCTGGTCCCCTTTTATGAGTAATAGGCATGGAGAGAAAATGTTTTAGTGGGAGTCCTGAAATGGAAATTTATTGGGGCTATAAAAAATAATGGTTTAACACTTAGAGGTTCTGTGGGGGACAACTATATGGGTGGTGGGTTATGGGGAGATCAATTTTTGGAAAAACAACTGGGATGGAGATATTATATACTTTGTAGGATGTACAGTGCCTGAAATCATATTGAGAGAGCCCAATAATTTTCCAAATTTCATCAATGTTGTTCTGAATGATCAATATAAGAGTATCTTAAGATATATCTTCATGAATTAAGAACCTGATAGGTGTTTCTTCACTAGTGAAAGCTCTAGTTATTTCAACATTAGGGTTATTCGGGGCATGATTCATGTAAGTAATGTTTTGGATGAATAGAATTATATTCTGTGGTGTAAAGAGATTCTTTCATATATGAATTTTATGGTGTGGAGGCTCAAATTTCAGATTATTCCCACATATTTCAATATTCAGAAGAGGGGAGTGAGTCTAGAATCTAGATACTGGGGCTGCACTGCCCCAAGCATCGAATTGACCTAGCACTTATTCTTTAAATTATAATAAGCTACAGTTATAGGGAAATTTCTGGAGTAGGTGATGGTAATGTATGTGCATGGAGATATGATTTCAGAATCTATCGATTTATGGCTTCAAGAAATAGAGAAAAACTCAATGGAAGAAAGGGAACATAACTAGATTTTTATAGTTGCCAAATGGGTTCTATGGGAGGCCAGAAACAAAGATAGGGAAGGGAAATGTATTCCACAATGATACATAAAGATCCATGTTAGATTTATTCTAATTTAACTAAGTGGTTTGATTACTAATATAGCCATTTTTCTATCTATTAGGTGCCTAATTCTAAGGGAGTTTTTTTGATAATGAAAGGAGAGGTGGATCGATCCAAGGGGAATTGGTCAAATGGAATCCACCAAGGGAGGGTCTCAAATTAAATATTGACAGATATTTCCATTTCAAAGCTATGAGAATAAGAGGTCTTGTTAGAGAAGGAATAAGATATTCTATCATTATATTCAGTTTTTTAGGGTTTAGGTACTTCTTTGGGAGCCGAAGCAAGGAAAATGGCATCTGGACTTAAGATATATAGGCTACTTAACATCAATATATATGAGCTAGAATCTGAATCCAATGTTCTAGTTAGCTTTATTCAAGAGAGATCCTATCCCCCTTGGGAGCTAGTTTATCTGATCATAATGATAAAAAATTTAACCAATCTAGGTGTGGATATGAAGCATACCTAGAGAGAGGGAAATTTCATAGTTGACATGTTGGTAAGAAAGGCATGTCCAAATGATCCTAATATTTTTTACTTTGGTACAAGTTCTTTTCTAGAGGTTTGTATGTTTTTTGTTATGGGGGACGCTTTTGGTATGCATCACTTTCATCCCCCATGATAATGTGTTTTTCTTTTCTATTTCATAATAAAAGGATAATTTTTAGGTGTTCAAGAGGAGAACATTGAAATTTCACTAATTACATTACAAGAACATCCTTTGTATGCAGGGTTTTATAAGTGCATTTTCTATATCAAAGAAGTATATTTCCTATGAAATATCATTTTTCAATAAGGAATATATATTAAATTAGTAATGATAGAGTAGGTAGACACTTTTAAAACACCTTTTAATGTTTTTGATGTATGAATTTTTATATGATTATCTATCTATTATCACCACATTTTTTTATGATTTTACAAGACTTGTTTCACTCATTACTACTCTAAAAAAATGGGTTTACATTTTTTGGAAATGATGAATATCTTAATTTATTTTTGGAAATTAAATTTCATCTCACATCATCATCCAAACTAATGTTTCAAGAACTATGTAAAAATTATGTGGTATATTGTGATGTGTCTGGATCTGATATTGGTTTTTCTCTCATACAGAGATGCCATGTTGTGGACTATGGTTCGTGTTAGCTGTGATTCAATGATAATAATTATCTTACACGTGAAATGAAATTATATTTGGTTATTTATGCCTTAAATACATGGGTTCATTACCTCTTTGGAGAAAATTTGGAAGTTTTCACGAACCATAAGAGTTTTAAATACATACTTTTTTGGGAGGCTTGAAGTTGAGGTGGATAAGTTTTATGGAGTACATCCAAATGATTGATTTTGACTTAATATACACAATCGATAAATGGAATTATATAGTATCTACATTGATTTGAAAATTGTATAGTGAAGTGTTTTGAGAACCTCATTACCAATGGAAATTATTGAGCATGATCATTGATATGAATTTAGATTGTGTATCATGGGGTGAGAATGTAGTCATCTATACAGTAATTCTTATTCCAAAAATGATAAATTTATAAAAACATTAACACACATCATATACTGATTGTATCACCATTATTTCATGCCTAAATGGTAGGGAGACACTTGAAAACTATACAAAGGTTGATAACTCTTTTTTATTTTTTCAGGATCAAATTTTAGTTCCTTAGTCTTTCTTAGAACATTTTCTTTCAACATATCACCATTAAAAATGGATTATTCTTCAAGGAATTCAAAAAATATACCAGAAATTGAAATCACATTTCTGGTTATCAAGTAGGAGATTAAATACTTCCAATTCTGTAATGAAATGACTTGTATTCCAGTAGGTAAAAAATAGGAAATCAATTTCTTCATATTAAATTTTAGTCTATGCTCATACCTTTAGGGATGTTGTAATAGGTTGTAATGGAATTTTTAACTGTTCTACCAAGTAATTTAAAAAATAATGATTTGATTTGAGTGATTGTGGATCATATTAACAAGTCAAACCGCTTTTTCTCTATTATAAAATATATCATGGTATAGGAGTTGGGAATATTATATATCTAAGAATTATTAAATTACATGATATTCCATATTTTATTGTATCTAAAAGAGATATGATATACACTTAATTATTCTGGAAGTCTCCACAACATGCTCTTAGGATTATATTAGCTATAATCATAACATATTATCCACATACATATGGGTAGTCAGAATACACTATTCAAAAATTGGAAGATAATATCAGAGAATGTGTCATGGAATTTGGTGGTTTATGGGAGGATCATATGCCTTCGGTCGATTTCCACTATAACAATAGTTATTAAGTGACAATATAGAAGTCCATTTTAAGGTTATATATGTTCATCCTTTTTTCCCTTCATTTTGGGTGAAAATAAGAGATACATTTTGATTGAATCGAGTTGTATCCACCATACTGTGTAGAAAATCCAAATAATTTGGGAATGGATGTTTACAACACAAATAAGACATAATTCATATGAAAACAATCATTAGTGACCATTAACTTTTGATATAAGTGACCATGTATTCTTGAATGTGATATTAAAACTTTTTTTGATGCATGGAGAAATGAGGTAGACTAGAACCACGGTACATGGAACCATTTAAAGTTGTCAAACGGATTGGATCTTTTTGATATTTTTTAGAATTACCACCAATATGAAATGGTGTTCATAACATCTTATATATTTCTCAACTAAATAATTATCACCCTGATCCGCATTAAGTGATCAGTTTGGATCCTTTTAATCATGATATAGATTCAAATTTTATTCAGGAACTATTATTGGTTCTACAAAGACACTAAAATACCCTATGAGGGAGATCAATTTTCATGGTGTGTGTTTTGTGGAATCGTGTTCAAATTAAAGAGGAAACTTATGAAATAGAAAAGGTTATATTAGAGTAATATCTCAACTTCTTTAAGACAAATGTTGATACCTAGCTTCATATGGATGAAAATCCCAAAGGTGGGGAGAATGTATCACACCCCAATTTGAAGTATGACATCATTTTATAAATTTTTATCCTATCTTTGGATTCTTTGGGTTTTCTTCTGGAATAGTTTGGAGCTATAAAAATTGAAGATCCAAGATTATGTCTACTAAAATAATGAAAATAAACAATTTACACCATAAATAAGGGTTTTATAATGTAAATTGTTTGGGATATATTCAATAAGAAAATATCAGTGTGTGAAAAATATTTAACCCAAAAAAATTGACATTTAAACCATAAGGGGGTTTTCTAGAAAAAAGGTAAGGTGATTATTATTTTACTGTTAGTGACCATGATCAACTTATGATGTAAAGTCTCCATTTACATCATATTTTTTTTGGGCTTAGTGGGTATTTCCCCAACCAGCGGTTGTATTTTCTCATACACTGTTACTTTTCTCCACTTCACTTCCAAGGAAAACCAAGATTATTTCCATCAATATTAAACATTTGGACTCATTGGACAATGAATATTTGAATTTTTGTTTTTTTAATTAAAGGTTAGGATCTCCTTATTCTTTCTCATCTTATTTATCCTTGATTTGTATCACCTAGAACCATATATTAGTCTGTAAGACCAGATCTATAGGTTTTTAATTCTATTAATGATATATTTGTGGTTTTTATAAAGGGAACGAGAAGAAGAGTTTGATATGTGGACTCATCTTGGATCCTTTGTACTAATATTAATCGTGGTAAGTGGATTATACTCTAATCTAATATTATATATCTTGTTGGATTTAATCTGGACAAATTGTTCGTGTTCTTTTCCTTGAAATATCTTGAGTAGTTTTTGTAGAAAACCTTTATTTTGATTTTATTTCAAAAGGGTAGTTTTAAATATTCTCTTGAGATGAGTTTATTAATTTTTTTCAAAGGATTTTTTTTACAAAAGAAATTTTTTCTATGAAAAAAATTTTATATGGATCATGGCCTTGGAATACATAGTCATGTCTGTTCATATTTAATTGTACAAGTCCTTGTTGAAACATACTTGTTGTTTGGTGCCTACTAGAAAGTAAAAATGGTATAACACCATGTGACAACATGGTGAAAGACATATTTCTTCTCTTGAGTGTTTGGATTGTCATTCATCATACATGTGCATGTGAGTATGGATCATGGAATGGTTATGCTAAGTGGAAAGTCAAATTGAATGTGGAAGGAATAATTTTGTTAAATTGTTTTTTGTAACTATTTTACTTTGATAAACTTCTTGGAAATTTTCAGCCTCAATTTTATATAAAATTTTCTAACTTGTTGTTTTCCTGGGGATGTGTGATGGAAATTTTTTGGGTAAATTCTACTTAGAAATATACTCACCCCTTATTGGACACTTTGGTGCACTTTTGTAATATGTCTACTGAGATATAGGGAAGGTTCATGTTTTGAACATCTTTAGTGGTTATTCTTAATCTCATGGTTTGGTTGTTGAAGCTAGAGCTAGGGATTGTGTCCATCTTAGTCTATGATAGTTCCACTTTGGTGTTGATGTCTTCCTATTTGGAGTCTTATCCTTGTATAATTGTTTCATTTCTCCTTTTTTCACTCTAATATTGTTATTTATTAGTATTTTATTAAGTTATGAGACTGTTCATTAATGCATCATGCAATTGGGTTTTATTGCATTCAATAGTTTTAGTTGGTTATGTTTTATTTAGATAAAATCATCCCCAAATGGGTTACAAAGAAATTGAAATTTATTGCTAACCTTTGGTGTCTTATATATGTCACATAAGGCCAAAAACACCCATTCTTCATCCTATATAACAGGTGAGGGGGGATATTACAATGATATTTAAGAAATGAATATTATCATATCATTTGATGGTATTATCTTCTAGTAATCCATTTATTTTAGAATTCCTTTTTTATAAGAGTAAATTTGTTACATATTATAATCCAATATATTTCCCTAACATTACCATTTTTCACTTAAAATGATATTTCATAAGATTAAAATGACTCTTTTCAACTTTTAGATAACTATTACAAAAGTCCAGATGACCCTTATGAAAACGATGGATGAATCGTTCAACCTATGAATGAATCTTTTGAAATCCCATTGAATCATAAAATAATTTCATGCCTTTGTAAAATCATTGATTCTTATTAAGATGAATCTTACAAAGTAGAAACATAAATCTAATAGATTAGTCCCTTTGTTAAAATTTTCATAAATATTCCTTGAATGGTTCTTATAAAAACCTCATTCCATTTCTATTTTTCAGTCCTACTATAACGACCCATACTTTACCTACATTGTTATTACTTCAGAATTGAAGTATACTTCTTACAAATTATAACAAAACCATGAAAGGACCCTATAGGTATAGTGTCTTTAGAAACTGAGAAACATAAACAACTGGCTCATAAATCATCTATATTGTCTCCCGCTTATTTAATCATATCTAGAGTCCCTTTTGGCATATCCTACTTAATACCCTTATTCCTGACCTGGGGAAGAGAAAACATGCAAAAGGGTGAGCTCAAATGCTCAGTAAGGTTAGACAAAGGAAATATCAATCATATCATATTCATAAGAACATAACATATTGAAAATCTTAACATGAAAAAGCGATCATAATATCCTGACATGGGATAAATCATAGTAGAGAAATGTAATCCCAATAATCATATCAAAAACGTGAAACTTTGTGGCAAACACACATAATCATATTAAATCATTTATTAGTAGTAAAGACTCATTGCCAAGACTATCTTAATGGACAAAGTCCCTTTCTGAATCGAGTTCACTCCTCATTCCAGTCTTGTATCACAGAACCAGTTTAACTTGTCATTCCAACCATGTATATCTCATGAGATATAAATCTTTACCCAATGCATTGGGGGGAGATATAGGTCCCACCCATCTCAAAATTAAACCATTCATCTGTGTGCCACAAAATCATAATTCATAAATCATATCATAACCCATGAAATAAAAATCGAATTCTTAAACATCATTCCATCATAACATAATCCATATAAAATAAAATGAATTCATAAAAAAAATCCATAATAACATAATCCAATCAATGTAAAAAATACGTATTTAAACAGAACCCTACATTATCTTATATGGAAAATAATTTTGATAAAACACTTGAACTCCATTCTTGAAGAAAATATACTTTCTACTTCAAATTTGTTTTCCTTTCTTAACATGTCATACAATTTTAAACTAAAAGAAGTTGATTAAAAATAAACCTGAAAACATGTAAAGGATGATTCATGGAAATAATGTTCTATGAAATCATAAAAACTTATTCATGACGTATAAGTTAAAAAAACATTCTTCTCGTACTTTGGCCAGAAAAGTCAAAAGGTACCTCGTACTAAAAAATAACAAAAGATTCCTTTCATATCTTTTACTAAAAACCCACCAATGGGTAAAATTGGATTTAAACAATTGTAGGATGATAGAAATAATATTACATATTGAGGAAACATGGATGTCGATGATAAATATTCCCCCAGTAAATTCTGAAGTATATACAATCTCGGATAAAAATGAGATTGTGAGATTTTCCCTTACCTTAGGTATGATATGATTTTTATGTGTCCAAACCTCATGTATAATTATTTAAATAATGTCATTGACTTATTTCAGAATCATTCTCATTTTTATTATATCATATATGGCCATATTCTTAGCTTCTTATTAGTAATACTTCATTGCAACTTGTTATTCGGATGTTCATTGCTTTATGTTCTTAAGTGTGTTTTGTCGAATAAATTCTTATTCATCTTTTTAGGTTATAACTAAATCATTTAAGAAATGGTAATAGTATAATATATATCATATTTATTCAATTAATTCGTTTATATAATCATGGTTTAGTGAAGATCATGTAGAATGAATCACATAGCATTGTGGAGACGGTAAGCCGTACGTACGCACGAGCGACGATATCATTCCCATAATTATTGAATGGTCTTGTAGTGGATGATAGAATATCTCAGAAATATTATCTTGTTATAATAATCATATATAGTTATTCTTTACACCATTATACCCATCCAAGTATGGTAGTGGTGGAAAAAAGATTACACCATGATGTGGCGACAATATTCTGTACGTACGCACGCGTGGTGATTTCATTTTCTATAGGATGTATAGAAGGTGAAATTGGATTGTTTCATATTTATAATAACATATAATTATATGAGTGATACTGATGTTATTACTTCATAATGAAACAACTAAATAAGAGTAAGTTTAATAAGGAAGAAACTTGAAAGAATAGGTAGAAGAGATTACCTCTTCCTCGATGCCCCTCCTTTAAACTTCCCCTTAAGGGAAAACGCTGGTCTTTTGAGAAGACCAAAACCTCCAGAATATTACTAGGAAGGTATAGAAGAGTAAGGATTAGGTTTTGGCCGAGCATGAAGGGTCAAAGTTGTGTAAATATAAGAGGGAGTAGGTTCCCATTTATAAGGGAGGAGAGGGGCACCTTTGGAAACCTTAAAGATATTAATGCATAATAAATCAAACCACACTTAAAAACCTCAAACAATGACTCATATTAAAAGCCTAGATGAGATAGGTTTGTAATATCATCAACTAATAAAATTTATACATGTTGGAAATTTATTTTAAACCTGATCAACTTGATTGATCCTTATTTAATCTATTTAATTTTATTTGTGGTAATAAGATTCTAAATTTTAAATTCTTATAAATAATTACTTATGTGTTTTAAATTATCCATAATTGGATAATTTATGTCATTTTCTACCATATAAATTTTCATTTATAATTTTTAAATAATTTTTGGATCTTTTAAAAATTTTATATTATGTTATTTTTATAAAAAAACAATAGTGTCAATTTTGACACTATTCATTTATTTGAATTTAAATAAAATACTAAAAGAAGATATGTTCAAACTAAAATCTTTAATAGATTAATAACATGTCATATTTATCTATAAAATTAGTGGATCACATTGAATAGTTCATATAATATTTATTTTAATATTTTTAAAACCATTTATTTGATATTTCAATCAATAAAATAATTTCAACATCACTATTGTGTCACTTTTAATGATAATTATTTAATCCCTAAAAATTATAAATAAATCCAAATGATGTAGATAATTTTATTATATTTCTGGAGACCATTCATGTTCGAAGATTCATGATGTACTAAATTAAAATTATTATACTTATAATATTTAAGAGAGTGACATGTTGTCACTTTCTTTGGTTTTAATAATAATTAAATTATTTTCATGGTCAAAAGTCCATAAAATTAATATATTCCGACCCATAGGTGATATGGTTCGAATTTTAGTCATCCAATAAAATTTTCTCAGGTGTTAGGGTAATTTTATAATCTTATTTTCCCCTTAATTACCTGATTTACCTTTAACTACAGTAAATAAAAATTACCGTAGTTACTATTCATAATATCTAAAAACATATAGTATCATATTAACATAATTTGGACCCACTAAATTCAAATATTTAATCCATTTTTCAAAATTCAAAACACAGAAGTTGCAATAATTAATTTAAAATTAATCTCGTTGTTAAGAAAACTGGTTTTAAAAGTTAAAACATTGCCAAAGATTGAAACGTTTTTACCTATGAATTCAACGTAAAATTAATGGTAATGACATAAATTATATTAAATGGTAAAAATATATTCCATTTATACTTTAAAACCATTCAATATTATAATTTAACCATATAAATATTTTCGATGAAAAAAGTTGTTTTTAATTAAAATATAGAGTGTTTTTACTATTCATTAAAATATGAAAGTAATCAGAATAATATGAAAAATTTATCCGAAGTTAATTTTTATATCCTGATTCCAACGAAAAATTTTATTTTGTCATATTGAACTTATAAACCTGTCAAAAACTAGATTTAAAGTGGGTGTTCCATCAAAAGGCATCATAACTGCATTTTTTTAAAATACCTTTTTTACTCGAAAAATTTATTTTGTTCACAAACAATGTTTTAGAAAATGTTTAAGATGAATAATAATGTTATAAAATTAAAAATTTAGTTACTACTATTCATAACAGCTAGTTCATAATATTATAATAATATATCATTGTTTAGTGAAACTCGGTATTGTGTACAATGCAATCTATCAAGGAAGGTTTCTCTTGCGTGTAACGCAAGCCAAGCCAGTGTTGTGTGTAGTGAAAGATTATCTTGGAGTTTCGTATAAAATAAGACATAAAAAAGTTTTTCTCATAAAATATCAGGGTGTTACATTCTAGCCCCCTTAAAAAGAATTTCATCCTTGAAATTCGTCACTTCGTAACAAACAAATGAGGATACCTCTCCCTCATCATATCCTCAAGTTCCCATGTAGATTCTTCTAATTGGTGGTTCCTCCATAAAACATTAACCAAGATAGTGGTCTTGTTTTATAGATCTTTTTCTCTACGATCTAGAATCTCTATCGGCTGTTCTTCATAAGAATGATCTTGCTCCAGCGGTATGACTTCTGAGCTTAGTACATGTGAAGGATCGGGTATGTACTTTCTTAGGATAGATACATGGAACACATCATGAACTTGAGAGAGATTCGGTGGAAGCGCCAATCGGTAAGCAACCTTACCAACACAATCCAGTATTTTTAAATGACTGATATACCTAGGGCTCATCTTTTCCTTCTTCCCAAATCTCATTACACTCTTCCAGAGAGATATTCGTAAGAACACTTTATCACCAACTTCAAACTCTAGGTCTTTTCTTTGGTTTTTGGCATAACGTTTTTGTCGACTCTGAGCTGTTCTTAAGTGTTGTTGAATATATTGGACCTTTTCTGGCATCTTATCAACAAGATCAGGTCCTAATAGATTTCTTCCCCCAACTCCATCACAGTAAGTTTGAGTTCTTCATTTCTTTCCATAGAGTGCTTCATAAGGAGTCATCAGAATACTAGAGTGAAAGATATTATTATAAGAAAATTCCACCAAAGGTAGGTGTTGATCCCAACCACCTTTTAAATCCATAGAGAAATCTCTCAACATGTATTCAAAAGTTTGAGTTGTCCTCTCAGATTGACCATCTCTCTGCGGATGATAAGCAGTGCTGAAACTCAACTTTGTATCTAGAGTATGCTGAAGACTTTGCCAAAACATAGAGGTAAACCTTGGATCCCGATAAGATATAATAGAAAGTGGTATTCCATGCAATCTTACCACTTCATTCACATATATCCTAGAAAGATGATCAAGAGAGAAATCTTCTCTAATAGCAATGAAGTCTGGTGACTTCATAAGACAATCAACTATAACCTAGATAGCATTATTGCCTTTGGATGTTTTCGGAAGTCCAGTGACAAAGTCCATAGTGATGTTTTCCCATTTCCATTCTGGTATGGGTAATGGTTGTAACATCCAATTAGACTTCTGTATCTCAGATTTAACTTTCTGACAAACCAAGCATCGAGAGACATATTCAGCAACATCTATTTTCATGCCATCCCACCAAATGTACACCTTCAGGTCCCTATACATCTCCGTGCTTCCAGGGTTAATAGAGAATGAAGAACTATGAGCTTCATCCAATATTTCCTTCTTTAATTCTTGGATTGGAGGAACACAAACCTGATTCCAGAACCTTATTAATTCGTCACAATCAATGTGTAATTCAGGATCATTTCTCACCTTCTTTTATAACTCTACATCTTCTTTCTATACCTCTCTAATCTTCACATGTATAGATGGTTGAACATTCATTTTAGAAAGATATGATTTTTCCACTTCCATTATAATTCCAAGATCCATCCTTTGTAAATCCATTAATATTGGATCTTTTGTGATCCTCATCATGGATAAGCTAGCATGGGCTTGTCGACTTAATGCGCCTGCCACCTTGTTTGCTTTCCCAGGGTGGTAATTAAATGAGTAGTCACAATCCTTAATCTCTTCCAACCATCTTGTTTGGTACATATTAAGCTCCTTTTGTGTGAAAATATAATTTAAACTTTTATGATCAGTATAAATATCACACCTTTCACCATAACGATTATGCCTCCAAATCTTTAACGCAAAGATTACCAAAACTAACTCCAAATCATGAGTTGGGTAATTTTGCTCATGGATTTTCAACTGTCGTGAGGCATAAGATATCACCATATCATTTTTCATGAAAACACACCCCAGACCCTTCTTGGATGAATCACTATATATCACAAACCATTCTCCACTACAAGGCAGTGTGAGCACAGGTGCACTGGATAACCTTCTTTTTAACTCTTTGAAATTCTCTTCTCATTCCTCCGTCCAAAAAAAATTAACTCTTTTCTAAGTAAATTTGGTGAGTGGGTTAGACAATCTTGACAAATCTTTCACAAAACGTCGATAGTACCCAGCTAAACCAAGAAATCTTTGGGTCTCAGTTACTGTGGTTGGTCTCGACCATCTTTCAATGACCTCTGTTTTTTCTAGATCCACAGATATCCCCTCTTTTGAGATTATTTGACCCAAAAATGAAAATTTTTGAAGCTAAAATTTACACTTGGTATATTTGGAATAAAGCTTCCCTTTTCTTAGGGTCTTCAATTCAATTATCAAGTGATCTTCATGTTCTTCCATGATCTTTTAATAGACAAGAATATCGTCTATAAATACTACCACAAACTGATCAAGATAGTCTCTAAAGACTATATTCATTTGATCCATGAAGATAAAAGGGGCATTAGTAAGACCAAATGGAAACACTATAAATTCTTAGTGTCCATACCATGAACGGAATGTCGTCTTTGGTATATCCTCCATTTTGATCCTTAATTTATGATACCCTGAATGAATATAAATCTTGGAAAAGTATTGAGATATGTGTAGTTGGTCAAATAAGTCATCAATGCATGGGAGAGGATATTTTTTCTTGATAGTGATCTTGTTAAGTTCTCGATAATCAATGCAGAGTCTCATTAATCCACCTTTATTGTTAACAAATAGAACAGGTGCTCCCCAAGGTTATGCACTAGGTCGTATGAATCCTTTATCAAGATTCTCTTGGAGTTGCTTCTTAAATTTCTGCAACTCAATTGGGGCCATTCTATAAGGTGTCTTTGAAATGGACATAAGACGTGGTACGAGTTCTATTGAAAAATCAACTTCATGATTTGGTGTAAGACCAGGAAATTCCTCTGGAAATTCATCATCAAACACCCATACAATGGGAATATTCTTAATCTTGAGTTTCTCTCCAACCATTTGAGATACATAACCTTCATTTAGTGCAATCAAGACCCATAAGATGGAAGAAATTTCCACTAGAAGGTTATGTTCACCCTTGCATTGACAGATGATCATAGATTGATCTAGAATATGAAATGTGACTTCTCTTATTTGGAAATCGATATGAGATCCATATAAGGAAAGACAATACATACCAAGAATCACATCAAATTCCACTATAGGAAAGATCACAAGATTTGCAGGAATCACTTTCCCACAAAAGTCAATCAGAGAAGAATTGTAAACTTTTGATGCGACCGTTGTGCCATTTGGAAGTGTCACATCTAACTCAACATCAAATTGTTGAGGTTATGTGGTGACACCCTCAGAAA
Source organism: Viscum album (assembly GCA_963277665.1). Lineage (NCBI taxonomy): Eukaryota > Viridiplantae > Streptophyta > Magnoliopsida > Santalales > Viscaceae > Viscum > Viscum album. Next base: position 445,575,751 of record OY728134.1, read on the forward strand.
ATTATTCAGAAATAAAAGATTAGGTGGACCATAATCAAATAAAACATTTTCAACTTTAGATTGGATGGTAAGTGTACCTTTCAACACTTCGTTATCGTACTCCACATCGCTGATAGAAATTTCATGTGACTTTCCTTTTTCATTGGCCTTAAGATTTTTTTGACGTCGATCATCATCAAAAACCATTGGATTAGGGCATTGATTAGCATAATGACCCATTTCCTTGCACTTGTAACATTGAAGTGTTGGAGGTGAATTCTGTGTAGCCTTTTCTTTGCTCGCATCACTAGACATCGTTTTCCCATCATTGTGGAATTCAAATGCCCGATGACCTTCTTTTCAAAATTTAAAACATTTCCTTGTCCCTTTAAGGAAATTACCTCCATGTTTCTTTCCAAACATTGAGCATAAGGGAAAAATCATCTTCTTTTCAGTGTGGTCTTTAGATTTCCCTTTGAATTCCATTTTTCTATTCATATCAAACTCATATGATTGATGGCTTACTCCAATCTCCATCTCAACCTTGAGAGAACATCAAACAATTTCCTCGTAGCTATTAAAGTCCCTTATGGCTGACGCTCTTTGAAGACTTTTTTAAGCCACTAAATAATCGATCGATCTTACTCTCCGATTGGATAATAATTCTGGAAGCATACATTTCACGTCTTGTAAAATTTTCTTCGTAGGTACCAATGGATTCATCATTTTTTTTATTTAGTTCAAGAAACTCTTTATCCATCATTGTTCGAAGAATATGAGGGAAGTACTTATTAAAAAATAAGTTCTTGAACTTGTCCCATTCCATGGACTGAATTTCATCTCATTGCCTCGTATTCTTGACAAGACTCCACCATTGATCAGCTTCACCTTCCAAATGATATACTGCTAAGATGACTTTATCATGTTCAGAACATTGTAGAACTGAAAATATCTTTTCATTGGTACTAATCCATTGTTCAGCCACTAATGGATCAGAAGACCCGCTGAATGAAGGTGGACGCTGCCTCATGAAGGATTCAACAGAATGTTGCTCCTTCCTTTGCTCGTTTGTAAGTACTGCATGATTCAAAGCTTGAGAAAGTTGTGTGAGCGTGGCTACAAGATTTTTCATTCCAACTCCCATAGCGTTTGGATGCTCAGGGGGACAATCATTGCATTGCCCGTCACATTCAGCATTAACACGGTTTCTTCGGGTTCCATCCATTGACTAAAACCAATAAGCATAGTGTGAGAAACACTAATCATAATAGGAAAACCACATAATCAAAAATAAAATTTCACACCCTAGGTCTTAACATAGGTTATTAATGGCCATTTCTAAAACACTAATATTGTGTTCTATGCTTAGACATATCCTTAGGGTTCTTACTAGGGCTTTCACATCCTAGTTTCCAAAGGTTGACTGTACCCTTTCTCTGATTCCAACTATAACGACCCATACTTTACATACATTGTTATTACTTCAGAATTGAAGCATACTTATTACAACATATAACAAAACAATGAAAGGACTGTATATGTATAGTTTATTTAGAAACTGGGAAACATAAACAACTAGTTCCTAAATCATCTACATTTTCTCTCTCTTATTTCATCATATCTAGAGTCCCTTTTGGAACATCCTACTTAATACCCTTCTTCTTGACCTGGGGAAAAGAAAACATACAAAAGGATGAGCTCAAATGCTCAGTAATGGTAGAAAAAGTAAATATCAATCATATTATATTCATAAGAATATAAAATATTGAAAATCCTATCCTGCAAAAGAGATCATAATATCATGACATGGGATAAATCATACTAATGAAATGTAATACCAATAATCATATCAAAAACATGAAACTTTTTGGCATACACACATAATCATAGAAAATCATTTTTTAGTAGTCAAGACTCATTTCCAAGACTATCTTAGTGGATAGAGTCCCTTTCGGAATTGATTTCACTCCTCATTCCAGTCCTATATCACTGAACCAGTTTAACATGTCGTTTGAGCCATGTCTATCTCATGAGATATAAATCTTTACCCAATGCATTGGGGGTAGATATAGGTCCCACCCATCTCATAATGAAATCATTCTTATGTGTGCCTCAAAATCATAAATCATAAATCATAGCGTAAACCATGTAATAAAAATGGGATTCTTAAACATCATGCCATCACAACGTAATCCATATAAAATAAAAGGAATTCATAAAAATAATTCCACCAAAACATAATCCAATAAATGTAAAAATAGGAATAGAAACATAACCCTATATTATCTTAGATGGAAAATAATTTTGAAAAAACAATTGAACTCCATTCTTGAGAAAAATATCCTTTCTAATTCAAAAACATTTTTCTTTTCTTAACATGTCATACAATTTTAAACTAAAAGAAGTTGATTAAAAATAAACTTGAAAACTTGTAAAGAATGATTCATAGAAATAATGTTCTATGAAATAATAAAAATTCATTCATGCCATATAAGTTAAAAAACCTTCTTCTCATACTTTGGCGGGAAATGTTAAAAAGTACCTCGTATTAAAAAAGGACAAAAGATTCCTTTCATATATTTTACTAAAAACTCACCAATGGGTAAAATTGGATTTAAAAAATTATAGGAGGATAGAAATAATATTACATATTTTAGAGACATGGATTTTTATGATAAATATTCCTCTTGTAAATTCTGACGTATAAAAAATCTCGGATAAAAATGAGATTGTGATATTTTCCCTTAACATAGGTCTGATATGATTTGTACGTGTCCGAACCTCCAGTATAATGATTTAAATAATGTCATTGACTTATTCTAAAATCATACTCATTGTTATGATATCATATATTGTCATATTCTTAGCTTCTTATTAATAATATTTCATTTCTACTTGTTATTCAGATGTTCATTGCTTTATTTTCTTATGCGTATTTTGTCGAATAAATTCTTATTCCCCTTTTTAGGTTATAGATACATCATATAAAAAATGGCAATAGTATAATATATATCATATTTATTCATTAAATTCGTTTATATAATCATGGTTTAGTGAATATCATCTAGAACGAATCACATCGCATAGTTGAGACAGTAAGTTGTACGTACACACGAGCAACGATATCGTTCCCATTATTATTGAATGGTCTTGCTGTGGATGATCGAATATCTCAAGAATTTGTATCATGTTATAAAAATCATATATAGTAATTATTTTCACCATTATACCCATCCATTTAAGGTGGTGGTGGAAAACATATTACACCACGGTGTGAAGATGATATTCCGTACGTACGCACGCGCGGTGATTTCATTTTCCGTAGAATGGATAGAAGGTGAAATAGGATTTTTTCATATTTATAATAATATATCAGTATATGAGGGATACTTATTTTATTACTTTATAATGAAACAACTAAATAATAAAAAGTATAAGAAGGATGAAACTTGGAAGAATCGGTAGAAGATATTACCTCTTCCTCAACGTGCCTCCTTTAAACATTCCCTTAAAGGAAAAGAGTTAGTATTTTGAAAAGACCAAGACCTCCAGAATATTACTAGAGTAGTTGAGAAGAGTAAGAAGCAGGTTTTTTCCGAGCATGAAGGCCCAAAGATGTGTAAAGATGAGAGGGAGGAGGTTCCCTTTTATAAGGGAGGAGAGGGGAACCTTTAGAAACCTTAAAAATATTAATTTATAATAAATCAAAACCCACATAAAACCCTCCAAAAATGACTCATATTGGAATATTAGATGAGATAGGGTTGTAATATTATCAACCAATAAAATTTCTACATGTTGTAGATTTATTTTAAACCTTATCAACTTGATTTATCCTTATTTAATCTATTTAATTTTATTTGTGGTAATAAAATTATAAATTATAAATTATTATAAATATTTACTTATGTGTTGTGAATTATCCATAAATGGATACTTCATGAATGTTTTGAACATATAAATTTTAAATTATAATTTTTAAATATTTTTGTGATTTTTAAACAATTTTATATTATGTCGTTTTTATAAAATAAAAATAGTGTCAATTTTTCCACTATTTGTTTATTTGAATTTAAATAAAATCCTCATAGAGGATAGGTACAGACTAAAAGCTTTAATAGATTCATAACATGTCATATGTATCTATAAAATTATTTAATCACATTAAATAGTTCATCTAATATTTATTTTAATATTTGTAAAACCATTTATTTTATATTTTAATCAATAATATAATTTCAACATCACTATTGTGTCACCTTTAATAATAATTATTTAATCCCTAAAAATTCTAAATAAATTCACATGATGTATATAATTTTATTATATTTCTGGAGACTATTAATTTTCGAAGATTCATGAATTTTATCACTAAATTAAAATTATTATACTTATAATATTTAAGAGAGTGACATGTTGTCACTTTCTTTGGTTTTAATAATAATTAAATTATTTTCAGGGTCAAAAGTCCATAACATTAATCTATTCCGACCCTTAAGTGATATAGGTAGACCATTAGCCATCCAATAAAATTTTGGAAGGTGTTAGGGTAATTTTATAATCTTATTTTTACCATTAATTACCCGATTTACCTTTAACTGCAGTTAATAAAAATTACCGTAGTTACTTTTCATAAATTCAAAAAACATAAAGTAACCTATTAAAAGAATTTATACCCACTGAATTCAAATATGGAATCCATTTTTCAAAATTCAAAACAAAAAAGTTGCAGTAATTAATATAATATTAATCCCACTGTTAAGAAAACGGGTTTTAAAAGTTAAAACATTGCCAAAGATTGAAATGTTTTTACCTATGAATTCAATGTAAAATTAATGGTAATGATATAAATTATATTAAATGGTAAAACTAAATTCCATTATTACTTTAAAACCATTCAATATTATAATTTAACAATATAAAGTTTTGCGATGAAAAAAGTTGTTTTTAATTAAAATATAGCGTGTTTTTACTATTCATTAAAATATGAAAGTTATCAGAATAATATGAAAAATTTATCCAAAGTAAATTTTTATATCATGATTCCAAATAAAAATAATATTTTTTCAAATTGATATTGTAAACCTAAAAAAACTATATTTAATGTGGGTGTGCCATCATTAGGCGGCATAACTGCATTTTTTCAAAAATACTTATTTTACCCAAAAAAATTATTCTGTTCACATACCATGTTTTAGAAAATGTGTAAGATGAATAGTAATGTTATCAAATTGAAAATGTAGTTGATATTATTCATAACGGCTAGTTCATAATATTATAATTATATATCATTGTTTAGGGAAACTCGGTATTGTGTACAACGCAAGCTATCGAGGAAGGTTGCTCCTACTTGTAACATAAGCCAAGCCAGTGTTGTGTGTAGTGAAAGATTCTCTTGGTGTTGCATATAACATAAGACATAAAAAAAGTTATTTATCATAAAATATCAGGGTGTTACACCTACACTCTCTATGAATCGTAAAAAATATATATGTATCTTAATGTTATACTTATACTAATAATTCCATTACCTTTTTTATAACACTTAGAACATCTTAATTTAGCGTTTGTAATCCAAGTTACTTTATAGTAATGTCAAATAAACCTTGATCAGAACCGGTTTAATTTCAAATCATAATGTAGCAAGATGATATTTCATTTGATATTTCAATAATATTCATCTAACTTACCTCTATTACTTTAACTTTATCTAATCATATTTCCAAGAGTTGTAAGAAATTATGGAACTTGACAACTCAATTTAACAATTTATTCAAAGACATGTAATATTTTTTTCATCTATACAATATATGGAACACAAATACTTCTTAACATACTCAAATTATCTTAGAATGATTCTATATATAATCCCTCAATCAATTTCATGTTTCTTTTCCAAATACAACTAAATAAGTAAGATCTATGAAATATTGGAAGAAACATAACAAGTAATTTTTCCTTGATAGAAAGGATCTTCAAGGAAATATAATGGAATAATATTACTTTATTTTTCATGTGATATATAAAAACATATCTCAAAAATTTTAGGATTCAATAAAATCTTTTTATCCACATATAATTTTCACTAGTCGTTACACATACTTACACCTTTCTTGGGAACTCCATTATGAACTTTCATCAACAATCATGGGAACTACATGCATCTTATAATATGTTCTTCTCAAATATATATTCACTTCATGCTTACAAACTTCAAGAATATCAATAAAAAATAAAAAAACACAATGTGGGTATAACAATATCTCCTTTTGTATTTTTTTCTCATGGTAACCATAAAAAATAAATGTTAATATGAATTCCCTATTTTCCTCTTAATTTTATTATCCTTCCTCTTTATTAACACTAAATAAGAATAAATTCACAGGGGATGAAATAAACTCAATTATAAAATAAGTAATTAATTTTTCAACTCTAAGTCTACATAAGTCATTATCATTGTAGAAAATAAGAGGGTTTAATCAAGAAAACACTATTTAACATAAATAAAAAATAGGATTACAACCCATAATTCCAATTTAGGGGATGATAAAATGTTTTAAGGATGATAAAATTTGTTGATATCAATTATTATAGTTAATATCAAATAATTTTCAACCTAAATTCTAAACTCATTTCAACACATAGATTAAAAAAATTCAAATACTAATAGTATGCTTAAATCATTAAATTTAACATTTAAATTTATTTTCCATTTAATTTTGTTCATTTGATTATTTTATACCCTTTAACAATATAATTTATTAATTTAAAACTAGGTATGAGATAATACGAATTCAAACTATATAAAAAATATTCTAGAGATTATAAATTTGAATGAATTTTTTTTAACTATAATTTTCATAGTTTCTCAAATTAATCCCTCTTAAGGGAGAAACTCTCTGTTATCTTCATAAAAAGTGATCTTTTCACCAAATTAGATTTATGATTCTAAAATATAGATCAGAAAATATGATGGATTCTTTGATATATTTTTTATTTTTGGAAGAATATATAACTGCTCAGTTAAACAACTAAACACATGAATCACAATCAATTCCATGTATAGAAGGTAAAAATATAATATAATGATAATTTAATTGAGGTGGAAATTATTATCATAATAATAAGATAATTAAGGTTGAGAATTAATTATGAATAAAGTTACATATTTCTTTCGATATTGAAGTTTTAGTGGATTCTTCATTACTATCCTTCTAATTTTATAAATTTATTTCCCTTTGGAATCGTGGATATCATCACTATTTCCTCTTCTTTGTGTGGAGCTATCTACATTTCATTAAAAAACTAAGAACATGTATCTTATCATGTTTTTCTTTCTTCATTAGAATATCCATTTGAGATGGTAATAGGACTAAATAGTCCTTTGAGACATGACAAATGAGTTATTAATTTACACGCAGTTCTTTTTGATCTCTTAGGTCATCACCTATTAGAAAAATATAATGAAATTGAATTACTTCATATCAAATTAAGACTCCCCTTTAACATTTTCCTTAACTTTTTTTCCTCTATAATTATTTCCATATCCAATTTTTATGTAAAATGGCCATTAATTTATTAGAACCATGATCAGTATGCTTGGATATTACATATAGCTTCTCAAGAATTATTTTTCACTTAAGCAATCTGATTATTATTCTCTTGGAATATTCTTTTATACTAATATTTTTTTCTATACATTTAAAAATACATGGATTGTTTCAAAAGTATATATTGTATCCTATTCTACCAAAAAATAATTAGGAATTAATTTTTTTGGAATTCTTCTTGGAGTACGTGGATTTTAATTGAACATCATTCTTACTTTATCTAATATTTCTTTTTCACATAAACCACGGAATTCTCACATGTATTTTTCTAACTTCGTGGGAAGGTTTTATACAAAAATCCTCTTTCTTTATAACTCAATAAAAATTCAACATTCATTTTCACATGATTTTTTTAGTTTATTTTTCTCTAACATGAAATATAATTGGACATAGTCTTGATTGACATAAAAAATTTTATTCTATAATGTGGCCACTCTTTTTGCTGGTACTATAAAGATTACCCTACCTTTTATATCTCTTAATGATGGAGATTTTGTTACTTATTTTGCTTTAAATATTCAATGACATAGAATTTATCCCCCTTAATATAGGTTTAAATTTTTTCAGGAGTTTACGTATCATTCCAAAATCAAATATACTAATTCCTAAACCATTTATAGTACATGTAATAGCCAAAAAAAACATTATCACTTATATTAGGCTGTAATCTTCACAAACGTGAATACTTTATATTTTTTGTAATTTTTTTATTAATTATTAAGGATTACTTTGAGGAATCTTTCCTTCAAACTTTTTTATATGATCCCAATATTTTAAAGAAATGAAAATATGTTTTAGATTGTATATAACACACAACACCGAGTTTAAACGAACTATGTAATATTATTTTTTAAATATTATTGTTATAAACCAATCATTAAATTGTAAGATATGAATATAATTAATTAGATTATGATATATATATATATATAGTTACTAGTCAATATAAATTTACTGATAAATTATTACTAAATAATCACTCAATTCTTAGTAACACCATTTTATTTTTGAAAAATATCTCTTCATCAAAATGGAATTTATTTCTTTTGATGAAAAAAATTATAATTATGTTTTGAATATTTTAGAAAAAAAATTCATAAAAAGGATAAATTTTTTGAAATCATAATTTAATTATTATCTTATGGTGGAATTTCTATATTTTTATAAAAAAATTGTTTTTTCAATGATTAGTGAAAAATACTGATTTCCTTAAAACTATATATTATTTTATTATGTTTACAAATTCATATGGTATATTATATTAGTTTAAAAATATCATTAGTTACATGTGATTAAATATAATACAATTATAGTCTTTTAGATTAATATTATACTTTAATTTGGTATGAAAACATTTTTAAACTTAAAATGACAATTTCCTAAAAAACATATTTTCATCAAAATTTTTGGGATTAATTTTATAGTAATTATACAATTTATGTTAATTAAATCTTGAAAAATGAAATAAATATTTTGAATTAGGATTTAAAAATTTTATGAACACGCCCTTTTTATTTTTAGTCATTATGTATAGTAACCATCATAAATAATTATTATCACTATAAGGGTAAATCGCGTAATTGATGTTAACAATAATATGATAAAGAATAAAAAATGACCACAAAACTTGACTATATCATATTTTATTAGTGTAATTTGAACAATTATATTTAATACTAGAATATATGTCCACATGGTCCGATATTTCTTTTACTTTTACCTTTATAATATGTAAGTAAAAGATAATGTTAAAAATTTTAAATTCATTCTTTTAATAACTATAATATTTTGTGACAAGAATAAAAATGATTTATGTTCAATTATAAATATTAATATTTATTTTTTATTTTTTATTTTTTTCATGGAAATTTATATAAATTTTTTAGTGATTAAATAATTACTTTAATTTCTTACACAACACAGACAAAATATTTATTTTATTAATATAGAAGTAACATAAATAATTCTAAAAAAATTAAAATTAAAATATTTTAAATTAATTTTTGTTTTGTGTGATTTTTTAGATAAATAAAACAATTTAGGGAATATTTAATTTATTATATTCAAATTTCTTATTTTTCATGTTGTATTCGAAGTTAAATTCAATGAATATTTATTAAATTTACATTAATAATATTTTATGATAACAAATATTCTACTAAATGATGTAAACTTCCAATAAATCATGATTTCATCAACTGATTGTTATATTTTTGTGAATATAAACCATGGTGCATTTATTAGAAATTTTTCATTTTATAGTAACTATCATGACCCATAATTAGTAAATAAATATTGCATTAGTAATCATCAAAAAGGGTAGCATAGGTTAAAACAAAAAGATAATGGTGAAAAAAACACCAATACGTGTCCTGATTTTATAGGATGATTGAATATTTTTTCCATGTTATTTTTTATTCTAATATATATGTTTGTCTCTATTTTTTCATTGAAAATTATTTTATATAAATTTATTACATTATGAAATTCCAAGAGTGTCAATCCCTTCACATATGAAAGGGAACCTACTCCACTCTTTTCATCACACTTAAAAAACCTCATAGCTTGTCCAATAATTAACAAAATACCTTCCTTAATTCCATTACCACATCTTACAAGTTTTGTTTTTATTATAAAATTCTCTTGGTAAGACTTTTTTGTGTCAACCAAAATAGGTTTTCCGAAGAAGAGATATCATTCTTAACTTAGTGTTTTATTAATTATTCTTCCACATCCTTCAAATGTTATTTAACCATTATGAAATAATATAGTTATTATCTTCAATATAATCATATGTTTTTATGTTAATGGTAAAATATATACCCATCTCCAACCTATATCTAATGATAAAGTAATTCATTTTTCATGTGTACGGTGGACTACTAGCTCGCATACCATTGTAATTCGTTTTCCATCACCACCTCTCGCGTATAGTTATAATGATTGATTTAATGTATATATATGATATTAATGAAACATTTATCATTATATAAAAAATAATATATCACTTATATTCTTATCTCTCCATTCACTAAAAAATAAAAATTTCGTTCATACGTGTGTGTGGACTACCACCTCCAAGAACCGATGTGATTCTTTTTTCATTACCATATCACATGGACGATATGTATGATTGTTTATTTAAATATATATTATGTTATTTAAGATATAATTAAGTTTCTATAAATATAAATGTTCATTCCTTCTTTCAATAATGATCATTGATAAAATGGAAATGTTATTCATGTGTACGTATAGCCTACCATCTTTATGATTTTAACATAGTTCATTTTTCAAAACAATATTTTATAGTTGGTTTTAAAAGTATAGTTGATATATAAAGTGACAATTATTTCATTATTATTATGTTATTGAAGATTAAATATTGACCTATTTAACCATAGTCTACCTTCCAAATTCATTTTGGAAATATGATCTGAATATCAATAAAACATCCAATATGAATATAATTAATTATGTAATTTTATATAAAATGGTAATAACTAAAAAAAGTAATAATAATCATGAATAAAGTTAATAGGACTGTAAATAATTACCATAAGGTTATTATTTAGTAATATAAATAATGTATTTGATGAGTCGGACTCGAGGTAGAGGACTTTAAAAAAACATCTTTTAAGGTTTCCCTTCCAATACTTTTTCTTCCAGAAGCATATTCTTCTGAATTTTTGAATAAAATTTTTATTTATGATTCAATGGATGATAAAGGTCATTATTTACCATATTTTAATTTCTTTACAATGTTTTTTAAAAGTAAACTTTTTATGGTTCTATATAAGGGACACCTTACTTTTATAATACCATTTTAAATGTTTCAAATATTCATTTTCTAAATATTTATCTTCCATATCTAAATTCTTATAATAATTTATTTGATGTATTTATATGGACATGGATTAATTATAAATAACATTTTATGACTCATTAATTTATTTAAAATGTCTTAATATTTTATATTTTTACATATTTTATAAAGAATATTTTGAAGTTCTTTACAAAACATAAAAGGAATGATTTTTTATATCTTATATGGTGAAAAACGATTGTCTTATAGTCACAACCATTATTTTATATTTGTTTATCTTTCTAATATTCCAAATATTATTCAAAAAAATACCTTTCCTTTTTTTCTAATTATTTTAAAAAATAGTTTTAAATAGAATAAATATTTTGATCTATTGAATTTTTTTATTGGTGTAAGGGTTCTCTCTAAACCACCTTTTTTCTTTGGGTTCTGATTTTTTCATTTCTTACCCACTTTATATCTCAATTTAATATTATATAAATATTAGAATTTATATTTATATATCTGTAAAATATATACCTAGATTATTCCACCTTAAATTAATGGGGTAATCCATGCCTTATTTTCATTTCTCATATGCCTTATTTAGGAAAAATCTTTTGATTACTGTGTGATGAAAGATTATGCAACCCGATTATTTAGATGGGTAATTCCTATATTAATTCCTTATTATTTATTTAAATTTTATGGCATACATAATCATTTACAAGTTATGTGGGGTGGGCCTAGACAGTTATCTAAATCATTGGGTAAATATTTTTTCTCATGAGACGTTATGTAAAGGATTTCAGAGTAAACCCAATCCACTATGGGAATATGTCAACCTTGTGATGTTGTTTTGGTAGTTAGATAAGACTTTTTGTTATGTCATTTTTTGTTACAACATTTCCAATTTTTCATTATAAAATAATACCATTTTGTTTATGTTATTATCACATGTGATTACTCATGAGAATATGTTTTAAATAAATTATATGTTACTCAGTGATGGTGAAATATATAACTTTTTTTGAAAAACGTTTCATAAGTTTTTCATGATTACAAAGGAACCTTTATGTTTTTTATTTTTCCTTTAATATTTATTATTAAATGTTTTTTTAAAATATTTGGTTACATAAGTTTATTTATTAGTTGATAATGTTTTTATTTTTGGTATACGTTGTGATTTTGAAAAATAAAAAACTTGATAAATTACTCATGAACTAACAAGTTTCTTTATTTATTTTTATATGTCCCTTAATGGTCATTTATTATCATCCCACATTTTAAAATGTATTCCATTTGGATTTAAGGATGTGTAGATACTAGGAAAGGGTTAATATGAAATTTTTTAAGACGTATAATGAAATAAGAAATTATTATATTATAATTTGTTTTGTGGGAGATGTGGATACAAAGTAAAACTGTCCACTTTGTGATGTACTATTTATTTATGTAAGGTTGACGGCTAAATGTTTCAAAAACAATAAAAAAATATCATATAGAATGTAAGAAATTTAATTCTTGTATAAAGACCCTATATTATGTAATTTTAAAGGTACAGACCTTAAATTTTGTATTAGAGGAATAGTTTAGATAACTCTGAAGATTATGATATTTTAATGTAAGGTTAACTTATGTTTTATAGATACCATCATGGTTTTATTACATTAAGGTTGAACAAAATATTAATTCCTAGAAAACCCTTTTTAGTTTTAAAGTGATGGAAATATAAGATAATTAATCATATTTTGGGAGAAATTGATATTATTGAAACCCTTGGGTTTAGTAATAATTTTAGTGAAAAATTTATTTGAGGATGAATTCCTCTTTACATTTTATTTCTATGAGTTTAATGGTTTTAATAAGATTTAGTTTTTTATGATCATTGGAATTGAGGTAATTATGGGTTATTATAGCTTGGGAACATATGTTTTATTATATTGATAACCATGGGAATGAAAATAATTTTTTTGATTAAGTGACTAATGTTATCCTAGGAGAAGTTCACTATAATTTCAGGGAACATTATATGATTAAGATAAATATAATATAATGGAATTTTTTTGAGTAATAAATGTATTCTTATATTTGTTATGTATATATTATTTAATGTATATTTATGGTGATTTGGATTATTTATCAAAATAATTATAATATCTTGATGATTTTGTGATGGCGCACTATTCATGAAGAATATAATATGGCGAAAATATATGGGTCCCTACCACACCCCCACAAAAAGGTAGAGAGGAATCCTTGCGGAACATTAACAACCACCTATTTATTTTTTTCATTTTTTATTTTGATTCTTAACAGGATGCGTACTATCACAATTCTATATTTTTCACATTTGAGAGAAGATTCAACCCACTTCATATTATTAAAAAATATATTAAGATGATGACTGTCTTCTTTTTAAATAGTCTGATGATATTAACATTTCTATATTTTACCATTGAAGAAATACACTCGATGAGTCACATCTCATTGATGTGAAGTGGATTGGGAGATGAGAAGGCTATTTTCCAATTAAACCATTTAAGTATTTTTTACGGTCAGATATGTTGTCATCGTGATGAATTTATTTGTTGTGGATTATATTTTTAACCGATGGATATTTATAAATATCATAAAAAAATTTATAATCACAACATAAATATCCAAAAGTGGCAATTTTTTAATGGGCTGTCATTTAAACAAAATTAATTCCTCAAAAACACAATTACAGATTTATGAAAAAACAATGCTACAATATAATCTGTATCAACGCTTAAAAAACACTGATAAAATGACATATTTTTTCAATTTCTTTTTTAATGTTGATAAAAGTAACCATTTATCAATCTTTTTTACCATAAATAAGAGCGTTTTAATACTAATAGAGAATATTACATAACTTATTTTTTTATATACACATTTGAATATTATTAAATATGATTTTATTATATACACATTTGAATTACTTCATGTCGAATTAAGACTCCCCTTTAACATTTTTCTTAACTTTTGTTTCCTCTATAATTATTTCCATATCCAATGTTTTTGGAAAATGACCATTCATTTATTAGAACCATGGTCAGTATGCTTGGATATTACACATAGCTTCACAAGAATTCTTTTTCACTTAAGCAATCCCATTATTATTCTCTTGGAATATTCTTTCATACTACTATTCTTTTCTATACATTTCAAAATACATGGATTGTTTCAAATGTATATAGTGTATCCTATTCTACCAAAAAATAATTAGGAATTAATATTTTGTTTGGAATTCTTCTTGGAGTACATGGATTTTAATTGAACACCATTCCTACTCTATTTAATATATTTTTTTCATGTAAACCACAGAATTCTCACATGTATTTTTCTAGCTTCTTGGGAAGGTTTTAAACAACAATCCTCTTTCTTTATAACCAAATAAAAAATTAACATTTATTTTCACATGATTTTTAGATTATTTTTCTCTCACATTAAATATAATTGGACATAGTCTTGATTGACATAACAAATTTTATTTTATAATGTGGCCACTCTTTTTGCTGGTACTATAAAGATTACCCTGCCTTTTATATCTCTTAATGATGGAGATTTTGTTACTTATTTTGTTTTAAATATTCAATGACTTAGACTTTATCCCCCTTAATATAGGTTTAAATTTTTTCATGAGTTTACATATTATTCCAAAATCAAATATACTAATTCCTAAACCATGTATAGTACAAGTAATAGCCGAAAAAACATTATCACTTATATTAGGCTGTAATCTTCACAAAATTGAATACTTTATATTTTTTGTAATTTTTTTATTAATTATTAATGATTACTTTGAGGAAAATTTCCTTAAAACTTTTTTATATGATCCCAATATTTGAAAGAAATAAAAATATGTTTTAGATTGTATATAACACACAACACTGAGTTTAAACGAACTATGTAATATTATTGTTTAAATCTTATTGTTATAAACCAGTCATTAAATTGTAATATATGAATATGATTAATTACATTTTGATATATATATATATATATATATAGTTACTAGTCAATATAAACTTACTGATAAATTTTTATTAAATAATCACTCAATTATTAGTAACACAATTTTATTTTTGAAAAATAACTTTTCATCAAAATGGATTTTATTGCATTTTATGAAAAAAAATTATAATTAATTTCTGAAACTTTTAAAAAAAAAATTCATAAAAAGGATAATTTTTTTGAAATCATAATTTAATAATTATCATATGGTGAAATTTCTATATTTTTATAATAAAATTGTTTTTTCAATGATTAGTGAATAATACTGGTTTCCTTAAAACTATATATTATTTTATTGTGTTGACAAATTCATATGGTATATTATATTAGTTTAAAAATATCATTAGTTACTTGTGATTAAATATAATCCAATTATAGTCTTTTAGATTAATATTATTCTTTAATTTTGTTTGAAAACGTTTTTATACTTAAATTGACAATTTCTGAAAAAAACATATTTTCATCGAATTTTTTGGGATTAATTTTATAGTAATTATACAATTTATGTTAATTAAATCATGAAAAATGAAATAAATATTTTGAATTAGGATTTCCAAATTTTATGAACATGTCTTATTTATTTTTAGTCAATATGAATAGTAAACATCATAAATAATTATCATCACTATAAGGGTAAATCGCGTAATTGAGGTTAACAATAATATGATAAGGAATATAAAATGACCACAAAACTTGAATATATCATATTTTATTTGTGTAATTTGAACAATTATATTTAATACTAGAATATATGTCCACATGGTCCCATATTTCTTGTACTTTTACCTTTATAATATGTAAGTAAAAGATAATGTTATAATTTTTAAATTCATTCTTTTAATAACTATAATATTTTGTGACAAGATAAAAATGATTTATGTTGGGTTATAAATATGAATATTTAGTATTTATTAGTTATTTTTATCATGAAAATTTATATAAATTTTTTATTGATTAAATAATTACTTAAATTTCTTACACAACACAAAAACAATATTTATTTTATTAATATAAAAAAAAAATAAATGATTCTAAAAAAATTAAAATCAATATAATTTAAATTAATTTGTTGTGTTGTGTGATTTTTTAGATAAATAAAACAATTTAGGGAATTTTTAATTGAGTATATTCAAATGTCTTAGTTTTCATGTTGTATTCGAAGTTAAATTCAATGAATAATTATGAAATTTACATTAATAATATTTTATGATAATAAATATTCTATTAAATGATGTAAAATTACAAAAAAACATGAATTAATCAACTGATTGTTATGTTTTTGTGAATAAAAAACATGGTGCATTTATTAGAAAATTTTCATTTTATAGTAACTATCATGACCCCTAATTAGTAAAAAATTATTGCATTAGTAATCATCAAAAAGTGTAGCATAGGTTAAAACAAAAAGATAATGCTGAAAACAACACCAATACGTGTCCTTATTTTATTAGATGATTGAATATTTTTTCCATGTTCTTTTTTATTCTAATATATTTATTTGTCTCTATTTTTTCATTGAAAATTATTTTATATAAATTGATTACATTATGAAATTTCAAGAGTGTCCCTCCCTTCACATATGAAAGGGAACCTACTCTACTCTTTTCTTCACACGTAAAAAACCTCATAGTTTGTCAAATAATTACCAAAATAATTTCCTTAATTCCATTACAAAATCTTATAGGCTATGTTTTTGTTAGAAAATTCTCTTGGTAAGGCTTTTTTGTGCCAACCAAATGAGGTTTTCCGAACAAGAGATATCATTATTAACTAAGTGTTTTATTAATTCTTCTTCCACATCCTTCAAATGTTATTTAAACATTATGAAATAATATAGTTATTATCTTCAATATAATCATATGTTTTTATGTTAATGGCAACATATATAACCATCTCTAACCTATATCTAATGATAAAGTAATTCATTTTTCATGTGTACGGTGAACTACCAGCTCGCATACCATTGTAATTCGTTTTCCATCACCACCTCTCATGTATAGTTATAATGACGGATTTAATGTATATATATGATATTAATGAAACATTCATCATTATATAAAAAATAATATATAACTTATATTCTTATCTCTCCATTCACTAAAAAATGAAAATTTCGTTCATACGTGTGTGTGGACTACCACCTCCAAGAACCGATGTCATTATTTTTTCATTACCACATCACATGAATGATATGTATGTTTGTTTATTTAAATATATATTATGTTATTTAATATATAATTACGTTTCTATAAATATAAATGTTCATTCCTTCTTTCAATAATGATCATTGATAAAATTTAAATGTTACTCATGTGTACTTATAGCCTACGATCTTTATGATTCTAACATAGTTGATTTTTCAAAACAATATTTTATTGTTGGTTTTAAAAGTATAGTTGATATATAAAATGATAATTATTTAATTATTATTAGGTTATAGATCATTAAATATTGACCTATTTAACCATATTCTACCTTCCAAATTCATTTTGGACATATGATCTAAATATCAACAAAACATTCAATGTGAATTTAATTAATTATGTAATTTTATATAAAATGGTAATAACTAAAAAAAAGTAATAATAATCATGAAAAAAGGTTATAGGAATGTAAATAATTACCATAAGTTTATTATTTAGGAATATAAATAATGTATTTGATGAGTTAGACTCGAGGTAGAGGACTTTAAAAAAACATCTCTTAAGGTTTCCCTTCCAACACTTTTTCTTCCAGAACCATATTCTTCTAAATTTTTTAATAAAAGTTTTCTTTATGATTCAATGGATGATAAAGGTCATTATTTACCATATTTTAATTTCTTTACAACGTTCTTTAAAAGTATCCTTTTTATGGTTCTATATAAGGGACACCTTACTTTTATAATACCATTTTAATTGTTTCAAATATTCATTTTCTAAATATTTATCTTCCATATCAATATTCTTATAATAATTTTTTTGATGTATTTATATGGACATAGTTTAATTATAAATAAAATTTTATAACTAATTAATTTATTTAAAATGTCTTAATATTTTATATTTTTTCATATTTTATAAAGAACATTTTGATGTTCTTCAAAAAATATAAAACGAATGATTTGTAATATCATATATGGTGAAAAAATATTTTCTTATAGTCACAACCATTATTTTATATTGGGTTATCTTTATAATATTCCAAATTTTCTTCAAAACAAATCCCTTTCATTTTTTCTAATTATTTTAAAAAATGGTTTTAAATGGAATAAATATTTTGATATATTGAATTTTTTTATGGGTGTAAGGGTTTTCTCTGAACCACCTTTTTTTTGGGTTATGATTTTTTTATTTCTTACCCACTTTATATCTCTATTTAATATTATATAA
Organism: Viscum album; assembly: GCA_963277665.1. Lineage (NCBI taxonomy): Eukaryota > Viridiplantae > Streptophyta > Magnoliopsida > Santalales > Viscaceae > Viscum > Viscum album. Next base: position 445,594,557 of record OY728134.1, read on the forward strand.
TTCTTATAAATTCTATTTCTATATCTCCAAAATATATACCTACATTATTCCACCTTAAATTAATGGGGTAATCCATGCCTTATTTTCATTTCACATATTCCTTATTTAGGAAAAATCTTTTGATTACTGTGTGATGAAATATTATGCAACCTGATTATTTAGATGGGTAATTCAAATATTTATTCATTATTATTTATTTAATTTTTATGTCATACATAATCATGTACAAGTTGTGAGGATTGGACCTAGACAGTTCTCTAAATCATTAGGTAAATATTTTTTTCTCATGAGACGTTATGTAAAGGATTTGAGAGTAAACCCAATCCACTATGGGAATCTTTCAACCTTGTGAGGTTGTTTTGGTAGTTAGATAAGAATTTTTCTTATGTCCTTTTTTGCTACAACATTTCGAATTTTTTATGATAAAATAATACCATTTTGTTTATTTTATTTTCACATGTTATTACTCATGAAAATATGTTTTAAATAAATTATATGTAAATTAGTGATGGTGAAATATATAACTTTTTTTGGAAAACGTTTCATAAGTTTTTCATGATTACAAAGGAACCTTTATGTTTTTTATTTTTCCTTTAATATTTATTATTAATTTTTTTCAATATTTGGTTACATAAGTTTATTTATTAGTTTATAATGTTTTTATTTTTGGTATACTGTGTAATTTTGAAAAATAAAAATCTTGATAAATTACTCATGAACTAAAAGGTTTCTTTATTTTTTTTTATATTTCCCTTAATGATCATTTATTATCATCCCACATTTTAAAATGTATTCTATTGGGATTTAAGGATGTTTAGAGACTAGGATAGGGTCAATATGAAGTTTTTTAACACGTATAATGAAATAAGAAATTATTATATTATAATTTTTTTTGTGGGAAAATTTGATACAAAGTGAAACTCTCCACTTTGTGATGTACTATTTATTTATGTAAGGATTACGGCTACATACTTCAAAAAATACAAACAAAAAATATCATCTAGAATGTAAGAAATTGAATTCTTGTATAAAGACCCTATATTATGTAATTTTAAAGGTAAGGACCTTAAATTTTGTATTAGAGGAATAGTTTAGATAACTCTAAAGATTATGATATTTTCATGTATGGTTAACATAAGTTTTATAGATACCATCGTGGTTTTATAACATTAAGGTTGATCAAAATATTAATTCCTAGAAAAGACTTTTTAGTTTTAAAGTGATTGAAATATATGATAATTAATAGTATTTTGGGAGAAATTTATATTATTAAAACCCTTGGGTTTAGTAATAATTTTAGTGAAAATTTTATTTGAGGATGAATTACTCTTTACATTTTATTTCTATGAGTTTAATGGTTTTAATAAGATTTAGTTTTTTATGATCATTAAAATTGGGGTAATTATGGGTTATTATAGTTTGGGAACATATGTTTTATTATATTGATAACCATGGGAATGAAAATAATTTTTTTGATTACGTGACTAATGTTATCTTAGGAGAAGTTCACTATAATTTCAGGGACCATTATATGATTAAGCTAAATATAATATAATGGGATTTTTTTAGGAAAAATGTTTTATTATATTTTTTATGTATATATGATTTGATGTATATTTATGGGGATTTGGGTTATTTATCAAAATAATTATAATATATTGATGATTATGTGATTAGGAAATTTAAAGTTTTGGAATGAGCCATTAAGAGTGATTGATGTTATTTGGAGAAATAATTTATATTTATATTAAAATAAAATATGATCAAATCATTCTATTGGTTTCAATTTTAGTCAGGAATTTTTTGAAGAAATTTTAAGGTTACTTATTTATCAAATGATCTTATATGAACTTTGGGTGTTATTTTGGTGGTTTAAAGCTTGACATTATCTTCCATAATTAAAGCTTTAGTCATTTTTGGAACTATATTACCTTGTAATAACCATATGTGTTTTGGTTAATCTATAAATACAGTAGTAATAAATTTTTATCCTTCTTTGGAATTAAAAAATCTATTAAAAATATAATATATTGCTTTATGCATAAAAAATCATTTTGAAAACCCACCATTTAGATCAAGAGATGATATTTTTTTGGCAATTAATTAAGAGATAAAATTATAGCTGTCAAGTAAGTATATTTATTTATGTTATCAAATTATATAGTAAATGAATTACTAAACTCTATATGACATATTTAAAAAAATAATTATCCTATTTCATTCATTTATGATGATTTCATGTTACTTTTCACAACTCATTAATTTACTATCATTAACTTTGTATTAATCATTCACTTTCATTTGATCAATGATATCTTTCAATATGCATCATTATATAGAGATTATATTTATCCTCCATGTCCATATTTTTACTTCCCACTAATGTTATCCTATTTTGAAACCTACATATGTGTCATCATAGATGAAGTTCATATTTTCTCTTCCGTATTTTCCAAATGATGTTTTATCAAATATTTTTTCTTTGTGAGGTTTCAACAAAGATATTTTCATATATAAAACCCTTGATAACCCTTTTCAATTTAAAATTGTGAGGAATAAATTTATTATAGGGGAGAATGTAACACACTAATATTTTAAAAGAATAACATTATGTTCGATAGTGTATACGACATGAAACATTGATATTAAATAAACCAGAAAATATTATTATTTAAATATGACTATTATAACCTACCCATTAAATTAGAGTGTATGAATAAGAATAACTAAATTGTGAAATATATATAAATTTTCTACTCAATATATATTAATTGATAAATTCATATTAAATAATCAATAAATTTTTAGTAGTCATTTTATTCTTTAAAAATATATTTCTTCAAAAATGGATTTTATTTTTCTGATGAGAAAATATTATAATTAATTTCTAGAAATATTATAAAATTTATTTGATAAAAAGGATATAATATTTTAAATTATCATTTAAAAATTAGTTAATAGTGAAATTTTCTTATTTTATTTAAAAGATTATTTTTAAATGAATATAGAAAAAATCCTTTTTTATTTGAAATTGTATTTTAATTTAAAGAGTTTAAAAATACATATTGAATATTAAATTATTTTTTAAAATTTTATTACTTATTGTTTATTAAATATAATCAAATTATATTCCTTATAATTTATAATATACTTGAATTTGGAATGAAATCATCTTTATACTTAAAAGATTTTTTTCTCAGAAAACCACATTCTGTGACCTTTTACAGGATTAATTTCAATTTGATTTATTCCACTATTATGAAATTATTCATGAAAATTTCATTAAAAATTTGGAATCAGGTGGTTGAAATTTTTTCAATAGGACAGTTATATTTTTTGTCATTATATATAGTAAACATAATAAATAATCATCAACACAGAAATGGTAAATCAGATAATTAAGGTTCAGAATAAAACAATAATAATGCAATATCAAACATAACACATGAAATTATCTTATTTTATGACTGTAATTTCTCCATTTATATTTATGTATCAAATATGTGGAAACTTGGTGGAAATTTTATTTGTTTTTGAAAATTTTAATAATTAAGTAAAACATAAAGGCAAAATGTAAATTTATTTCTTTTAATAGATATAATATTTTTTTATATGGATAAAGAAAATTCTTCTCAGTTATAAATATTAATTTTAAATATAAATGAATTTTTTATCGGGGTAATTTATTTCTAATATTTAGTAATGAAATAACCTTAAATGGTTATGAAATGCTGACACAATATTTAATTAATTAATATATAAATAATATAAATGATTATAAAAATATTAGAATTAATATAATTTTAGTGAGTTAATTTTTCCCACAAACTTTTCTGATAAAAAAATATTATGGATTTGTTAAATAGTTAGATTATAATTCTATTAATATTATGTAGTTTTTGAAATCAGATTCAATTAATAGTTCCAAAATTGAAATTCATGATATTTTATAATGAATACTATTTTATTAAATGATTTAAAATTTCTAAAAAACCTACCTTCAACCATTATATTAAGATATGTTTTAAAATATTGAAAAACATTTATTATTCAATTTTTCTTTTACAGTAATTATCTTGGACCCTAAAGTGTATAACATTTTGTTAAAGTGTTAATCATCAAAAAGGGTTAATACAATATAAAAACAAAAGATAATGATAAAAAATCACCAAATATTGTCCAAATTTGATTTTATGAGAGGATTTAGACCCATCCTCACCTTATCAATGAATTTTATCAATTTGGATCCATCTGTCCCTAACAATTATTCTATATCAATTCAATAATTTATGAAATTAGAAGAGTTCCCCTCCCCTCACTTATAAAAGGCATCCTCATCCCCTCTTTACTTTAACTTTAAAAAACATTTTTTCTGAAAACACATTACTTACTTAACTTACCATATCATAGAGTCTTTTGTTATTATAAAACCCTCCTAGGTAGGATTTTTGTGTAATCCTAAATAGGATGTCTGAAGAAGTGGTATTGTTCTTAATCGATCATCTTTTTGTTTTATCTATTCTTCCACATATTTCAAATATTATTTAACAATTATAAAATAATAAAAATTATTTTCTTACATGTACATATATGTAATTATTTTAATTTTAAAATATAATACCATATCTAATCTTCATAAAATGTTAATGGAATCCATCGTTTGTTTGTATGGCGGACTACTACCTCTCGAACCGATGTATTTCATTTTACATCACCACCTATCATGGATAGTTATAATGATGGGTTTAATTTATATATATGATATGAATAAAATATTTATATTTATATAAATATAATATATCACCTATTTTTTACCTTTCCATTCATAGAAAAATGACAACGTTGTTTGTGTGTACGGGTGGACTACAACCTCTGGAAAGTGATATGATTCATTTTTCACTACCACGTCACATGGATGATATATATATAGTTCTGTATATTTAATGAAATTATTATTTATTTATTATATAATTTCCACTATTTAAATATAAAATAATAATTACCATATTTCCATCATGATTATTGCAAAATGGAATGATTACTCATGTCGATGTATGACCAATCGTCTCCATGATTGTAATGTAGTTCATTTTTCAAAGCCATATTTAATGGTTTGTTTTAAAAAACATTATGTATAAATTTTTTTATTATTTGATTATTATTTTTATATAGATGATCAAATAAATACTCCTTTGACCATAGTCAACATTTCATATTTTTTTCAACATATGATACGAATTTCATCAAAACACAAAATTTGAACTTAATTGATTATGTAAATGTATATAACATGGAATAAGAGAAATAAAAATTATAATAAACTTAAAGAAATAAAGTAAATAATTAACATAATTTTATTATTCTGGAACATAAATAAAATATGTGATGAGTCAGGCTCGAGGCAAGGGAATTTCTTTAAAAAAACTCTTTTAAATTTTCTCTTCTAAATATTTTTCTTACATGTCCATATTATTATAATTATTTCAATAAATTTTTTATTTATGTTTCAGTGTATGGTAAAGATCATGTTTACTATATTTTTATTTCCATGCAATGTATTTAAAACTGAATCAGGGTTTTTTATAAGGTAAACATTAATTTAAAAACAATGTTCAAAATGGTTTAAAGATTTAGTTTTTTATATATTTCACATCCATGTCCATATTTATAAAATTATTTGTTATGAATATAAATGTAGCTAAATTGGTTTAAAAGGAAATTTTATGTCACTTTTGAGTTTCTTTGGAATCCTTTAAAAATGAAATTTTATTATATTTCATTCATAATGGTTTGACTTTAATCATAAAAGGAAAAAGGGATATTATATTTTAACACATACATAGTTAATTATTTTTCTTCATGTGACAACAATTATTTGATATTTTTATTTCATTATAAGCATCCTTATTTTATTCAAATAAAAAATCTCTCCTCACCCTTATTTTATGTATTTTAAAAAATGGTTTTAAATAGAATGAATATTTTGATATCTAAGAATTTTTTACTTGTGGTTGTAAGGGATCTCTCTAAATCACCTTTTTCTTTTCGTTCTGAAATTTTTCTCTCTAAATCACCTTCTCTATAAATTTAATTTAATCTGATAATTTTAAATTATATTTATATATTTCTCACATTTATACATAGATTATTCTCCCTTTATTTTATGGTGTGAGACATGCCTTATGTTCATTTCCAAAATTCCTTATTTATGAAATCTCTTTTGATTTTTATATAAGGAAATATTGTGCTATAAATTTATTTAAATGGGTTACTATTTTTTCTATTAGTTATGATTTTTTTGGCACACATAATCATGTACATGTTATGATGGGTGAACCTATATAGAGTTCCTATGAATTGTTTAAAACCTTTTCTTCATGAGACGTTATATATGCTATTAGGGATTATTTCTAAACTTCTATGGGACTCTATCAACCATGTAATATAGTCTTAATGTTTATAGTTGAATTATATTTTTTAATGTTTTGTATTGGTACCCCATTTATAATGATACCAAGTTCTTTGTGTCATGATCAGATGTGATTATTCATGAGCTTATGTTTGAAGTAATGAATATGTTACTTTATAAAAGTGAAATATATAAATTTTTTTAAAAATAATTCATAATATTTTCAGGATTTAAGAGGCACCTTTATTTGTTTTATATTTTTTAAGAATTATTATGAAATGATTTTGGAAAATAATAGGGTAGAAAAGATGATTTCTTATATAATAAAGTTTTTACCTTTAGGCTAATATGAGATTTTAAAAAGATAAATAATTTATAAGTATTCATAAATTATCATGTTTATTTCCTTATTTTTTATATGTGACTCACTAATACTTTTTTCTCATCCAACATTTTAAATTTTTTCATGCATTTTTAAGTAATGTTAGGGAAATATGAGATCTAGATAAAAATTGTGATGATATTCCATGAAAAGGAAACTTTTTATATCATATAAGATTTGTTTTGTGTAAAAAATGGATACTAAGTGGAAGCTACCAATTTGTAATGCGATATTTATTTATTTAATGGTGATATCCTAATTCCCTAAAACTATAAAGCAAAAATATCTTCTAGAATTCAAGAAAATGAATTCTTGACTAAAGACACTGTATTATTTAATGTTTATTTTTTAATAATTATATGATTTTTTTACCATATATTAATTAACAGATTCATTAAAATTTCTCCTTTTCCAATTTTGGTTAGATTATTCATTGAAACCTACCCTATACATGAAATCACAATTAGCATATACATAAATTTATTGGATGATTGGTACATTTTGAATTCATCCTATAGTAGATTGATAATTAGATAATGCCAAAATATTTTTCCAAAAGATATATTTCTTATAGAATGAGATTCTTCTTTATAGTGGAATGTGGTAGATACTCTTCTCTAATTATATTCGGATGACTTAGTTTATGTCACTTCTAGATTTACAAATTTAATATCTAGTTCATGATTATTGATATTGAGGAAATTTTTCTCATCTTATGTTGACTTCAATCATTCATTAAAATGCTTTTTATTCTTATAAACCTGATCTTCAAGCATTTTATTCTTTACTTGTTAGGAAATTTCAATCTCTTCATTCCTGTTGGGATTGATCCTTAATTGAGTATCCTTTACAACAGTCAATTATTTTGATGAATGATTATTTTCTTCATGCATTTTCATAGCTTATTAACTATCATAGATTGTATTAAAATAGTCATTTTCAATTTTATAGAATATTTTTTTAAAATATAAATTCATATCACTTAGGTATCTAACTTATTTAGATAATTTTACAAAATTCACCACCTTATTCTCAAATTAATTCTCAAAATGTTTATACTCATCTTTAATGTGTGTGATCTTATCATGTATGATTTTCATAAAGTTATATATAAAAATTAATACATCATTGGTAAAATAATATATCATCCCCTTTGAAGCACCAATGATGTCATTTCATGAATCCTCATAATTATAATAATCGCCACTTTTTGTTGGATCATCTAGAGGACAGTTTTATATGATATTTTAGTTACTTCTTCTTCAAGTAGAGATAGTGAGCTACCACATTTATAATTTTTTTTTCTATTGACATGGAAATATATTTCATAAAAAATTATTCATTTTTCATTCATGATGTAAAAACCAAATATTTTAGAATATATTTTTCTTTAAGTAAAATTTATTTCTTAGTACCTTGTTCTACACACAAACCCCAGTATATTTGAATTATGATATAGGCAACCATTATAATCTAGTCATTAAATTAACTGTTATGAAATATAATAACAAAAATATGAAAAATATTTATAAATGATTCAATTAAAATCAGATATATATAATAATAAATAATAAATATGTATTTGGCTTTCAATAGAATCATTTTATGCTCAAAAAATGTGTTTTATTCAAAAAAGGTTATTATTTCATTTTACGTTAACAAAAATTATAATTAATTTATAAAACTTTTATAAATTTTTGTTGATGAAATGAGTTATTTTTTTAATTATCATATCAATATTATCTTAGGGTTATTTTTTATTATTTTCCGTAAAAGATTTATTTTTCAGTGAATAGTGAAAATACTGATTTTTGTAAAAACTATTATTTTTCAAAGTAAAAGTATCATTATGTTTTGAATATGATCTTATTATAAGATAACCATACTTTAATTATAAATAATATATTCAATTATATAATAATAATAATAATAATAATTTATTTTGTTATAAGTTCATTTTGCGACCTAAAAACACATTTTTCTAAAAAACGTTTTTTTGCATGTAATGATTCTTATCTTAAAAAGATGAAATTTAACATTATTTAATAATTCATTAAATAAAATTTATATAACATATTCTAATTCATATATTTTTACATTGATTTTATTGTTTTTATAAGTAAATTAATGTAACTAAATTATGTTTTATGCTTAAATATTCATTTTTTGAAAGAAAGTTTTCATTACGGGTTGCACACATATTTAAAATTAAATTATTCCACATATATAAAGAAAATATAAAACAATGTTTTGAATATTTTAAATATTAATAAATAATTTACTGTAATAAGTTCAACTTAATTATTTTTTATAGTGATTAGTAAGAATAGTAAAAAAAATTAGTGTGGTTAGGGTTTAAATGATTTTATTAGGGGTTAAACCAAGAGATAATTGTAGTATTATATTCAAAAATACTATAATTAATATTATTTGAAGATATTTCCACCATGTATTATAATAACATCAAATACATATCCATTTTTAGCTATATTCCCATGAAAGTGATTATATATAATTGAAATCTTTGAAGAAATTCCTTGTGCATCCCTCACCTAACTTATAAAAGGGAACCCCTACTCCTCTATTATTCACAATATCTGAGAATTATATATGATAAAATACCTAATAAAAATCCCTATTATAATAATTTACATCATCATATATCTTCTAGAATTCTTTTTATAAAAATCCTTCGAGGCTTAATGAGTAATCCAAAGTGGGTCTCTCAATTAAGAGGTATAAATTGGAACCAAGATCTTTCATTATTATTTTATTATTTTACATTATATTTAATTGTCTTATCCATAAAAAATGAAAAATACAGTATCAAAAATATAATATTAATTTATTATTATTATGGTTCAACAATTTTCCACCCATTATTTTTCAAATGGTAAATAAAAGTATTACTCATACGTACGCGTGGACGGCCGCCTCCACCCAGCAATACGATTCATTTTCCATAACCATATTTCATGGATGGTTATAATTATGTATTTATTGTTTTTAAATAATATTTATATAATATTTATTCTTTTTTAATTATAATATCATTTATACCTTATTACCTTCAAAACTATTAGTAAATGATAACATCACTTGTGCGTATGATTGGACTACCACCTCCAAGAATGTGATGTGATTTGTTTATCATTTTTTATTTATCTGGATAGTAAAAAGGATATATTTAATAAAAATATATAATATTTATGACGTAATAGTGATTCAATAAAGGTTAATTATGATTTACCTTTATTTTTTTCTTCCACCAAAAGGCAGAATCATCGATTCTGTGTACACGCGAATTATCATCTCCATAATATAATGTAATTCATTTTTCATCACCACTTAATATAAATGGTTATATATATATGTATAATGATTTTATATTATTTTTATATCATTGTTAAAATTATTAATATATATTAACAATGATAAAGGTTCAATTATTGTAATCACCAAACTAAAATATACATGAAAAAACAAAGTAATTAACAAAAAAATGTTGAATTTAATATATAATTGTTAATAAATGAGTGTTGAAATGATATAAGTTGACCATATATGATATTATATGTATGAATATTATTATTTTAAATAATTATGATAAATCAAAATTTATTATTCATGATGTTATAATTCTTATGAATCAACTCACATTTAAGTTAAAGGTTTCATCTCAGTTTCTCTATAATGAGACATGTTTTAATATTATGTGAAATTTTAGTTTTCAAATTAATTTGAACCACCCAAGAATGTATTTTGGAATATTTCATGATTTAATTCCAGTTATTTATATAAATACATATTTTTCAATCTTCGAATGACTTTTTCTTCAAAAACTCCAATCTTCATTAGGGTTATTTGTCTCAATTTTGTTTCATTGAGACAAATTTGATGTTATAAACCAATATAATTTCATTATATTCATGTTATTTAACAATAAATTCGTTTTCCTTCCCTTTATGAGGATTATAATTAAAAATTTACCAAGGTGGTATGTTTTTTATGTTACTATTTCATTTTTAACAAGATTATCTATGCATAAATTTTCTGATTATGAAATTATATGACATTATAATAGAAGTTTTTGAAGGAAAAAAATGACATAATTTATCTCTTTAACCATGAGTAACGTATTCTATGCCTATATTTTATTTAAAATATATTCAATAATATTTTTAATATTCTATAATGATTCATGAAAGTTATTTTTAATTATTTTTAACTTAAAATTTTTTTAAATCACTTTTTTTATCATGTTTCAAATGGGGTACTTCTAAATTTTTATAGAAAATGAGAAAGGAATTTTTTAACATCAACTGCATGAAAAAAATCCATTCATTATTAAAACTTTATTTATTGAATATTTATTTAAAATATTACTAATTTATTTCTAAACAAAATATTATCATTTTTTTGTTTTAAATTATTAGATATTAAATATGTGAGTTCAAAATTAAAATGGTATTTTCCTCAAGAATTGGTCTATTTCTCTTTTAAATGTATTTTTTATCTATAAAAAATTCATTGTATGTTTCTTATGAATTAATGGATATATGATCCAATGATATAATCCTTATTATTTTTTATATATTTTATGGTTGTGGTTATTAAATTTTTATGAAAACCATGAAATTTCCATGAGTTATGATTTGATGACATGATGAATTTTTTATGATCTTATGGTACATATATGTGTGGTTTTCATCATGTTAATGGTTCAAAATTAAATTTATTTCTAATAAATTAGGTAATGATGGATATCTTATGAGATAATAAGTAATATAATGGGTTGTGAATCGGGTTCATTAAGGTAATTGTTTCATTAAAATATTCTTAGTATTGAACCTTGACTAGGGAAATGATGGAATGGGGAGTAAACCCATCACACTAAGATGGACTTGTGAGTAAACATTGTCTATGGAAATAATGGGATGGAGAGTTAACCTAATCCATTATGATATTATTACCATTGAATCATAATTAATGAAATGATTTTCTATTCTTATGTTTATGGAAAAAAACATATATCTTATGCTAACTATATATAGTAATGCATTGTGATTGATTATTGAAGATTACCCACTCTTATGTCTTATATATTTTGATTGATAAAACATTATGTCACTTTTCCTGATCATGATCTATAAATTAACGAGTATGACTTTTTAATTTTAGTTTTAAATTATCATACCATAATTCATATCTTATGATCACTTATAATCATTGATTGATATCTCTTATGTTTACCCTTATTTAGAATCTAAGCTCATTAGGTCTTATGTTTCCATTCATGAGGTTATAGAGAATGGTTTTAAGTATTCTATGTCTACAAATGGTGTTGCTGGTGAATAAGTTAATGATAAATGACATAAATCATTAATCTAATGGGTTTTTTTTACCCATGTTTCCAAATACCGTGAACATTTTCTATTTTTAATTAATAGTTTTGATATGTAATGAATATTTTCTAATAAAATGTAGTGTTTATGTATTAAAATTTTTGTTCTCTATACTTGATCTATCATTCTCCATATTAAAACAAGGGGAAAATTAATTTTCTTTCCATTTTTATAATTGGTATTCCTTCTCATTGAAAGTCTCTTTAATATAAAATTTTTCAATAGATATAACAGAATGAACTCTACATTGGTTACCTTTAAATAGAATATAGACATTGATCTGGTATTTTTAGTGAGGCTTTTCTCAATTTCATTCCATCTAAATTCCTTATATTCTTTAGTTTATTGATGTAGATATCTCTCAAGTATGTTTTTATGTGGACCACACAGGATTATTCTAATATTCACTTCATAAGGCATTTGGAAAGGGAACTCTAAGATTAAAAAAATCTTCACATAATTACACTATTGATATTCTAATTAAAGGTGGAAGTATGTTCTCTTATGGAACTTACTATGATCACATGGGACATGTAAAACACTGAGAGGTGGGGTTGATTGGTGTTGTTAACTTCTCATTAAATTAAAATTGTATCCCTATTTTACCTCTATACTTCTCTATTGAAGGGATAAATCCCTATTTCTCTAATTTTATTTTTATTCATGTAGTTATAAATATGAAACTGCAATATTAAGGACACCAATGTCTATTAATGAGGTTCACCACTAATAAAGATGACTATATCCCTAGTGTATGATGGTTGTTATATGATGAACTCGTTTTTAATTCATATTTTTGTGTAATTTATTCATGATTTTAAATTTATTTTAATGAAAATTCTCAAATAATTAATTTTTATATTGGAATATGGATAAAATAAATTTGATGAGTTAATATTTTTTTAATGTAAAAATATGCCACTTATTAATGTTTTATCTTTATTTGACAATATTTTATTGAATTTTTTAATATTTTCAATGTTTTTTTAAGTAAAACAATATGGGAATCCTCAGGATAGCACTCAATATATGGAAACAAATCCACATACGAATACCCATAAGGGGTCTAACAAGCCAAGAAGTCCACTAGGAGAACCCACTCAGGTTTTAGAGAAGGAATAGCCCCACAGGGGTGAGTGGGAGCATGCATAGCATTATTGGGATAAGGCTTTCACGAGCCATGAATATTGGAATGGAAAATATGTGTGCGTGATGGTGTAGCCATGATCTCATCCCTAAAGTAGGTGATATGATCCTGAATGTCATTCCTTTTTATAAATACAAGTGTACATTCACACTAATTTTCTATGTGGGATGTCATTTTATGTGTCACTATTCACAGTTCATAAAAGAATTATATTATTCATTGGCCATATGACCCCTACCCTTGGACACACCTTTGTAGTACTATCCTCCATTATTGTTATTCGACATCGCCTGTCACAATTTTCAATCACTAAAAAATCTCTATCTCCATCATTGGAATGATCAAAATTAACCTATGAATCATCATAGAATCTTGGAAAAACTTTGGATCACATATGGAATCTTGTGTGACCACTAAAAAGATAATTTGAAGAAGGGTGATCATTTCATGATAGAGAGAGGCTCCATTCAGTCTCTAAGAATTACATATGGATTAAATGATAAAACCTAACCTGTAGACACCCGATATTTGATATGGATACACCAAGAGAGATTGACTACACTGAAGGCTCGCAAGGATGAAGTGTTCAATCAATATCCAAATCTAGACTAAGGAGATATAGGTTCAACTATGTCATGCAAGTAGGGGAATAGATTTATGAAGAAAATATAAAATATACTTCATGGAGTATAATTTGAAAAAGTTATGTGATCTTTGAGAAGTTTGGCCATGTGACATCTAGGAATGAACAACTATGAAATGATAGATGATGTTGCTGCTATGGTGAAAGCACTAATGGTAGTACCATTAATGACTAATGGTTGAATATATGAGAAGTATTATGATTGTTTTAATGGTAGATGATACTACTAATATTGAAGTAGTAGACGTTCCATAATTGAGGAGAACATATGAAGGTACCATGAAGAAAGCAATGGTAGATGAGGTATCGATGGTAGATGAAGCACCAATAGTAGATAGTATGAAATGGTAGATGTAACATTATCACATGTTGTGTTATATTGAGAATGAAATGGTTGACCGTGAAGATGGAAGTACCATACAGATACCCAATATTAGTTGTTTCTCCCATCACTGTGGAATACATGTCAGTCCAAAAATATAGAAATTATATATAATTCAGTAGATTTAATCTGGAATAAATTTGAATAGATATATCCATCATTCTTTCAAAGATATAGGATGATATTATTAATTAGAAACAAGAGAGATAGAAGGTACTCTTCCATCTATAAATATAAAGGTATTTCTTCCCCAAAATGGATTAGGTATTACATCAGTGTACTACTTCTTTTCTTTGTTTCCTTTACTTTTATTCTACTATATTTTTAATTTTTGTTATTTTCGTCAATATAATTCATTCATACTATTTTAATTCAAATTGAACCTTATATATCATTCCATATGTTTCTTTCATTTTCAATCTCTTTCAATCTATTCTTCTACATTCTTCAATTATGACATCTTACACTCAACAGTGAGTGGATAACCAGAGTCTTGTCCTCATGGGAGGATATGTGTTTCACTAATTATGTTTTTAAATAATTTAACATTTAAAATATATTTATGGTTAATGAAAGTGAAATACAAGTGTGTGGAAATTTTCCACCAGAGAATTGATCTTAGATTAACTTCAACTCTTCTATTTAAATATTTTCCATCTATTTAATTGAACACAATATCTTTATATGATAATTTTGTTAGATTTAGTAGATGAAATGACATATAATGGAGTTGGGTTTGGGAAGATTCCACAATCTATAATGATTTGTGTCATTAACATTGATAATAGGAGGAGGTCAATTCATGTTTCTTTAGGCATTCAATATTTCAAAACCAATGAATTTATAAATAGTAGTTAAAGAATTATATTTCAAAATTTAACTTTAAAACTGAATTTAAATAACAATCAAGGAATAATGATGAAGGAATATAAAATAGATCCTAAAGGTAAATTTCATTCTTTCTAAGCAACATTCTGTTTCTTTGCATGTTAGTTAAGAATTTATCATTTATTTCATAAAAAAGGTAGTATTGGGGGAATTTTAATTAGTAAGTCAATAAAATGTGATGCTTCTCATGTGAGATAAACTTGGTTAGCCACTATGTTTCACTTGAAAAATAGAAATTTTATATTTTTCCACACCACTTGATAGTTGTGTGTAAAAAAAAATCATTACCGAGGATCCAAATGGTTTCTTTCTTGTTTTTCCTTTTTAACATTATAAATATTTTTCAATATTTTTAAAATTACAAATTAATTAAAGTCATTATCCATAATGTTTTCAAATAATTTTTTATGCATGAAATTATTACACATAACTACATGAAGAGAAAGAATTAGAATTTGATTTTAACAAATCACAAGTGAAAGAAAATGTGATACGTGTACAAAAACTAAATAGAAAATATGATAGAGTGTTTTAGTATGTTTGTGAAGTACTAGAGCTACCCCAACCTGAACTAGAGTAACAACACGTAGTAATTGTTTATTTTTATTATCAAATTCATTAAGTTTAGTCGAAACATATTGAACATCAACAACCCAACCATTTAGAGGATTGAATCAATGATTACCATGAAGTGATGAAGAGTGAATATTATGAATCCATTGAAAATTTAAATATAATAGATAAAAAAACTAGATCAATATTAGATTGTATGTGTAAATGATGAAATGGAATAGAATCTTTTAGACATCAAGGTTGAAACATCGAAGCCTTTGTAGTAGTGTCTGTCCATGAAAAAAAACCTCCCATTTGGCGGAATTGGAAGAAAATATGAAAGAGACTCAATATATACCTCATTCTAATAAAATAAAAATTTAAGAGGAAGTTACCACTAAATAATATGTTAAATAAATACCTAGAAATGGAGATTTTCTTTTCTTAAACATGATCTCATTTGATTAAATTCAATCTGAATCAAGTGTAAAATCCAACTATTTTTCCTTTTCATATTTTTCCAATCCATATTTTGTATTAGATGTAGAAGAAGGGAATGAACTAGATGAGAAACACATGAAACTTCATGTACTTATTTAGCATTCATTATAGGAAGTCCTTGAAGAAATACAATTGGTTCAGCCCAATGAAAACAAGATGGAAGCTACTTAACATGAATGTTATAATTCGTGTTTACATTATGAATGTTTAAATTCTATCAAATTGAAATTAAATTCTAAACTACAATTTGAAGATTCAAATGGTGCAGCCCATATTGAGCAATAACAGGACAACAAATATGAGGAGGTTGCACAAGTATCAACCATGGGGGATGA
The DNA here is from genome assembly GCA_963277665.1 of Viscum album. Lineage (NCBI taxonomy): Eukaryota > Viridiplantae > Streptophyta > Magnoliopsida > Santalales > Viscaceae > Viscum > Viscum album. The sequence continues at coordinate 445,611,201 of OY728134.1, forward strand.
GGATCCATACTTAATCATACTCTCACTATGCATGTTAAACCTAATTGTGAAGGGAGTGGATTTTGTGCACCCAATCCATGGATTATTCCTCACTAACAAATAAGTAGTTAAAAATGAGAAAATATAATTTTGGTATTTGTAATCCAAGAATCTCCACCCACTTCTTGATTATAGATAATATCTAGTACATCTCTTCTAGAGGCAGTAAAAATACAATCCCACTCGAGTCATCATTCCAAGATTTATTAGTTTACTTTATTTCTAGGAACATGTAATCTCATTCTTAGGATTAGTCTAGTATAAAACATAATCCCTTTATCTTATTGATCTTTAATGACATTATCGTTTTTTTTAATTCTCTAATTTTATTTTCTAGGTCTATGATGTCACATGTTATCCCTTAAACAATAATGATAAGAGTTTAATGATGCTACTTGAGAATAATGAGTTTATTCTAAAAAAAATTAATATTTAAACTCCTTTTATTTTTCTAAGATACTATTTTGATCTTCAAATATCATCAACTATATTAATTTTTCAATTTCATGCCCATGATTTCCATTACTTATTTACTAGATATATTTATGACACATGGGTTTATTATGAACCATTTTATTTCATGTTTTAGATTCCAATTATAATGATATTAGATTAGTAATATGAAAAATTAAATGATCCAGGTGATTCAGGGATTTTGAAATGATGACTCAAGGTTTTAGGGATTTGGATGATTCATCTAAAACAAATTTCCCATCCATTTTTCACACTTTTAATTTTATAAATTCTTCTGAATTTATTTAGTACTCTTTTTCAAGCCTGGAGTTATTTTCCCAAATCATATTTTCTATAAACAATAAGACTTCTAGATGAAATAATTTTTATTTTATCTTGAGAATATTTCTTGAGTAATATTATGTCATATCATCTACTATAACTTTCATTAAATCTTATTTAAGATATTAATATTTAAATCAACATATAAAATGATTCAGACATTTTTATTTACCATCCCTCACCTTTGATAATACCTTTTACATTCATCATTGAGTTCCCTATAGGGACCATTAATAAACATTTTAGGGATGTGGAATATTTCAAGACATATTTATCCATTCATGAATCCTCCAAGAATTTTACATGATATTTAAAATTTGATGTTTGAGGTTGAGGGAATTCAGGGCATAAGGGTGAACTACATTGTAATGAAAAATTATCATGGTTCTAATGTGGATATATAGAAATTAATTTTATTAATTAATTATGCTTTATTATTTTCATTTTTTGGAAAAAAAATAAAACTATAAAAATTGGTTGCATCTTGGATGAATAAGAATTAACCATTACTAGACTAATGATTTATATCATATGTGGTTAGCAGGTGGATGTGATGATTATTACAAGAATGAATTTTGATAATATGAAAAATTATGAAAACTTATTTTAACAAAAAAAAAAAAAAATAATCCATAAGGTTAAATTCATTTATTATGATTTCTTTGATTATAACCTTACGTTGATCTTATTAAAGTGGGAGTTATTAGTTTCATGGGTAGAAATTATATTAATATTTTACTTTGGATATAAAGCTTTACAGTTTAAAGATAAACCACCTCTTTGAGACTAAATTTTTTTCACATTATTTATTACCAGACTTACACATCAAAATCATTAGTAACATAATTATAGAAACCTCTTGATTTCATGCAACTTTTTTCTTTACAATGTGGATAAAGAAGTTTATTTTAATGCCTAGGGATAGGGAGTATGTTCTCATGATAGGAGTAAAACTATACTTCACTTTTTTATCATGACTGGTCAGAGAAATGAATCCAAAAATGAGGTAGATCTTGACTTGGAATGTGTAACAATAATAAATTGATAAGCTTGAATAGATAAAAAGAGACATTCCACCATTTTCAATGGGAAAAAGAAAAATTTCCTAGTTTTACTATTTATCTGAAAATTGTAAAATTGAATAGATGTTTTATACGGACATTAAAATTTTTATTTTACATTGATAATCATTTTATTATTTCATTAAAATTTAAAAAAAAATTTAATTGGTTCCCTCTTTAATTAAATTTTGAGATTTTATACATGAGTACATGAATATTTTATGTTTGGGGGTATTGATGAACTCATTTTAAAAGCATGTTTTTATGTAATTTATTCATTATTTTAAAAGTATTTTAAAGAATATAGTTATTTAATTTTGTTTTTATTAAAATATTTTTAAAATATATTTGACAAATTAATAAAAATTTAAATGAAAAAAACTTGGATTATAAATGTTTTAGCTTCATCTAATAATTCTTAGTGGAGTTTTTTATTATTTTTAATGTTTTTAGGTAAAAAATATATCTATACCTAGGTTATCCCTAAACCAGTGCCCAAAAAGCCAATTAAATATCTCCTTTAAGGGGTTGACTAAACACGATGGCCTCTAGGAGAGCCATCTCATGTGAAAAATAAAGAACTAGATCATGGGGAGGATCCCAGAGAGCATAGGTGGGCCAAGTCCTAAACAGGCCACACATGCTGGCATGGACCATCTATGTGTTCAAAGGTGTAGCATGAGCACATCCCCATAGCATGGGATCTGATCCATGATGCCACACTTCTTTATAAATTGTAGTTTGTAATAATGAAAATTTCTAATGTGAGATGCCATTTTATGAGGAATTCTTCTTACTTGAAAAAATTCAACCATTATAATTTTTTCTGAATTCCCCCTCCCTCATACACATATCACCACCACACTTCACTATTTCCATCTCTAGACACTACATTCCACCATATAAAATCCCGATATAACCTCTATCTCTAACATTTAAAATATCGAACTCAAGATAAGTAACATCTCAAAATCTCAGAGCATCCTTGGATAACAAATAGAAACTTGACTAACCACTATAAAGATCATTTGATGTATGAGCCATATATGATTGATAGAGGCTCCATCTAGACACTATTAAAGTTAGATTTATTAAAGGAGACGACCTACCCTATTTCCACCATGTTTTTGTTTTGGATACACTATGAGATCTTAAATATACAGATGGATCACGATGAAGGATTTGTTGAACCAATATCAAAATGTACACTGAGAAGATATAGGGTTGGCTATGTCATGATTGGGGGGAATGGATGTGGAAAGCTTGTATGAAATTGGATCTACATAGTATAATGAAAAATAGGTATGTAGGCTAGGGGAATTTTGGATATATAACATCTGGGAAGGAATGGATAAGAAACAATATTTGATGCTTCTACCATAGAGGAAGCACCAATAATAGTACCATTATGAACCAATGGATGAATATATGTGCCATGGTACTCTTGTTGAAATGGTACATGTTACTACCGATATGGAAACAATAGATGTTCCATAGTGATGGATAAATCATAGAAGTACTATGATGAAGGAAATGGTTGATGAAGAAATGAAGGTATATGAAGTACCAATAGTATATTACATGCAATGATAAATTAGTAGAGATTATTAATCTAAGATAACACTACCATCACTATGGAATAAAATTCAATGCTAAATTTTGGAAATTCATGATAAATCAATAGAATTAATATGACCAATATTTTAATAGATATATCCAGCCTATGATCTGATATAATGAAATATATGGTTGATATAAAAAAGGAGAGAGACAACGAATTTCACCCCCTATAAATATAAGGTTGATACTGCCCAAAAAATATTGGGGATTTCACAAAGATTCTACAACTTTTCTATTGTTTATTTACTTTGGTTTCATAATATATTTATTTTTAGTTTATTTTCTTCAATTTAATTCATGCATACTCTTTTAATTCAAATTGAACTCTCTATTTATTTCCCTATGTTTCTTTCTTTACTTCTCTATTTCTCACATTTCATCTATTCTTCTTTATTCTTCCATTATGTCCTCTTTCACTCTAAAATGAGTGGATAACTTGAGGCTTTTCATCAAGGGAGTATAGGTGTTTCAAAAATTATGTTCTTAAATTATTTAATGTTTATAATCAGCTTCTAGTGGATGAAAGTGAAATTTTTAATGGTGGTGATTTTCCACTATGAAATGGATGTTAACATCACTTATATTATTTTATTTAAACATTTTCATACCCTTTAAATGAACATAAGATCTTTATATGATTAGTTTGAGGTATTAATTAGATGAAATATCATATGATGGAGTTGGTCTATGAATATTGCACACTCTCAACAGATGTGTGTAATTAACCTATATTATTAGGGGAGTTAGAACTGTGTTTTTTAGAAATTCAATATTTCTTAACCAATAAACCTTATAATAGTAGTTTAATAATTAGATTTCATAATTAATCTATCTAAATAAATTTAAACAACAAACAATTAATAATAATTAAGGAAACCAAATCCAAGTATAAATGATGTGTTCTTTCTTTCTAACCCATTTTCTGTTTTCATTGCATGTTACTTTAGAATTTACTGGTATTAAAGAGGGTGCTCTCCCATTCAGCTATCTTGGGGTTCCAATATTTTTGGGAAGACCCAAATCTAGGTACTTTTCCAACATTTTTGATCAAATCATACATTGGTGCTCTACTTGGAAAGGTAAATCTTTGTCCATGGCTGGCAGAATATGCCTGGTTAAATCTACCATCATCTCTAATGTGGTTTACTCATTCATGATATAAAAATGTCCTAGAAGTAGCATTAAAAAACTTAATACTTTCATTAAAAAAATTTATAGACCGGTAATATCCTTGAATGAAGGCTTTTAACAATTCCTTGGAAGAAATGTTGTAAACCTTTAGAGAATGGTGGTATTGGAATTAAAAATCTTAAAATGTTTAATGATGCTTTGTAATCTAAGCTTGTCTGGAGAATGATTCATAATTTCAATAATGCTATTTATTTTCTCAAGAAATGATTTCTCAAAAAACTTCAAAAAGGAAACTTAAATTATTTTCAGTCCTCTATCTGGCCCTCTATTAGAAATATTTATCATAAGATCATGAAAAATGCTAGATGGTTAGTCAACGCTGATTCTTCATTGAAATTATGGATTGATAATTGGATTGGTTCTTCCTTTTCTTCTTTGTTACCTCCAAACCATTCTCCTCAAAACATAAATATTTCCATTAAAGATGTTATTCCCTCAGACAAACATGATATTTCTGATAACATTAACTTCATAATTGACAATTACCCCTTTTCGACTTCTGAAGTCTTCCCTATATGGGAACCAGTTCACAATGGCATTATTTAGTCTAAAAATTATTACAATCCTAATTTTTTAAGCTCCACTAAAGGTTTTGGGTGGTTTAATGCTTTTAACAAGCCCTATATCAAACCTTAGAGACTCACTCTTATATGGTGAATCTCAGACCAAATAATTTCAACTGTAGTGTGTCTCCAATCCATCAGTATTCATCTTTTCTCAATGTGTCATTTATGAAATAAACATAGGTAAGATGTTAATCATCTTTTTATTTCATTTACCACTGCCTTTGCCCTTTAGAATTACATCTCTGACATTTTTAACTGCAGATTGACTTTTACTGACGCTATCATCTCTAATATTAAAAGATGTGTCAATCACGATGCCTCACAACAAATTAAGAACGCATTATATGATGAAGTTACAGAATTTATTCAAGTGATATGGTATGATAGAAATAATTTTATTCAAAACAAAGGATCACTAACTCCCAATGAAGGTAAAGCTAGAATTCTAATTTTGGTGTAATAAGAAACTTCAATATAGAAAGCACACTGCAACAACTCTTTTAAAGACTTTGAGATTCTTTAAAAAATTTAGATTATTGTAATCTTCAAGCAATCAAAAGGTACCCTTTATGTTTTCTGGAAATTCATGCTCCCTGGATGGATTAAAGTGAACATTGATGAAACCTCTAAAGGAAGTCCAGGCCCAGCGGGTTGTGGAGATATTTTCAGAGATTACCTGGATCAATGCCATGGATTCTTATATGGTACTTGTGGCATGGAATCCTCCCTTGAAGCAGAAATGTTGGCTTCAATACATGCTGTCAATTTTTCTATTTAGGAAGGATGGAGGAAGATCGGGATCGAGAGTGATTCGACCACAAGTGTCCAGGATATCTGGAATGGGGTGATTTATCTCTCTTGGCCGCTTACCACCCGCTGGATGAGATGTCTTGATATGCTTCGGGATATCAACTACATTGTCACACATGCATATCGGAAGGTGAACATGATTGCAAATTCTCTTGCCAACAAAGGTATCAACCATGAATTGACAAGTTTAAATACCATGCCTCCTGAATTTCATCATTTGTATGAAAAAGATTATAAGAAACTCCCATATTTCAGACTCATGTAACTCCTTTATTTAATATTAAATATATTATTATTAGTCTTTTGACTGAGGCACCACCTTCTTAAAAAACAATAAAATGATATTGCATTATGTGTATTAGAATTAGTAGTTGAATAACCATAAAACTCCTCAAGTGAGACAATCATGTTTAGCCAATATTCTACACTTTGAAAATAAAAATAATAGTTTTTTAAACACCACATTTCAGGTGTGAATCATTAGCCCACTTACACATATCTACAGTGTTATTTCCTATAAAATATTAGGAAGGAGAACCCATATTCATGGAACCAAATTGGTATAATGAAAGAACCAACTTGGAACATATTCAGATACAAGATTTTTCTTATTTGATCTCATATTTATTTAGTAGTGAAGGCTTCATATATTTCTTATATAGAATATATTTGATAACATTCTCAATGTAAAAAAATATAAGAGGAATCCTATACCCTTCCCTATAGCATATAATATAGAGATTTTACTAGTTTTCCTTATCATTATTATTATTCACCATGAATGATGATTAATATATGACATGTTGGTTTATTACTCTTCTTATTTCTCATCCTTCTCATAAAACATGATAAATCCTTTATAGTAATGTTTCTTCTCTTCAATTCATCAATATATAGAATTTAAAAATTGATTGTAGGTTTATCACTCTCTCTCTCTTTCTCTCTCTTTCTTTGATACTCAATATTTATATTGGAATATAGTATTGGTTTACTTTTTCTTGTTTCCTTTACATAATTAGATATAGAAGATAATAGCAGTCTTTGATTCCCCAGGTACTTATACACTAAATTAAATTGATATTATTTCCAAATTTAAATATGCAAATATCCATTATTTTTAGTGTAATAATCTTCACATTAATTATAATTTAAATATAGTAAAATATTTATATTAAAACTTCCATGAAATTTGGGAAACTTCATACACATAGTATTCAAAAAACAATTATGCAACTCTCTTCACCAAAAACGGTTATCGTTTATACATTCTATGTTGGAAAGCATGTTTTTAGACACTAATCCTCATGCTGAAAGTCCCTACTTCATGTTGTGAGGGACACACCACCTTAATTCATATCAGAATAGGCATGGTGTGACACCTCAAATAACGAAGAAACTTATTCCCAAATCCTTAAACAAGTTTCATCTGATATTATCTACATCCTCAAATTTAAAATATATTCTTATCCTTCTATTGACATCTATAAAAGATTTGAAAGGAAACTTGTATTAATTCAAATCACTATGATATTTATGTAATGGATATGAGCATGGAATTTTCTTATTGAATCATTTTGGATTCCCTTTATTTTAAAAATCATTTATCATAAGAGTAAAAATGTCTCCTTAAATATTCCTCTATACTTCCCTATAATTCCCAGTTTTTCACTTCGAATGATATTATGTATAATCTAGATGACTAAATGAAAATTTCAAATGAAAGTTCAACAATTCTGAATGAATCTTATAAAAATAATAGAAAACTCTTATAATGTATTAATGTCTCTTATTATTTCATAAGGAAACTTATGGAATTTTAATTCATTTATAGAATCTTTGAATCTTAATGATATGACTCTTATAAAATAATAAAATCAATCTTATGAAAAAGTACCATAATGAAATTTTCAAAATGTATTTCCTAAATGAATCTTATGAAAATATAATTTATTTTATATTTTTCAAACATACACACTTAATTACCATTAATAAATATTTACTAATAAAAATATTATCCATATATAATTAATTCAAGGACCCTTTAAATGTAACTCTGAACCTATTAATGAATCCTTTTCCCCTCCAAACTAAATAGTATTAATTTAAAATCACCCTTGACCAATAATGATGTATTTAAAAAGAATAATATTTCATGTAAATATTCCATAGAATATTTCAATAATATTCTATTTCCTTTAGTAAATTCCTCCAACTTAACCCAAATGTATTTCTATTATTTTTAAGCACATAGATGTAACATTACATATAGATTTAATGATTTCCACTCAAAGAGATATATTTATCTACACACTAAATGGAACTAAAATCCTACTTATCTTACTCAAATATACTTCATCCAATTCTGTATATAAACCCTCAATCATGTTCAAGTAGATGTTATAAATACTAGTAAATCAGTAATCTCTATGAAATATTGGTATCTACATAACTCATCATATTTTCCTTTAGTGAATGCATCTTCCGGGAACTCTAGTTGTATTATCTTACATTATTTTTCATATCATATACCACAATACCTTACTTCACTTCCTATCTTAAATGAATTATTTTAGTCCACATATAATATTAAAAAATCATCAAAAAATAAAGATACCATACTTGGGGAATCCATTAATTATTTTAATCGATAATCTTGAGATCATTATGCATATTTTTTTTTTCTTCCATAATAAATATTGACATCATGATTATAACAATAAAGATTATTGAAAATATAAAACCTAGACACAAAGTGTATCCATTATATTTCAATCCAAAAAACATACAAGAAGGTTTCAACGAATCAACCCCCACACAGATATGGTGGAAGACTGTAATACATATGATAAATTAATAAAGGTAATAAAGTTAATAAGTTTTTTCACGTAGATGGTATTTTAAGAAACCAGTAAACTAAAAATGGTATAACATTTATCTAATTATAAAAATGTATATAACAAATATTTCTATTCATAATATCATTATGATTCATAACACATTTTTGTATGCAACATTAATAAATGATAACAAAAATATTATTAGTAGACAACAATTTATAATTGATGTTAATTTTTTCATCAATCCATGAAAATAGAGTTAAATAACAAGGTCTAAAGTGACATATTCCTCTCCTCAAAGATCAAAATTAAAAAATTCATATAATAATCAAAATCCCCATAGTTTGGGATTTGATATAAACTATTATTATACTAGATCATCTTTTTCATCTTAATTTCACACCGATTGATTATACCTCATGAATGTTTATGAATATATAGAAAAAATATGTGCACACATAAGGAAAATAACCATTAACAATGAATCCATTAGGGAAATTATTATTTATTTTATACGTCTCGATCCTATATATAATTCTTTTAGTGTGATATAAAATGATAATAAATAGGGCCCCAAAAATAACTTCAATGGTAAAATGAAAAATAAGATATATCATACATGATATGTTAATGATGGAAATATTTTCTCTTATTCACAAAGAATGATCAATTCAACTTATTGGATTTCTTTATTTTAATCATTTTCACTATTTTGGAACATATATAAATATATAAATGTATATATAATTTTTAATAATGACTAACAACAACAATCATTTTTTTAGTAGGCATTTAATGATTACCATAATCAACTTATGTAGAAAATATGTTATAATCATTTTTTTTCAATGAATTTACCTTTACCTATCAAATATTTAGTTATTTTGAAATATTACTTAGATTATAATTAAAAACCATGAGACCCTATAGAAAATAAAGATATTATTTTCTCTTTTAACATTTCATCTCTTGACATGCCTAAGAAACCAACCACATATTCATACCAATAAAGTTGGTTTAGAAAACTTTAGTATTACCCCAATCTATCAAGTCTTATATTCTTAAGTCATCCTTTATGTTTCATTGATATTCATAATAACTTCCAGAAAAAATTCAAATACATTTTTTAAATATTCATCTTGTCTAAACAATATAAATATAAAATTGATGATTAATATTATAAACCAAAAAATTTGATCTCTCTTTTACATTGAATTGATAATGTTTATGAGAAATCATTCTCCGTCATGAAAGTGGAAAAATCTTTTAAAAATAACATATATTCCATATAAATATTCTAATAATTAATTTTCTAAAAAAACTTATGGCCAATTCTATTTTTCAATAAGATTTTTAAAATGTTGAAAATCATTTATATATGCATGTATCATCATTAGGAAAAATATTTTCCCCATAAAACAAAAATCTTATTGATGTTCCATCCAACTTGATCATGTATATATTTTGTATATTGGACATGATAGTCCCCACTTTGTGCTTTAACCTAAGATCATTCCATAAATAAAAAATCATTCATAGTATACAAAAGAGTAACATGTATCTAAAATTACCCATTCCAAGAAGCATCATATATAGATGAGACTAACCAAATTTTGAATGATAGTATTTATAAAAATTATTAAAATAGGAATTAAATTGACAACTAAAAATAAATAAATTAATGCAGTCAAATTAAAAATGTAACAATCCAAAAATTCACCAACAAACCATAAAAACATCATTAATTGATATATAATTCAATTGAGTCTTGATTTAACTAAATTAATTAACATTAATTGAATTCTCAAATTAATGAAACAATATTTAAATTTAATTATGAAAGAAATTAATTTGGAAACGACATGAATTAATAATTTACAATAATTAAATAAATTATGATTTAAATTATATTTGATAGTATTTAATCATTTCATTATATAATTAAAATAATAAAAATATAATTTTGGTGTAAGTAATCCATGTAAAATAAAATCTATTCATGTTGTAGGGATTAGAAACTAAAATCATATGCACCCTAAAGATAAAAAATAATGATCTCTATTATGTGATGATTCATATCATTATATGGTGGTTATATAATGACATCCCTGATATAAGGACATAATAATCCATCTAAAAATCATAATAATCATATAAATCCCTAATAAATTCTAAATTTTTACATGTCAATTTTAGAATCAATATCCCTCATTTTTTGAATTTTGGTTTCTCTCTATGAATGTCAATTGGAATATGTATGTACGAATACATGGAACCCTCGGTAGGATTTCTCATTGAAATAACCTCATGTGGCTTTCATTTTGTTTTTTCCTTATCACCACATCAAGAAGAGTTCTTGATCCACTATATTTATGGTCTAATACATCCACCTAAAAAATACATGATTTATTTATTTAAAATCATATACTACCATTTCTTAATATAGATTTTTTTCTTATTCTAATTTCATTTCATCCACCTCCCACATACTTAATATAAATCATATTATGAATCTCACCTTTCTCCCATAAAATATATTCTATTTGTATAACAAATATTTTTTTATCTTTTTTGGATCCCCTACTTCAAATACCAGTTTCCCTTCCATTTTTTCCATTTATAAATTTCCTCTATCTCATTTATTTAAAAAAATATATTTTAATCAATATCCATTATATATATATATTCACCACATCAAAATAATCTTTAATTAATTTTATACATTAATTTAAATTGGATTAGGGAAATATTCTATTTTACCGCTTCAGATATAAAAATAAAATATTCATGGGTTAATGAAAATGATATTAAATTAGGTATATTAAATCTTATGTTAAGATATTACTATAATAATGGAATATATTATAAATTTATACAGAATAAAACCCTCACATATAAATATTTAAAATATTTTTAAAATCACTTTAAATTTATGCAGTCATCAAAAATATATTACATGTGGTGAAAAACAAGAAAAATTAAATGAAATTACTTTGTGATATTAATATAGTGGGATTATTTTATTCATACATTTTTATTTCCTTCCAAATATATATTTTTTATTTTCAAAAAACCACTTCTAGGTTAACTAGAAACCTATTAAAAATAGAAAATCAAAAAACAAGAACATTGAATGTTAAGAATCAACAATACTCACATTAGGGGAGGGATATGAGTACTTCTATAATAGGTTTCTTATATTAATCCAATGATATACCAAGATGATATATTCAATAATGTAGAACATAAATTTCAATAATAATGGTGGTGATCATAGAAAAAATAAATTATATTCCATTAGTGCATAAATAACACCAGGATATAGATTAAACCAAGAATATTGGTCTATTAAGAGTCCTTGAAAAAAATATCCATATGAGTTGCAAAATTAAGACTATATTCCAGTGATTAATTGTGAATGTTATTATTTTCCTTCTCCACATTGCATTCATCTCTTGATGCATTACCAAAATAATAATATATAACTATTTTCGTTATATAGAAATGATAGGGATAGTAAAAACCTTAAGGGGTTTAGATTTCATATATCCATATTTATTTCTATAATAAGGGAAACTATGCTTTAATTTTATGGTATTTTATTATTTCAAGTTGATTTTTGGATGAGTAGCATCACATATATTATCCGCAGGCTCATTGGGGAGTTGGGTCATAGCCTTATCTAGTCTCTTTATATTACCCCCCCCCCCCAATGCTATTAAAATCCTGAAAATTTTACTATTGAATGAGTATGAATTAGTTTTTTAATGTTTAAATATACTCTATGACATTTTGGTTTTTTCCCTGTGAAAAATATATAGTGATCTGAGTTGAATCCTCCTTACTGTTTATATTTTTTCCTAATAATAGGAATAAAAATTAAATGATGTCCACATCTTCTCCAAAATATAGTGAATCTTTAGTGGCAGCCTCATCTTTGTTGTCATCATCTATAGATATAGTTTATTCCACTACAAACAATTAATTTTTATTATGTCAATATATAAACCTATAGCTTTAAATAATTTCAGTTTACTCTTAGAGATTATCAATTTCCATCCTCGATTTTCCATAATTGGTATCAGTTCTCCCATTAGCTAAAATATATTTAGGGCCTCAAAGATGGATAGAATTTCCTGGCCACTAGTAGAATGCTAGTTCATCCCATCTCCATTAAGATCAGTTATAGGTGTATTAAAGTAAACGTACTAAAGATGTTATGAAATTCTCTCCTCCTTAAAATTATTCAATTTGAGATCAGAAAACTTATTATAGTGAAGACAATAATTTTAAGTATTTCTAATGAAATGGTTATCCTAAGACACAATCACTTCTTTCTTCCCCTTACCAGGAGATTGGGCCATTAGGTCATTCACATTAATTGGATCACTAACCACTAAATAAGCATATATTTGTTTTATAGACCTGAATTGACAATTTCTACTCAAGTACCCCATGAATATTTCAAAAATCATTCTATAAATTTTACCATTTTGGGTTTCTTTAACCCCATCTAAGTACACTGCTTCTAAATTTTTAGTGGGAATTATATCTCCACTATATATTTTCAAATTCCATTGTATACTATCCCCATCCATCAGTTGATTGATAGTATATTCCTTTTAATTTTACCCCAAACTATAACAATTTAGAGGCATAAAAAATTTTCTACCCCCAATATTAGATCCAGCTAGTAGGACCACAATCTCAGTAATGCCATGTGGTATCAAAATTACTATGAGTGCCTAAATTTATCAAAGAATTCCACCCAAGACTCTTAGATGAATATTTATCTAAACTAATTCTCCTCACCAACTTCAATATAAAAAACATAATCGTTGGTTTAGAAATATCTAATTATAAAGAAATTTGAGGGGCTGAAAGATGGATTACAGATTTGGTGATATTATTTGAATATATTTATCAAACTATGTCCCTAAACATTCTAATTATAAATAGGATTTGAAAAGTTAAATGTAGACTGGGAAAACATCCTACATAGTAATTCTTGGAAGGTATAACTTTATGTGAAATTAATAGGACCATTGGAGTATTGAAAAATTATAGGTGTGGAAGGGTCTTAGAGATCTTGACTAAGAGAGAATTAGGTATTCCTTGGATTAAAAAAATGACGTTTTAATAAGAGTCTATCATCATGATGATCAATAAATCTTATAAACCAAACAAAATAAAAACAAACATATAATAAGATTCAACCTAAGGTGAGTGTATTCTGAAATGGACCACCAGATTTAATTTTAATACTGTCATATCCTCTTTGAACTCCATATTTGGAAGATAAAGGAACAACTAGTCCTAAAAAATTAAGGTAAATTTTGTTGTGATTGCGATGCTAAGAAAGGGAGGGAGGAAATTAGCATTAGATAAGGTAGGAATAAGTAACGAGGATTCGATGGGGTATGGGGAATTCATACCCCTCAAGAGTGGTATGTATTGATGATACCACCACCATCACCTAGGTTCAATGTAACATATCAGAGATCATCACCCTTGATCCAATAAATGATTTTTCGAATAAATTTTATCATGATAACATCATAAATTATTTTCAAATGAAATATAATTAAAACAAAACATTCATTTCATAAAAACCAATTCCCATGACAAAAATATAGCATATCTTTTTTCATGACTTTGTTACTAATACTTTTATTAAATAAACTATCATCATAAATAGTAAATATAGTTAGTATAAAAATGTACTCTTATTAATCGTTATAGATTTCTATATTAATATAAAAAACCATAAAAAATTACCATATTACCACTCAAAAACACTTTTAAATGGTATTGAAACATACTAGAACTAATTTTTCCCTCACAATTAATTAAAACTTGGTTTCTAATATTATGTTATAGCTTATGTCAAGTAGAAAGATTAATTATTACCTAGTATTCACTTAGGATTTCACCAATTCATGAAAAAGAAAGAATATTTATACCCATTATTAAACAATGTATTTTATTTTCTATTTTTATTTACTAAATAATAAAATTAAAACTAAAAACATTAATTTGGATACCCAATCTAGTTCCTATTAGTTATCACGTTATTTAATATCTGGGGGTGAAAAATAATTTCCCATGATTTTGTGCATTGTAATTCTCCTTATAATCATTCAAAAATGTATAATGTAAGTATTTTTTATAAAATCATGAGATAATCTAGACATAAACACATCATGATACTAATCATAATTGATTCTAGAATTTTTTTCAAATAACCAAATATTTCATGACATTCAGAAATAATGAATTGTAATACATACACTCTATTAATCATAGTTGGGTATAAATAATTTGAGTCCATAAATAAAATAGGCTACATGTAATTTACTTTTAAAAAGTTATAGAATAATATTTAAGGTTATTTAAAAGAAAATATTCATTTAATACCATTGCAATAAAATAACATGAAATTCATCACCAAACTATATAAATGAATACCACTAAACACTTTTTATAGTATTGTTTATTAAAAATAAATTCCATCATATAATGGAAATAAAAACTATGAAATTTGATGAACTACAGATTAAATATTAGTGAAAATGTATCCATAAATAAATCATGATTAAAATAATTCATCAATATGTATTGAGTAATATAAAATTCAAATACTACAGTTATGAAATCCTATAGACACGGAAATTAAGAAAAATTAAAATTCTTCAAATAATTAACTAAATATGATCATATACTTCCCACACATAAATCTTACATTATCCTAGATATAGATTAAAATTATAAAATGGATATTTAAATTAAATGTGAGTGCAAATAAATAGCTAGATGGACCAAAATTATATATAAAATTATTGAGGTGGATATTTTCTAAAGTGGGATTTTAATGGTTATCTATGAAGTTATCTAGTCACTACCAAATAATAATTAAAAATTATTATATCACCCAATTCATAACTTTTATATCACTAAAAAGATGTTAATTATTTAAAATAGGCTAAAACTATAAGGAATTGATCCTTATTCAATACATAATCTTGAGTTTTAATCAATAAATTGTTTCATTAATTCCAAAAGTACTTTTAGTTTTAGAGTTTCAAATAATTAGAAAATAAATCCAAAATAGAAAAATTATACATTACAACATGGACACTTCCACTCAGTATCCAATTTTCTCAATAAATTACTATTAAAAATGAAACACATTTTATTTTCAAGAAAAAAAGCTCATGATTTTTAAATTAACTTCATCTTTTTTTCAAATAATTCTTCAACCCTATCAATTTTCTTTAAAAAAAATTGCATCACAATAAAAAATAAATTAAGGTATATTAAAAGGGTGAAGAAGCCCATTATCCTATTTCAAAAACCACGAGATCATATAATAGAGATTTAATTTACCAAAATAACATTGAGATCAGGAAATCATTAACTAACTCATCAAATTAGTTTTATTTAACAATTTATTAATCAAATATCTCATTATAAATAATAATAAAATAATCATAATCAAGATAGTTTATTAGAAAATATATGAACTCCTGAAATACATTTCGTAAAAAAATACCTTTCAACCTTAAAGGAAATATATATTCCTTAATGAAACAAAAATTTAACATAACATAATAATCAAATAATTTTCATGAGAAAAAATTTGAAAATATCAAATATTCGTTTAGGTTCCTTGGTAAATAATTATCATGGAACCCTTAAAAGAACCCTTAAAAATGGAATATCTTACTCAGTTAAATCCAAAATTATTCTCTAGACAATATAATAATTACCTAATGAATTATAGAGGTATAAATTGGTAAAAAATTATCATAAAAAATTTACAAATACGAAAACATACATGAATCAGATTAAATCATGCATTTCCAACACAAAAACAAATAGATTATTCTAATAAATATATATATATATATATAATCACATTTGGGAGTCACGTAAAAATAACTATAGAGATCCTTTTTATTTGAAAACTATTTAACAAAAATTCCCTTAAGAATAGTGAATATTATATTATATTGAAAAAATTGAAAAAAAAATAATGGATTTTTAAAAAAAGTAATGGTATTGATAGTGGGATACTCCACTCATTCGACATATATTAGAAATAAGATTCATTTTATACTTTTATAAAAATTTATAAAATTACTTGTTTTGAAAACATTTAAAGGTATCCTTTTTAAAAACATAAAAAAGTAATTTCAAACATCTTTTTTATGAATTTCAAAATAAATTTCATTATATTAATAAAAAACATGAAATATTTTCAATAACATGGATATAGAGGAAAATATTTTGAAAATAAATCATTAAAACATTTAAAATAGTTTTTTAAGGTAATGTGTCCCTTAACACAAGTAATAATTATAATGTATATTCTTTATCATCATAGATAATGAAATTACGTTAATTATTTAATTTCATAGTCACAATTTTCAATTTTTTTATTCCGTTTTTCACTTAAATCCATGTTAAACATAATAACATTATTGATTAAGATTCAGATCAGATTTTTTGAGAACATATAACTTATAAGCGGGGAATGGATTGAGTAGGTTAACTATTTTTAGATATATCATGATTATATATTTAAAAAATATATCATCATGATTAAATAAAAATTTAAATATATTAATTATACTTTTATAACTACCCATGTTCTTTTGCTATGAAAAATCAATTACATTACATCATAGAGACAGTGATATATATGTACACTGGAGTAACATTTCCATTTTTGATGCCATGTGAGAGAAAAAAGGAAATTATTATTTTAAATTTAAATAATGAAAATTATACAAAAAATATCATATTATTTCTCTATAATGTTTTAAATATGCACTAACCATGTGATGCGGGATAAAAAATATCACTCCGTAAGGTTGAAGTCCACGCCTATAAACAAGTGTTGTTTTTATTTTTCGTTGCGTGGTAAAGAAAAAGGAGGATATTTATTTAAAATTAAATAATGAAATTTATATAATTTATATCATATTATTTCTTTTTTATTGACCATTATCACCATCCATAACATGAGGCAATAGAAAAAAAATACATTAGTTCATGAGGTTGTAGTCTACTATATATGTGAATGATTATTTCAATTTACATTTAATGAAGTATGAGATAGATAAAGATTTAGGAATCAACATAATAAGATTTAAATATATTTTAGATACTGAATTTAATATATGGCAGTGTTTAATAGAGGTTTGAATTTTATAAAATAAGAAATAAAATAAAAACCCTTGGTTATGTGCTGAAACTCTTCTTTGGACAACCACCTTAGGTTCAGAACCGGATCCATATAAAGTCAACATTATGATCATAAAAGCGCCTCTAAGAAGTGTGGATGGATTTTAGGAAGGAATTTTGGAAGATATTTTTTAATATAATAGGATCTTGAAGTTTGTATAATTTAGTAGAAGGGATGTCCCTTTATTTCTTATAGAGACGACATACATGGAATTTTTCAAAGGATAAAAATATATTAATGTCTTACTCAAGAAAAATGGATAAAAATGAATAATATCTATATAATAGATAATATATGTTATAAAAATATCTATCCATCAACATTTATAAAATTTTTATGTCATTTTAACCATTATAATTTTATTATTAACCCATTTGACTTGTTTTATCTTTTACAATGGTAAATAAGTTTTTTTTACCAAAGTTACTATTTATAATAACCAACAATGAAAGTTTCCTCATTAAAAAAATAACATGATGATTAAAAATGTGGATATATTTTTTCTAATTAAATTTTTATAGGTTTCAAAAAATTGATACAAAAATGATCTCCCAAATCATGATGAGATATGTTTTTCTCAAAATATGCATTTATAATTATAAAACTAAATTTACTTCAATTATTTTCCTTAAACAACATGTTACATGATTACAAAGATGTTTTATTGGATATATATTTTCTATATATAATTAAAATAATTTAATAATAGTGATTATTTTACTTAATTTAGTTAAAAACACTATATACACATGAAAATATTTTTTAGAAAATATGTGTTTTTTATCCTAGAAATGAACTTATAACAATATAAAGTATAGTTTTATTTATAATTAAATTAATTATATATTATCTAACTAAAGTATACTTATCTAAAATTATTATCAAATTAAAAAAATAATGAGAATTTTAAATTACATTATTTAATGAAAATAAGTGACAGTTTTAATAAATTTAAAATTGTTAACTATTCAGAGAAAAATAAATTTATTTTTGAAAAATCCAAACAAAATCACCCTAATATAATAATGAAATTATGATTTCAAAATTAAATCACACTACCAAAAATTAAATTTCTAATAAATTTATAAATCAATCATAATTCTCACACACAAAATTCAGTAAAAACTATTTTTAAAGAAAATATATTTTTGATGTAAAAAAACAACTGTACTGTAAATTTTGGAGTTATTTATTATAAATTAATAAATAAATTTACATTATATAATACATGTATACATATTTTTTATAATGTTTATGTTACTATTAATAACATATATTTAATGGTTATGTTATAACCTTCAAATTTGAATAATAATATTTATAGTATATTGTAATTTTGTTAAAACATAGTGTTGCGTGTTTAGAAATATATCAATCATAATATTAGTTTAAACTCAATTATTGGGGTCTTTCATTCTACCCCCCATAAATAAATTTTTTTCTCTTAACTTTTTCTCATTCCTAAAAAATTATTTAAACTTTTTTTTAAATTAAATTTCTATTATTGGAAGATAAAACATTCAAAAATGAAAGGAAAACCCATTTTAATATTTAAATATAATTTTTTTTACCCCAGTTCATAAAAATGTATAATAAAACAACCATTTAAAAACCATAAAATATAAATGTGAATTCCATATGTAATAACACACAATTGGGATTCTATAAAAGGATAACATTATTAAGATGTGTAAACATGGACATAATGGAAAAAATAACATCCAATTAATATTAGAGAGTGATAGAGAAAATGGTCATAAAATAAAATAATGTCCAAAAACTCATAAATCATTACGTAATAAATAATACCATTAATTCATCAGTAATAAAGGTAATGTAAGGAAAAAATTATTTTAGAATCCCATTTATAAATTTTAGGGATTATTTTAATGGTAAGATAAAGAACATGTGAAAATAGAATTAGTTGGTTTCTTTCCAATTCATAAGTAAAATTTAATCCTTTGGTTGTACTTTGATCAATTTTCACATCTATCTCATATATTACTCTAGTAAATAAAAATTCATGCAGAATTTTGCATCCCACATTCATTGAAATTAAATTTAAATGGATCACAATATCTATAAAAGTATAAAAAATTTATTCATAATATCTTTAATAATTAATAAAAACCAAAATGGTTAAAAAAATATAATATAATTTTTTATATAAATAGAACATCATATATCAATCTCCCAAATCTCCAAAATAACACCAAAAGTACAAACTAAACCATTTTTTAAATAATTAACCCTACAAAACATCAAAAAATGCCAAACCAAAATTGAAAACAAAAGATTATGGTGATTTCATTACATATTCATCCAATATATAGTTAACATTAATATATAAATAATATAAATCACTATTAAAATCCAATACCAAAAATTTATATGCCTTTATTTTTCATTATCTAGAATATGTTAATCATTTGTTCAAAAAATGTTATAATAAAATAATATATTCTTCCAAAATATAATTCAACCAATATTTCATAAAATAAATCCCATATTATCCAATACTATTTCATCTAACTTAATTATATAATTCTTCCCAAATATATAGTGAACTTATTCCAAAATCATATTAAAAACTTAGTCACCAAATCATTTTAAAATATCATATTCATCTATACAATAAAACAAATGTTCCCAAGATATAATAATCTTTTATCCAAATTACCTATAATTACTTCAACAAGAAAGATCATATTAACCATAAATATTATCAATATCTTTCAAATTATTCCCAAAAAATATAATATCACTCTTCCTTAAATAACCATTCATTAAAAAAATTAATATTAAGGGTTACATATACCTCAAAGATATTATAGACTCAATAAATGTTTCCATGGTACTCCCATAATATAAAAATTAAAAAAGTATTAATGATTTCAAACATGTGATCATCTTTGAATTTTCCACTCCATCATAACTCTAGAATCACTATATGTAGAAAATTTAATCATTCAACATTGTTCGTAATCCATTAACCATGCTTTTCCATCTTATTATTTAATACTTCCTTCATATAATAAAAAATAATAATCATGTATTTAGATTCATCAATATAAAAACATAATCCAAAATAAAATCAATACCTTTTATAATCTATTAAACTTTCTAATTACGCAAATTTCTAAAACATGTTTGTTTCCTAAATGAATATTTTTTATATTATATTGCATAGTTTATCGATGTAAAACATATTTAAAAACCAACACATTATTTTATTAATTAAGATCAATACAGTTAAACATGTGAAAATAAAAATTATTAAAATATGATATAAAATATAAAATATAAAATCTATAATGGGAAAATTTGGATCATCCTAACCTGATAGAATCAATACTCCCCCAAAAAACACTATGGAAAAGAAAAAGAATATGAGTGAACCAATCAAAATTTTATGAAAGGAAAACATAAAACCTTTGGAATAATTGTTTTGAATTATATATAAAGGAATAAAGAGGTAATTATAGTATGTAATATGACTTTTTGAATAGTTTTGTGATCAATGGAATAGAAACACAACGGTTAATAATAGTAACATGTCCCTTAAGATTAGTGACTTGAATGTTGGAATAGTAATTTGACATCAAAAAATAAATTGTAATAAAAAACTATTTATCATTTTTAATTTAATAAAATATAAATAGTTTAATTCCATAAAATAAATACTAATATTAAAAAATAAAAAAAGAATAAGCTTCTTTTAAAAAAAATCATTTTAATGTAGTTCGTAGAAATCAAAAAAAATTGTAAATAATTAAAATTACCTATATTGAAAAATTATTTTGAAAAAATTAATATAATTTTTATGATAATAAAATTTATTTTTACCATGGATTTGTTTTGGATAAATTTATATGAAACTTCAATTTCTACATGAATAGTAAAAAATAATTTTTCGGATACCGCATGTTTCATTTCATAATATTGATCAAATAGTGACTTAATAAATGTTAAATCCATTATATCATCCTAAAATAAGTTTAATAAGATAATTATTTTATTTTAAAACAATATAATTAATTTACTAACAATAAAATTTATTTAATAGACTAAAAGTCTAAAGTATCACTTTAAATAAACATATTTTTCATTTTTCACATTTTATTTTGATTAAGCTAATAAATTTGCATTAAAAGGTGACCCATAGTCCAAAAATTATTTTATTTTATTAAAATATATTCCATAATGTCAAAAATAAAACTATTTAAAGTTTTACCTTGGATATAATAATTTAATCAATATTTTATCCGAAAAAACCCATCTCCGCAAATATAAAAACCCCTTTACCCCTGACTTGGAAAACCACTTACCTTACATATACCAAATACAACTATTTACCTATATCCTCTCTATATATCTCTCTCTCTATCCACTTATAATCCTTATATATGTTTTGGAGGAATAAAATTGCATGATTTCAATGATTTTATTGACTAAGAAATGAATCAACACCATGAGAGGGTAAGTTTTCATCAACTCTTCTTATGATTTTCCTTTTATCTTCCCTATTTTATCTATTCCTTTGAAACCCAAATACTATAAAATCAATTGATAAATATGTTAAAATTATACTAATTATTTTTACCTACTATAATGACTATATTTATTACATATTTACATATCCATATTCTCATTCCTTCTATTTTAATAACGTTTTTTCAATGGTCAGTTAACCCCCTATGAGGTCAATGTCATCTCTATCCTTTTCAACAAATTCTTAGATGGATAGAATTAATTTTATATAATATATAAATATTTAATTACTTTTATTTTATAATTCTAGAATTAATTTTACCTATGTACAAATGATCTTGAATAAAAATAGAGAAATTAATATAACATGAGTGATTTTAAAGATAATATGATTTCAAAAGTTTCACTATTAAAAATGGTATTTAAGAAATATAATACATTTTTTATAATTGATTAATAGTTAAAAAATTAAGATAATTATCTTATGGTTCCATGTTTTAGTAAACATAATTTATTATTCAGTGGGTTGTAAAGTGATTAAATGAAGAGGGATTTAATGGGAGGGATTCTAAATCCCCCAATTTTTTGAGTTATCTCCAAATACAAGGTTATTTTAATATGAATTTTACTCTAATATCTTACAATTTTACTTCAAATATTATTTCCTCTTTCTTTCTGGGGTTATATATGTACCTACTCTATCAAAGTTATTTTAAAACAAATTGTAGAGATTTTTCAAAAAAGTTATTATTTTTCAAAAATATCCATATAACCAACATGAGTTGTTTCTACATAAAATAAAATTCATATTTTATGCCAAAATATGATATCACTTATTCATTTGGGAATACTAAAGGTTATTTAGGAAATTATTATTTATGAAACCATTGTAAAATCCATTTCTTTTCATGGGTTTATTTAGTGACTACAATTGTTAAAATATATATTCCTATGTGTCATGAATTATTATGAGAATTTAATAATATTAAGGATGGTACCTGCATTATATAGGCTTCCAATGAATTGGGTGATATGATATATCTCATGATTTTATGTGTATTATGCATCAACATGATGCAATATTTGTTTATAATTATGATGTTATGATTTATACACATATGTTATGAATGAACATAATCTTATATTTCTTCAAAACATGCATAGTATTTGACCACTATGTTATGATGTTTCATTATTTTTCATATTCCACATTCCATGTAATTTTCAAATGATTCTATCATAATTATGATGATGATCCTATTCTTGTCATATGATGATTATTATTATGCTCACCCATGAACTATTAATTCATGTATCTAATTACTTTTCTATTATGCCTCACCTTATTGGGATTTTATCTGAAAAATTTTATTAATTTATATCCTCATGTTAATTTCTTTACTGAGGATAACATAATAATTTTTAGAAGTACTATGACTAAGAATTATAAACATGTTTTTTATTTATGTATAAGTGAGGTGTGGGCCTAATTATCACAATATAATAAAACTTTCGATCATTGAATATAATATTATTATGTCATTGATCATAAAATTGATGTAATAATAATATAAGAAAATATTTTGTTGTTATAGTTGATATTATAGGCATTTTTAAGTTTATAGTGAATTAGGATTAGAAAACATAGGTGGAAACCCTACAAAAAAGTTTGAGTTTTAAGAGAAAAAACTTGAAGTTTTGGTAAAGTATAAGAGAATATGGTTTATGATTAATAAAATACATATCTAGATGTAATTAGTGGATGTGGATCTATAAAATATGTAACTATGGGTAATAACCTAAAAAATGTATATTGGGAGTTAACTCAATCTCACCAGGTTCATGATAAAGAGTATTTACTACACACATAGTTTGACACACTCAGGGGATATAATTCCTATAATAAAACACTATATAAAAACTATTATGAAGGATATATATCTAAAGTAATTTTTTATTTTATTTTTAGAAAATAATTAATGTACTTGATCCTAGAGTAATTTTTGAGAATAATGTTATTGTAAACAAATTGATCCCATAATATATGACTTTAGAAATAATTTTCACATGAAAATAAAATTATTTCTTCATGATTTACTGACTTATGTCTTATTAAAACGTTTTATATTTTAGAAAATATTTGGATGAAATAGAAACTAGACCAACAAAAAATGGGAGGTTTAATACGATGATTTTCCGAATAAAATTCCAAATGAAATGGGAGGTTGATTTCAAAATTCCATGGTGATTCTTACCCATATATCTTTACCTATTAATAATAACCTGAATCATGTGGGTTTTCTTCCTTCACAAAAGAAGAATAAACTATCCATTGATTCATTTATGCAGAAATGACAAATGATGTTTAGTGGGACCTTCGGTCTAATTTTCATGGAACTTTAGGTGGACTCAATAGAAAAGATATTTTCTGTGCTCAACTATTCTTAGAAGGAGAAGGTGACTCTGGTAATCTACTGTTTAGAAAGACGTTTTGATCAATGGTAGGTGGTGATAAAGAATACATAGCTGGTGGATTAAATTGAAAAAATAGAGTGATAAGATTTTAAGAAGTTATTTCTCAAAAATTATTTCCCTCAAACTCTTGGAATAAATAAAGATAAATAATTCATAGTGCTTATAAAAAAGAGGGTGAGTCTTTTATAAATTATGGAGAAAATTATCAATGTATTTTGATATACAACATAGGTTTTTTATCAAAATAGATTGAAAAATAGATATATTTCTTATCAGTTTAAAAAACATATGAATGTCACTAGCTATTTGATCCTTTAGGGATTTAAAAGAAGTAGTTCAATGAGATATAAAAGTAGAGATAGAGTTTTGAGAATGAACCAATGAATAATAAGATAAGAAGATAATAATGGACTCTCAATCTGGTGGATCAAATAAAAAAAAGAAAAATATATCCAACCACCCACATGTTAAATATATGGATGAAACATTATATTAATTAACTCAATGTGATAAGGAAATTCCTCAAGTGAGGGATCAAAGTCCACCAAGACCATGAATGTCAATGAGACATAATGAAGCTGGCCAACATCATGGAGGAAATGAAGGAACCTCCCATTACCCCACCCATGGTTTAATACATAAACTATAGAGATAAGGATCACTATGGAAGTTAGTGCACTAAACTATAGGTCATTATGGATAATTAACATCAGCAATAAATAAATCCATAGGATCAATGGAATGTTTATTCCATCACTACCACTAGTGTGGAAAATGAAAATGAAGTCATACAAGGTACACTTCGTATTCACTCAAAAATGGAAGTAGATTTATTTGATTATAGTTGTACACATTAATACATATTCTGAAAGTTAGAAAGAACTATTTAATCATAACCCTGATACCATGAAGTAGATATATTTATAAAAACACCTAACAATGTGATCATTGCTACACAGGCGTTGGACTCTTCTCTTATAAAAATCTATAGCAAGATTCTTCCAATAGATCTCATAATCCTTACATTAGTGGAATTTGATGCTATACTGGGAATTAAATGGATCCTATTATATAGATCTCATATCAACTATCTGGAAATGGAAATATATTTCTATATTATGAATCGTCCAATGCTCCTATATAAATTCATGGAAGATCACGAATTTACTTTGGATAATCCCTCAATGTTATAGGTGATGATAACAAATACAGAAGCATATATTTCCCAAATAGATTTTGTATATAAAAAACCAGTCTAGATTAAATTACAATTATGAGGGAATATATTAATTTATTTCCCATAATGTTTCTTAGACTTCCCATGGATCATGACGTATAGTTATAAATATTTCTTATACACAGAGCCACTCATATCTCCAATACCCATATAGGATGACCTCGATCAAACTGGAGGAACACTAAGATCATTTGGAAAAGGGGGATGATATGACTTAGTGAATCATCTTTGGGTGAACTTATGATCCTTTTAAAGAGAACTTTTAGATTAATGAAACTATATATCAATTATTAGAATCTCAACAAGGTCACCATAAAGAACAAGTAAACCCCTCTAAGAATTGATGAATTATTTGATCATGTTTTATAATATTTGTACTTCCAGTGGTGGGTCTTCATTCTAGAAATAATCAAATGTTGGTTAAAAAGGAATATATTTAGAATTAAACCTTCTATGTAATGTATGGACACTATGAGTTTACAGTGGCACCCATCAGTCCTACGAATTAACTAGAAATCATCATGAATTTAATGCATATAATATTTGGATACTACCGTGAAAATGTTTTGATAGTATTTATTAAATATATAATATTTTACATTAATATAAAGGAGTAACATAGAGATATATATGGATTGTGTTGGTGAAATTATAAAAGAATAAAGTGTATGCTATATTCAATAAGTGTGAATTTTGGGTGCAAAAAGTCACATTCATGGGGCATGTGATCACAAGTGAGGAAATGTTTTGTTCCACTAAAAGATGATGGAAATTGAGGAATGACCCATACACTCAATTGTCGCATAAATCCTTAGTTCTCATGGATTATTCCGACACTACCAAGGAATTATGATAACTTTCCCATGGTTTTCTAGCTTCCTAAATAAGATAACATGGAAAGGGGTAAAGTATGTTTGGATGGACGAATGTGAGGAAATATATATGGGGATAAATAAAAGGATAATAACTATGTTATTAGTCACACAATCATAAAGTGGAGAATTTTTTGTGTTATATAGTAATTATTTAAAGAAATTATCAGGTTCTATACTCATGAAGAATGATAAAGTCATAGGATATTACTCATGACATTTTAAGATCCATGATTGCACAACCATCTAACGAATAAAGGATAAAAGTGGCACAAATGGATGATTTGGAGCTTCCGATGATGGGGGAAACTGTAAAGTATAGGAAGCCTCATTAATTCTACATTAATGAACATGGTTTTATTCGATTTGGAACTAGAATTTGTGTTCATCCATCCGCTGATATGAAGAAAGTGCTATTAGATAATGTGCATATCTCATATTTCTATATTCATCCTAGAAGTACCAAGATATACCATGATCATTGAGAGAAATATTAGTGAGATAATATGAAGGAGGAGATTTTTTAGTACACCTAAAAGTTCTTAGAATATAATCATATCAATGTAGAGTAACTTAAGTCTAATGGGATGATGTCTTCATTTCCTATACCAACACGTAAATGGGGGGAAATCACAATAGAATTTGACTCCAGTCTCCCTAATACATTCAATGTAAGAAATGTGTATGGTTTATGGTGGATAAAATCATCTATATTTCCCACTTCATTAATATTCAAGAATATTTCTCTCTTGAACAACATTATAAGATATACATAAAGTAAGTGTTGATGTTTTATAAAACACTACATTCAATTATATTTAATCATGATCCAAGGTTGACAACTAAATTATAGAGAAATATTCAACGTGTTCTAAATAAAAAATTGAATATTCATTTGAAACTATCAACCCCAAGCTGATTTCCAATCTAAAATAACCATTTAGGAACTCGAGGAAATGTTGATAGCCATCTCAATAGAATCTAAAAGATGATGGGATCAATATCTCCCATTATTTGAGTTATCATAAAAAAATCTAATTCACTTGATTATTCAAATGGGTACATATTAATCTCTATATGGGAAGCGATGTATAACTCCTACATTTTAGGATAAAGCTATTGAATAGAATCTACTTAGACATGATATTCAATGGGAAGTTAACTATAAGTTTCAAATCATACATCATCATATAAAAGATTCAATAAGTTTGTAGAAGATCTGTGATAAAAACCATCAAAGGGACATGGATTTTAGAGTTAGAGATAATTTTTTCCTTTAAATATAACCATATAAGAGATTCATGTGGTTTAGAAAGAAATTAATACTTATATCTAGGTACATTGGCCCCATAGAGATCGATGATCATATAAGAATAGTATATTATCGACAAAAAAATCCCACTAAACCTGGAATATGTTCATGATTTATTCCTTGTATCACTCCAAAGCAAGTACATACCTGAACCCACACATGTATTGAATCTAAATGTGGTACAAATTTAGGATAAACTCTTTTATAATGAGTAGGCTATAAAGATATTAGAATATAAAGAAAACATTCTACACAACATGTTAACTCGCAAAGTCAAATTCCTATGGTGGTGCAATAAATATAAAGTGGAAGAATAATAACCTATGTAAATAATGAAACATAAGAACCCTCATGTATTATAAACTAGGAATGTGAGTTGAAATGTCATTGATGAAATTTCAAAAATGGAGAAGAATGTAACAACCCATACCTTATAAATGATATTTCTCCCTGAATAAAGATGTATTATATTAAATTATATAGTATTATACACATTGAAAACATAAAAAACCAAATCATTTTTTCATTAATGAATACTTTTACCACTAATCCTATAAAAATTAGAAATATTACAACACAATAGAAAAACATAAAATAGAAAAACTACACTAGGAAAATTTGAATCATCTTAATCCACTAGAATTATCACTCCCACAAAAAAACTTTAGAAAAGAAACATAATATTAGTAAACCAATCAACATTTTAGATGTGAAAAATGTAAAACATTTTGTGGAATATAAGTGAATGATGTATAAAGGATTGAATGGGTATTTATGAGAGGTTATAAGACCATTGAAATAGTAACGTGCATGCTGGAATGGTGACGTGGACATTAAGAATAGTAACATGACCACTAGTAATAGTAAAATGACTATTGTAATTTTTATTTGACTTCAAAATAATAAAATTTAATAAAAATAATATTTATAATATGTAATTTTGAAAAATATAAATATTTTAATCCATAAAACAAATATCAAGATTAAATGTTATAAGAAATTAGAATCAATTTTTTAATAGATGGTATCATAATTTATTTCAAATAAGTCATAATTATTATGTTACTAATATAAATTAATTTTGACATAAAATTATTTATACAAAATGAATATCAGTTTATAGATCATCACGTTGAAATTGGATAAGGGTGAATTTTTGATAAATTTATGAGACACATAAATTTTTACATGAAAAGTAAAAACACTGTTTTTCAAACACAGAATGTTTCATGACATAATAATGATATAATAAGGAATTACTATAGGGAACCATACTTTTCATAAATAAATATTACATAATTTTAGATGAATATTCAATAAATTTAACAATAATACATTCCTAAGGACCATAGAGGTTTGGTGTATTTGGAAACTAAGATACATAAACAATTGGTACATAAAAAATCTATAGAATTTCCTATCTAGTTATTCATAACAAAAACCCTTCATAGATATAACATACTTAAAATATTTCTCCATAACATGGGGAAGGGAAACCGTAGAAAGGGAGAGCTCAAATTTTTAGTAAGGATAAACATACTAGATATTAATAAATCATCAGAAGTGAGAATAAGATAAACAAATGGATATGAGAGTAAGAGAAAAACATTAGAAAATAATACCCATCAATTCATGTATCATAATCATGAATCATGGATTAAATTTTTATTAATCAAAATTGTCATGTATAAGATTATAGAATCATAAATAGTCAATCATGAGCTATGAAAACATATAATAAGCATAATACTAATTTTGTGGTTTACACATAAGCCTAAAAAATCATTTCCTTAGTCAAGTATCACATCCAAGAATAAAATATTGGATTGTATTTACTACCAATTTCATCATTTCAATAATAATGTTTCACCCACATGATTATCTTATTTAAAAAATTAACTTACTAAACTAAGTTTACTCCCCATTATAGTTCTTATTATCTCATGATATAATCATCTTAACTCAATACATTAGTGGGATATAACAGAACCATTAATCATTAGTTTTTAAAGAAATCACTCATCCTTGGTTTATAAAAGAAACCACATGTCACTATAATGAAAGCCATACATATGTGTACCACAAAATCATAAAATAATCATCACATCATCATATCATAACCCATGAAAAGGATATGGGTTTTATAATAATTTCATCATCATAATCATAAATCATATAAAAATAATATATATGTGAAAATAGGATCATACCCCCAGTAAATCACAATAATAATCAAAGGATGTTGTTATAGATAAAAATACCATTAAAATATATTTAGAACATATATTGAGGAAAATATCTCTTTTATTTGAAATCACTTATTTAGGAACTACAAATTTCTAAAATAGTAAGGAAAAATATTTATTTTAATATAATAAGAAAACTTATAAATGAATATTTAAATAAAATAGTATTCATAATATAATTGGAATAAGTTCAAGTGGTGGATGTAAAATAAAAATCGTTATCAAATTTTAGGTAAAAAAGTCAAAAGTATCATGTTGAGAAAATGGTAAGAAGGTTCATTTTAAACCATAGTAATAAAATAAAATTGTATTGATAATTAATTTAAACAATATTTTGAAAATATTAAAAACATCCATGAAATGTTTTTATGGAAAATATGGTCATAGATGAAAATATTCACAACCGAAGGGAAAAATGAGGTCAATTTTCCTTTAAAACATTCATCCCTTATCCTGGGTTCCTAAAGAGAGGAAAATGAAAAGAATAAATTAAAAATAAATAGATAGATAGAGGATAATAAAAAGAAATATTAAATTTGATATGTGAATCATATAATTTCTTCATCCAAAAATTTAATTATAAATAATCCTGTTAAAATGAGATTATAAAATAAAACCATTACAATGGTGGTAACCGTTGAATAATAATAATCATGAAAGAAAAACCATAAAATATAATTTTAAATACCATGATCATAGGAATATTTATGACACAACATATAAATGGGGTGGTTGATACACCTCATAAATTATCAAAGTAATATGACATCAAATACGTATCAATGAAAAAAGGAGATGAAGAACCCTATTGACTTTAGTAAATTTGTAAGAGAAATTAATTGGAAACTTGAAAATCATATGGTTATATAATTAAATAAAATTAGATCATGTATTTTTTCATAATACATTCTTGGGAATTATATTCACTATACAAATAAGAAATTGGTGCATAACATTAAAACATGTCTCTTTGAAGAGAAGTTGGGATGAAACCATTGCCTCAAGTGTGTCTTGCTTCGTAACTACTATAAAATCCAATATAATAAATTTAAATTTTTTATAATTCTATAACATAACAATAATAATACATATATTACCATACATGTTCTACTTATAACATATTATCACACGTTCATTAATAATCATTCACCATTATCATCATTTTTGGTGTTAACTGCTTCATTTTTCATGTAGGTTTTTGTTTGGAGGTTATCGTCCATAAACATTAATCATGGATAATTAATCTCCATGATGTTAATAATGATATAAATATAATATATTTCAATTTTAAATATATAATTATAACAATTCATATAAAGTGGAGATGAAAAAATAATTATATCACCACATGGGGATGGTAATCCATATGTTCGCACATATGGCATTTCCAATTTTAATTGTTGGAAGGAAAGAAAGAAAAATATTTATTAAACACAAAAGAATAATTATTATAACATAAATATAATACAGAAACAATAAATATATCATAATAACCATCCACGAATGATGGTGGTGTAGAATGAGTCATATCACTTTATGGAGGCGGTAGTCCACAGGTACACACGAGAAATAATATCTTTTACCCTTGGATTAGAAGATGTGATAAATGGTTATTCCATCATCATAATGACATTTCATTTAACTTCCCATCCAAGGTTCCACACTCGGGTTCCCCGAGCTAATCGGTCAAATGACCTCAGGTGTGTCGGGGTGTAGCACTCCGGTCAGGACGTTATAAAATGATATTAGATCCCTATTTTATTTTCTTTTATTTTGTATTACTATTTTTGAAAGGTAGATAGGAGACTAAGAAGATTAGGTACTTCTTTATGACCTTTTGAATTATAGTAGTTAACCCATGTATGGGTAATAACCCAATCAATCTAGGTAGGATTATTTTTATTGGTATTTTCTATTACAGTTTAATGATATTTCACCTTCGGTGGAACTCATGTTGTGTGATGTGATTATTGTTTCAGAAATGTTGTTGAAATTTGAGACTTTTCCTATAATGGAATGATAATTGAGTATGAATTCATCATTATATACACATAGAAATTATTTTGAAATTCATCTTGTTAGGAACTCACATAAAAGTATGTTTTGAGTAACTTATGAAGATGAAATTATTATATTTAATTTAGTGAAATTGAAACGAAAATGGTTCCTAATGTGAAATTTGATAATTTTAAATCGTGAAAAAATTTAATAAATGGGTGTTTAATGAGAAATTTTAATATTGAGAATTTTTTTACAATTTTTAACTAGTTCATAGGTGTAAAATTGTTAAGGGTAGTGATATTGCCTCAGTTTTGACTGTATGGAGTGGGTTAGCGAAATGACGTGTTGTGACATATTGTGTTTCCCATAATTGATTTAATTTTATGAAAATTACCATAGGGTGTGTGTTTGGAATTTTAGATATATACATCCGTGATGGAATTTTTTGAGAGGACAATAAGAGGATATGGCTAGGGATGATCCTCTAGTATAGAGCCTGAAGAACTAATATTTTGGGTGAGGAACTAGGAGAGAAGTATTAGGAAAACCATTACCACTTCATATAGTTTATGTAAATGTACATATAGAGGGTTGTGAGAAGTGTGTCTAATATAACAAGGGAGTTTTAGTTGTAGCACCCTATGAGGTTTATAATAGATGGTGGACCTAAGGAAACATAGTTCTGTATTGAATCAATCCATACTATACTTGAGCACTTGGAGACTCCTGCTGAGAAGAGAGTCAAGCTATTTATTTACTCGTTGTGTGGTCAAGAGTAGAATTTTTGTTACTTCTAGACTCAAGATGGATAGCTGGATACTATCGAATGGAATTAATTTTAGGAGAAGTTTTTTGAATACTTTTATCCATATATTCTCATATATGGGAGATAATATGAGTTCTTGATATTGAATTAGGGGTGTATGTCCATGATGGACAACACTATAATCTTTATAGATTTTCATAACTTTTCTATAGAATTGGATATAGATGAGGCTATGTAAATAAAATTATTTTAGAATGGAATTAATTGTGAATTTAAGTATTAGGTGAATATATTTAGGATGAAGAAGTTTTTAAAAGTGGTGAACCAGGCTCTCATTATTGAAGTGAATCTGAAGAAGGATTCCAGTGATTGACCGGTGGTTCATAATGGACGATTAGGAGGTGTGAATTCTGAGAGTATAATGAATCATTTTGAGAACTTTATCTAGGGATGAATAGTGGCCAGAAAGTCATATCAGTTACATAGGATCTTACCCAAGTGATTTTTACATCGGTGTGGTAAGCCAGAGAACTTTCATAAACATTGTCCCTGGCCACCAGTGGAGTGAAGAGCCTATAGAAATATGGGATATTTTTAGAAGTTCTATAGAAACTAGTGACAGATGGGTCTTGATAGAGGATCTAGACTAGATCAGGGCATGGTAAAGATATCTTCTACACCATATTAGGATAGATGTTGGAGTTCTATTGGTCATGGAAGTAGATTTAGTGGACATGGGGTATATTGGATAGAGTGCTCATATCAATATGGTGGTGTAGCTGAAGGGAGTCATACTACATCATAGGGAAGAGGGGTAAGAAATTTACATGTCATTCTTCTTACACTTATGGATAGTGAGGTGGGAATATCTACATTGAGAGGTATTATTCTTATAGCTCAACATTAGCTTGTACCTTATTTATTATTGTTTCCTCTCATTCCTTTATTTCAACAAAAATTATTAATTGTCTGATCCTAACAATGGATTTCGTTAGTAGGGTGTTGATGATAGATAAACCATTCAGATTATAATCTAGAGACATCTTCTTGTGAAAAAGATATTCTCTCAATTTTTTGGGGAGTATTGTTTTCTCAGGGATATATATATTCAAGATATGTCAGGCTTCGGCCTAATTTTGGGTATGGACTGGTTTGTAGAATACCGAGCCCAAATTGATTATTACATTAGGAGAGTGACTTTTACATATCCTAAGGGTAAAAACTATATTCATTATGGAGATTGGGATATACAGGTAAGATGAGTGGGGCTAATTACTCAAAAACCAAGAGATCTCATAGCCTTGGTTGTAATTATATTGATGGATGATGGAGGTGTAGAGAAGGATATATTTCAACCTATAGGGGATAGGTTTCAAGATGTGTTTTCTAAATAATTATCAGGGATGCCACTTGAGAGAGATGTGGAATTCACTATTGATCTCATGTCAGGGGTGATCCAATTTCAACTCCAACATTTATAATGTCCTTGATAGAGCTTCATGATCTCAAGAATATACCAGTGGAGTTAGAGGATTAGAGTTTTATCCAACCGAGTACATCTCCTTGGGGTTTAAAAGTGTTGTTTTCTAAGAAAGAGAACATGAATCTACACTTGTATGTTGATTACCGAATGTTAAACTGGATGAATATAAAGAACCAATATCCTCTCCCACATATCGAGGGTCTTTTTCACCAGTTGAAGAGGGATTGTGTTTTCTCAAAGATAAACTCGAGATCAAGGTATTATCAATTTAGAGTTAAACCTTCTGATATACCGATGAATAATTTCTGGATAAGTTTTGTCCTATATGAGTCCATAATAATGTTTTTGGGGGAATTAATGAACCAGAAGTGCTTATGAACTTGATGAGTAGAATCTTCCATCCATACATGGAACAGTTTTTCGACGTTTTTGTGGAAAACATCTTGGTGTACTCCAAGACAAATATGATCATTTCCAACAACTTTTCGGCATCCTGAGTATGCTGAGATAGCATTGGCTATACCCGAAGCTATCTATGTGTCAATTCTAGACTGATCAAGTACACTTCCTGGGTCACATCATCTTGAATGAAGGTGTGTTAGTGGACCTAGAGAAGGATCATGTAGTTGTATCTTATTAAAATCGCAATAATGTTTTCTATATCCATATATTTCTAGGGTTAGTTGGATATTATAGGATGTTCATCCAAAAAAAATTTATTTGAAGAAACTCTTTTGGGATTTACCAATAAATAGATAATGTTTGAATGGTTGGAATCTTATGAGAATACCTTCCATGAGTTGAATAATATCTTGGCATCAACACAAATATTTATCCTACTAGAGTTAGATGAGGAGTATTCGGTGTATTATGATGCTTTTAGGATATGTCTTGGAGATATGTTGATGCAAGCAGATTGAATTTTGGATTATTGGTCTCGGCTGTTGAGACCACATGAGCAGAACTATCCTATACATGACCTAGAGTTAGTTGTAGTGGTTTATGATTTTATGTATTGGTGACATTATCTATGGGGATTGAATTTTACAATTAATACCAACCATAATAGCTTAAAGTATATATTTTCACAATGACATCTGAATATATGGAAGAGGATGTGGGTTGAGTATATGAATTTATTTTATTCTAAACTAGAATATACACCTAAGAAAGGAAACAATGTTTCTGAGGCTTTAAGAAGGAAAAAAATAAGACTTAGGCAATTCAAGAGTCTAGTGCTGAGTAGAAGATGATGAATCTACTAGAAGAGATGCATGTTGTGGTTCAAGAGAGTCAGGACAAGATGAGTCTCATTTCATTTTTAGTGGATTTTATACTTTTTAGAAATATTATAGATAGTCAGTATGAGGATATATAATTTTTTTCCTTGAGGTAAATCCTTCAAGGTGGGGATACACCTTCAGACTAGTTGAAAATGAGAAGAATATCATCTATATCAGGAATCAAGAAGTTTTACCTATCCTTATATAGGAATATTTGATAAAGAAATTACATGCCTCTATGTGGATGGTGAAACTAGCTGTGACCAAAATTTACCATAACCTATTATTGTAGTTTTGGTGGTCGAGCATCAAAATAGAGAAAACAAGTTTCATGACACGATCTTCACCTGTAAACGGGTGAAGGAGAAGCATCAATGACCAAGAGGTTTACAAAAATAGTTTGCTATTATGGAATGGAATTTGGATGACATTTCTATTTACATTTTGGTAGGTCTCTGGAGGACACCTCAGAAGAATTGTGTTATTTTAGTGATTGTGGACCGAATGATGAAATTAGAACATTTATTGCCTATACAGGAGACTTTATCGGTAGAGTATCTGTGAGAATTGTATATTAAAAAGATAGTATGTCTACAAAGGGATCCATGAACTATAGTTTTAGACCATGTATCACATTTTAATTTGTACTTTTTTTCTGGTATTGTAGAAGGTTCTTGGTACACAGGTTCTACTGTGTACGACATTCCACAAATGGACAGATGGGCTATCGGAACATATTATACATGTGCTTGAGGATATGTTGAGAGAACATGTCCTATAATTTGGTGGATCATGGGAGAAGAACCTATATTTTTTGGAGTTTTACAATATAAATATTTATCACGAAACTATATATATGGAACCATATGAGGCACTTTATGGTAATCTATCCAGATCACTTCTATGTCGGATAGAGGTTGGTGAGTCAGAGTTTTTGGGAATAAGTCTCATATAAGAGATGTCTGAATAGGTGTATTTGGTTTGAAAATATATGTCTATAACTTAGAGTAGATAGAATTCATATTCTGATATATTTTGGTGACCCCTAGAGTTTATAGAAGGTGATCATATATTCTTTCAGGTGTAACCAAGATTAGGTCACCGTAGTAAACAAATCCATTGCTTGTTGGTGACAAGGTTTGTTAGACCATTTGAGGTTGTGGAGAGAATTGGGTTGGTGCCATATCAATTGGCTATTCAAAATAGATACATTGTTATGTTTTGTGATTTTTATGTATTAAAACTATGAAACAATCACCCCAACCCTTCTCATGTGATCAATGTGAATGATTTTGATCTTGAGATAGATGATTCCTTTGAGGAGAATCTGATATGTGTGTTGTATCGCACAAAGAAAGTGTTATAGGGGAAGAAAATGTTGATAGTTTGTGTATTGTGGCAATATGGACATGTGTAGGAAGAAACATGGGAGAGAGAAACATATATGAGAGATCAATGGACCAATATTTTCTCTCAGAATCTTAGAGATGATTTTGACTATAGATCAAGGATGAGCTATTATATGGTGAGGAGATTGTAAGATCATGAAATTTTATATAGTTTTCTTGAAATTGATTTTAATTTCTATTTTTTCCTAGATACAATAATTTTTTTGTTCATATCCTAATGATTATTTGGTTGAAATTTGAGGAAATTGAGAGGAAGGAGGGCAGTGCATGGTTGGTGCAAGATTTTCCCTAATCGTGCACCTTGGCCCAGAAAACTGTACAACCCCAAATACAAGGTAATTGCACAGTTAGTGCATGGTTTTTCAAAACATGTGCCCAATTAGGATTAATCTTGCACCCATATAAAAATTGGTGCATTTTATAGGGGAACTATTAGGTAAAATGGTGTGCCCCTTCAAAGTAAACAATGCATGTCATTTTATTTCACCTAAAAATTAGTATTAAAATAACCAACCAACCCCCCCCCCCCCCAACCCATCTCACCCAAATAAAACACCATTCAAACCTAGATTTCCTTTCATCATTTCAGATCCTTCTGAATGGATTTCAATCCCTATAGACCTCACTTCTAGGTGGTTCAATTCCTAGATTGAAGATCTGTACTCCTCCTGATTAGAGGATCTCTCCCTATTTTTTCCTAATATTATCTACTTATTTATGGGAAGATATTCTTTATACTGATTAGATCTAGTTCAGGTTTTGGGGAAAAATATCTCGGATTTAAGATCAATATCAATATTTAATAGATCTTGATTTGTTCAATCTTGAGTTGGGTTTTAGATCCATATCTTGTTTTACATCGTAACTCCAATAAAATTGGGGGTTTCTGTTGGGTGACCATTCGTCAATGAATCAAGATAGGTGGTCTATTATTCAAATATTATAGTCATGATTTAAATTATGTGTATGTAATTATATAATTTTTAGTGTTCATTTTGAAATTAGAAACTCTTAAATTGAATTAAATAATGTGGTCAATCAATTAATTAAGGGATGGGGGAATTGATTGAATAATGTTCTTTTGGAATTGGGATAATTAGTTTGTTAAATATATTATTAATATATTTGGATTTAAAATTTGGGAAAATTAATAGATGAATTAATTTTAGAGATATGTGATTTTGAATTGGAAAAAATTAATTTTTGAATTAATTATTGGAATGTTGAAATTGTGAGATTTTGGAAGATTTAATTATAATATTAATTACGGGAGTATTGAAATCATTTGTTGTGAATAATTATTTATTTTAATTAATTAATTGGATAAAGGTGGTTAATTAATGGTTGAATTAATTATTGGAAATTTTTGTGATTAATTAATTATTGAATTAATTAATGGACTTGGATTAATTATTTGTGGAATTAATTAATGGAATATATTTATGGTTAATTGTGATAAGAGGGTTAATGTTGATTAATCTTGGATGATTTGATAATGTTAAAACATGTGATATTGAGATATATGATATAATGAGATATATTGTGATATATTGGAATGGTTGATAAATGGGGTGTGAGATACGGACTGATGCTCCAAAAACTTATGGGGTGCTAGACATGGTGTTCTACACTCAAAGAATCGATGCTAAATTGTATGGTATAGGGACTCATTCTCCAAATATCCATGAGGTGTGAGAGAGAGACTAATACTCCAAATACTCATGGGGTGCTAGAGATGGAATTCTAACCCCAAAATATTGGCATTGGACTATGGTTCCAAGTGAAAAAAGTAATGAATTTAAATTTCATGAATACTGAAATCCAATGTGTTATAATGAAATTTGAGTTGAATATATGACATGGTTAAGACCCACCACTGACATAAGTAGGTATTGAGGTCCTAGTTTCCCCAGGAATGCAGTGGTTTATGTGGTTAAATAAAGAATAATGGATATCCTAATAACTATTTATTTATTCATTTTACATATTTATTTATACATTTGTATACACTATAACGTATTGTATGTATTTTTAGGCATCATTGGTAGTGGCCTACTATGTTATACTCATACCATACTTGGGCTGCATGATTAGTTCTCGAATAGAATTAATGTTTGTAGGATTGGATAAGGTAAAAGGCCCTTTGTTGGATTTATGATTTGTGGTGTAGCATAGATGAGGGAATATGACATGATCTAGGAAACTCTCAGGGGATTCATCAGAATCAGTATACTGGGTTTTAATTTTAAACACATGACACATACATTGGAATGGAATATTTTATGCTTTAGTTATGATTATGTATTTCTAGTTTTGGCTATCTTAATATATGGGTACTAATATGATTATGAATACATCATTTGGTTATTTATATTTTTCCCTCTAGTGTATTACACTGAAAAAAGGAGTGTATAGTCTCCCCATGATTAATATTAGACTCTCACTACTAGTCAGCAGCGTTTGGAATGTAGGGAGGCACACCTGAGGTCATGTGACCGACCGGCTCATGGAACTGGGGTGTGGCAACTGAGCCAAGTTTTTACACCTCATTTTATTTATTATATTGAATAATTCTTGTTTTTTGGATAAAAATGTTTATATAAAGTATAACACGAAAGGGATTTGTAATATATTGGTTAAAATATATATATCTACTTTGAGAGGCCTCCTTTGGATTACTCCTCACGCCTGGAAGGATTAGTCTTATTAGGAGGCCATATACTCTGCGATGAAGTAAATTATTCTAAGGAAGTTTTAAATTAGGTATTATTTTAGTTAGAAGTATCAAATGGTGTAAATAAGGTAAGAGAATAGGTACACCAATATAAGTGAGGGGGGACACACATAGAATTTCTTATATGATTTCATTGATTTAAGATCAATTTCTTGGGAAAGTGCCTCCAAATGGTTATGGAATCAAAGGTAAGATAATATAAGGTTAAAATAACTTCATGTCATACTAATTATATAGATTTGGGTGGAAATAGTACACTTTAATCATCGTTTAACCCCCCCCCCAGGAAACC
Source organism: Viscum album (assembly GCA_963277665.1). Lineage (NCBI taxonomy): Eukaryota > Viridiplantae > Streptophyta > Magnoliopsida > Santalales > Viscaceae > Viscum > Viscum album. The sequence goes on from OY728134.1 coordinate 445,651,971, forward strand.
TATTTTTACATTAACTTTGCTACAAAATTTCAATATTTTTACTATTCAAAATGACCAAAAGTTAAATTGAACATATTAATTTAAATTAATTATGATTAATCCAAATATAGAATCCATTTTACCTGATTAAATATCTATAATTATCAGCAATAAATTTAAATTAATCATGAAAACTGTTAGGAAAACACTTTTGTGATCAATTAATTATTTAAGAATAAAACATAATTTACTTTCATTTTGTACCTTCTAAAAACCATAAAATTAATGCTAAAATATTTTTTTGAATATAATATATGTATATATATATATCATTAAAACCATTACTAAATATAGATTAATTTAATTTATTAAAATAAAAACACATTATGCACATAAAAAATTTTATTGAGAAAATTTTGTTTTTATACTTAAAAATTTATAATAAAATAATGTATAATTATGATTTATATATAATTAATTATATAATTTATAATTAAAGGGTCTCAGTTTACTTTAATATAAAATTCAAAACATAATTGTCCATTTACTTAAAAATAAACATCAATTTTTATAAAACCAGCATATAGTGATATTTTGGAAAGCCAATATTTTTATTAAGTTTATTGGTGCTTTAGATGATTTTATAGTAATATAAATATGTAAAGGATTTAATTGTATTATTATCAACTTTTTCTACAAAAAGATTGAAATTTATGCTAGAGAAGCCTTGTGTCATGATCTTAAGTCCTTTGATTTAGGAGGATTGTCATGGGTAATGGGAATGGATTTCAATGTCATATTGGGCCCACTAGGGAAGAAGGGAGGTGGTGATTTCTCTATGAATGTGAGTATCAATTTCCCCTTGTTCATATCTCTTAAAGAGATTCTAGATTTGGGATATATAGGAAATTTCTACACATGGTGCAATGATCATAAGGGGTGATCACACCTGGGGTATGATCAATCAGTTCTTAGTCAACTTTCTTGTCATCTCCTCCTTCCTAGATACTAAGGTTACCCACCTAGTCTAAGAAATTTCTAGTCACTATCTGATAAATGGGTATATGTCACCCAAATAAGTTATCGATGGGTGCTTCATCATTTCCCATGGATGTACTTCTAAACCTAAATATCACCAGACCATGGCTTCTTATGGATTAAACTAACTCAGGGGGGAATGGATAGGGCTTAAAAGTATGCTAATAAACCTCATATTAATTTTTAAAACCTGAATAAGGAAGCAAAAGCCTCATTTTTATGACTTGAAAACTTCTGAAATTGAGGTTGATCAAATGGAGTCCATTATTGAGAATAGTTGGGATGATACTCCCTTTAATAATCTAGTTTCAAAAAAGAATGAAATAGAATAGAATATCATGGAACATGAATGCATGGCTCATGAGAAATATAGGACAAAATATCTTATAGAAGGAGGTAGAAACAAAGAATAATTTCATTCCTGAATCACAGAAAATTGGTAGATTATATGGCCCAACTTTCTTCTGGAGGACGATACCTTATTCAAAAATTAAGATGAGGTGGGAGGTATGGATGAAATGTATTTCAAATATCTTATTCTAGGAATAAATATTAACAAGAAAATAAATTATCCAAGGTGCCATGTAGAACTATATAATTTGTTCCTTGTGTAATTTTGGAACATGATAATTCCAGATTAGAATTTTTTCAAGTAGAATAAGAGATTTATGAATCTATGCTTGCTATAAACCACAAAAAGTACCAATACCTAATTGTTTCCCATGTTCTTTCTATACTACCTCTTGGGGTCTAGTTAAGAGATCTCCTATAGAAGTGGTGAGGGATTTCTTTTATAGTGGAATTATCCCTCACGAGGAGGGATCCAATTCCCTGGTTCTCATGCCCAAAATTAAAGACCCACCTTTACTAAAGCACTAATGACCTATAATCTTGTGCAACTTTCCATAAAAAATTTTGGCCAGCATAATTAATGGGATTTTATCCTATAATCTGAACTGATGTGTCTCTTATGAACAATAAGGTTTTTTAACGGATGGTCAATCCAGGGTTCCATCAGTATAACTCAATATATTTTTAGAAACATAAATCAAATGTTTATTAGCTCAAATATCTCCATAAAAATATAGCTGGACAAATCCTATGATCGGATTGAATTTTCCATCATATTAATGGTTCTCACATGCATGGGGTTTTATGATAAAATCACATATATATTTTTTAGGTGTTTTTTCTCTCTGTGGTTCTCTATGTAATATATGGGGAAGAATTGTGGTTTCTTAAAATCAGATAGAGGATTATGGAAATGGGAACCTTTTACCTCCAAGATTGTTCATCTATATAATGTAAACTCATAGTACATATATTAATAGGACCTTCCACAAAATAATAGTCACTCTATTTTGGGTTAGGCATCATTTTAAAGGCCTATACCATCTCATGTTTATTGATGATATGATTAATTTTTTCAATGGAATAAATAGATAAATCTATGGTACAATATGGTCATTAATGATTATTTAAAATGGAGTGTGAATTTTGTTAATCATAAGTAGAGTATTATAATTATTTCTAACTAGTGTCCAGAAAGGAGATCATGAACCTTGGAATCTAGTCTTTGAATAAAGAGGATAATTTGACCATGGGGTATTTGGGTTCACCAATTTGATCGTGGAGGCTATGAATACACCATTTTGGTATGTTGGCCAGTAGAATAACCGTACGAATCACTTATGGAAAGATCCACATATTATCATTCACAAAAAGGATAACCATAGTTTAAAGTGTCCTATCCTTTATCCCGATGTATGTGCTTCCAGATATCAGTGTTCCAAACTTAGTTATTTCAAAGAACTAAATATAATGGGGGATTTACTATGGGATTATCACTCCAAGGGAAAACATCACTAGGCTTAATGGAAATATTATCAAGGATTAAGAGTGAGGTTTGAATTAATTTCAATAATATATCTAGAATGATACATAGGAAACACGAAAAACTGGCATGGGAAACCATTGAGGGGAGAACCCTCTATGGAAGATTCAATGGCATGAAATATAGTAAATGTTCAAGGACATATAAGGGAATAATTTCTATTATATAGAAAATAATCCAAACTCACATTTTGGAACTTGAGATCCATACATGCTAGATCATAAACTATAACAATATCATCTAATAGAACCGCAACTAGAATGGGAACAAACTCAGTTTTATAAGATTTTCCACCCCAAATATATCATTTACTCAAGATAGTAGACACCAAAACATCATTAATACTATCCTACAAAAATAAAAGTTTTAGTTTTATGATTTCATTTTCTTTTCCCTGGATCTATAAAAAATATATTGGTTCTACATTGTGATCCTTATATGTTTAGGTCTATTGCGGGGTGGTGAAAAATTTCACAGATCTAGATCACTTGGTAAGAAGATTTAGTTCATGTAAATTTTTGAAAATTTTAATTTTCTAGTTTGGAGTGTCGGGAATAATTCTATACCAACCAATGATAATGTCAAGAATACTCGTATTTAACTTGGATATAGGTGTAGTTGTTGAGTGAGCATCGAGAAGAAACCATGCACCAACTATTCATCAAGGGACAATGGGAATGGAGTGTATATATTTCCTTGGATAGCTTCCCTAGATTTTCATTACAGGTTTTTACAAGGATGAACGTCCTTGATCATTCGTTCATTGGTGTAATGAATAACATCCTCAAGATAATGTGAGAGACATTATCCTTACTGTTAGTTTTTTGTGTATATGGAAGGATAAGAACAAAGGATGTTTTAAAGGGTTGTTTAGTTCAAGGAGGGCCACGTTGTCTGAAACCAAGAACTTCATGATTGATATGATTTGGTAGGTTAAGAACTGGGATACTTCCCCATCTCTAAGGTCACTCATGGTCCCTAGTTTTCCCATTCCTACTTCCCATAGCCCACATCCTAACTGTTGGATCTGATAGAACCCCTAAAGTAAGGGTATGAAGGTAAACACATATAATTTATGTTTTTTGAGTGTTTTGTGGTGTGGTGGTTTAGTGAATGATAGTGGAGGCTCCATCATAATTTATTGTATGGACTTACTTTAGAATAGAGGCTCAATTAAAGCTGAATCACATTACATTTTCTCAGGTCTCAAGCAGTGTAGTATGGAAAATATCAAGCTTGTTGCATAGGAAATGAACTCCCTAATAATCTAAAATTATCTATATGGATATAGCCTCACTCACTGGACCATCTCATATCACATTATAAAGTTAATTAACCTAATTAAAAAGGCATGGACATCATCCAGACATGGAGCGAGGGGCATAGAGTGATTGGCTACCTAGCTTCAAGGATCCTCTAGATGATATCAATACTTTCATGGCTAGTTTGGTATCTCTACCCCTTTATGGGGTTAACATTATAATAGGAGATTATCCCAGCCTCCACTACTATAGGGCATCATAACCTAATGTTTTTATTCCATAGTTTCAGGTTTCTATAATAGTTTTCCCTCTCCTTAAAAATAAAAAAACCATGTTTCGGGTGGCATTTTACACTATTCAATGAAAAATAAATAGTTTTGGATAAATCCTAAAAAATAAGCTTATGATTGTATTCAAGGTGATGATTTTAAAAATTATATTCATTTACTCAAATAAAATTTATTTTAATGTTATAAATTAATTATAAATGTTATGTAAAATTTGTGATAAAACCCATTTTGGAAGAAAACATATTTTTAAAGTATAAAATTGATTTACTAAATATCAGATACTCATTTATTATGAATTAATCAATACAATTTCACTAATAAAATAAATTATACATATTTATAATATTGTATTTATTACTAGTATACCAATTTTATGGCAAGGTTATAACAGATTACTATATTGCAGTTCTTGTAGATCTAGGGTTGCATGTATGATAAGATATGAAATACTTCATGTTTTATTTCAAAGTAAATAAATATAAAATCTTAGGATGTTACCCAGTACACCCATTAAAATTAAAATTTTAATTTAAATTCCATCAATCTTATATAAAAAATGAGGATATATCTACTTCATCGCACCCTCAAGTTCCCATTCAACTTCCTCAAATTTTTGATTCCTCAAACAAAATAAGCCACGTGAGTGGTATTATTCTGTAGAAATTTATCTCTATGATCCAAGATTTTTACAGGTTTTTATTCATAGGAAATATCAAACTTCAGTGTTATTACCTATTTATTTAGTAAATGTAAATGATTAGGTTTATACTTCCTTAATAGAGTTACATGGAACACATCATGAACTTGAGAGAGGTTTTGGTGGGTGTTCTAAGTGATAATACGCATTCCCTACTTGATCAAAAATATCAAAAGTAACAATATATCTACAGATAAAATTTCCTTTCATTCTGAATATGATAACCGTATTCGATAGAAAAATTCATATGAAAACATTCTTACTAACATCAAATTCTGGATCTTACTAATGATTATTAGGATAACTGTTCTACTAAATCTGAGAAACCATGTAGTAATATTGAATGAATATGGCCTTATCTTCCATTTTCTTAGATATCCTAAGTCCTAATAGATTTTTATCTCTAACTCCATCCATTTATATTGGATTTATACACATATTTTCATAGAGTTCTTTATGTGGATCCATTTTATTGCTCGAGTGAAAGTTATTATTGTAATAAAATTGACTGGAGGAAGGTGTTGATCCCAACCAATATTGAAATCTAGATAATTTGATCTCAATATATCTTCTGGTTTTTGAATAGTCCTCTGAAACTAACCATCTATATAAGTATAATAATATTTATTAAAAAACAACTATGTATCTAGATCTTTATAAATACTTCTCTAGAACATTGTGGTGGGGCTCGGATCCTGATTATATACAATAGAATATGCTACCTCATATAACATTTCCACGTACATAATTTAATTCTTGGAATGTTGATAAAGAGATAAATATTCTATAATATTAATAATTAATTGAATTCATATGGTGATCTAAATATCATTATGTCTTTTATATGTTTTGGTGTTTCAGATAAGGAAATCATGGGAGATGTTTTACCATTTCCATTTTAATATGGGTAATGGTTATAACATACTCTTATAATTTTTTCTCTCAGTATTAACTTTCTAACATAAAAATAACCAATATACATACTACAAAATATCCATCTTCATGTTATACCAACAATAATTCTGTAGAGACCCAAATATTGATGTACATATATATTGAATTACTTTTTCAGAATACATTATACATAACAAAAACAGACACACAAGGACCGTAATAGTTTAGTGTCTTTGGAAACATGGAATTTAATCTTCTAATCGTGGTGAAAGTTCTTCAACATCTCCCATAAAGATCTTTCACTTTTTGTTTCCTTACCTAAAACCTTTCTTTTAATCCTGGGGGAAAATAAAACACAAAAAAAAGGGTGAGCTCAAATTCTCAGTAAGGGTAAGCATGGATAAAATAAAATGTACCACATACATTTGAACTTAGAAACATGAACATAATGTTTAAAAATCAAAATCTTGAGCAACGACTTAAAAAATAGAAGTGCATAAGGCATAGATCATAATGGAACATAAATCCTGATAACATAGAGTGGGAATAAAACATGTAATTATGGCATCCATTAAGAACATGTAATGATTTCCATATTAACAAAGACATTGCTGCCAAGACCATCTTAGTGGACAAAGTCCCATTCTGAATCAAGTTCACTCCTCGTTTATTCCTGTAACACTGAACCAGATTAACTTACCATTCCATCCATGTCTATGTCATGAGATATAAAATCTTTACCCAATGCATTTGAGGGATATATTGGTCTCACCCATCTCATAGTGAAATCATTCTTACTTGTGCCACAAAATAATCTTAAAACATTCATCATAACCCAAAGAATAAAATGGGATTCATAAACATCATCCCATCATCACATAATCCATATAAAACAAATGGATATTTCATCATAAGAAAATTGAAACCATTTAAATCATAGAGACATTATACTTGAAAAATAAACATATGAAATAAAGTCATCTTAGATGGAAAATGGTTTTGATAAAACACTTGAAATGAATTCTTGAGGAAAATATCCTTTCTTCTTCAAAATCAATTTCTTTTCACAAAACGTCATGCAATTTTAAAAGAAAAGGATTTTGTTGAAAATAGTCATGAAATCTTTTGGAGTAAGCTTCATGAAAATAAGGCTTTATAAAACTGTAAAAATATGTTCGTGTCGTATAAGTTAAAAAAACATCCTTCTTGTACTTTTGCTGGAAAAGTCAAAAAAGTACCTCGTAACGTAAACAAAACAAATATTACTTACATACCATGTAGTAAAAGTCAAAAATGGGTAAAAAGGACTTTAAAAATACACTATAACACTTTTATAAAACCTGGACATGGATGATAACAATAACCCCAGTAAATACTTACGAATAAACAATCTCGGATAAAAATGAGATTGGAAAAGTTATCCCTTACCTTAGTTCTGATATGATTCGTACGTATCCGAACCTACTGAATAATGATTTAAATAATGTCATTGACTTATTATAGAATCATATTAATTGTTATGATATCATATATGTTTCACTTATGACTTTATATTACCCGTTCTTTTGTAAATTCCATGTTAAAGCAGCGTTTTGGGTAAAATCATTTCATTTATCGTATGTGTTTCGACTTGTTGTTCTTGATATTATTACTTATATCCTGATTTACATAATTCCAGAATGTAAAAAATTAGTTATATATAATATATATTCATCATATACATATATATTATAGATCGATAAAATGAATGAAATACACCGTTCATGGAGACGGTAGGTCGTACGTGCGCATGAACGCTGTTTTCGTTTCCCTTTTGAATCGAATGGAATTAAGTAAATGAAATAAATATATATATATACATAAATCCAGTATCATTATTATGTCATATATTTCATTATTATTCATTATATATACTTTATAATCATTCATGAATGGTTAACATGGAGAGTGAATCTCATCGCGTCGTGGAGACGGTAGTCCGTACGTACGCACGAGCGATGATATCATTCCCAAGATCGTGGAATTTTATTAAAGTGTATGTATAATTTTAAGGAATAAATATTGCTTTACAATAATCATATATTTTAATTACTTTCACCCTTATACCCATCCAAGTAAGGTGGTGGGGGAAAATAGATTACAACACGGCGTGGAGACGGTATTCAGTACGTACGCATGTGCGGTGATTTCGTTTTCCGTTGGATGGATAGATGGTGAAATATGGTTTTTTCATACTTATAATAACATATTAGTATATTATTGATACTTATTTTATTACATCATAATGAAACAACTAAAAATAGAAGGAGTGGAAGAAGAAATAATGTTGAAAGAATCGGTAATGGACATTACCTCTTCTTTGAAGCGCCTCTTTGAGACCTCCTCTTAGGGAACTAAAATTGGTCTTTGAAGAAGACTAGGACCTCTAAAATGTTTCTAGGGAAGTGGAGAAGAGAATTTGTCAGGGGTTGGCTGAGTATTAAGGCTCAAAGTGGTGTGAGGAAGAGAGGGAGCAGTTTCCCTTTTATAGGGGAGGAGAGGGGCACCTTTGGAATTCTTAAAAATATTAATTTATAATAAATCTAACCCCACAAAAAAACCTCCAAAAATGACTCATATCTAAATATTAGATGAGATAGGGTTGTAATCTCATCAACCAATAAAATTTAGACATGTTAGTAATTTATTTTAAACATTATCAACTTGATTTATCCTAATTTAATCAATTTAATTTTATTTGTGGTAATAACATTCTAAAATTTAAATTATAATAAATAATTAATTATTTTTTGTGAATTTTCCATAATTGGATACTTTATAACATTTTATACCATATAAATTTAAATTTATAATTTTTAAATATATTTGTGATTTTTAAAAAAAAATTATAAAATATTATTTTTATAAAATAAAAATAGTGTCAATTTTGACACTATTCATTTATTTGAATTTAAATAAAATATATACAGAAGATATGTTCGAACTAAAAAAATTAATAGAATCATAAAAGTTCATATGTATCTCTAAAATTATTGTATCACATTATATAGTTCATATAATATTTATTTTATTATTTTTAAAACCATTTATTTGGTTTATCTCTTAATAAAATAATTACTACAACATTTTTGTATAATTAGTTAATATACTTATTTGTCGCATAAAAATTAAAAATAAAATCCTATGATGAATATAAATCTATTACCTTTTATAATAATACTTTTAATCGAATTTATAATATTAAAATCACAATATTTAAATTGGTATATTTATTAAATTATGAAGGTGACAACTTTGGCATCATTTAAAATAAAATAATATAAGTGTCATAATCGCTTTTATAAGGCTCCAAATGGTCAAATATTCGACCATTGGATGATTATGGTTTAAATGTACATGAACAATAATCTTTGGTCAGGGTTTTGGGCATTTTATGGTTACTATTAGTTTAATAAAAACAATATTCTTGATTTTTCACTAGATATACAATTTCTGCATCACTATTGGGTTACAAATAATGATAAGTATTTAATCCCTAAAAATTATAAATAAATTCATATGATGTAGATAATTTCATTATATTTCTGGAGACTATTAATGTTCGATGTTTCATGAAGTTTATCACTAAATTAAAATTAATATACTTATAAGATTTAAGAGAGTGACATGTTGTCACTTTCTTTGGTTATAATAATAATTAAGTTATGTTCATGGACAAAAGTCCATTAAATGATTATAATCCAACCCTTAGGTGATATGGGTCTACTTTTAGTCATCCAATAGGATTTTTCCAGGTGTTAGGGTAATTTTATAATCTTATATTTACCCTTAATTACCCGATTTACCTTTAACTATGGTAAATAAAATTTACCGTAGTTAGTATTCATAATGCCCAAAAATAAAAAGTAGTCTATTAATATAATTTGAAACCACTAATTCCAAATATGGAATCCATTTTTCCAAATTCAGTACACAGAAGTTGTAGAAATTAAATTAAAATTAATCCCGTTGTCGATAGAAAACGGGTTTTTGTTTAAAACATTACAAAAGATTGAATTGATTTAACCTACGAATTCAAAGTAAAATCAATGATAATGACATAAATTATATTAAATGGTAAAACTATATTCTATTTATTCTTTAATACCATTAAATATTATAGTTTAACCACATAAATTATTACAACGAAAAAAGTTGTTTTTAATTAAAATATAGCGTGTTTTTACTATTCATTAAAATATGAAAGTTATCAGAATAACATGAAAATTTTATCCAAGGTAAAATTTTATATACCTATTCCAAAGAATAATTTTATTTTATAAAATTGAACTTATAAACTTGTCAAATACTAGATTTAACGTGGGTGCACTATCAAAAGGCAGCAAAACTGCATTTTTTGAAAAATACTTATTTTACCCAAAAAATTTATTTTTTTAACATAAAATGTTTTAGAAAATTTATAATATGAATAATAATGTTATAAAATTCAAAATTTAGTTAATACTATTCATAATGGCTAGTTCATAATAATATTATAATAATATATCGTTGTTTAGTAAAACTCGGTATTGTGTACAACACACACCATCGAGGAAGGCCACGATTGCGTGTAATGCAAGCCAAGTCAGGGTTCGGTGTTGTGCAAGAATCCTTCGATGTTTCGTATAACAGAATCCAACAATATTTTATTTATACATTTAATATATATCTATATATATAAAAACACACTCAATGTTGCGTAGAATGACTATTATAAAACGAACTTGAGATTATGTGTAACACGATCCAAGAATAGTGTTGCGTATACTGCAAGCTAATACGGTGTTGCGTATAGTACAAGCTAAACTTGGTGTGGTTTGTAATAGAAGACATAAATGAAATTAAAAGAATATTTTTCATAAAATATCAGGGTGTTACAAATTCTGTTTATGATCTTTATACATCCTCATACTTCTTTGATTAATACTGAATGATGAGCTATAATATTCTTCTCATAGTTCCTTATTTATGTATTATTTTTATGGTACATGTGCTAAGTTATTAAGCCTTATCATAACATCATAATCAAGGTAAAACTATAGTATATTTCTCACATTCTCTTAGATCTCCACATCTTCCCTATAAACCTCTTTTATATTTACATGTATATATGGTTGAACACTCATTCTAGGAAAAATAATATTTCCCCCTTCATTCAAAATATCAAGTTCTATCCTTTGTAAATATGTAAATATTGGTTCTTTTATGATCCTCTTTATAGATATTTCCACATTATAGTTTTTACTCAAAGCATCCACCACCTTGTTTGATTTCCCAATGTGGTAGTGTATTGAGTATCCATAATCTTTAGTCAACTCTATCCATTGTTTTTGATGCACATTCAACTCTTCTTGGGTGAATACATAATTTAAAATTTTATGATCAGTATATATATGTAACACCTTTATCTATAATGATAATGCATCCATATCATTAATTAAAATATTACCACTACTAACTCCAAATCGTGACATGGGTAATTTTTCTCAAGAACCTTAAAATGGCATGAGGCAGAATCTATCACCATATCATTATACATGATAACACATCCCATCCATTTCAATAAGGCATCGCTATAAATCAAAAACCCTTACCCACTATAGGGTAATGTGAGCTTAGGTGCACTAACCAACCATCTCATCAGTTCATTGATATTTTCTTCATAGTCATCAGTCTAATGAAACATAACTCCCTTATAAAATAACTTGGTGAGTGGATTAGATAGTTATGATAAATCATTCATGAAGTGTTGATATTGTATTTCCTATCAAGAAATCTATTTATTTCAATCACAGTGGTATGTTTGGGCTAATTTTCAATCCAACTTTTATGGATTCACCCACATACCATCACTTGATATTATATGACCAAAAATTAAACTTTTTATATCCAAAATTCAGACTTGGAAAAATTTTACATATAAATTATCCTTCCATTATTTATTCTCCTCAATAATAAATTGATCTTCATATGCTTCCTTCTTCATTTAATATATAATAATACCATCTATAAAGACTACCCAATCTGATATAGGTAATCTCTAAAGACTTTATTCATTAAATATATGAATATATCAAGAGAATTCATATATATAAATGAAATTAGTATAAATTAATAGTGTATATACATAAAATAGATATCTATATTGAGTATGTAATCAATTTTACCCTCAACTAATAGTATTCATATTGAAGATTAATCTTGGAAAAAAATCGATCTCCTCAAAATTGATCAAAACAATTATCAATATGGGGAAGAGGATACTTATTTGTGATTGTGATCTTGAAATGTTCTTGATAATCATTACATATTCTCATTGATTCATCTTTATTCTTAACAGAATGTATAGGTTTACCCCTTAGTGACACACTTGGTTGAATAAATCTCTTATCAAGATTCTACTGGATTTTCTTCTTTAACTCATATGACTCAATTAGAGACATTCTATATATAGATTTTGTAGTAGGTGTATTACTAATTATGTGTTCTATTGAAAAATCAACTTCATGATTCATAAAAAGACTAGGTAACTCTTCCAGAAAGAAATTACCAAGCTCCTGTAAAATATGAATATCATCAATGTTGAGTTTATAACTAACCATATGAGATAAATACCCTACATAGATAAGAATAAAGACAAAAGTAACAGATTTAGTTTTTATTGGAAGTTTACATTTACCATTACACTAATTTAAATTTATAGTTTGGTTTGGAATATAAAATGTGACTTCCTTTCAATGGAAAATTATATAATATTTTGATAAAAATAAATACACTCCATGCTAAAAAAACACATTAAATTCAACTATAGGAATAATAACAAGACTTGTAGAAATAAAATTACAATAAACATCAATTAGGAAAGATTCATATACTCTAGATGTGATCATTATACCATTGAGAAATTTTGATGATATTTAATTATCTATTCATTTAGGATAAGAATTAATATTACTATAGAATTTTTAGGATATAAAAGGATTCATATGAATTAGATCAAATAATATTATTTAATATTTGAGTCTACTTATCACCACCTAAACTTCATCATTTTATCTTAAATATCTTACTTGAATCACAATGGTTACCATGACCATCCAACAAAATTAATCAAAGTGATCCAAAAAAATCATTGATAGGTTATCTAAATCATGACACCTTCTTTTCAATCTATGACACATTAGGATTAATATAGGACAACCATGGTCAATATATATATTCAAATCCATTACAATTTCACATAAATAAAATGAAAATTAACATACATATATCCCCAGGGAATGTCAAGATTGGTATATATTAAGGTCACATTCACCAAGCACAAGAAAGATGACTGAGATATACCCAACCTGTAACACCCAGATGATTTTATGAAATATTTTCAGTAGCTTCTTATGCATGAAATCGTGAGTTTAAACGAACTATGATAAACCCTTATTATAAAATTTCCATTATATAATAGTCGTTAGGTAAGTATTTATAATTATAACTTACTTAAGAAAATGGATTGTGAATTTATTGGATATCAATTATTTTCAACAAATATTAATCAATTTAATATTTGTGTATTTGAGTGAATTTCTTTTGGTAATGAACTTAATGAGATATATATGTGTTTTATATTTAATAAAATATTTTTATATTAATACAATGGATATTTTAGTCATAGGGTATCAACAAAACCTTATTTTATGTATAAAAAACATTTTTTAAAAAAGGCTAATAATACACCTTTGAATGGAGAACCCTTTTAAAGTAATATTTTGACACATTAATAATTTTTATAAGAGAATATAAAAAAGTTATTTTGAAGTGGGATATAAAAATTTTCATTGGATAAATTTATGATATTTTTCTGATAACTTTCATGTTTTGATGAATAGTAAAAATACACACAATTTTAATTGAAAATAACATTTTTTCATTGAAATAATTTTCATGGTTAAATTATATTATTAAATTGTTTAAAAGTATAAATTGAATATATTTTTAAATTTAATATAATGTAGGTCATTGGAATTAATTTTACATTAAACTCAGATATAAAAATATTTCCATCATTTGCAATATTTTAACTTTTAAAATAAGTTTTCTCTTTTCAACAACGGTATTAATTTTAAATTAATTACTAAAACTTATATGTTTTGAAATGTGAAAAATTGGTTCCATATTTGGAATCAGTAAGTCCAAATTATGTACATAACTTTATTTTTTGTTGGGTTATATGAATAATAACTTGAGTAAATTTTATTAACACAGTAAAAGGGTAAATCAGGTAATTTAGGTAAAAATAATATTATAAAATTACCCTAACTCGTGCCTTAATATAATTTAATGATTATAATTTACCATAAAAAAATAATTGGGTGTAAATTGTAGACATTTTAATCCACTTGGATGAGATTATGATATTTATTTTATTTTATTTAAAGAAAACTGAAAAATATCTCACTCAAACATTAATAATTAAATTATTTTTAAGATATGTTTACATAGACGATAAATTCTATTATAAATAATCATTTTAAATATAATTTCTTTTATTTATCAAAATAATTTACTTTTTAATTTTTAGAAAATACATAATTACATTAAATACTTATACTTTGATGATAAAAAAATTAACTAATCGATGAGAAATCAAAAAAACAATTATTATAAAAATATTAATAACCATAAAAAGGACCAATAACTTAACCAGAACTTATTGTTAGAGTATATATCGATAATAATAATTCAAATGTCGACTTATAGACCATTTGGAGGCTTATTGAAGATATTTTGACACTTATATTAGTTTATTTAAAGTGAATATAAATTTTTTCACATTCATGTTTTAAAAATGTATAACATTTTTAATTTTTGGGTTTTCATAAGATAAATTCAACTGCAAGTATTATTATGAAATATAATTTATTTATCTTTATTATATTTTACTATTTTAATTTTTTTTAAAAAATATATTACATAATTACACAAAATTGATTTAGTAATAATTTTATTATTGAAGAGATCAAATAAATGTTATTAAAAATATTTTAATAAATATATTTTCGGATAATTATTAAGTAAATTGAATTTAAAATATTTTTTTGACCCCTTATGGATACAATAAAATATTTTTATCTTGTTTCACATCTTATATTTATATTTTTAAAAATCTATGAAAAAAATAGTGTCAAATTTGACACTATTGATATTTTGTCAAAATAAGGTTTTCTTAAATTTTATAAATATCATAAAACATTTTTAAAAATATATAATAATTATTATATGGTTTATAAGTTTCTAAATCATTCATTTATTGTGTAATTGACTTCAAATAAGTAAATATTTTACCCTTTTAATATTGAAATATTTGTTAACCTAGTTAAAAATTAAATAGAATAACTAAGTGTTGATTAAAACGATAATGCATAAATTGAAGTAAACAGATGCCTAAAATTTATTGTTTGATGATATTACAACTATATATCATCTCATCTATAAAATTGAGACATTTTTGAGGTTTTTAATTTGGGTTTTATTTTATTATAAATTAATATTTTTGAGGCTTCCAAAAGTGCCCCTCACCTCAATTATAAAAGGGAACTTCCTCCCCCCAACTCTTTACTTAATTTTGAGCCTTATTTCTCGTCCATCCCCTGAAACTTTACCTTATAAAATTCAGCATCAACATTATAGAGGTCCCGATCTTCTTTAAAGTCCAAATATAGGGCTCAAAGATTAGATTTAGAGGAGGCACGTCAAAGAACATGTAATATCATTTACTAACCCTTTCAATATTATTTTTTCTTCTAGTTCCACCACATGAGTTGTTTAATTATGAAGTAATTACTCTATTAGTACTTATATACTGATAGTTTATTATGATTATGAAACAACCATATTCCACCTTCGACCGATCCTATGAAAAATGAAATCACAGCACCTGCGTACGTACTACATACCATCTCCACGTCGTGGTGTAATCCGTTTTTCACCACCACCTTACATGGATTGATAAAATGATGGAACTAATAAATAAATATATGATTAATATAAAATTATAATTATTCTAAGATAATATATACCATCCACTTAAATATCATTCATCAATAATAGGAATGATATCACCACGCGTGCATACATACGTCTTACAATCTCAACAGTGTGATGTGATTCATTCTATATAATCTTTATTAAAGCATGATTATATAACTGAATTTATTGAATAAATATGATATATATATATATATATATCATAATAATACTAGGTTGTAGATGAAATAACTATAACCTAAAAATAGGAATAATAAATTATTCAACAAAACATGCATATGAAAATAAATCAGTTAATACAAAAATAACAAGTAACAATGAAATGTTACTAACAAACAGATGGATATATGATCTTAAATATTTTCATAAAGAATATTGTGATTCTATAATATATCCTTAACATTATTTAAATCATTATATGTTATTTCTAGATACATATGAAGTGTATCAGACATAAGGTATGGGATAACTTTGTAAATCTCATTTTTATCCGAGATTGTTTATTTGTAAGTATTTAATGGTGTATATTTATCATCCACACCTATGTTTCCGAAATATGTATTTAAAAATATTATTTATACCCTTCTATATAATTTTAAATAAAATTTTACTTATTTCCATAATTTTACTGAATGGTTTGAAAGGAATCTTTTGTCGTTTTTGGTAGGAGGTACTTTTTGAATTTTCAGGAAAAAGTACGAGAAGAATGTTATTTTATCTTGTATGGAATGAAAGAATTTTTAAGCTTTAATAATTCCTTATTTCATTGAATATTCCCATAATATATTACATGGTTATTTCCACATAAAATTATTTCTTCTAAAATTGTGTTTCATTTTGTGGAAGAAAAATATTTATGAAGAAGAAAGGATATTTTCCTCAAGAAATAATTTCAAGTCTTTTCTCAAAAATTATTTTCAATCTAAGATGGAACTGTTTAAATAGGGTCATATTTCTATCCATGTTATTACTATGATTTTATTGTGTTTATTATAGAATTTTATTTAAGAAATATTTTTCCTTATATCAATTATGATGGAATTACGTTTATGAAACCAGTTTTATTTCCGGGGTTATGTTATGGTGAATGTTTTTATGTTTTTGTGGTACACGTAAGAAAGGTTTCATTATGAGATGTGTGGGAACTATATCTCCCTCCAATTAATTGGGTAAATATTTATATCTCATGATATTTTCAATACTGTAATGACAAGTAAATTTGGTTTAGTTATACAGGGCTGGAATGAGAAGTGAACTCAGTTTAGTAATAGAATTTTTCTACAACAGTGGTCTTGGCAATGAGACTTGACTAATATGAAATGATTTTATTTTATTATTTTTATATGCCACAAAATTTCATTTCTTATGTTTTGACTGTTGGGATTACATTGAACCTTTATAATTAATAATAAGAAATGATATTATGATCTTTTATATGCAGGATATGATTTTCAAATGTTATGTTCTTATGATTATGATATGATTGATATTTCACTTGTTTACCCTTACTGAGTATTTGAGATCACCCTTTAATATATTTATTTTCCCATGGTCGCGAAGAAGGTTATGAAGTAACATATGTCAAAAATGAGTCTAGTTTTGAAGAAATAATTGGGAGACAAAGTATATGTTTTATGAATCAGTTGTTTATGTTTCCCAGTTTCTAAAGAAAATAAACCTATATGGTCCTAGCATAATTTTTTTGTTATGTTATGTAATAAATATTATTCAATGTTGAATTATAATCTATATGTAAATTATATACTATTGTAGTTGGTATAATAGAAATGGTATAGTTAACCTTTTAAAACTAGAATGAGAGAACCTTCGTAAGAACCCGAAGGATATGTCTATGTATAGGTTACAATCCCATCCTAGTGTTTTAGAGATGTTCATGAATAATCTATGATAAAACATAAAGTGTCATAAATTTAAATGTTATTATTGAATTATTTGGTTTTTGTCATTATTATTATTGTTACTCACACTGTGCTTCTTGATTTTAGTTAATGGATAGATCCCAAAGGAACCATGTTAATACAGAATGTGGTGGGAAATTCAATGGTTGTCCCCCTGAGCAACCAGATGTTATAGGAGTTGGAATGAAAAATATTTTATCTATGGTCAAATTTTTTTTCAATAAATGAATCAATCCATACTTCAAAATGAGAAAAATAGGGGGAAATATTCTATTTAATCTTTCATGAGGAAGCATCCACCTTCATTTAATAGGTCTTCTGATCCATTAGTGGATGAAAATTGGATTTGTACCACTAAAAATATATTTTTAGTTCTACAATGTTCTGACCATGATAAATTCATATTAGCGGTATATTTTTTGGAAGGTGAAGCTGATCAATGATGGAATCTTATCAATAATATGAGGCAAAGAGATAAAATTGAGTCCATGGAATGAGGCAAGTTCAAAAAATTATTTTTCAATAATTACTTTCCTCATATTCTTCAAAAAAATATAAAGAATTAGTTCCATGTACTTAATAAAAAATATGATGAATACATTTTTGTCTACAAATAAAATTTTACAAGACATTCAATGTATACTGCTATAATTATTATCTAACCTAAGAGTAAAATTGATCGATTATTTCGTGGATTAAAACTAAGTCTCCGAAGGGCATTATCCATAAGGGAGTTCAATAGCTATGAGGAAATTGTTTGATGTGCTCTGAAGGTTGAGATGGATTTTGGAGTAACCCATCAGTTATATGGGTTTGATATGAAGTGAAAAATGGAATTCAAAGGAAAATATAAATACCACACAGAAAAGACGATGATTTTTTCCTTCTGCTCAATGTATAGCATGAAACATGGAGGGAATTATCTTAAAGGGACTAGTAAATGTTTTATGTTTAGAAAAGAAATTCCTTGGGAAGTTGAATGCCGAAGATATGGGAAAAATATGTCTATTGATGTGAACAATGAAAAGGCTACACATAATGCACCTCCTACACTTCAATGTTACACGTACAAGGAAATGTGGAATTATGACAAGAAATGCACTACTGCAAGGGTTATTGATGATGATCGATGTCAACAAAATCTTAAGGAAAAAGATAGAGGAAAGTCACATGCAATCGCTATCATTGATGTGGAGTATGATAATTAAGTTGTGAAAGGTACACCTACCATCCACTCTAAAGTATAAAATATATTTTTTATTCTGGATCCCCGAACTCTTTTATTTCTGAAGAATTTTCTTATGGTATCTCTATATTACCTTAACAATTAGATGTTGAGTAGGTTATAAAAACTCTTAATGGAACAATGGTCACATCCAAAGTTTATAATTACTCTCTGATTAATGTTTTCGAGAAAGTGCTTCTTGAAAATGTTGTGATCCTTCCTATAGTGGAATTTTATGTGATTCATGGCATGGATTGGATTTCTATATATGGAGCTCATATCAATTTCAAAGGAAGGGAAGTCACATTTTTATATTCCAGATCAATCTATGGTTATCTATTTATACAAGGATGAATATAACCTTCCAGTATAAATTTCTCCCATTTTATGGGTTTTGATTCATATAAATGAAGGTTATTTATATAAAATGGTTGAATAGAAACACACTATTTAATAATACACTCATTGTAAGGGTTTTTTATGATGTATTTACATGGTAATTTATTGGTATTCCACAAAATTGTGAAGTTCAGTTTTCAATTTAATTCATACCAGGTGATATGCATATTTGAAAGACACCTTATAGAATGGACCCAATTGAGTTGCAGTTATTGAAGAAGCAACTCCATGAGAATCAAGATAAGGGGTTCATTCACCTAATTGAATCACCTTAGGGATCATTTATTATGTTTGTTAAATAGAAAAATGGATCAATGAGACTCTAAATTGATTATAGAGAACTTAACAAGATCACTATCAAGAAAAAATATCATCTTCCCCACATTGATAACTTATTTTTCCAACTATTCAGATCTCAATACTTTTCTAAGATTGATCTTCATTCAGGATATCATCAATTTTGGGCCAAAAGGGAGGATAAACCAAACACAGCATTTCGTACAAGGTATGAACACTATGAATTTATAGTGATGTCTTTTGGTCTTACTAATTCCCCCTATATCCTCATTGATCTAATGAATAGAGTCTTTAGATACTATCTTGATAAATTTTTGGTATTATTTATAGATGATATTCTTATCTATTTGAAGAGAAAGGAAGAACATAAAGACCACTTGATAATGGTACTGAAGACCCTCAGAAAGGAGGAGCTTTTTGAGAAATTTACCAACAATGAATTTTGGCTTTAAAAAGTTTTATTTTTTGGTCACATATTCTCATGAGAAGGGATATATGTGGATCCATCAAAAATAGAAGTTGTTGAATGTTTGAAGAGACCAAAAATGGTAACTGAGATCCAAACTTTTCTTGGTCTAGTTCGATATTATCGATGTTTTTTGGAATATTTTTCATGATTATATAATCCACTCACCAAATTGACTCGGAAAGGTGTTATGTTAATTTGGATATAGAAATTTGAATATAATTTCAAAGAGATAAAAAGAAGGTTATCCAGTACAACTGTCCTCACACTGCCTTATAGTGGAGAAAGGTTTGTGATCTATAGTGATGCATCCAAGAAGGGTGTGGGATTTTATCTCATGAAAAAATAATGTGGTGATAGATTATGCCTCATGGTAGTTGAAAATAAATGAGAAAAATTACCCAACACATGATTTGGAGTTATATGTGGTAATGTTTACATTTAAAGATATGGATGCATTATATTTATGGTGAAAGGTGTGATATTTATACTGATCATAAAATTTTTAAGTATATTTTTACACAAGAGGATCTGAATATAAATAAAAGAAGATGGTTGGAGTTTATTAAAGATTACAACTATCCAATACATTACCACTGGGAAAGAAAAAAAGGTAGAATATACTTTGAGTCGACAAGACCATGCTAGCATATCCATGATGAGGATAAAAAAATAACCATTATTTATTTATTTGAAAAGGATGGATCTCGAAATTTTAAAGGAAGGGGAGAAAACTTATCTTTCTCAAATGAATGCTCAATCATATATACAAGTGAATAGTAAAGAGGAACATAATAAATATGTAGATCTACAAAAGAATGTGAGAAATTTTCCTAAATTCAACCTAGATTGTGATGAAATAATAAGATTTGGGAATACGGTTTCTATTCCTCCCATACCAGAATTAAAGAATGATCTATTGGATGAGGATCATAGTTCTTCATTATTTATTCACCCTAGAAGCACAAAGATGTACAGGGACCTGAAAGAGTATTTATGTTGGGATTTAATAAAAAGAGATGTCACCGAATATGTCTCTCGATGCTTGGTTTTTTAGTAAGTTAAGGATGGGAGACAGAGATCTAAGGGGATGTTACAACCATTAATCATACCATAATGGAAATGGGAAAACATAACTATGGACTTTATTGTCAGAATTCTCAAAACATATAAATTCCATAATAATATATGGGTTATTTTTTTATCTCCTTATGAAGTCGGCACACTTCACTGCTATTAGATAAGATTTCTATCTTGATCATCTTGCCAAGATATATGTCAAGGAAGGGGGAAGATTGCGTGGAGAACCACTTTTCATTATATCATTTTGTGATACGAGGTTTACCTCATTTTTTTGAAAATTATTTAGCATGATCTAGATATAGAGTTAAGTTTTAGTACTTCTTATCATCCTCATACAGACTATCAGTCTGAGAGGACAATTCAAACATTAGAAGACATGTTGATATC
The DNA here is from genome assembly GCA_963277665.1 of Viscum album. Lineage (NCBI taxonomy): Eukaryota > Viridiplantae > Streptophyta > Magnoliopsida > Santalales > Viscaceae > Viscum > Viscum album. Next base: position 445,673,881 of record OY728134.1, read on the forward strand.
TTTCTCTTTGGATTTCAAAGGTAGTTGGGATCAAAATCTACATTTTTTGGAAATTTAATACAACAATATCTTTCACTATAGTATTCATATATATCCTTATGACTCCCTCTCTGGAAATAATTGAAGAAATCCAACTTGCTTGGATAAAGTTGGGGAAACAAATTTATTAGGACCAGGTCTTGTTGACGAAATGACATAAAAGGTTAGTTATATTTAGCAACACATAAGAGAAGCTCATAGTTGTAAAAAAAGTTATGCTGACAACCGATAAAAATACCTAGAGTTTAAAGTGGGTGATACAGTGTTTCTATGAATATATCCCTGGAAAAGAGTAGTGAGATTTGGAAAGAAGGGAAAGCTGAGACCTAGGTATATTGGTTCTTTTAAAATTCGTGATCATGTTGGGAAGGTGTCTAACCGATTATAATATCCACTAAATCTCTATCAATTTCATGATGTGTTCTATATATATCTCGTGAGAAAGTACATACATGATCCTTAACATGTAATAATCTCAGAAGTGATACCCCTAGAATAAAATCTTTCTTATGAAGAACAACTGATAGAGATTCCGAATAATAGTGAAAAAGTTCTACGAAATAAGACCACTTTATTTGTTAATGTTTTATAGAGGAACCACCAATTTAAAGAATCTATATAGTAACATTAGGATAGGATGAGGGATAAGATAATATTTTTGTTTTTATGTGACGAATTTCAAAGGTGGAATTCAGTTTATGGTGGGTAGAATGTAACACCGGAATGTTTTTATAAAATATTTTTAGTATCTTTCTCTGTAGGAAATCCTAAGTTTAAATAAACCGTGAGATGGAATTATTATAAAATTACCATTATATAATATATGTTAGGTTATTAGGAATAATTATAACAAACTTATTAAAATGCATTGTGAATTCATTGGCTACCAATTATTTATGAAAAATATAAATCAATTAGATATTTGTATTTTTTAGTGAATTACTTCGGGTAATGAAATTAATGAGATATATTTATGTTGAATAATTAATAAAATATCTTTTATATTCATTCAATGGATATTTTAGTCACATGGTATAAATAGAAACCTATTTGATGTATAAAAACCTATTTTTAAGCGGTTAATTTTACACCTTTGAAGGGAGAACCCATTTTTTATTAAGATTTTTCTACATTAATATTTTATGTATGAAAAAGTAACCATTTTATTTTGAAGAAGATATAAAAATTTACTTTTTATGAATTTCTGATATTTTTCTGATAACTTTCATGTTTTGATGAATAGTAAAAATGCCCTAAATTTTAACTGAAAATAACTTTTTAAATTGAAATAATTTATATGGTTAAATGATATTATTGAATGATTTAAAATTATAAATAGAATATATTTTCACCATTTAATATAATTTAGGTCATTAGATTTAATTTTACATTAAATTCAAATATAAAAACTTTTCAATCTTTAGCAATATTTTATCTTTTAAAACTTGATTTTTCATTTCTTCAATGGGGTTAGTTTTAAATTAATTACTGAAAATCTTTTGATTTAAATTTTGAAGAATATATTCCATGTTTAGATTAAGTATGTCTAAATTATGTATATAGATTTATTTTATTTTTGTTCAATATGAATAGTAACTGTGGTAAATTTTATTAACACGGTAAAAGGGTAAATTGGGTAATTAAGGGTAAAAATAATGTTATAAAATTATTCGAACACTTGTCTTAATATAATTTTATGATTATGATTTTCCCTAAAATATACTCGGGTAAAAATAGAATCCATTGGAACCCACTTGGATGAGATTAGGACATTTACATTATTTTATTTAAAGAAAAGTGAAAAATGTATCATTCAAACTTTAATAATCAAATTATTTTTAATATAAGGTTATATAGAAGATAAATTTGATTCTAAGTACTCATTTGAAAGCTAAAATTACTTTATTTTTCATGATAATTTATTTTTAATTTTTATGAAGTAAATAATTACCTTAAATACTTATACTTGGTTGATAGAAAAATTAATTAATTGATGAGAAATGAATAAAATAATTTTTATTAACCAATTAATGACCATAAAAATGACCAAACACTTGACCAAACCCTATTTTTCGAGTATATCTAGACCATAATAGTATAAGGGTCTACTTATTTACCATTTTAAGGCTTATATAAGGGATTATGACACTTATATTATTTTATTTAAGGTAAACATAAATTTGTCACATTCATGTTTTAAAAGAGTATAGCATTTTTAATGTTGTGTTTTTTAAACAATAAATTCAACTAAAAGTATTATTCAGAAATATAATGGATTTATATTCATCATTTTATTTTGTTTTGAATTTTTATTCAAAAAATAATTATAAAAAATAATTACAAAAAAATTGAGGTAGTAATTATGTTTTTAATGATGAGAACAAATAAATTTTATTTAACATATTTTAATAAATATAATTTGGGATAATTATTATGTGAAAATACTTTTATAGATTACCTTGAACCCTTTGGGACAAAATGAAATATTTAGATCAAGGGTCTCTTCTTATTTTTATATTTTTAAAAATCCATGAAATAAATAGTGTCAAAATTGAAACTATTGATGTTTTGTCCAAATTAGGATTTCATAAATTATTTAAATATAATAAAACATTTTAAAAAATATAGAATAATTATTATATGGTCTAAAGTGTTCTAAAATATTCATTTTTATTCTAATTGACTTCAAATAAGTAAATATTTTACCCTTTTAATATTGAAATATTTTTTACCCTAGTAAAAATTTAAAGAGAATAACTAAGTGTTAATTAAAACAATAATTCTTAAATTGAAAGAAAAACTTGTATATAATTTACTATTTTAGGATATTAAAACTCTATCTAATATCATATTCTAAATATGGATATTTTTGTGGGTTTTAAGTGGGGTTTCAGTTTATTATAAATTAATATTTTTGAGGTTTCGAAAAGTGCCCCTCACTTCAATTATAAAATGGCACTTCCTCCATCAACTCTTCACATCATTTTGAGCTTTAAAGCTCTACCATATCCTACCAATTTAACTTCTCAACTTCCCTATAAAAATTTTAGAGGTACCTTTCTTATTTAAGGACCAACTCTAGTGCTCTAAGAGAAGATTTGGAGAAGGCATGTTGAAACCACTGCACGTGTGTACGTACGACATTCTGTCTCCATGTCGTGGTTTAATCCAATTTTCACCACAACCTTATATCTATGGGTATGATAATGGAAATAATAAATATATATATGATTAATATAAAATGATATTTATTCTTAGATAGTATACACAATACACTTCAATATTATTCAGAAATTATGGGAATTATATCATTGCGTGTACGTATGTACAGCTTACCATCTCTACGGTGCGATGTGATTCGTTCTAGATAATCTTCATTAGAGAATGATTATATTCATGAACTGAATGAATAAATATGATATATATTATAATAATAACATTATGTAAATGATATAACTATAACCAAAAAATATGAATAAGAAATTATTTGACAAAACATTCATAATAACATAAAATATTTAATACCTGAATAACGAGTAACAATGAAATGTTACCAACAAACGGATGAAAACGTGATCATAAATTTTATCATAAAAATTATTATGATTCTAAAATCAGTCCTTATCGTTATTCAATTCATTATAAATGAGGTTTGGATACATAAGAATCTTATTGTACCTATAGTAAGGGATAACTTTTAAAATATAATTATTATCTAATTTACTGTGGTATATTTATCATCTATGTCCATGTTTCCAAAATATGTATTCCAAAAAAATATATATCCTTCTATAATAGTTTAATGTCAATTTTACCCATTGGGGGATTTATACTAAATGGTATGAATGAAATATTTTGTTATTTTCAATACAAGGTATTTTTGACTTTTCCAAGACAATTATGACAAGAATGGTTTTTTGACTTGTACGGCATGAATGGTTTTCTAAACTTTCATAATGCATTATTTTCTTGAAGTTTCTCCTACAATATTAAAAGGGTATTTTCACATAAAATTATTTCTTTTTAAATGTTGTGTCATTTTTAGGAAGGAAAACATTTTTGAAGAAGAAATGGTATTTTCCTCATGAATTAATTTCAAGTGTTTTATCAAAATTATTTTCCATATAAGTTGACAGTAATTAAATAGGGTTATATATATATCCCTGTTATTATAATGATTTTATTTTTTTATGATGTAATGTTATTTAGTAAATCCATTTGGTTTATATCAATTTCAATGGAATGATGTTTAAGAAACCAATTTATCTCATGGGTTATGATATGGTGAATGTTTTTATGTTTTTGTGGAACATGTAAGAAATGATTAATTATGAGATGGGTGGTACCTATATCTAACTAAAATACATTGGGTAAAGATCTATGTCATGAGACAGAAATGACTATAATGGAAAGTAAATCTGGTTCAGTAATAGAGGGCTGTAGTAAGTAGTTAACTCGGTTCAGTAATGAACTTTGTCTGCTACGATGGTCATGGAAATGAACCTTGACTAATATGAAATTATTTTATATACTTATGTGTGTAAGACAAAAAATTTCATGTCTTATGATATGACTATTGGGATTACATTTCAATTTTATGATTTATCTAATTAATATATATTATGATCTTTTATATGCAGGATAAGATTTTCAAATGTTATGTTCTTATGATTATGATAGGATTGACATTTCCATTGTTTATCCTTACTTAGCATTTGAGATAACCCTTTTATATGTTTCTTTTCACCAGGTCAAGAAAAATGATATTAAGTAAGATATATAAAAAAGGATCATTGTTTTGAAGAAATAATCAGGAGATAATGAAAATGTTTTATGAACCAGTTGTTTTTGTTTCCCAATTTCTAAGGACACTAAACCCATACGGACCGAGTGTGGTTTTTCTATTATGTTATGTAATAAATATTAATTAATTTTGAAGTAAAATATATATGTAAAGTATGGGTTTTTATAGGACCAACTCTTTTTATGGTTATCACCCCTAAATTAATATGTTCCAAAATCACTTCTACTTGTAGTATCTATAGAAGGATTTATTTTCTTTAGGAAATGAGACTCCTTTATTTACCATAACATAGGATGTTCTAATATAATTAGTTTTATCTTGAGGGTTATCATAAATTTCTTTCTTGTCCTAGTTTCCAAATGTTACTAAACCTTTACTCATATTAAAACTATTGTGACCCATACAATACATACATAAATACTATATAATTTTAAATGAATATTAAATACATTTTTCAATAATTCATTCGTGAGGACCAAATAAGTTTAGTGTGTTTGGAAACTTTAATACATAAAAAACAAAATAAATAAATATATCATCTAACACTTAGTATTTTCACAATTATCACCCTTCTTATAAATAACATTCCTAAAACTATCCTCAATAACTTGGGGAATGTAAACATGAGAAATGGTGAGCTCATATGCCCAGTAAGGGTAAACATAAGAGATATAAATAAATAATCAAAACTGAACATTAGATAATGATAAGGGAATGATATCATTAGATAAACATTAAAAAATTATACCCATCTATTCATATATCATAATCATAAAAAGTTTCATACAGTTTTATCTATTGAAAAACAATTATGCATAAGAGTATAGAATCATCAATAATAAATCATGATCCATGAATCAATATCATAAGAATAAGTTACTAGTTTATGGCCTATAGATAAAAATAGAAAAATCATTTAATAATTCAAGACTCACTTTCAATATTATCATAGTGGATTGGGTTCACTCCCCATTCCATCATTTATTTAGTCCAGATTTACTACCAAGACTATCTTTTTGGAAAAATTCCTTTACTTAACCAGGAATAGATCCCATTCTAGTCCCTATTATCTAATGATATATTTTTCCTCTACCCAATTAATTTAAAGGATATAATGGACTTAGCCAACTGTGGTTCACAAAATAAATATCCATCATTTTTATATTACAAAACCACTCATCACAAAATGAAAACCAAATATATGTGTGACTTAAGAATATAAAATATTCATCATATCATCATTTCATAACCCATGTAAGGGATATGATTTTCATAAACATTTCATAATAATAATAATAAATCATCCAAAGGATAATTAAATATGTTAACATTGGATCATACCCCCATTAAATCATAATAATCATCAAATGATATTCTTATAAATTCAATTACCTTTAAATGATCTCTTGAATATTTCCTGAGGAAAATACCATTTTATTTGAAATCACATATTTTGAATCAATAAATGTATAAAATATTAAAGAAATATTTTTTTAAATAAAAAATATTAAACTTTTAAAGGATTATTTATAGATAATTGTACTTAGGATGGAAAGGGAATTTGTTCATGTAATGTATGTTAAAACAAGAATTCCATTCACATTTTAGGTAAAATAAAAAGGTACCACATTTGGAAAATGATATGAAGGTTCCTTTTAAACCATGGTAAATATAGTCAATATTAAATTTAAATAATATATTTATAATATAAAAAACATTATTTGAGACATTTTAAATAAAATATTAACTTATAAGAAATGATTTCGGGCTGTAGGTGAAAACAAGACTAGTTTTCCTAAAAACATTATTTTAATATCTTGAGTAATTAAAGAAATAAAAATCAAAGTAAAACATTAAATTTATAAGAATAACTATACTATAAAAAAATTCATAAGACCTAGGATACATAGATCATATTATTTCATCATTATAAAATTTAACCATCAACAATCCTAATAAAAATGATATGGTAACATAAAACCCTAACAGTTGTGGTAACATTTGAATCATAAACCCCATGAAAGAAATAAATTCAAATGAAACCTTAAATAACATGAACATAAGGATATTTATGAAAATAATATCAACAGAATAGTATATACACCTTATAAAATAATATATGATTATAATAATAAACATGTATCAGTGAAACAAAATTGAGATGAAGAGCCCTTAGTGCTTAGGAAATTTTTGAAACAAAAGTCATAGGAAGATTGAAAATAAAATTATTTTATAAACCCATTTGATTATGTAATATAATTTTAAAAAATAAATTCTTTTCTTTTATATGCATCATTGAAATAAAAAATTAGAGCATAAAATTTAAACATGTCTCAATGATGATAAATTGAGAGAAAACCCTTCCCTCAAGCATGATCTACTTTGTAACTGTTATAACCTCCTGTAAAATAAATAAAAAAAATTCATAATTCTTTAAAAAATAATAAAATTACCTAGAATACCATAAACGTTTTATTTAAAAAATATTATCACCCTTCTATTAATAATTATTTATTATAATAATCATCTTAGGTGTTAAATAGATTGTTTTTCATGTATGATTTGGTCTTGATGTCAAGGTCCTTTCACTTGGATCATGGTTCCTTTATATCCATAATGTTTTTAATGATATAAATATCATATATATTCATTATATACATAATTACAACCATTATAATGAAGTAGTGATGAAAACATAATTACATCATTGTGTGGAGACGGTAGTCCGTATATACGCATTAGTGATGTTCCCATTAGATGATATATAAAATGAAATAAAGGTAAATATTAATTAATGTCACCAAACTAATTATTATAAAATTAATATTATATAAAAATATTAAATATATAAGAATAACTAACCATCAATTATAGTGGTTGAAAAAGAATTGTATTTCTACATAGAGGTGGTAGTCCACATGTATGTCTGAGTGATACTGTCAACCCCCTTTGGGCTGCGAAGTGCTGGTAAATGGTTGTTACAACATAATAATAACATATAAGTGTATTTATTATAATATATTAATCATTTTTAGTGATACAACATGTTTATAGGATGTATAGGAAGAAATAAAATTGAAAGAGCTTGGTTTAGATATATAACTCTTTAAGTTTTATTTCGAAGAAAATAAATATAAAAGCTTAGGATGATACAATTAATAATCTTTAAATTTGTTATATTAGCCTAAAATAAAATAAATATGATAAATTTTTCAATTAGAAATAATAAACTTCGTTTCAAAAACAAAAAATAATAATTTCCAAAGTCGGAATTATCCCTTTAAATAATCAATTTTGTTTCATTTTCACCTTTCGTTTAGATTAAACTGTTAAATTCAAGTTAAATTGTGATTTAAAGTTCTGAAATCCTCTTATTTAATGAAAATATTTTTTATAATATAAGTTTTTTTAATTTTAAAGTTTAATTTGGTTATTATAATTTATTCAATAATTTATCCTAAAAATACCCCACTCCTCAAGTATAAATAACTACACCCGCCTTCCTAGGAAAAACAATTACCTTCCACATAAAAAATCCAAATATATAAAGAAATTATCTTCATCCATCCTATTAGAAATATTTTTTATGTTTTTCAGCAATAAAACTCAAAGGTTTCAGGAATTTTAGTGTCATATAAAATAAGCAACATCAAGAAGAGTGTAAGTATTCATCGGTTTTTCTATCATTTTCCTCTCATAATATTCATTTTCTATGTTTCTTTAAAACGATAATTTTTCATATCAATGGAGTAATATTTTAACATTATAATAATTATTTTAACCTATATTAATGACTATATTTTTAACATATTTATATTTTAAGATTATCTTTACTCCTCTTTTGATAATGTCCAGTCAACAGTCGGTTAATCACCTATGATAAAAATGAGATCTCACTACTAATCAACCCATTAATAGATGGATAAATTGAATTAAATATAATATATAATATAGAATTAAATATATTTTGTTATTATTTAATTAATTTTCTTATTTATGAAACATCGTGTACAAAAATAGAAAAGGTTGAAACAATTCAGGATATTTTAATGAAAATATGATATCGAAACATTTATCAATTAAAATTATGAATAAAAAATATAATAATTTGATAATAATTGATAAATAGTGTAAAAAATTATATAAAACAAATTTGGTACCATTTTTTAGTAAACATAGGTTTATTATTCAGGAGTTGGAAAAGTGATGAAATAACATGGGATTTAATATAATGGGATTCTGGAGCCAAAATATTTTTTTGGGTTATATTCTATTTCTAACTAATTCCATTATGGAAATTCCTATAATATCCTAAAATTTCCATTTAAACATTCTTTACCCTTTCTTTCTGGGTATATATATGTTCCTTCCTTTTCAAAATGATTTTTAATCCAATTAAAAAGCTCTTTCAAATAAGAAAATTATTTTTTGAAGACATCTCTTAACACATCTTGAGTTATTTCTTATTCAAATAAAAATAATATAACAACCCATACTTTACATACATTGTTAGTACATCAAAATTGAAGTTCAATTATTACAACATATAACAAAACCTTGAATGGACCTTATAGGTATAGTGTCTTTAGAAACTGAGAAACATAAACAACTGGTTCATAAAGCATCTACAATGTCTCCCATTTATTTCATCATATCTATAGTCCCTTTTCAAATATCTTACTTAATAACCTTATTCCTTACCTGGGGAAAGAAAACATACAAAAGGGTGATCTCAAATTCTCAGTAAGGGTAAACAAAAGAAATATCAATCACATCATATTCATAAGAACATAACATTTTGGAAATCTTACCTTGAAAAAGAGATCATAATTTCATAACATGGGATAAGTCATGGCAGTGAAATGTAATCACAATAATCATAACATAAAACATGAAGCTTTGTGGAATTCACACATAATCATAGAGAATCATTTCTTATTTGTCAAGACTCATTTCCAAGACTATCTTAGTGGACAAAGTCCATTTCTGAACCGAGTTCATTCCTCATTTCAGTCCTTTTTCACTGAACAAGTTTAACCTGGCGTTCCAGCCATGTATATCTCATGGGATATAAAATCTTTACCCAATTAATTGGAGGGAGATGTAGGTCTCACCCATCTCATAATGATGCCATTCTTATGTGTGCCACAAAATCAAAAATCATACATCATTGCATATCCCATGTAATAAAAATGGGATTCTTAAATATCATGACATCATAAAACAATTCATATAAGATAAAGGAATTAATAAAAATAATTCCATTACACCATAATCAAATAAATGTAATAATAGGGATAGAAACCGAACCCTATATTATCTTAGATGGAAAATAATTTTGATAAAACACTTGAAATCCATTCTTGAGGAAAATATCATTTCTACTTCAAAAACACTTTTCCTTTCTTAACATGTCATACAATTATAAACTAAAATAAGTTGATTAAAAATAAACATGAAAACTTGTAAATTAAGCTTCTTGGAAATAATGTTTTAAAAATCCATTCATGCCGTATAAGTTAAAAAAACATTCTTCTCTTACTTTTGTCAGAAAAGTCAAAAAGTACCTCGTACAGAAAATGACAAAAGATTCCTTCCATATCCTTTACTAAAAACTCATAGAAGGGTAAAATTGGATTTAAACAATTGTATGTGGATGGAAATAATATTACATATTGAGTAAAAATGTATGTGGATGATAAAATACACCCCAGTAAATTCCAATGTATAAACAATCTCGGATAAAAATGAGATTGTGATATTTCCCTTAACTTAGGTATGATTTTCTCCGTAAGTGTCCAAACCTCCTGTATAATGATTTAAATAATGTCATTGACTTATTCCAGAATCATACTCATTGTTATGATATCATATATGGTCATATTCTTATCTTTTAATTAGTAATATTTCATTGCTACTTGTTATTCGGGTGTTTATTACTTTTTGTTCTTATGCGTGTTTTGTCGAATAAATTCTTATACTTCTTTTTAGGTTATAGAAACCTCATTTACAGAATGGTATTAGTGTAATATATATATATCATATTTATTCACTCAATTCATTTATGTAATCATTATACAATGAAAATCATGTAGATTAGTCGTATCACATCGTGGAGACGGTATTCTGTACGTACGCACGAGCGATGATATCATTCCTATGATCATGGAATTGTATTGGAGTGTATATATACTATTTAAGAATCAATATCACTTTAAAATAATCATATAAATTCAATCTTACACTGTTATACCAATCCAATAAAGGTGGTGGTGGAAAATAGATTACACCACGTCGTGGAGACGGTATTCCGTACGTACGCACGCGCGGTGATTTCTTTTTCCGTAGGATGGATAGATGGTGAAATAGGGTTGTTTCATACTTATAATTAAATATAAGTATATGAGTGATACTGATGTTATTAATTCATAATGAAACAACTAAATAAGAATTAGTGGAAGAAGAAGTAAAGTTGAATGAATCGGTAACAGAGATTACCTCTTCTTTGAAGCACTTCTTTGAGGCCTCCTTTTAGGACACTAAAATTGGTCTTTGAAGAAGACCAGGACCTCTAAATGTTTCTAGGGAAGTGTAGAGGAGAAATTGTCAGGGGTTGTCCGAGCCTGAAAGCTCAATGTGGTGTGAGGAAGAGAGGGAGGAGGTTCCCTTTTATAAGGGAGGAGAGGGGCTCCTTTGGAAAAACTAAAAATATTATTTTATTATAAAGCCATATTCGGTTTTAAATAGCTCAAAATTGATTTATTTAGAAGCTAAGGTGAGGATGGGTCGAAATCCTCTCATCATATTTAATTTGGGCTAGTTTAGGTTACTATTTTAACCTTATCATTTAAATTTAACTTTAAGTTAGATAATTTTACTTTTACCATGTCTTTTTGTTTTCTTACACAATAAGGTTAATAAACATACTATAACAAGCCAAAAGAACCCCAATTTATTTATTATTAATATATATAGCCTTATATAAGTCATTTGGAGGATCCTTAGATTTTTAGGAATAAAATAACAATTAATAATATAATATTTTTTTTAAAAACTATTTTATGTCAATTTTGACACTATTTAGTAATTGATTTTTGTGAAAATAATAAAAGAATGATTAATTAGAATAAAGTTAATTAAATCAATACTAACATGTCATATTAACCTAGAAAATTAGTGGAATTCATAAAAAGTCTCAAATTACATTTATTTGGGTATTTATAACCTCAATTATGTCAATATTTCATTAATAAGATAATTACTGAATCATCTTTGTGTAATAAATAAATTAAATTATTTAAAGTCTAAAAATTACAAATAAAATACCATTATATAGGAAATTGTTTTATCTTTCTATTGAATATTTATAATCTAATTTATCTCATGTATAACCCTAAATTAAAAATTATTTACCTATTATAATTTGATTTTAATTATTTTAACCCTTCTTTTAATAAATTAATAATAAATGTCCTATTCTAATCCAAGTGGGACTAAATGGTCATATTTTATTCCTAAGGTTTTTTTTGGTCCAATTAAACTTATACAATAGAATTAGGACGTGTTTTAGGGTAATAATAATATCACTTTTACTCTTAATTACCCTATTTACTTTTAACCGTGGTAAATAAAAGCAAAAAGTTACTATTCACAAAAAATTATTTTCATCTCATTGAACCACATATTACTTACTGACATCAACCGTGTCTCTCAGATTTTTGAAATTCCACTCACAGAAGTGGTAAAATTATGTTTTATGTAAATTTGAAAATTCTCCTAGGAGGTGGGTAAAAGACGGTGAAAAAATCAATAAACTTTTTATATATCTAAAATTATTATAAAATTACTACAATGAATTACATTGAACGTATATAGGTATTATGTATCAATTTTACCTAAAATAAATTTAAATAAAATAAATAATTATTTAAATTAAAACTCAGTTTTTAAATAGCAACCTAGTGTTTTCACTATTCATCAAAAATTGAAAGATTCCAGAAAAATACCCAAATTTCACCCTAGGCTAATTTCGATATTCTGAATCAAAAAATGATTTTCATTTTGAAAAATAAAATTTACAAAATTTCAAAAAGTGGTTATTACTATTCATAACTGCTAGTTTTAATAATATTTAAATAGTATATCATTGTTTACTAAAACTCAGTATTGCGTACGACGCAAGCAATCAAGGAAGGTCGTGATTGCGTGTAAAGAAAGCCAAGCTAGTGTTGTGTGTAGTGAAAGATTCATTTTATGATTTATATAAAATAAAAACAAAATATTTCTTATAAAAGTCTCGGGTGTTACATTCTACCCCCCTTAAAATGAATTTCGCCCTCGAAATTCGTCACTTGTAACAAAAAGATGAGGATACCTCTCCCTCATCATATCCTCAAACTCCCATGTAGCTTCTTCTAATTGGTGGTTCCTCCATAAAACTTTCACCAAGCGAGTGGTCTTGTTCCGTAGTACTTTTTCACTACGATCGAGAATCTCTATCGGCTGTTCTTCATAAGAAATATCTTGTTTCAGTGGTACAACTTCTGAGCTGAGTACATGTGAAGGATCAGGTATGTACTTTCTCAGGAGAGATACATGGAACACATCGTGAACTTGAGAGAGATTCGGTGGAAGCGTCAATCGGTACGCTACCTTCCCAACATGATCTAGTATTTCGAAAGGACTGATATACCTAGGGCTCAGATTTCCCTTCTTTCAAATTCTCATTACTCTTTTCTAAGGGGATATTCATATGAAAACTTTATCACCCACTTCAAACTCTAAGTCTTTTCTTCGGTTTTTGACATAACTTTATTTGTCGACTCTGAGCTGCTCTTATGTGTTGTCGAATAGATCAACCCTTTTCTGCCATCTCAACAACAAGATCAGGTCCTAATAGCTTTCTTTCCCCAACTTCATCCCATCATGTTGGAGTCCTGCATTTCTTTCCATAAAGAGCTTCATAAAGAGACATCTGAATACTGGAGTGAAAGCTATTATTATAAGAAACTTCCACCAAAGGTAGGTGTTGATCCCAACCACATTTGAAATCCATAGAGCAAGCTCTCAACATAACTTCTAGAGTTTGAATTGTCCTCTCAGACTGACCATCTGTATAAGGATGATAAGCAGTGCTGAAACTCAACTCTGTATCCAGAGTATGCTGAAGACTTCCCTAGAACTTTGAGGTAAACCTCAGATCCCGATTAGATATAATAGAAAGTGGTAATCCGTGTAATCTTACAACTTCCTTTACATATATCCTGGCAAGCTGATCTAGAGAGAAATCCTCTCTAATAGCAATGAAGTGTGCAGACTTTGTAAGACGATCAACTATGACCCAGATAGCATTATTGCCTTTGGATGTTTTAGGAAGTCCTATGACAAAGTCCATAGTGATGTTTCCCCATTTCCATTCGGGTATGGGTAATGGTTGTAACATCCTCTTAGACTTCTGTCTCTCAGCATTAACTTGTTGACAAACCAAGCATCGAGAGACATATTTAACAACATCTCTTTTCATGCCATCCCACCAAAAGTACTCTTTCAGGTCTCTATACATCTTCTTGCTTCCAGGATGAATAGAGAATGGAGAACTATGAGCCTCATCCAGTAGCTCCTTCTTTAATTCGGGGATGGGAGGAGCACAAACCCGATTCCTGAACATTACTATCCCATCACAATCAAGGTTAAATTCAGGAAAATTTCTCACCTTCTTTTGTAACTCTACATCTTCTTTCTATGCCTCTTTAATCTTAACATGTATAGATGGCTGAAAATTCATTTGAGAAAGATACGATTTCTCCCCTTTCATTATAATTCCTAGATCCATCCTTTGTAAATCCATAAATATTGGATCTTTTGTGATCCTAATCATGGATAAACTGGCATGGTCTTGTCCACTTAATGCATCTTCCACCTTTTTTGCTTTCACACGGTGGTAATGAATTGAGCAGTCATAATCCTTAATCAGCTCCAACCATCTTCTTTTGCGCATATTCAAGTCCTTTTGTGTGGAAATATCCTTTATACTTTTATGATCAGAATAAATGTCACACCTTTCTCCATAAAGATAATGCCTCCAAATCTTTAATGCAAAGATTACCGCAGCTAAATCCAAATCATGAGTTGGGTAATTTTGCTCATGTATTTTCAACTGTCGTGATGCATAAGCTATCACCATATCATTTTGCATAAGAACACACCCCAATCCCTTCTTGGATGCATCACTGTAGATCACAAACCTTTCTCCACTACAAGTCAGTGTGAGCACAGGTGCACTGGATAACCTTCTTTTCAACTTTTTGAAATTATCTTCACATTCCTCCATCCAAACAAACTTAACTCCTTTTCAAGTCAACCTGGTGAGTGGATTAGATAATCGTGAAAAATATTTCACAAAAAATCGATAATATCCAGGGAAACCAAGAAAACATCGGTTCTCAGTTACTGTTGTTGGTCTCGACCATCTTTTGATAACCTCTATTTTTGCTGGATCCACATATATCCCCTCTTTTGAGATTATGTGACCTAATAATGAAACTTTTTGAATCCAAAATTCACACTTGGTAAATTTGGCATAAAGCTTCTCCTTTCTAAGGGTCTTCAATATAATTCTCAAGTGATCTTCATGTTCTTACTTTCTCTTTGAATATACAAGAATATCATCTATAAAGACTACCACAAACTGATCAAGATTGTCTCTAAAGACTCTATTAGTCAGATCCATGAAGATAACAGGGGAATTAATAAGACCAAATGGCATCACTATAAATTCATAGTGTCCATACCTTGTTCAAAAACCTATCTTTTGTATATCCTCCCTTTTGACCCTTAATTGATGATACCCTGAACGAAGATCAATCTTTGAAAAGTATTGAGCTCCGCGTAGCTGGTCAAATAAGTCATCAATGCACGGGAGAGGATATTTGTTCTTGATAGTGATCTTGTTAAGTTCTTGGTAATCAATGCAGAGTCTCATTGATCCATATTTCTTTTTAATAAACAGAACAGGTGCTCCCCAAGGTGACGCACTAGGGAAAATGAACCCCTTATCAGAATTCTCTTGGAGCTGCTTCTTCAATTCCTGCAACTCAATTGGGGCCATTCTAAAAGGTGTCTTTGAAATAGGTAAAGCACCTGGTAAGAGTTCTATCGAAAACTCAACTTCACGATATGGTGGAAGACCCTGAAATTCCTCCGGAAAAAAATCATCAAACTCTCGTACAATGGGTATATTATTAATCGTGAGTTTCTCGCCAACCACTTGAGATAAATAACCTTCATTTAGTGGAATCAAGACCCATAAGATGGATGAAATTTCCACTGGAAGATTATGTTCATCCTTGCAGCGATAGACGATCAAATATTGATCTGGAATATGAAATGTGACTTCCCTTCATTGGAAATTGATATGAGCTCCATATAGAGAAAGACAATCCATGCCAAGAATCACATCAAATTCCACTATAGAAAGGATCATAAGATTTGCAGGAAGCACTTTCCCACAAACTTCAATCGGAGAAGAATTATAAACTTTTGATGTGACTGTTCTGCCATTAGGGGTTGTCACAGCTAACTCAACATCTAATTATTGAGGTAATACGGTGATAACCTTAGAAAATTCTTCAGAAATAAAGGAGTGGGTGGATACATAATCAAATAAAACATTTTCTACTTTAGAGTGGATGGTAAGTGTACCTTTGACCACTTCATTATCGTACTCCATATTGTTGATAGAAATTGCATTTGACTTTCCTTTGTCTTTATCCTTAAGAGTTTTTTGACGTCGATCATCATCAACAACTCTTGGATTAGGGCATTTAATGTCATAATGCCCCATTTCCTTGAACTTGTAACATTGAAGTGTAGGAGGTGCACTCTGTGTAGCCTTTTCATTATTCTCATCACTAGACATCTTCTTCCCATCGTTGCAGCATTCAAATGCCCGATGAACTTCCTTTCCACATTTGAAACATTTACTTGTCCCCTTAAGACAACTCCCTCCATGTTTCATTCCACACTTTGATCATAGGGGAAAACTCATCTTCTTTTAAGTGTGATCTTTAGATTTTAATTTCATTTTCATTTTCCTCTTCTTATCAAACCCATATTACTGATGGGTTACTCCAATCTCCATCTCAACTTTGAGATCACATCGAACGATTTCCTCATAGCTATTGAAGTCCCTTATGGATAACTCCCTTCGATGACTTGGTTTTAAGCCACTAAAGAATCGATCGATCTTTCTCTCAGGTTGGATAATAATACTAGAAGCATACCTTGAAAGTCTCGTAAAATTTGCTTCATAGGTACCAGCAGATTCATCATCCTTTTGCTTTAGTTCAAGAAACTCCTTCTCCATCATTGTTCAGAGAATAAGAGGGAAGTACTTATTGAAAAATAAGTTCTTGAACTCATCTCATTCCATGGACTCAATTTCATCTCTTGGCCTCGTATTCTTGATACGATTCCACCATTGATTAGCATCACCTTCCAAATGATACACTGCTAAGATGACTTTATCATGTTCAGAACATTGAAGAACTGAAAATATCTTTTTAGTAGTACTGACCCATTGTTCAGCAACTAATGGATCAGTAGACCCTCTGAATGAAGGTGGGCGCTGTCTCATGAAGGATTCAACAGAATGTTGCTCCTTCCTTTGCTTGTTTGGAAGTCTTGCATGATTCATAGCTTGAGAAATTTGTGTGAGCATGGCTACAAGATTTTGCATTCCATCTCCCGTAACGTTTGGTTTCTCAGGGGGACAATCATTGCATTGCCCGTCGCATTCCACATTAACACGGTTCCTTCGGGTTCCAGCCATTGACTAAAACCAAGAAGAATAGTGTGAGCAACACTAATTATAATAGTAAAACCACATAATCAAGAATAAAATTTCACACTTAAGGTCTTATCATGGGTTATTCAGGGCCATTTCTAAAACACTAATATTGTGTTCTATGCTTAGACGTATCCTTAGGGTTCTTACTAAGGCGTTCACATCCAAGTTTCCAAATGTTGACTATACCTTTACTCTAATACCAACTATAACGACCCATACTTTACATACATTTTTAGTACTTCAAAATTTAAGTACACTTATTACAACATATAACAAAACCATGAAAGGACCATATAGGTATAGTGTCTTTAGTAACTGGGAAACATAAACAACTGGTTCATAAAGCGTCTACACTGTCTCCCATTTATTTCATCATATCTATAGTCCCTTTTGGCATATCTTACTTAATAACCTTCTTCCTGACCTGGGGAAATAAAACATACAAAAGTATGATCTGAAATGCTTAGTAAGGGTAAACAAAATAAATATCAATCACATCATATTCATAAGAATATAACATTTTATAAATCATACCCTCCAAAAGAGATCATAATTTCATAACATGGGATAAATCATAGCAGTGAAATGTGATCACAATAATCATAACCTAAAACATGAAGCTTTTTGGCATACACACATAATCATAGAGAATCATTTCTAATTAGTCAAGACTTATTGCCAAGACTATCTTAGTGTACAAAGTCCATTTCTGAACCGAGTTCATTCCTCGTTTCAGTCCTGTTTCACTAAACCGTTTTAACCTGCCGTTCCAGCCATGTCTATCTCATGAGATATAAAATCTTTACCCAATGCATTTTAGGGAGATACAGGTCCCACCCATCTCATAATGATACCATTCTTATGTGTGCCACAAAATCAAAAATCATACTAAAAAGGGGATTCTTAAACATCGTGACATCATAAAACAATTCATATAAGATAAAGGAATTAATAAAAATAATTCCATCACAACATCATCAAATCAATGTAATAATAGGGATAGAAACATAAACCTATATTATCTTAGATGGAAAATAATTTTGATAAAACACTTGAACTCCATTCTTGAGGAAAATATCATTTCTACTTCAAAAACACTTTTCCTTTCTTAACATGTCATAAAATTATAAACTAAAATAAGTTGATAAAAAATAAACTTCAAAACTTGTAAATTAAGCTTCTTGGAAATAATGTTTTAAAAATCCATTCATGCCGTATAAGTTAAAAAAACATTCTTCTCGTACTTTTGTCGGAAAAGTCAAAAAGTACCTCATATGAAAAACGACAAAAGATTCCTTTCATATCATTTACTAAAAACTCTACGAAGTGTAAAATTGGATTTAAAAATTGTAGGTGGATGGAAATAATATTACATATTGAGGAAAAATGGATGTGGATGATAAAATAAACCCTAGTAAATTCCAAAGTATAAACAATATCGGATAAAAATGAGATTGTGATATTTCCCTTACCTTAGGTCCGATTTGGTTCGTAAGTGTCATAACCTCTTGTATAATGATTTAAATAATGTCATTGACTTATTCCAGAATTATACTCATTGTTATGATATCATATATGGTCATATTGTTAGATTATTATTAGTAATATATCATTGCTACTTGTTATTCAGGTGTTTATTACTTTTTGTTCTTATGCGTGTTTTGTCGAATAAATTCTTATTATTCTTTTTAGGTTATAGATACCTCATTTCCAAAATGGTATTAGTGTAATATATATCATATTTATTCACTCAATTCATTTATGTAATCATTATTCAATGAAAATCATGTAGAACAAGTCGCATCACATCATGGAGACGGTATTCCGTACGTACGCACGAGCGATGATATCATTCCCAAGATCATGGAATTGTATTGGAGTGTATTTATACTATTTCAGAATCAATATCACTTTACAATAATCACATATATTCATTCTTTACACCATTATACACATCCAAGTAAGGTGGTGGTGGATGATAGATTACACCACGGCGTGGAGACGGTATTCCGTACGTACGCACGCGCGGTGATTTCTTTTTCCATAGGATGGATAGATGGTGAAATAGGTTTGTTTCATACATATAATAACATATCAGTATATGAGTGATACTGATTTTATTAATTCATAATGAAACCACTAAATAATAAGAAGTGGAAGAAGAAATAAAGTTGATAGAATCGGTAACGGACATTACCTCTTCTTTGAAGCGCTTCTTTGAGACCTCCTTTTAGGGCACCAAAATTGGTCTTTGAAGAAGACAAGGACCTCTAGGATGTTTCTAGGGAAGTGGATAGGAGAAATTGGCTGGGTTTGGCCGAGATTGAAGGCTCAATGTGGTGTGAGGAAGAGAGGGAGGAGGTGCCCTTTTATAAGGGAGGAGAGGGGCTCCATTGGAAAAACTAAAAATATTATTTTATTATAAATCCATATTCGGTTTTAAATAGCTCCAAATTGATTTATTTCAAAGCTAAGGTGGGGATGGGTCGCAATACTCTCATCCAGTAGAATTTGGACGAGTTTAGTTTAATATTTTAGCCTTATCATTTAGATTTAACTTTATGTTATATAATTTTACTTTTACCGTGTCTTTTTTGTTCTTACACTATAAGGTTAATAAACTTACTATAACAAGACAAACAAACACCAAGTTGTTTATTATTAATATATATAACCTTATCGATGTCATTTGTCCGAACCTTGGACTTTTAGGAAAAAAATAAAAATTAATAATATAATATTTGTTTTAAAAACTATTTTATGTCAATTTTTACACTATTTAGTAATTGATTTTTGAAAAAATCATAACAGAATGATTAATTCGAAAAAAGTTACTTAAATAAATAATAAATGTCATATTAACCTATAAAATTAGTGGAATTCATAAAAAGTCTCAAATTACATTTATTTGGGTATTTATAACATCAATTATGTCAATATTTCATTAATAAGATAATTACTGCATCATCTTTGTGTCATAAATAAATTAAATTATTTAATGTCTAAAAATTACAAATAAAATACCATTATGTAGGAAATCTTTTTAGATTTATAATGAATATTTATTGTCGAATTTATCTCATGTATAACCCTATATTAAAATATATTTACTTATTAAACTTTGATTTTAACTATTTTAACCCTTCTTTAAATAAATTAATAATAAATGTCCTAATCTAATCCAAGTGGGCTTAAATGGTCATATTTTATTCCAACAGTTGTTTTTGGTCGAATTACACTTATCCAATAGAATTAGGACATGTGTTAGGGTAATAATAATATCATTTTTATTCTTAATTACCCTATTTACTTTTAACCGTGGTAAATAAAAGGAAAAAGTTACTATTCACCAAAAAATATTTTCATCTCATTGAACCACATTTTACTTACTGACATCAACCGTGTCTCTTTGATTTTTGAAATTCCACTCACAGAAGCGGTAAAATTATGTTTTATGTAAATTTGCAAATTCTCCTAGGAGGTGGGTAAAAGACAGTGAAAAGTTCAATAAAATTTTTATATATCTAAAATTATTATAAAATTACTCCAATGAATTACATTGAACTTATATAGGTATTATGTATCAATTTTGACCCAAAATAAATTTAAATAAAATAAATAATTATTTAAATAAAATGTCAGTTTTTAAATAGTAACCCAGTGTTTTCACTATTCATCAAAAATTGAAAGTTTCCAGAAAAATACCAAAATTTCACCCTAGGCTAATTTCGGTATTCCGAATCCAAAAACAAAGTCCATTTTGAAAAATAAAATTTAAAAAAATTTAAAAATTAGTTATTACTATTCATAACGGCTAGTTTTTATAGTATTTTAAGAGTATATCGTTGTTTAGTGAAACTCGGTATTGCGTACGACGCAAGCTATCAAGGAAGGTTGCGATTGCGTGTAGAGAAAGCCAAGATAGTGTTGTGTGTAGTGAAAGATTACTTTGATGATTTATATAAAATAAAAACAAAATATTTCTTATAAAAGTCTTGGGTGTTACAAATAATATTTTCTACCAAAATATAACTCCCTTTATTCATTTGGGAACCCAAAAGGTTATTCATGATTTTATTGTTTTTACAACTTTATGAAACAAATTCATTTAACTTGGTTTATTTCATATCTAATATTATTTCAAGATCTCTTCCCATGTGGAAGGCATGATTATGAGCATTTTATGATATGATGTGTGGAATTGGAATTATATATCAATAAAATTCATTGTATAATGTGCTATATTTCATGATATTATGTGTATTATGTTTGAACACGAGTCAATATTTTTTCACAATTATGATGTTACATTTTATACACATATGTTATGAATGAATATGATGATATCATTATTCAAAACTATGTGTGGTATTTGACCACTATATGATGTTCTTCCATTATTTTTCATACTCCACATTGTATGTATTTTTAAGATGATTCCTCCATTCCCATAATGGCGATCCCATGAATATGATATGGTGATGATGATTATGATCACTCATGAACTATTGATTCATTTATCTCATTCCATCTATGTAATCACTCCCCACACTATGATTTTAGAACACCCCTTTTTTTGATGTATATCCTTTGGTGAATAGATGTAGTATAAAGTACAAGAAATATGTTATAAGGACTGCCAAATATTTGAAATAATGTTTATTCTTTATGTTTAAGTGATATATGAAAATAATTTTCCCAAGATACTAAACATTTCAATGCTTTTATTTATTAAGGTTATGTTATGTATCCAAAATATTATCTAATAGTCATGTTATAAAATATTGTATTTCTATAACAGTTTCCTAATCTTTAACTATAATGTAATTAGGCATTAATAAACCTTTATTTGTACGGTTTTTTTAATCTCATTCTTTTGATTTCCCCATAGGACATTTATTTGAACAATGCACATAAGCCCCATATTTAAAACATTGAATTGATACCTTTGGAAGAGATTTGTCCCACTTTATGTTTTTAACTAAAATCTTCCTCTTTTCCTTTGAAATTTATTTCTCTATTCCCTCCTTTACGGAATGTAAAAAAACTATCCATTTCATTGAGGTATTTACCTTGATTATTATTCCCTCGTTATTGAGACATAAGATGTTAATTTGTTTAACGTCGTGTTCTTTATCACCTGAACTTCCAGGGAATTCCATTTTTCTCTTATTTGGTGTCTTAATAAACACACCTAGGTTTGGGTTGTTAACTATAAATTGTAAAAGTTTTTATAGTGTAACCAAAATATTTTTCCTTATAAATCATATTCCATTAGGTTTCCCATTCAAACAAACACCACTTTGTCCTTGCATAAATTTTTAATTTATTTCATGTTGGTTTATTCCATTTACTAAAACAAAAATGGTTACTGTTATTATATCAAATAAAATCATATTAAACTATCTGATGAGGTGGATAAACACAAACTTATCATTAACCATGTAAAATTCATGTCAAATCATTCCATTAATATAATATAACTATAATTTTCTGCAACATAATAAAATAAATGGTTATCGGGGACTTTTAACTTATTCGTAAACAATATCATAACCTAAAAAATTATCTTACCCCTTTATTTGATACCAAATAAATGGGTATAATTATTATTCAATCCATAATCCTAATTATTAATAAAAATTTAATTTCTTATATTCCCAAAGACCTTTTCTTTTTATAATTATATAAAAAATAATTCATAAATCATAAATAACAAACCCACACATTACATAGTGGAAACTTCCCCTCACTATAAATTTTTTACACAATAAAATACTATTAAAAATGAAACAAATTTTATGTTCATGGAAAATCTTCACAATTTTCAACTTCTATTAATAATTGTTCCTAATAATCCTTAAAAACTGTGAAAAGTATTTTGAAGATGTCAGATGAATATATAAACCTAATTATAGTACACAAACACAAATAATTAATCCCATTAATCCATTTCAATAAATCATGAGATAATATAATAATGTTTCAATTATAAAAACAACTTTGAACTCAAAAAATGAATAACTAACACATGAATTATGTTTTACTATCCACGGTTTTAATAAAACATCTCATAATAAATTTTAATAAAAAAATAAAAACCATGAGGGTTTCTTATAAAAATTGATATCTAATTAAAAATATTTTCGTTAAAAAAATATATACCTTTGACCCTTAAAGGGAATAATAATAACTTAAAAGAAGAGAACTTTAACAGATATTAAATAATCATAATGCTTTCATGAAAAATCACTTACATGCATTTAATAGTGATGTAGGTTACTTGGGGAATCATTATTATAGAACCCTTATAGGAACACTTATAAATGGAATAACCTACTCAGTTAATTGAAACATAATTCTATAGAGAAAATAATCATTACCCAAAGTACTTTAGAGATCTATCAGGATTAAGAGTCATCATAAAAAATATAAAATGAATATAAGATTCATAAAACAAATAAAATATTAAATTTCCATAATAAAATATGGAAAATTATTTTTTCATCACATATATAGAATTGATTTCAGGCATCACATATAATTAATGATAAACACCCTTTTTGTTTAAAAACTCATTCAACAAAAATACTTTGAAGAATGGTATACTGGATATTATTTTGAAAAAAATTAAATATTATAGAGTAATTTAATTTGATATTAATTGTAATGATGATGATAAATATCAGTAATTATGTATATGTTAAAAAGAAGATTCCTTTCACACTTTTGTAAACATGTCAAAAATCACCCTTTTGGAACTTTTTTAAAAGTATTATTTTAAAAACCATCCTGAAGAAACACACAAATTGCATAAAATGTATCTAAAAAACATTTAAATATATTAGTAACAATGTTGAAACATTTTAATGAACATGGATATGGATGAAAAGGATTAATAAATTAAATCATTAAAAAATATAAAACTAGGTTTTAAGGTAAATTATTTCATACCTTGAGTCTGACTTGTCACCTACTTTCATTATATTCATAAATAATTAACTTATTCTGATAATTTATTTGATTAATAATTTTTTTAAGGTTTATTATTTCTTTTATTTCACTTATATTCATGTTATACTTAATTAATTAATCGATTTAGTTCATGTTGGATGTTTTGAGATCTTTCAGGTTAAAAGATTGAAATGGCTGGGTCAGGATGAATATTATTAAATAGATCATGATTAAAAAAATTAGAATCTTAATCATGGAATAATTATCATTTTTTTATATTAATTATAATTTTATAATAAACCAAGTAATGTTGGTATGAAAAATGAATTATGTTTCATAATGGGTTCAGTTGTCTGTATGTATACATGAGTAACGATTCTATTTTTCAACAAATATGAGGGAATGAAGGTATATATTATTTTAAAATTATAAATTTATAATTAAATCTTAAATATAATATTTTTTTTGAAATACACCTATATATATGAACAATTTTAGGTGATGATGGAAACTAAAAACTTCTGTTTGCAAATTGGAAGTCCACGCAAACAGAGGAGCATTGTTTTTATTTTTCATTGTGTGGTACCAAAAGAATTAAGATATTTATTTACCATTATAGAATGAATTTAATAACATATATATCATATTATTTAATTTTGATTAATCATTATTACAATTAATAAGAGGAAGTGATGGAAAATGAATTACATTGGTTTGTGAGGCGGTAGTCCTCCGTACACACGAACAATGGTTTCATTTCCCATTTAATAAAATATGAGATTAATAAATTTTATTCCATTAAACTAACAAGATATTAGTATAATATAGGTAATGTTGTTATTAATTTTTAATGTTTATGAACAGATTGAAGGATATAAATGATGAAATAAAATAAAAACACTCAATACGTGTTTTTCATCTTCTTCAAGCAACCTATTTAGGATTAAAATTAAATCCAAATAATGTTGGTATTATGTTAAAATAATTCCTTTATGTTATTATGAGCTATTTATAGAAGGTATTTTTTCAAGTTTTGGACAACCTAAGAGGCTCTTGAAGGGCTTATAAGAGAGTATAATGGGTGTCCTTTTATAAGTGAGTGAAAGTATATACTTGGAATTTTTCAAAATATTAGAATATATTTATTCGTCAATCAAGAAACATTACCCCAAAACAACCCATATGTAGATAAAGGAAAATATAGGTACTAAATATGTCTATACATATGATTAATATAACTTTTTAGGTTATTTTAACCCTTAATTTTTAGTTTTAACTCTTTTAACGTGTTATAACTCTTACAAAGGTAACTCAGTTTTTCACCAAATATTTTAATAATAATGAAAAAAATAATTGAAAAATCATTAAGAAATTTGAAAATTTATATTTAAAATATGATTTAAATTTTAATAAATTCAATTTCTATAAGTTCAAGAAATTAATTTAAAATGAAACCCACAAATCATAATGAAAAATCATTTTATAAAAAAATGAATTTCTTAGTATAGAACTGAATTTACATTCATTCATGAAATTATAAAAAAATAATAGAATAATATAAAAATATTTCATTGATTATATATTCTATAAGTTTTATTTAAATAATTAATTAATATTGATTTATTTACTTAATTTATATAAAAACACATTGCGCACATAATAATAATTTTTAGATAAATGTTTTTTTATGCCAAAAAAAGAACTTATTACAAAATAAAGTATAATGTTATTTCATATATAATTAATTAGATTATTTATTATTAAAAGAGGATTATTTTACATGATAATAAAATTAAAATCATAATGATAATTTTAAATTAATTTATTTAATGAAAAGAAATAACAGTTTCACAGAAATTTATATCTTTCACTATTCCCTGAAAAATAAATCTTTTTTGAAAAATAAAAAAAATTCACACTAAGATAATATTTACTAGATGATTTATGAAATAAAATCAACTCCATAAAATAAAATTTCTTGAAATGGTTTAAATTAATAATGATTTGAACTCATAAAATGTAATAAAAACCATTTTTAAAGAAAACATATATTTGAAGCATAAAGTCCATGTAATATAAATTGAGTACTTATTTATTATGTATTAATCAATAAATTTACATTTTATAAGAAATTTATACATATTATTTATAACATGGTTATTCTTATTATTTACACCAATTTAACAGATAGGTTATAACATTTACATTTAAATAGTAATATTTATAGTATTTCACAATCCACTTAAAGATCGATATTTCATGTTAAGAAAGCTATAAATGTTCGTATTATTTTTAATTAAATTTTTGGGGTGTTAAAAAACAAATAAAATGAAGCTTACCTAATAGAAATATTATCCTTTAATTGAAAAACAATCTTCTCTCCAACTATGGACTCATTTTGTTAGATAATATTTTCTTTAACCATGTTTGATTTATTCTAGTAGATCCAACAGTTTTCATAAGCACTGATTATGATATCATCAAGCTCTTAAATATGAAAATTTATCTAGATACCTGTATTATAGAGGCTTGTATTGAATTTTTTAATAATCCATGCATAATTTCTAATATAACAGTTAGGTGACATGCCTTTCCAAACATTGGACTACAAGGTTATATAATAATGGGAATCTTAAAAGTGACACAATAATCAAATAAATCAACATATAACATTAGAATCAAATTATTCTTATTAGGTTATAATATTTTTTATAATATTTTTCATATCTACATATTGGATAATATATCTGGCCTATTGGTTTTGTGGGATATAGGCAGTGGAAACATTATGAATGATCCTATATTTCTACACTAGTTTTCCCATATTATGATCTTATAAGTGAGAGGAAATTTCACTAATGAAAATAATATGTAACCCAAACCTATAGAATATATGATTCTTTATAAATTTAACCATAATATAAACATTATTAGTTCTAGTAGTGGTAACCACTATCCTCTCTGAAATATAATCTATAAAAAAAATAATGTATATATAACTAAATTAATTAGAGAATAGTCCCATAAAGGAACTAAGAAAAACATAAAATATATAATAAAAAGTAATGTTTATTGGGTTGTTTCATATTTCATGGATATATTATAAACGAACTGACATCACGACAATATATTATAAATTTCATATGAATTAATAAATATGGAAGGATAATACAAACCAAAGTCAAGAACCATTCTAATTGCCCTTTGTAAACAAAAGTAACCTCCATCAATAAGACTGTGGAACAATATGTGAAACTAGGGAGGTTTATGTTCAGATATATATATCTTAAACACCTAGTCAGTACCCATGTTCAATAAATCTGATTCATACCAAACAAATATTATAAGCTCACTACTTAATTTAGAAATTAGATATTTATTTAACTATATAGAGATCATGTATGTATACAAAAAATTTATAATATATATGTTCCATAGGATTGTATATCTAACATGATACAAAAAATCCCCTTGTAATTTTTTTCTAATGAAAATGATATTTAATGAGTCAGTTCCTGGATTATAATGAATCTTAAACATATGATCATCTTCCACATTTGCTACTCATCTGTTGTCTCTAATCTCAATATCAATCTCCTAGATTAGTAACACCTAACATACAAGTCAATATTTTTCCCTGTTTTTTTTAGAATGTTCCTATGGGATAACGGATTAATGGAAACAATATCTTTTGATCTTCTACGGAAAAAACACAATTTATCTAATTAAAACTTTTTTGTATAAAATTTTTTATCTGTGGAAATGTAATTTTCCTATGAAATATCTACGAACATGGAAGCATATATAATGAAATTGTATATTGTATCAACACTTTATGATAAATGACTTATATATAAAAAGTAATTCATAACATAATATCTAAAAATATGGGTACCATTTAGGGGTTTAATATAAATAGAGATATATACTTCATTTTTAACATATCCAAGGACTCCCTATATTGTTAATCAAATAAAAACTCAATATCATTTCATTAAAATATAGATAATAGAAGGAAAAAATTACTAAATATTATATTAGCCTCCTATAAACTCAACGTTATCAAAAAAAATTACTTCAACCCTCTCACATTATTAGGGTGGAAAAGGGGAAAATGTTATCAATATTAAAATTTTCTACCAAAATACCCCCCTTAGAAGACACATGGCTCAAAACTATCCACCAATAAAAGATGAAATAAATATTCTCCTAGATTATAATTATGTTTTTCTTTTTATCTATGGAGGATATATCCTATATTAGACATACACTCACTAAAGGTTGAGGAATATATAATGAAACCACCAATAAAGGCCTCTATGCATTAGTATAGGTGGGCAAAAAAGATAATCATCATTCAAAACTGAAAAGTTGCAGGGGTATTTCATAAACTAAAAAAATAATTCTCTAATATATGAATTCCATTTTGGTAAGTAATGGTATTTTTTTACTGAACCTTATGGCTAAATTAATTTAGATATATACAGAGTATCCATGAAATAAAGTGTAATGAAACTTCCCAACCATCATTTTAAGTTTTTGGTTAGAAAATTATAGAGTAAAATGATTGTTTCAGGTTATAAAATTGGGTTATTAATAGTCTATATAGTGTAGTAAAAAATCTTGAACCCTATTCATAACTAATTCATTATTCCCATTACTCATCACTTTAAGACCACATTTCTTAGACATTATCTACACTAGTTTAACCCACTCACTATCATATATTGGGATTATGATTCATACATCCAAAAGTACACTCATCTCCTTTTTAAATACATTTAGGAAGTTGCGTTTTAACCTATATCAACCCAGCTAACTAGTTTATCCTGAAACTCTAGGAGAATACTATTCATGGAAAAAAATCATAGGGATATTATCTTTTATTTATCATATGGATTTTTTATAAATGGGGAGAAGATCAAGGATACTATTCTATCGATTAGTTAGAAGCCCCATATAAATAATCATGGGAAATTTTCACCCTTCTCTAGGAAGGAATACTTAGGATTTTTCATTAAAATGTTTCAACTCTAGAATAAGAGACTCATAACACTGGGTATCATAGAGGAAATTTGAATGTTGATGGTATTATCTATATAGACATTTAAGTTATCCTCTTGAATATGTGTTTCCTTGGTGGAATGAATCACGAAATACATATCATATAACATCATGTATATATAATAATTAAAAGCACCAATATGATTATAACATCTCAGATAATTTTAGATATGTTTTATTTTATGTATTTTGTTTATTTTAAATTTATTATTGTTTTAGATCAACTAAAAATTTAGTTAAGATTTATGGGTAAACTAAGAGATTTGGGTGTGCTTGTATTTTATAGTGACAAACACCATAGGTTAATCAATAGATAACACTAGGAATCTAATGACCAAATTAGAGGGAAGGTTAAGAAATTGTCTCAATATCCAAGTACATATAAGATACCAAGAAGTCCATTATTATCTATCTTGGACATATTAGTCTTGTTGATATAAAATTTTAATTAGGTTAAATTTAATTTTTCGGAAATAGGGATTTTCCTTCAGTCCTATATTCTTTCTCTATTCTATTTTGGATTTTTCTTAGAGCTTTCTTCCTCTTCACCATGGAATTTAAATTATCTCCCAACCTTTCTAAACATCTCCAATATTTTTAGAATTACGAGCCATAATTTTCACTATATTAATTAGAAAAATAATAATACAAGACTTATTATTTTTTCATTTTATTTTTTTTATTGTTGTTTATTTTAACATTCTCATTTTACATATAGTTTAATGTTTTTATTTTTTATTTTTTACAGGACCACTTGGAGTTTGTTTCAATATTATTGAATTAATTTACTTTTTGAATTAATTTTAGTGACCTAAAATATTTTATTATATTTTTTTATTTTTACTTTATGTATTATGTTAATGATATGTGAGAAATTATATTTGGATAGATAAATGATATTAATTAGTTATTGATTCTAGGTGAAATTAATATTATGAATCACATTATATAAGATGATGATTAATATAATGAAAAAATTCCTATTTAATGTGTTCGTAGATAGATAAAATATCTTGTAATTTATATAACTATAAATATTTAAGAGGTTTTATATAAATTAAAAAAATAAATTTTTTTAGAAGAAATTGGTGACATGAATTGGTTTCCCAATTCATGCCCCCTGAAAGAATTTATTAAAATCAAAAGGGTACGTTACAAACTCGAGGTGCATATAGCTTACACCAACATAGGATTATTAGAGGTACATGAAAAAGACTCAAAATAAGACCAAAACCAGAAAATGAAGCCCTCCATAATGAGGTGACCATAAAAGAGTAAGAAACGACCTCCAAGTGAGTCCAAACTCATTCTTCACAAACTTCAAATCTGAAATCGCAAGAGGATTATCCATCGTGATAGCTGAAAATCACTGCAACAAGGAACTCATCCATTATAGAAATCCCCAAGCAGAAAAACAGTCAAATCCCAATTCAGCTTTTATACTTCAGGATAAATCCCCTTCTGTCCAATATAACAGAAACACCAAGCTACTCAGGGGAAATAGAGAGAATGCACAAAAACCGGAAGATCAGAGATCTGGAATATATGCAGCGCAATGATCTATTCTGATGAACATCAAAACATTGATTCTAAACACTCAGCAAATTTAAAAACTACCAGAAAGACACCCCAATCAGATAGAAACAGAAAAAACCAGAGTAAAATTGAAACCCTTCAAGATATCTTAGAGGTCTGTAAAAATGAAAAACAATCGGCTAGTAGAGCCGAACCATAAAGGATCCAAACTGCTCTTTCATCCAAACTCAGAAAGTAAAGAATCTGTACAAAAACCCCACCACAATGCACTATGTAAACTGAGAAAAAACAATTCTGAAAGAGTTTTCCAATAGAGAAAAAGACAACCCCAGGTGAGAATACAGTGTAGTAATAAAACCCATCTTCTTTCACTCCAATCAATGTAGGAAAACCGAGTAGAAAAAATCAGATCCATCCATAAAGGCTCCAAGTAGAAACTAAATAGCCTCCAACTAAGCATATCTTGATCAACTTATGGAGACTGCATAGACATCTTTATTCTCTGGTTAAAAATAAAATGCTTAACATTGAGATACAGCTCAGCAGTAATGAAACCTTGTTGAAGTTTATGGTGGGCCAACTAATATTGCCAATCCATATGAACATTCCATTCCTTAATTTCATCCTCTGTGAGGTGCTTTGAAAGGTATTATAAAGATATATCTGGATCATCTGTCTGGGGAAGGTCCTGAGGAAGTTTAGAGGGCTTTTCCATTGAAGGTTCAGTAAGAACATCCTGTGGAGGATCAGATATCTTTCCCCAAATCTTCCAGGAAGTCTGTGCATGCCATCCATCACCCCAATGACTCATCTTGCTGCTCATGTGAAGCTCCAGAAACCATAACAGCAAACGATGACTCCATAGCAGATAAGAACATGCATCAAAACATCATTCTTCTAGCAACATGCAAATCCAGAGAATCTAATCCAGAAATCCAGCAGTGAAAAATGCAGAACAGAGAAAATGCAAAGGATTGATAGAATAACAGCTTGGAATAGACCAAAAGATCCAGCATATACAGCACACCCTGCGTTCTTGAAACAAACAGATCCAGAGAACAGAGCATAACTCGAACAGACCAGAAACCAGAGTGAAAAGGTGGAAAGAAAGCCCAACATGGTGTCACAAGCATCCCAAACAATCTGCTTAACAGAAAGAGCAAGCAGAACTAGCAGCATCTAAAGAATCGCTTTTATCTGAAAAAAGCAGGCTAGCAATAAATTCAAAGCCAGAAATCCTAGCAGCCTCCAAAAGAACTGATGTTGCAACAACCAATAGTACAAGAGTTGTTCAGATCAGAGAGGGGGATTCTCCATCCCATGTCATAAAAGAGTAGAAACAACCGGAAAAAAGGGGACCCCAAAAGACAGTCAAATCAAAATACTATGACCAAGTAGAAGTAAGAACCAGCTCAAAGCAGAATAAGGCCAGAACAACCTCCACCAAAATGAGACAATAATCTGAAGCTCAAACTGTTACTTTTTTCTAACAATTACACTAAGAAAAAACTTCAACCAACCCTTTATACTAGGGAGACACTTTTCCCAAGTTGTAAGGCCCCAGGTTTTTTATCCATTATTATTATTATCATTATTATTATTATTATTATTATTATTATTTATATCCATAATTTTAAATAAAATGTATTTATTCTTTTAAAATGATTGAAACATGATTAGAAAATGCACCCTATAAGATATAAATATATCAAAAGACACTCTATTTGTTCCTAAGTGGAAAATTTTAACAAAATCACATAAAACTAAGTATTACACATCATAGACTATTACTCTCCATGGATAAAATTATTCAAATAAAAGTAATTAATTCAATAGGGGTAATAGATATAAGAAAATAAAATCCTAATTCCTATGAAATCCCCTAGATCATCTTCCACCTTGAGGATCACCAGTAAAAAAATATATAATAAGGAAGAATATCATTAATAGAGAAAGAATATTTCCATATCTAAAATCAAAACTTTGGAATTGAGATGTTTGGATAGATTATGTTTAGTAGGACTATATATAGGAACAAAATATAGTCATTGAAAATATAGTCATAGTGAATATAGTCATTGTAGATATGTTCATTGCAGAGATGTTTATTGGATATACGTCCAATAGTCATGCTAAAATTGTGAATTGTTAAAAAAAACTCACAATAAAATAAAAATATGGCATTAAAATACTCTAGATATATATATATATACTTATATTTATATATATATGTTACATATAAATATTATTATTATTTTTATTATTAAAATATAGTATGTTGTATACATAAAAAATTGAAATAGATTTTCCAAGATATCAATGGAGTAGTGAAATTAAATTTTAGAATACAAATAATTAGTTAATGGTATTTTTTAATTCATATTTAGTAAAAAAGTTATATTTATTTTTCATGGATCTTTTTTGTTCGGTATTGCATATTTTTCTTAATAAATTAAATTGAAACATTTAATATATTATTATATATAAAAAAATACATTAACATCACTTAAATTATAAATCAATATGAAATAATATTGAGAACGCAAAAGGTTAAAAATGATATTTTAAAAAAAATCATTTTTTTATATTTTATATTTTTCATTTAAAAAATAAATATATAAACTTTAAAATTTCAATTTCATAAAATAAACAACATTTTAGAATTCATTAGTTAATTATTAATTTTTTTATTTTTTAAAATAATTTTTTAGGTGAATATTAAAAAGCAAATATTTTACTAATAATGTCACTTCTATGACATTATTATACAAAAATTCCATGAGAGTTTTTGAAAAAAAAAATTATAATAATAAAATACTTATAAAGTTAACAAAATAATTTAAAATAAACTACTGATATATAAAACCCATGAATAACATTTTCTAAAATTTAGGTAATGTTTTAATGATGCGTTTTTTTCATATATTTCTTTTAATAAATTTTTTACACGATTGAATTTAGTTTTTGAATTATTATAATTTTAATTTAATATCGTTATGAAAATAATAAATAATTTAAATTCAATAGAATTTATAATATTAAATATTTTATCCTAAACATGAATCTTATTCTTATAAATAAACTTTTTTCTAAAAATGGGTTTTTTCACGTTACATGCACTAATGATAAAATTAGTTATTCCCAAAAATAAAATTTTATGTATTAAATTAGATTTCATATTTAAAATAAGTACATTAAAAATATCTAATAAGTATTATATTATTTTTAGTCATTACAAATAAATATCTGAGGTACAAAATATTTTCCTTAGTAAAAAATAAAAAACGAAAAAATCAAAAATCTAAGTGCAAGTTATATTGAAACATGTTCAAAAAAGATTTTCATTGGATTTCTCAGCCTTACCCATTATAAAACTATATTATTATACACCTTTTAATCCCATACCATGTGAAAAATATTCTTTCTTATTATTAAAGAGATATATGTGTGAAAATTCCCTTCTCTTCAATTTTAAAAGAAACCCCCACTTATCCACCTATCCACACATCTAAATCCCATTATGATTAAACCATAATTTTTCCTAGTCTTTCATAAACCCTATTAACACATAATAAAATATTTTTTCTTTCCAAAATACCTATAAAATGTTCCTTAGTGTGATGATTGAAATAGAACATCCAAATAAAGAGGTAATATTTTCCATCACCCTTCTTTATTATTTTGTACTTCTACCATCTCAAACATATTCTATCCATGAGAGTATGATAAGAATAATATTATTAATATTTTTTATATGTTTTTATACTAATTTAATATCCATTTTATACCTTTATCCAAAACCTTTTCAAAATTAAAGATGTCATCACATGTACGTGTGTATTACCACTTCCACATGATGAAGTTTCTCCTTCATTTTCAAAATCGAGTAACATGGTAGGGACAAAATATATATGTAATGTAAAAAAAGGATATTAAATTATATATTAACATTATTTAATGTTAATATTATTAACTCCTTAAGTAATATTAATAAAAAATAGTTACAGTAAATTTAACAGCTAAAAATGTCATATCAAAGTAATTTTTCACATTTGAGTCCATTCATTAAATGGATGGTTTCATATTTATAATATTTAATAATTAAATAATAAATTAATTAATAATATAAAATTTTGGATATAATGAAACTATTTTACAACACTTTTACCTTGGATATCATTTCATGACAATCTTCGAGAAATTTACCAAAAAACATCAAGTAATCGACACAAGGGGGAATAATGTAATAAATTGGTAAAAAATAATGACAAAAGGAACTTATAAACTTAAATATAAGTGGTTTATCTTGTTCATAAATTTTTTAATTATATTAATTTATTATCTATGAACTTAAATATAAGTTCATAGATCTTTCATATATGCTGTAAGGGATCTTTTGTACCACTTTCAGGACTTGTCAGTTACAGATTCTATTTAGTTTTATCCCTCTTATATAACTTTATTCTCATTTACCTCTTTATTTGTGTATATATTTATATTAAATATATAACTATTAATTATCCATTTTATATTTTTTTTTAAACATGTTTTTATTTCACTTCAAGATTCATGCTTTTAAGTAAGTTCGATTTGAGGGAATGTTTCTATTTCTAGTCTCATGTCAAGAATTACACCCACTGAATTCTCATAAATAATCAATAAATTCCAAAATAACTAATTATTTTATGTAGAACCATCTTGGTTTAATTTTGGTTTTATATAAAATAATATTCTATTTTATTCATTAAAAATATCCGTAATTTTTATCATAAAGTTTCACACAAGTTGTTTATTTTTATTCTTTTCTTCTACATATCTTTCCCATGAATTTTCTAAATTATAACTACATGTTCAATAACTATGTCCATTTATTAATTATGAATGCTTATAATGATTAAATTTTTTATTATATTTAGAATACTAATGATTTATCATTCAATTTTTCCTTGAATAAAAATTATGAAACCCACTTCTTTCTCATGGATTTGGTAATTCTTATCAGTTATCTATAGTTTATTTTCCTCATATAGAACACGTATATATTATTTTTATTTATGTACAAGTTGGGAATGAAATTATATATCTCTCTAATGCATTGGTAAAGCTTTATATGTCATGAGATGTTATGTAAGAGATTATGGAGTGAACCTAATCTACAATGGAACTTTTTCCACATTATGATGATGGTATTGAGAATGACCATTGAATCGTCATTATTTGATATCATGTTTTATGTTATTTCCACATGTTTATGATTTCATGATATCATTTCATTATTACATTTAATTTTTCATATTATCATCCTCTTTGTGATATCATATTATTCCTCTTAACACTCATGTTATGCTTTATTTCCATTTTTATTCCAATGATAAGCTTTCTAGATCACCCTTTTCCTCATTTATTTTCCCTAGGATATATTATTTTATTTAGAATATTTAAAAGTGTTAGGATAACTATATGTATTTTTACATAAATATGATGTTTTATGTTGATGATGATCTATTTTTATGTCTAATGTTCCAAAGACACTATACATATATATCATCTTCTTGTTTTGGTGGGGAAAATATGTTAAGAATTAATAAATAATATGTAATTAATGTTTGGGTCACTATGGTTGGTATCAAAGGAGGGTATAATTATTTTTGGAGTTTTGGATAACATAACCTTAGTAAAAACCCTATATATGATTCAATTTATATGATAATTTATTAATATTTAGTCAATGTTTTGAGTACATGGTTTTTATGGAAATTACAACCTTTTCTGGTTATTAACAAGTGGATGAAACTATGCCACATATACACTAAGGGTTAATCACCCAAAAAGGGTTTGTTTCAGCATTGACTTGACCATAAATATTATTTATAATGAATGGGTCTAACACTTCACACCTTTCTAGACACTATGAGGATATTCTTTAGACAATAACATTCTAATTATGAACTATTATAAAGGATTTATTTCCTAATAATTTTAATGGATTAGGCTAAAAACTATCAGAGAAAATAACTAAAAGTATCCTATATATAACTAATAGACTTATAGGATTAACCAAGTAGCGCATAGTTGAAATGAAAATACCATAGGTTGAAATTAAAGTGTAATTAAAGGATACATATTAGGATTGATATTTCTTATTCATACACTATTATTATTTTTTGGAACATTTTGGTTTTAGTATTGGGTTGAAATAATATCAAGAAGATGAACTTGAGAAAAATATATAGATAATAACCATAGTGTATATAACTAAATAAGGATGTATACTTAAATGGTAGATAATATAAGTATATTCTTATTATGATATAATAAGTGAGTTTATTAGTCTTTCCTATGTTGTTAATTTTGATTCCAAAATATAGAATAATTTTTTATAATCAAATCTATTTTAATTATTGAGATATAATTATCAAAAGTATTGTGGAATTTTTCTTAAGATTATGTAGGTTATGTGAAATATTTAATGATTTTACTTTAATAGTTATTATTTATTGTTTTTAAAAAAATATTAAATGGAATCAATTATACTTCCATGTCCTAAACCATTCGGTTTGATCCAATGGGCCACAAGACCTCATACAAGCCTCCCTTTCATGAAAAGGATACTGACTAGAAACGAGGGTCTATGTTCGTTAGTAGGGAGAATATACCCTCCATACCATGTCATAAAACAAATAAATAAATATAATTATAAATAATATAATGATAATTTTATAATTCGTAAACTAAATAATCAAATGGCCATACATATCATATAGGTAAAAAAAGGATCTGAAAGTGGCAAGCTAAACTAGAGTACAAATTTTGGAAGTTAAAAAATAAATAAAACTATGGTACTCTCTGAAGGAATTCTGGCCCCACCTCTATATCCATGCACCCTAAATCCAATATATACCATTTCCCCTTTCACTTCACCAAATCCCTAATCCTGAAATCTATAAGCCCACTAAAATTCCCAATTAGAATATGAGTGAAAGACTTAGCATGACATCACCAATGTTACCTTAAACACGTGTGCTCAAGAATAATTGGTGTGATCCATGATAATAATAAATGTGTAATAATTATAATAGAAAAAAAACAAAACTTATCGGTTATGCGATAACCAATCCACGTCGGACCCCCAATCATACCTGATTCAGCTCTATGTTATAGGATAATGAGAAGACTTCAGAAGTAAACAAACTACCCACCGAGATAGTGAATCTCCCAATAAAAAACCTCATTGAATCATTTATAAATGCGAACCTACTTTTCTTACACCTCAACTATGTCATGCTACTCTCAAATATACTAGGCATCAATTGTCTCCTTAATATGGAATTCTATTCAAAAATAAAATAGGCATCGAGAAGACCAATACTTAGGGAATGTGTGAATCCATAATATTATGGTCCATGGTATCATTCTATCTCCACCCCATGATTAGGTCCATCATCACCAGCATCACAATTCATGAACACTCCCTCTAAAATGGATAATAATTTCTTGATGGTCCACGTATTCCAAGTACCAGAATGATGCCTCCAAGAAAGGTGGAATGAATAATCAGGTAGCGAAAAAAATACAATTGTCTCATCCGGATAAATAAGTCGCAATGTAGAAACATGTGATCATTATAAAATATTAAAAACATAAAACTAGTATAACTCAGGGAATAAATTTTCATAATGGGCCTCATGGGATACACACACAAACACATGAAACCATATTCAATAATTGTGAATCATGTTTGTAAAAACATGAACTATATCATAGTCAAATCTATAAATGAGGACCCTAAAAAGTAAATAAATCCCTGACATAGAGAATTATTTCAACAAAAAGGATAAACCACCTTGTGTGGTTCAAAAGATATATTGGAAACCTCTATAAACAAGAACAACACATCCTGAGCCATATTATCATACTTTTTACCACGTCAACATTCAATGTTTTTCAAGGGTTCTTCAAACCAAACTGAACTATTTTATTTACAAAACAAATAAAATACAACATGAGATTATTATTTCTCTCTCAAAAATAATATTCAATTGATAATCCATTATCATTATTCCTTTAAATTCTAAGGTAGAAATTCTTATCATTCTTTGATAATACAGGATAATAATTCAATTATAATCCTTTGATAATCCCAGATAATAACTCAATTATCAACCTTTTTTAATTTCTATATTATCATCATCTAGGATGTATTTATCAATAACATTCAAAAAGGAATTAGGATGACTCAATTTGAAAAATCATAAAAATTATATACCTAGAAATTTCCCCCTCTACAATAAAACACCTTTAGTGGAATGGGGAAATAAATAAATCATTTGGCATGGAAGCTAGAATAAATCCACAATTTGATCATGAAGGACATAAAAAATCTCATGTAAGGAATTTATGGGAAGATAATATGATAAATAATAAATAAAAATTAAGAGCATTGGGGTTCAAATATTCTTAACAACACAACCTCATTCAAAGTCATTGCATTAATGCTACCATCTAAGTTAAAAATTTAATTTTTCTCCCAACCATTTCTTGGTAGCGAAGAATTTAATCCTTTAACAAAATTTGATATAAGGGAAATGAATCAAAGTTATTTAACCCCATTATCTTTGCTATTTATAACCATTGAAAAGATGTTACAAGGAGACGTGGGGAAGATAGAATGTGAAAAAATAGAAAACATGTTTTTTTCAAAAGAAATGATTTGTAAGGGTGACATGGTTTTTACCCTTATATAGCTCCACCCATACATGAGAATCACCTATACAAGATATTTAGAAACTGAATAACCCCTAAAGAGACCATCCTAACCTTTATGTAGCACCTAATTACCATTATACAGTATTTATTACCACTACATAGTCTACCTTTACATGGATGGTTACCCTTACACACACACCCTAAAGCTAGAAGAGTAAATCCTATAATACCCTTATGAGTAGTGAAAATTACCCTTAAATGATATAGATTTAACCTTATGTAGTGTTAGGTAACCTTACATATCTTTCTTAACCCTTATGTATAGTCGGGCTACCCTTATCCAGTGTCTATACAAGGGGTTTCCCTTACATAGTGCATGCCTTACCCTTATGCAGCAGTTGGATCTAGGGGTTACCCATATGTAGTGGATTTTTTGACCTTATGAAAGTTATATAAAATGGGATTACCTTTACTTATTAAGCTCCTTAAACTAATGTAACTAAGGGAAAAGTAATTTTACCCTCATGAAACACCATAAAAACCTATGTATGTGTGATTTCGATTGAGAAATTAAATTTTTACATAAAAATACATATAATTTATAAAAAAAGAGTTAAAGGAACAATTTAATATTAAAAATATTAAAATTAGCCCTCTATAAATTATTCTTTTATGTAATAAGTATCTATGTCAATACTTCTTGAATAAATCAACCCACTGAGTTCAAACATCAGACATTCGCCCCCATATATCCTCTTGGATCTATCCATACTACCATCGAATCAAGATAAGTTGTATTATAATTCCCCAAAACAAACTTCCTGGTCTAGCTTTTAGTCTTCACTAGATGATCCTTGTACGATTCTCCAAGATCCAAATCAATGTCCTAGTAGTTGATGACATGTGTAGGATTAAGAACATGCCTCTAGAACCAAGACACATAAAACACATCATGAAAGTATTGGTAGCAAGAAATAATATCTACATGGTACACCACTATCCCAAAATTCTTGGTGATCCTAAATTGATTAATAAAATATTAGTCTAAATTCCCTTTCTTCCCAGAAATCAGTGGCCTAACCGAGGATTCACTCTCAAGAAAACCCGATCTTCCACATTGAACACACAAAGGAATCCTCCTATGATCAGCAAACAATATATACAAATATAAGTGGTTATCAGTCTCTTTTTAACTAATTACACTCTTTTAAAGTTATCCTAAACTAAACTGGCCCCCAAAAGCACTGGCTCACCCACATCATGCTAATAT
The DNA here is from genome assembly GCA_963277665.1 of Viscum album. NCBI lineage: Eukaryota > Viridiplantae > Streptophyta > Magnoliopsida > Santalales > Viscaceae > Viscum > Viscum album. The sequence goes on from OY728134.1 coordinate 445,715,101, forward strand.
AGCGATGAACGACGTGGAATCACATAAAGAGACTCAAAAAGTTCCATCTAAATTTAATATTGGTAACTATTTTTGTATGTGAAATAAAACTATACTAATTGATTATTCCATGATCCAATGTTTTTTGGATGAAATCCTAATTCATATCTTCCAATATGTGTATTTTCTAATCATTCTATCCATCTATCTGGTGATGGTACATTATGCTAAGTGTCAGCTAAGTCCTTTGGGATTTCTACAAGACCTTCCAAAATCGGGATGTAAAAACATGTTTCTCTATCAGATATGATGCTTGATATAATTCCATGATATCATATATTCTCAAAAAATATATATTTACTATCCCATCTACTGAATGAGTCTATGATATCGGTGAGAAGTAATAAAACATTGTTAGTTGATTGACAATCACCTATAAAGAATCATTAATCACCCATACATGAGAACCATATCAAAAAGAAAATAGTGACATCCTCCAACTTCCACATGGTCATGGAATGTGGTTGAATAAAACCACAAAGTTATTGGTTCTCGACCTTTTTCCTCTAGAAGATAAGGAATTCAGACACAAACCCAATAAATTCTTTATTCATCCCTATCCACCATAATTATCACCTATAGTTGGGCTAAATATTCACCACACCATGAAGTACAACCCATCTATAAGTATGGAAGTACCTCAAGATATCCTCTTTATTGTATTTAGGGGCTATAACTCTCCCATGAATAATGATCACATCATCATCACTCAAAGACCAAATAGGTATCAGGCTAACACTAAATAATTATTCTTGAATCAAAGCACACTTTGGTTCAATCACTTATCAAGCCTTTACCTAGTCTATGAGAGTTTATGTGACCACCAGTGGTGAACAAGTCATCCAAACCTAATCCTCATGAGAATCCATATTTTAATCAGTTTGCAAGGTCATCAGGTGAAACTACCCCTCAGAAGGTCACTCACCAATCTTCTATTTCTCTTGTATCTTATGGATATTAGAATATTATTTGATATTACCTTTCTTAGGTGCATAATACATAATTATTTATAATGTATGAAGATACACTACTAGATCCTCTGCCTTAGGTTTAAGTCCTGCTATGTGAAGATATAACAGAGGCTCTTGTGGTTAGTGTAGATTATAAATCTATCACTTGAGATATAGTGTCACCAGCACTTCAAAGTATAGAGCATGTCTTCATTATCCATTTCATCATTAAGGTAGTACCTCTCACTGGGTTGAAACTGATGTGACCCATAATCCAATACCTTCTCCCTCTGCATCAGCACCACTCCCTAACCAACACCTAATGCATAATAGTATAGATCATATCCAATATTTGGCTGAAAATTTATCAATACAATAGTTGTGTTAAACCTCTTCATGAGATCAAGTAATACTAATTCACACCAATCTGATCACTATAACTTTTCTCCCTTAATTTTCAGCATATTAATAAGTGATGATAATAAACATAATTGATGGATAAAACAATGTTAGTATCTAGTTAATCCTAGAAATTTCCGAATATCAACCACATTATGGGGACCTTCCCTGAACATCACTACCTCCACTTTCTATGGGTTCATGGATATTCCTACCTCATACACCACATTCCCATATAACTTCACCTCCAAGATCCAAAGTTACACTTCGATAGTTTCGTGTAAGGCTACTGTTCTCGAAGTATACTCAAGGCTACCTCAATATTTCGGGCATGCTATTCAATTTTCATGAGTATATGATAATTTCATAAATTAATACCATGATTAATGAGTATAGTTATGGGTGAAAGATGTTATTCATTAATTCTATGAAAACATATAGTCTGTTGGTCAAACAAAATATAATCACTATCGAGAACCAATCCGGGTTAACCCTAAATTGGTCACCGAAGTCGATCCGTGACAAGGCCCAATGGGCATTCCCGATCCCCAACGGTTGGGACAAGTTCCCAGGTATCAAATAAAAGATTATGGAATGATATAATCAATTTTACAATATTTTATTAACTAACAAAAACTAATAAACAATATCTGAAAAAACCAAACCAAACTCGCCCTCAACAATTTTCAGATTTAAAGGTTTACAACTTTACACAAATCCCCAAAAGAACGATGATAGAGGGGGGGGGGGAAACTCTATACCAAACATTCATGAACATGAAGAGACACATCCCCCAACCCCACCACCAAGATCCATTGGGGAAAACCATGAGAATAAAAACTTCTACTACCAAACACCTTACCTTTACCTCAAAAAAATACGCGACAAGATCTACATACTTCTAAAGGTGTATATAGGCTATGAGCCAAAGCCAAGTAGGATGAAAATGAAAATAGGATTCCATTATAAAAATATTATATGAAAAATAACATTCATGTTTTATAAATAAAATAATTCTATGGATAATTTTATAGAAAAAACTTTTAACTAAAACTACTTTTAATGAAAGAAACATTAAATGGAAAATGATTTTAAAGAATGAAACTTTAAAAAAATTTACATGATTTTGAAATTTCCAAACCAAAATACCCTATGACAATGGTAAGTGTGATATAATCTTTGAGAACTAGTCATAGGAAATACCCATAGGCACCACCTAGTAGTGGGACACTAGAAACCTTGTATTTTGATAAAATGTGGCATAGAAACCATGACCATCAAATTTATCATGCACAACCCACTAGGAGGGGACACCACAATGCATTAGTGGTCTCAAAACATCATCATAGTTTAGTTATTATTGTCATCATCAATCCTACTAAGTGAAACCAGGTTGTAGCCACTTTTGAATCACTAGCATATTAGTCCTTGTCCTCCCACCTAGATACCTGGGCTTCCCTTTGTTCGCAAACAAGTTAAAATTTTCATACAATACACCACTTCCACATTTCCTCAACCAAACCAACAATCACATATCACAAGTCATCAGTTACATATCAAACATCTATTTTAATAACATACTCACACTAAATCCATTCCCGAACAATATTCACACCTCCCACGTAATTTAATAAATAATTTAAAAAGTTTGTAAAACATTTCTAAATAGCACATAAAGGGTTTTCCCCAATAACATACACAATTTCACATAGAAATTCTACATTAAAACAAAACTCACAAGAAAAAACTTATCAAAACATACTTGCCATTCTTAAAAAAATCAATTCAATTTCAATGGTTCCCAATAATTTTAATATTCTAAGGTAACACATCTTTCATTAAAAAAATCCCATTTCCAACACATTTGTACCATCGGTGCTTTTGAAAATATTCTTCGCACCCAAAAACCACCCATAAAAAATTTCCATCAAACAACACACTGAATCACTCACACAAAACATAGCGAATTTCTCTATAAAATACATTGCCCTCACATAACAATCCAAACCATTTAAAAATTACCATTCACACCAGACATGGAAACCATAGAACATATTCATAAATTTAGAGAATCATATTAAATTCATAAAACAGTGTTTAATCATGGAATCACCTACCTTGGTGATGTAATGTTGGAAAGTTGTTTTAAACCCCATCCAAACCTCAACCTCACCTTCGAGAGGTATGATCGATACCTAGTCAACAAGATCAAACCATATTCATTGAGAACTAACCCCAAATAAAACCCCATAAAAATGAAAAAAAATTCTATAGTGGGGGAGAGGATTACCCAAAGGATAAGAGGGTATGACCTCTGGAGGGAGTTGGAATTATGGAGATGAGGGTGTCCAAGAGGTCATGTGCCAGAGGAGGGTGTCATCCAAGGGGGTGTGCATAGGGCATGAGAGGGAAGGGGGGTTCAGCCACGGTGCATGGAGGAGGTGTGGACTCACAAGGAGGCGCCGCCATAGAGGTGCTTGTTGTAGGAGAGGGAGGCCTCCATAGGAGAGGGAGACCATTAGAGTAGGTGAGGCATGCGTGTGATAAGGAGAAGGGGGAGATGTTTCTGAGGGAGAGATGAAAGGGGATAAGGGAACCCTAACCCATAAAAAAATATAAAAAATTAATAATTGTAATAATAATAATAATAATAATCTTAATAATAATAATAATATTCATAATTATTATTATTATTATTATTATTTTCTCAATAATAATATTTTCATTATTATTAAAACAATTCCTTTAATTTTTCTCCCTTTTTATTATTTTATTCTACTTTCATTTTTTATTCATTTACTTTTTTTTATTTTGAACAATGGGCAGGCCACATAATTACTTAGGAAAAGTCACATGGTTTCCAAACCATGCTCTACCCATACACTAGATACTACTGAGTCCAAAACACTCATTTCCAAATAAAATTCAAAAATTACAATCGGGACTCAACCTGAACCCCAAATATAATATCCAAATCAAATAAAATAACGAAATAAAATTATATCCAAAATATGGGTGCGAAAATTCCCCTCACCATAATGATTTCGTAGATCGGAAATACATCCCATTATTGTTTAGAAAACAAGATTTGATACTCATTCTCAACTCAAAGGGATTCCCGATGATCAAAAAATAGAGAGTGAGGTTATAACATTATCAACAAATATAAGACTTAAAAATCAAACTCAAGAGATCAAATTGGACTCCCCACTATGTTTCACCCACCCCTTGGTAATATAATACACCTTAAATTGATCTATCATAGAAAAGAAACTGTCACACTACAATCTAACCTAATAAAATAAAATGCCTTGGACATTACCAAAAAAACCCATACCACTTTCCAGGAACTTGAAAACAAAATCAAAACACCTCCGGATGAATACCCCATGATCGGAATTCAATAAAACTGTTGTTCATTCCCCAATCCGAAAATTTACTCATGAAAGGAGAATGGGGTTAGATAGCTCCAAACGAGACTATCCATTACAAAGCCAATACCAGGAACACAATCAGGCTACTAAAATGGGATGCTCAGACGGACTCCCCACTATAAGCAATAGGCTAACATCAATTTATTCCAAAGTAACATGTATGAGAACCATAGTGGGTATCCCCACCATAAGAATAAACTATCATAACCAACTAGAATGGTTCAACAAAAGAAACCTGACATGGGCTAACTTGGGTGCTTCTAGCACAACCTATTCTCCCACCGCAGGGGACCCGACCAAGAAAATCCATACCAAATTTAAGTAACTATGCATTTCACCACTCCGATGGTAAATAAAATCCTTGGACGATCCCAACCAAAACTAATATCGAAATGGACTTACAAGGTTGTTCATACATGAACAACCACATGGAGGTTCATACCCACAAGGGTATAATAATTTAGGTTCAAGAAAACAAACTAACCATACCTACTTATAACCAATGAGGAACTCTTTCACCCATGAAGTTCATATAAAAGAAACATGGTCCTCATGACCACTCTATCCAAATGAACCATTAAATATGGAGTGGATACAAAGAAATCTTAAACAATCTCTATTTCCCAAACTGAAGACAGACACTAGACCAAGGTCCTTTACATCCCCTAGGGGTTCCTGACTATGTGTCAGCTTCACTCTAGTACCTATGGCTAGAGCTCAGATTATTGAAGAATATCCTGAGTCACATTTAGGAATTCAAAACCCCCAATAGACACTTATTTTCTTGGTTCCATAAGTAATCACACCCTGATTCCGTCTACACCTACAAACACAAAAAAATATATACTCATCATCTCTTTAACTTTGAACAAGAAAAAAATAGAAGAAGGAATATGCAGGAGGCAACTTCAGTCATAATAGATTAATTCTGAATTTTCTAAAAGTATGATATGATTCCATTAAATTGGAATCTATTAAAAGGTCACACACATACACCGTCACATTTAAGAGGAAACATAACACTGGAAGATGTCACTAAACATGACCCTCGCCATAGATAGAAACATTACAAGGAGAGGTACCTCAAACCAAGTACCCACCAACACATGATTCCTGAAGAAGACCTTAACAGCCTCTTATGACCAGACCTACCACACTGGTGGCCTAACATGATCCTTTGCTTTGAAAAAACTGAAGAAACACCCAGAGGCCCTTTAAAATATCTTCTAACACAGATAACTCTAGACTTCTTCTACCTTTCCTCACTCGAATTACTTTCACCGCTTCTAGATGCTACTTTCAGACACATCGGTGTTAGACTTCACCTTCGATATATCATAAAACTAAAGAAAAAATATCTATTTAAACATTCCATATCCACTCACCCAATGCGAGGGGGTTATCTTAATCAAAAAAATAAATAATGGGTACACTCAATCTCTAACGATCAAGAATAAAGTCTTTATGTTTATAAACTGTATTTTATTCCAATAGAAAATGACATGTGGTTGCACTTCAAACATGCATTAATTTCTTATTAGGGCATACACTAGCCAATAGAATAAGCTGAGGTCCTAAAAAAATACCTCACTAATAAAGACATGCCATAATATACTCTGAACATGTAAATGGGATCATCTCAAATGATTTCTGAAACACATCCCAAAAAAGGTACCATTAACCATCACATCAAACCAACTTATCAATGAAACACAAACATGAAACATTATTCAAACAAGAGGGTTTCCAAACTCAAAACACCCCACATCAACATTCCCAAAAATATGAAGAAACACCACACTAGAACCACTTATGAAAACATCATATCTTCTCTTTAAAATCATGTTAAAAATAATTTAGGCTTGGTTGGTTTCATACTCCCCAATGGAATCTCATGGTCCTCACATATACATGTTCTAGTTCCACACCAGGCTCCCACCCCATGTCAATCTGAGCACCCATCCACTTGTGCAACTGATCATCAACATTTACATACATACCCATGCATGTGATCATGAGGATAAAAAGGGTCAAAAAAACCTTTTCGATTTTTCAAAACAAACATTCAACCCACCCATCTATCTTCTTAATGCACATAATGTTTCTACAAAACCCTAAAAAATTTCAAAGGATCACTATTTACCAAATCATAGTTCATTTTAAAACTTCACATATAAATTCCAAAACATTTCATCCCATTCAAACCATTCTTCAAATTCCAATTTATCCCCTTCAAAATGATTTTCAATAGTTTTTTGAAACCCATTTCAAACAAATTTATAATACCCTCTTTAACATAACTCATTATTTCCAAAAAATTAATTTTTGACAAACCACAAGTTTAAGTTATGAAATTTCAATTCCAATATGCTCAACCCCAATCAATCAAAATCACTTCAATTTTAAAAATATATTTTTCACAATTTTCAAATAATATTTTTTAAAATTATTTTTTAAATTTAAGAAGAAATTAGTGTCTATGGGTGACTCAGACATATGGTTGGTGGTCATACGCTAGTAACACCGCCATTACAGAGAGTGTTTTAGGAAGATTTCCATAGATACACATGGATTTCTAGGCCCTAAAAGCTCACTGAGACCGTTGAAACAACTCCCATTTCATTTCTTAAACAACAATCAACCACAAGGTTCAAGGAACTCAAATAAAACCCAACTTCCACTGGTGAATTGAGTCCCATCATGAGGTGTGTTGGCCAGTAACCTACTTATAATCAGAATGTAATGTCCGGACAGTCCTATATCCTATCTACCCAGACACTTCCACAAGGAACATGACCCAAATATGTTTGACATCCTCTAATACCATTTTTTCATGAACAAATTTGGGTCGACCCTAAACTGATCACCCGATTCAATCTGCAACAAGGCTTGAATGGCATTCATGATTCCCATGGGATGGAACAAATGATCAGGTATGAAATAAAATATTTGGAAATGATTTACCCAAATTAAAAAGACTATAATAGCTAACAAAATACAATAAATCCTATCTGAAAATTCAAAATCAAACGATCCCTTAACAATTTTCAGATTTAAAGGTTTAGAACTTTAGAAAACCCAAAAATTACCACGAGATAATGGGACAAAAAATATATAACAACCCTTCATGAATGTGAAGAGACACATCCTTCAACCCCACCACCAAGATCCAAAAAGTAAAATCATGATAAACCATACCACCACTACTAAAAACCTTGCCTTTACCTAGAAAAAATAGGTGATGAGATCTGCATACACCCAAAGGTGTATGTAGGGTGTGAGAAAAGCCCGATAGGATTCCACCCAAAATAGGATTCCATGCTATCAACATTAAATGATAAATAACTTGCATGTTTTATAAATAAAAGAAATTCTGGGATAATTTTAATAATAAAAACTTTTAAGAAAAAAACATTGAATGAAGGCAACATTAAATAGAAAATCATTTAAAGGAATGAAACTTTAAAGAAAACACACTTACTTTTTAATTATCAACCCAACATACCATATGCCAATGGTAAGTATGATATAATCATTGAGAATTTGTCATAGGAAATGACCTTAGGCACTAGCTAGTAGTGGGACCCTAAGAACCTTGTATATCGGTGAAATATGGCATAGAAACCACAACCATCATCTTTCTCATACATGAGCCACTAGGAGGGGACACCCCCATAGCCTATAAGTCTCCAAACATCATCATAGTTTATTTAGTGTTCTCATATTCAATCTGTTTAAGTGAAACTAGGTTGCGACCACTTACGAGTCACTAGCATACTAGTCCTAGTCCACCCACATAGATACATGCATTCCCTTTGTGCTCAATCATGTTTCACATGTGATACAAAACACCACTTCCACATTTCATCAATGAAACCAAGAATTATATATAACAATCCACCAATTTCATATCAAAATCCATTTTAAAAAATACTCACACTAAAACCATTCCCAAACATGATTCACACCTCCCACATATTCTAATAAATATCTTAAAAAGTTTATAAAACATTTCAAAATCAAACATCAAGTGTTTTTACCAATAACATTCCTAATTTCAAATAGAAATTCCACTTAAAAACATAATACATGTAAATGCCATATGAAAACATTCTTCCCATTATTCAAACAATTTTGAATTCAATTTAAAAGGTGAAAAATAATATTAACATTCCAAGGGAACACATTTTTCATTAAAATAAAATCCAATCTCCAACACATTCTCACCATCAGTGCTTTTGAAAACATTCTTTTCACCTAACAACCAACCCATAAAACATTTTAATGATAGAACACACAAAATCACTCACACAAAACATATCCAATGTCCTTATAAAATCCATTACCCTCACATAGAATGATAAATCATTTAAATATTACCTTTCACACCACACATAAAACCATAGAATATATTCCTAAATTTAAATATGCATATTAAATTCATCAAACAATGTTTAAGAATGGAATCACAGACCATGGTGATGAAATGTCGTAAAATGGTATGAAACCCAATCCGCACCTCAAACGCACTTTCAAGAGGCTAGATTGATCCCTAATCAACAAGATAAAATCCTATTTGTCACAAACTAACCCTAAATTGAACCCCATAAAAATGTAATAAAACCCTAGCACTGGGGAGAAGATTACCCAGAGGATAAGAGGTTGTGGCCGCCAGAGGGAGGTGGCGTGCTGGAGAGGAGAGCACTAGTAGGATCGTGCATTAGAGGTGAGCGTCGGTCGGTGTGTGTGTGTGTGGGTGGGGGTGGGGGTGGGGGTGGGTGGGGGTCATGCGTGTAAGGAGGGAGAGGGAGGGGGTTTGGTAGCGCGACATAGAGGAGGGGTGGCTGTGTGGGGAGGATTTTTTGGAGGGGTGATCAACGGACAAGAGGGAGGTCACCGGAGGAGAGGGAAGCCTCCAGAGGAGAGGGAGTTCACTAGAGGAGGTGAGGGGCATGCACAACAGGGAGAGGGGGGAGAGGTTCATGAGGGAGAGAGGAACGGGGAGAAGGGTACCCAAACACATAAAAAATTATAAAAAATTAATAATTGTAATAATAATAATAACAAAAATATTATTAATAATTGTAATACTATTAAAAATTATTAATATTACTGTTATTGTTATATTCCTAATAATAATATTATCATTATTATTATTAATAAAACAATTCCATTAATTTTATTTTACATTTTTCTTCTTTTATTTTGTTTCCAATTTGTTATTTATTTGAGTTTTTATTATCTTGAACACCGGTTATTCCATACAGTGACCTGGGATAACATGCATGGTTTCCCAACAGAGCTCTACCCAAGTCCTAGATGCTATCGATCCCAAGACACTAATTTCCAAATAAAATAAAAAAATTAAAACTAGGACTCAACTCGAACTTCGATAAGAATATTCAAATCCATGAAAATAATAAAATAAAATTACTTCCAAAAGGAAGGGTGTGACAATCACCAAATAAACATACAATCCATACCTACTCGAAAAGACCAACTTCATAATTTCCTCCACTTTAACCCATAATTGATGATAGCATGAATGAATATCAATCTTGGAGAACCACTTGGATCCCTATAACTGATCAAAAAGGTCATCAATCCTGGTAAATGGATACTTATTCATCATTGTCACTAATTTTTTCTTTTGGTATTCAAAGAAGAGACAAAGACTATATCATTCCTTCTTGGATAACAACCCAAATGAAACTCGTGGTTAAGTACTAAAACTAATAAATTACTTCAACTACAATTCAACAACTTTCACCTCAAACTCCTTCATCTCATCTGAATCCCTAATAAATGTGGGTATCAAAAATGGATATGCACCAGGAATGAGCTCAATCTCAAGGTTAACTCATCTATGCATAGGAAGTCATATGAATTCATCTATAAAGTCTTCATTATATATATCTGGGATAGGATAAAATTTTGAGGGATAAACCCCTAATCCAACCAAAATATCAAATCCCTCTATATAAACCATGATCGTCTTGAGGTAAATCATGTTGATACCAAACCTTTATGATACAAATTTCCATTCCGAAGACAGCAAGAACTTCTTTCCCTTTGGTGAAGTGAAAGACACATGTATAATATAAAACTTAATGAGTTATTGGAAGCTATTCAGCTAATCGATGATAAGAATCACATTTAATGTCATCATCTCTAGTATCATGAAGTCCCACATGTGTTCATAACTAGTAATTACTATTATACACTCTTGGAATTAATATATTTGGTTCACTTTCATACCCAATGATGTATCAAGGTAGGCTAACTCAGAGGATAACTTAACTGGTAAGTCAAGTCTAGTAACTGCTTATGAGGGTATGAAAGAATGGGAAGAAACAATCTTAAACAAGGAAGTATATAATGTGGATTTGATCAAGACCAAACCTAAAACAGTAGTTTTCCCCATCCCCATTATCAGCTAGAGTCTGATCCACTACATACACAAAACCTACCTCAACTCCACGACACTGTGAATGACTTGGATGAATCATCATAATATTGTCCTCCTACTGAGGAGCTCATATGGATCTCTATATCAAGGTTTGATACTGTATTATGCCTCTATGGAACATTATCCTTGATTCTCTAACACATAATAGTTCAACATGTATTATATTTATGTAATAACATAAATATCTCTAGTGTGTTGTTTATACCATGTTATAGTGTATGAACTTCCCACCATTGAAGCATTATGATTCAATAATGGAGGGAACTAAATAAACTAAACTCTTCTCAACCTATAAGCTATTCCTCTATTTCACATTCCTATTTTTCATCATCTGAATACCAAAAAATGAACTCACTAAAATAGTAGGAGTTCCACCCCTTGATAACTAAAGGATAGATGAAGACCAAATACTCAAACCTCTACCAAGATCATCTAATGGTCAAGGCCATTCATAGAACCTATGAGTATAATGCTTGGTCAAATTTTTGGACCTATTATCTAAGGTCAGGATGATCTATTATCATGAATTTTTTTCCCTTCTAATCCACATTCCCGGCTAGAAGCATTGAAAAGTGGCTAATATCAATAAAATGAACAGAGTATGTTAGAACTATCATGAAATATTATTATTTATCTATAAAATCATGTTCTTGGTTAAGAGTCAATGTATCCAAAAAGAACTCCTCAAAGAATATCTCCTTGAAGACCTCCCAAGAGAGACCCTCACATCATCGAGAATGTCCAATGACTACCCACTAATGCCATGTGGGTCCCAAAAATGAGGATATTATTATCCTAACCTTATTCTCCATCATTTTATCGATGAGGTTAAAGATATCCTTGATGATTACCAAAAAATCCTTAACATCATGCAGTAATTTGGTTCCCTAAAAGGGTATAAGATGTCAGATCTGGAAATCTAGGGCGTAATCCATAATGGATATTAGTGGAAGGAATCCTAGAAAGAGTAGGGACACTTTCTACTACTTTAGAGTTGGTGAAATAACATGCTCTGATGCACCCTCCATCTCATCTGGTAGTCCCATAAAGAGTATATTTGATGGATTCTTCTATAATATGTAAGAATATTGTGAACATAAAAAAGTACAAACTTGTATAAGGGATCTCACAAAGGTTTATCTTCGAGTCTCCCCATAACCAAAGGTATAACCTTCCTAGAATTAATCAATGTTTAGTCCTTAAATATTAGTCAAAATAATCATATAAATACAATAACAAAACACCATGATCAGTTCAACTAATTAATTCCAATAGAGATATATCATATCAAAATGGAAACATAGATATATCACATAGTGGAGAATCTATCTCGAATAGATATCACAAGTAAAAAAATTTAATTAATAAACAACTATGTAGCAAAAAATAGGTATATATATGACATGTGAACCTAAATACCTAATCATGATACATGAACACACCCAAAATATCATAAAAATAGTAATACCAATGTAACACATGGTAACTCGAAGGTCTATTACATATGTGTCAGCCAGGAACATGGTAACTCCCCAACCCAAGTCCCACAAAAATATCTCCTTTCTCTCATATCTCAGATTTCTCAAAAAATGAAATGAAGAAAACTAGCTTCAGTGATACCATTTTGTAACATACATACCCGAACAACCAGGACCAAAATGAAGGTTAACAAGACCTCTTATACCCCCACTCAAATGAAAGATTCTGTCGAATAGTATTATGGGTATAAGTCCATTAGTGGGGAAACAATACCATCAGTATCATTTCATAGTATTAATAAAATAAAATAAAAACAAATAAAATAATGATCATAGTATCATATAGAAACTAATTAATCAAAATGGAATATATGTAATACAGGTAATAAATGGATCCCAGAGTAGAAACCGAGAACAAATTATAAATTATAGCAGATATGTAAATAAAAAAACTAGGGTAATCCCTGGATTCTATCCCAATACAACCTCAAAATCTAAACACCATGGATCAACCATCTACCATGGTCCCCTTACCCTTTACTAGATCCCTAATATAGAAATTTTTAAGTGCACTGAAACACTCTAGTAAGGTGTGAGTTCAAGACTTAATAAGATACCACTGATTCATTAATAACCAAATTTTCTCAAGTATAATAGGTGTATTACATGAAAATAATAAATTTTTAAAAAGAATAATAGCATATGAACCCAAACTGAGTAGTCATGTGATGACCAATCCATCTCAAAACCTCAGATGTACCAGATTTGCCTCTATGCTAGAAGGATAATAAGAAGAGTTCAGAAGTAACCAAACTATACACCAAGCTAGTGAATCTTTCACTTGACAACCCCATAAAGTCATACTTTAATATGACTCATTTTTTCCTTGGTCTCATTTATGGAATTATTATTGAAAATAAACGAGGAATAAAGTGGGTCCTTATCATGGTATGTGCAGTGAACCATCCCAGGTCAACCCAACACATCATCCAAATTGGTCCACCATCATATAAATAACCATACATGTATCAATAATAACCAAAAGAAATAATAACATCAGAGTAAAATGTGAAAGAAAAAGATAAGATCCTTAGAAATGTAACATCAATCCAAATAGATAAAACAAAAAACAGCCAAGAAAAGACTTAAATGATCATCCATTTGGCCATACATCACTACCAAATCTTCTTATTATGAAGACGACGAAACTCAAGAAAAATTGGAGTACATTTTTTCCTTCCCTTAAATTGTATCATGGAAAAACAAATATAAACAACACAAACAAAAAAGTAAGTTGGCAGTTCATAGGCCAATATGATTTCGCAAATGAATCTATAAAACGTATAATGCTATGAAAAAATTATATCTAGATTTGAAAAAAAATATTTTATAATGAATTTTAATAATATAAAACCATTTTTCAAAGAATCTTTTGGTTTCTCATAAAATACCTTTCATATTCACATAAGAAAGGAATATAAAAATTATATTTGAGAAATCGGGTAAACATAAGAAAAACCATCCAAGGATATACCCTAATATATACCAGTGAGAAAGAAAACATGAAATATGCCATCATGTGAAAAAACAAATATAAATGATAAATCAAACAATTTGGGATCTAACCAATTGGAATATATACTCAAACAAAAAATAAAGAACTAATTCAAGAAACATTTTAATCTAACCGATATCAATTATCATTATGGTTTTTCAATATCAATCCTCTAGTTGTATAACACAATAAGAGTGATATGTCCTTATCACATTGCACATAATGCACCCAATGTTCCCAATGTTTTATTTTTTCCAAAAATGATTTTATGACCATGATCAAAATTTATAAATAAGTTCCATAGTGAAGCATACTAAATTATATGGTTGAAACCCTATTTTTTAATCAAATTCACACTTAAAGAATTTCACAAAACCTATTATGTGCACCAAACCATTTTTAAATCAAATCCCATTTAAAATCATTGATCTCATGAATAAAATCCACTTTTATAAAAAAATCTAACTTTTCCTGACACAACCTAAGGGATTTAAGAAGAATATTAAGTTATTCAAGAATTATAACCTTTTTATAGAGACATATACCACAATAATAGAGGGAATCATTCTAGATTCGACTCCCAAAGATCAAGGTTGAGTCAAACCAAATGGGGGGTTCAGATTAATTTGAAATACACTGTTGTGCACCAATATATTAAGAGGTAATGGTGTAATATTGACTTAAGTCAAGGGGATTTTAACATTTATAGGTAGTCTAGAAGTAAAAAGGCCATGGTGAAGCCTCTTAAACCATGCCAGAAAAGCTCCAAAACATACCACGAAAAACATATACATGCTTTAGTCTCCCCTTTCTAGATATCCTTTAGAAAAAAACAAAAAAACCTCACCAAGATCATATTATCTCAAGATAAGGCTAAAACATATCTCATTCACCACACCTAGCTAGCCCATAAATGGTTGAATCGTCAGAATCTCCCCCATGGAACTCCATGTCATAAACACTTCTCCATGCCACATCGACTAACCAAGAACAAGGCTGGTGTTGTATCCACTTCTTCAAGTTCAAACTATACTGAAATCAAAAGTAACTCTAAAATATCTTCCTCATGGCCCCACATTGTAGATAACTCTCTACCGTTAGACAATGCTCGAATTGGTAAAGGAATAAAAATTCTACCTCTAGGGTTCTACACCATAACTCATTGGTCCACACCATAGTGAGTCCACTCTACACCCAAAATGATACCCTCCATGGTGTTGTCCCCTTTAAACTTATTAAAAAAATAGAAATAATCTCCAAAGCTCCATGGAAATGAGGAACTAGGTCTTAATCATCAAAATACGAGTGTACTCAATTACAGAAATCATTACATTTCTCAACAACATGAAATATTTCTATCACCCAAAAGTGCTCATGATTATAGACTCACAAAGAGAGAACACCACTACTGCCTCACCAACAATTCCCACGACATTATCTTGTTCTTATCCCATTTTCACTACCATAGGTCATGAACTAGGGGAATTGATTTATCATGCAGTAAATTTTCTTCATGGTCCATAATCAGTAGTAGTTTCTCAACCACTATGGTGTCAGGGTCAAGATTAATATCTGCCAATTAAATCACATGGGAAGGGTCAGGTTTATTCCTCCTCAACTAGGGGAAATGTAACACGTGGTGAATTGACATAAAGAGAGATAGAAATACCAACCATTAGGCCCCTTTTCAGTTCTTAAAATGATCTAAAAGGGGCTAATAAACCTCAGTGACAACCTAAACTACCTACCCAAATGATTGTTTACCAAGATAGGTGAAACATTAATAAATACAAGATAACCAGCATCAAAATCTATACGCTAATGATGATGATCTTCATAACATTTATAATGAATATTTTCTATGACCAGTCTCTTCTAGATCATATGTATTTTTTCTATCATATCCTGGATATGGCTTAGTCCAACCAAGGATAGCTCTCAAAACTCTTCAAAGCACAAGATATATCTACATGGACACTCATACAAAGCTTCAATGGTTTCCATATTAATCAATGTTTTATAAATATTTTTATTATAAAATTAAACTAGATGAATATATTTTTCAGAAAAACCACCCAAATCAAGAACACATGCTCGAAGAATATCATCAAGAATCTAGATAGATATCTTTTTCAACTCATCCATCTGTGGATGATATGTCATGATAAATTTCAATTTTGAACACATTGTCACTTGAAAACCTATCCAAAACCTGGATGTGAACCATGAGTCACTGTAAAAAATAATCACAATAAGAACCCCATGAAATCCCACAACATCTTAAGCATAAAAGTTTCTGTGATGTTCTATATTCATAATTTCTTTGATAGAGATGAAATGAGCTGATTTTATATGTCAATCAATGATCATCCAAATAACATACCCCCAATATAGATTCCATGGTAATCCAATGAAATATTATATAACAATTACATCCCACTTCCACACATGAATGGGAAAAGGTTTTAACAAACCTGCAGGTCTTTGTTGTTCTACCTTAATCCTCTGTCAAGTCAGGCACTATGACATAAAATTTGAAATTGACTAATTCATTCTTGGTCACCAATATAGATGTCTCCGATCATGATACATCGTTTTATTCCTTTAGTGTATAGACCATCAATACCTATGTCCATCATCCATCAATTGCTGCCTCAGATATATATGAACAACCAACCTACTTTGAAAACACAAATCACCAATGGGAGAACTAGACCACTCACACAAGGTCTCCCCGTAATTTAGTATTTTAAAAAAGTACTATAAATCAATGACTGAATCCTTTAAGAGATGATCTCATCCATCAAATGATGATTCAACATTTCCTGAAGATAGGAACACCTACCCACTAGCCACTACTGCAACATGCATTTATTTTTTTTAAATAGGAACATCATGTTTGATAGTGTGGATGACGCATAGAACCAAGAATTGAAGAGAATATAAATCCAGAAAATTTATGATGTATATATTTTTTTTAAAAATGTTCAATCCCATTGATAGATTGCAATAAACACAACACCAATTGGAATAAAATGAAATACTATAAAAATATATTTATTTAACATGACCATTACAACCCATCTGTTAAGTTTGTGGGTATAGATAGTACAAAATAAATTATTAAAAATATATAATTTATTCATGTCTAAAAAAATTAAATATGTATCCAATGATTAGAAATAAAATAGGAATTATTTGAATGAAAATATATATTTTATATAAAACTACATCTTTATAGAAGGCGGTCTTGTCACGATTCTAGAAAATAATTTAATTTTAATTTTTACTAATTTAAAAAAACTATCTAAAAAATTTTGATATCTAAATTTCCAAATTATATTTAGGTTAATTTTTGATATTTTTTTGAAGGGATGAATTTTTTAGTGAATAGTAAAAATACTTGTTTTATTAAGAATTTTCATTTTTTAAAAGCCTTTAAAAATATAAAAAATGTTTTATGATGGAATAAAATGTAAAATTTGTTTAATTATATATCTATTATTCCGATTTAGGAAATTGGAATCAATTTTATATTGAATTTTGATATAGAAACATTGTAAACTTTTAAACATTTCCTCTTTGAAAGCTCCTTTTCTCACGCATCTACAGGATTAATTTTAAATTAAAATTTTCAAATTCTATGAATGAAATATGAAAAAATTTATTTCACATTTTTAATTCTAATAATTTATATTATATAATAAGGTTAACTTAATTCTTCCCTAAAATTAATCGTGAAAATAGTAAAAATAAGTTACCTTTGTTAAGGTAAAAATTCGTTTATAAGGGGTTAAAATAAGATGATAAGAGTTAAAAATTACCCAAACATTTTCAAAAAACATTTAATGGACACATATTTACCATATATCTTATAGTTTTTATAATGGCCCATCTTGGGTCCTTTTTTTTGAAAAACTTGGGTACACCTTTTTTTCAAAAATTACAAGTGTTTCACTCGCCACACTTATAAAAGGCCACCCCCTCTCATCTCCTATTCAAAATTATAAAACCCATTGTTTTATAAAATAACTTCCCAAATAAAATCCATAAAAAAACTCTTATCATCCTATAATCCTTATCTTGGTCATAAATCAAAACTAATAAGCCTTTTGGTTAAAACCAAAGAAGTTGACCTGAGAATAGGTAACATCTCTAACCAAGCAATTTATATTATATCTTATTACACCTCATTAGATTTTTATTAAACCATTATGATATAACAAAATCAATATCCACCATATCACGAACCAAAGTCATTCATTTTACTTCACCAACATTCCTGGATATATGTAATGATTTATTAAACATATTTATATGATATTTATGAAAATAGTATACCCCTATAATTATCAATTCACATATACATTCTTACTTTTTACTACGTGAGGGATACGATAATGTCGCTCGTGTGGATTACTTCCTTTTGAAGCGATGTGATTTGTTTTTATCTTATCCTTTATAAGGAATGTAATAAGGATAAATTTAAATGAATATAAGTAATATTTATAATATAACCTAAATTATTTAAATATAATATCACATCTACTTTCTTACCATCCAATCTATTGAAAAATAATAGTTTCACTTGTGAGTATGTGTGGACTACCACCTCTACGTATTGATGTTAAATGTTTTTAATTTTATTTTTTTAAGGTTGTTAATAAGGATTGATATTATTAATATGAAATAAATATATGACATAATATTTATTTTATTTCGTTTAATTTGTATTAATTTTCTTTTTGTTTCATCTAACGATAAAAATTGAAACAACGTCCATGCGTACGTGCGACCTACAGTCTCCATGAACGGTGTAATCCCTTTTATATATATAGAATTTATATATTACTATAAATAAATTAATAATGAAAATATATTATATTTTTATAATTTTAAACAAGATACAGATGATTTAAACATGATTATATTAAAAGGGGCAAAGCTACCAAACCAAAATATACAATAAATATTAAGCAATTATCACATGAAACCGTGATTTTAAAAAAGAAATATTAATAAAAAAGATATAAAATTCTATAAGAAAATAATATATGTTATGATATATGTGATTATGGTTCTTCAATATATGTTTAATAAACCTTTATTTTTTATACAGGATTTCTTAACACATTTGAAGGAAGTCGAACATGTGCTAAGGGTCTCCCATCTCACTATTACAATCGTGTGACATAAAACATACTCACCACTTATACCTTTATGTGGTTTATATAATTCCCCCTTTGATATATTTTATCATAAATATATAAATTTTTATGGTATTTAAAGTTTTATTCAAATTTATTTCATTCATGGGGATTATGATTCAAAATTTCCCAAAGTGATTAGAGTAAATTTCACAATCTCACCATTATTTAGGATTGTTTTTTCTCAAGACTAAATTAGGTGAGTTATTTGATATTTCTATATTTAAATAAATATATTTCTTCTAATATGGTTTTTCATGAATGTTTTCAAGTAATAGTTCCATTTTTCCTCTCTTTGGTACTCAAAATAATTAAAAAAAATTAAAAAAATCCAATATTATTATTCACTTCGGTAAGAAATATATATTCATAAAAATATTTATCTTTAAAAAAAATTTAAATTTTTTTTATAAACTTATAAAAATTATTTAATAAATAAATTTTTACCCATGTTTACTCTTTACAAAAAAAAATTTTAGGAATATTCGTGTCATTTCCAAAACAATTCCTGATTTTATTTTACCAAAGATGTGAAAGGAATCAGTGTTTTAACGTGTAAAACATGAATAGAAATTTCCTTCATCATGATCAATAAATATTTTTGATTATTATTTTACAATTTTTAAAAGGTTATTTTCAATTAAATGTTATATTCAAAAAAAAGTTAACTTATCATTTTCATTTTTTATTTTCAAAATGCAATGGGTTTTTTTCTCAAAAATATTTTAAAGGATCTTTTCATGGTATTTCTATTCATTGATGACTTTAACACTCAATTTTAACAATGAAATAAAAATTATTTATTGTATATATATCAAACTTATTATTTATTCATATGGTTTATTATTAGTTGGATTTGGGATGTACAATTTTATTACCATTCACCATTTTTCTTTGGATGGTTTATGATTATGTTTATTTATTTGGGTAAGTATTAACATTTATGGTTTAGTTTTTGAATACATATTTTAATGTTGATTATATTTTAAAACATTAATGTGAATAATTAATTTGACATATTAAGTTATTTTTGGGGCATTTTGTGTTCTCTCTATGTATCGGTAGGCCTCATGAGACAAACTAGATTTGGTTTTGGATTAGGACTTACCCATTTATTTGGATGACTTTATAGAAGGACTCAATAGTTTATTTTAGATATCTGAAAATATGAATTTAATCATTGTGATTTAACTTATAAATATTCCATATGGTTATTCAATTATTTAGAATAAGGTTGGTTAATTTTCATGCTCATGTGATTATTTATATGAAATTATTTGATCATTATTTATTTCTTCCATATTATTCCCATGTTATTAGTTAAATGACATGTGTTTCAAGTATTTACATTTAAATAATGATTATATATAATTTATTCATATCTTTCATTTTATTCTTACCCTTAATTAGCATATAATATAACACATTTCTTATGTTTTATTTTCCCCATGATACAATGATTTGTTTTTTAGATGTATATGTAGAGATATGCTATGAGGTTAATCGGAGTTCCCAAAAAAAATACATTTTGTATTTTATATTTTCAATTGTAATATGAGTTAAAATTATGTATCTAGATTACCAATTCTCCTAAATTATTTTTACTTTGGGATGTGATTATTTCTCTCTTTTGAAGATATAATAAAATAGACACTAGTTCTGGGATACTGGGTTCGGGTTCATGATAGTTGGTTTTAAAGGAATTTTAGTATAAACCTTGGGAAGTTCATTTAAGAAAAACAATATTAGGTAATATCCCCCTATAATATACTTTAATGATATTTATATAAGAAAATACTAATGTTTTGTTATGGGTGATATTATGTGATTTCTCTTAGAAAATAAATCCATGTATGGATAGTAAAAATGTACATGGTTCAAACACAGATGTACCTAAGGGTAATAAATCATAAAATAGTACATTGATCTTGACCCAATCATCACCTGGTGTATGAAAATGGGTCATACTGTGCACCTAGACTAACACTCCTGGAGGATATTATTACGATCATTCATATTCTCATTACCAACTGTTTAGAAAGTTTTTAAAATAAATATATCTCTAAATAAACCTTTTTTGTGATAATGAGATTATCTAGGAATAAAATTTTCAATTTATATTATGTGTTTCACTAGTATTTGGATTATAAATAATGTTTCATAATTTTATAATCTAATATAGTGTATGTCATTTCTTAAAATAGTGACTAATGGAAGGAATGGGAACAGTATCAATACATGTACTCCATGTAGGGATTGATATCTTGGTAGAGATAATGAAGCTATAGCTACAGCTGCAGCTGGACTTGATCAAATTATAACCATATTGTGGTAGGTGAATAGGTTATAAGTAGTAAAATTTCATGTATGGAGTAGCTTACTGATCCACCACGTGGAGTACTAATGTTTTAGCACATCATTAATCAGAAACCACTATCATTAAATGGGACAAAAATACATTTTTAGATGAGATATAGATAAGTTACATAGAGAAGACATTTCTCTCTCTAGGAAGTGGTGAAAGGGAGAACAGTTTCAGAGAAGTTCATTATGTATTAGGAGATTCAGATTAATGGTGGTCATTAATTCAAAACACTAAGTATGAGAAGTAAACATAAAACATGGATTTTAAGGATTTTAAGTTACTCTTCTTGTAAAAATATTTTCTTCACGAGAAATGGGAAGATGTGGATATATTTCTTGTATATAAGATAGAAATAAGAGGAAAATGTTTATTTTTATGAATCCATCATAACAAGGTTATCAAAGAATTTTTTAAAATACATACATTATCCAAAGAGTGAGATTTACCATTTCTTTGATGGCCTTAATCCAATCATACAAAGGGAACTAGTATCCTTAACATTCTCTTCATATGAGGATATAGTATCATGTTTTATCCAAAAAGAGAAATAATTCTAAAATTTTTATGGCTTTGTATATAATCAAGAGAAAAATAGGATGGTGGATTAAAATATATATAAAGGTAATAAGGGAAAGAATATTCTTATAACATGTGATACTTGTGCATGGAAACACCTTGGTACATGCTTAAAAGTAAAAGGATTTCACCTCAATTATGGAGAAAAAATCCAATATTATTGTGATTTCAAGTTCAAAAATGAATATTCCAATGTGTAATTCTTCCACTGTAAGGATATGGGGCACTATAAAAATGAATTATTCAATATTTAAGGTAATAAACCACAAAATAAGCTATAGGATCATTGTCAATATTATGTTTTATAATATAAATGAAGAGGAATGACTATTTTTCTTGTGATTGGATTCATGAATTATGTTATATGAGTATTTTAATAAATGAAACTCTAGAAATAAGAATTGTGAAATGTATAAGTATTGTACGATATTAGAATTTCATTAAGGATTTGAATGAATGTGTTGAGTGGTACCAATAAAAGTGATTAAATGGAAATGTGTACTATATGAAAACATATGTTTGATGGAGTATAACACTTAATATGATACTAATGTGGAGATAATAATGATAAAAAGGGTTTTATGAAGGTATAGGTAACCTTTAAGGTTTATATAAACTTTTATTCTGACGAAATTGTGGGCTTTTAGAATTTGGTAACATTATAGGAATTATATTATATTATTTTTTGAAAAAAAAAAAGACAACCCACATAATAAGTGAAAACTCATTGCATCCAGCAAGGTTGTGGGGATTAAACCCACAACCGAAGCATGATAATGGTTTATCACCTACCACTTATTTATGTGATGTCTGACTTAATATTTCAATGTTTTGAGTTAAATTATTTAATGGATAAATATTAATGTTGAATTAGTGTTGTTATTGTGGAGTTTTGGAGATTAATGTATTATAATGTATAACTTGTGAAAACTATATTGGTTTTAAAAAATATTTATAAATAGAATAAAAAACTAATCACTCTTTTATGGATCTTATAATCCATTTATAGTTAATTTTAGTACTTTAGGCATAAAAAATCATTTTGGATATTAATTTCATGTCATAATAAGTAAAGTGGAAATGATTGATGAAATAACCAAAATATTGAATTGTTCCTATGAAATAGAAATATATCATCTAAGAATATTTCTATATATTCCCAGCCTAGCTACTAAAACAATTCCTCAACTCCCAGAAAATGATATTTAAACCAAATTTATTTGAATACCATTGTTTATTTTGATCTGATAGTCTTTTAAATCATCAAAAATTTATAGTTTTCATACCCTTAAGTTTCCATATATCATTAAATTTTTTATGATCAACTACCTCTATAAATCTCAATAATTATTTACCCTTTTTTTCAGTGTTCATATATTCATACATTACCAAAGTTCTCCTATTTAGATACCTATTTATGTGTAAGCCCATTTGTCATATGTACTTCCCTTTATCTTTTATTAATATTGTGTTTTATTAATCCTATTAATAGTGTGGGTTTTAAATGAAGGTATTTTCAAATTTCAACCCCTTGAGTATCAAGATCAATATTAAATTTCAAGGATGCAATTTATTTAAGGGGGTAAGAATGTAACACCATGATATTTTTAAAAATAGGAAAATCATGTTCGATAGAATATTTGACACAAGAAAAAAATATTATAATATAATAAAACATCAAAATAATTTTCTATATATTTATTTTTTAAAATAAATTCAATCCATTTTATTGTTCGTAATGAATGCAACATGATGTCTTAACGAAACATGATACTATTAAAATATTATTATTTAACTATGACAACTATAGCCTTTTTTTTAAGTTGTAGAATATTGATATTAAAAGATAAATTTTGAAAATTATATATTTTAAACTTGAATAAAATATATTAAATTGTTATCTATTTTTTAGAAATAAAATAATATCCATTTGAAAGAAAATGAATTTTTTTCTGCAAAAAAGTAGCTTTCTAAAAGGTGTTCTATATGATCTCTTCACACATAATATAAAAATAATATTTACTAAATATAGAGAAATTATTTTAAAAAATAAACTTAATCTTTGAAATTTATATGTTATAATTATCTTGGTGTTAAGTTTTTACAATTTTCTGATGAAATAAATTTTCCAGTGAACTATGAAAAATTCCAGTTTTTATTAATTATTTTAATTTATTTTAAATCATTTAAAAAATAAAAATTGTTTTAACATGATTTAAAAAGTAAAACTAGATCGATTATATATATTAATCCAATTTATTTCATTGAAATCAATTTCATAATGAATTTTTATATAAAAACTTTGTAACATTTTGAACATTTTCTATTGGAAAACATGCTTTCTTGTCGCATTTTTCTGATTAATTTTAAATTTTATTTTTCCAATTATTTTGAATATAATTTGGAAACAAATATCCAATATTTGGAATAATAAAAATTTATACTATCTAGTAAGGTAAAATTTAATTTTTTCCAATATTAATAGTGAAAAGAGTAAAAATTGATTACCAAAGTTAGGGTAAATTGGTTTTACCGGTGGTTAGACTAAGTATATAAATGTTAAATATGACCCAAAACATGTAAAAACTAATTTTATAGACATATATTTACCTTATCTCTTCTAGGTTCTAAAATATCCAATTTTGGATCCTTTTTCATGTGAAAAATGTGCGTACACCTTTTTCTTTATAGAAATTATAAATGTGCCACTCACCTCGCTTATAAAAGGTCACCCCCTCTCATCTCGTTTCCAAACTTCCAAAAACCATTATTTTGGGCAATACATAACCAAATATCATACTAAAATCCATAATATCATACTATAATATTTATTTTGGTCATAAATCGTACCTAATAATCCTTTTCCCACATTCCGATGATGTTTTCTACAGTAAAGGTATCGTCCCAAACCAACCATTCTATTTTCTTTCTTCTTCAACCTTATAAAATTTTTATTCAAACATGATGAAATAATACCTCAGTATCTATAATATACTGAGGTGTTTTGATGTTAATGGAATAACCTATATATATCTCCTATTCTATAAAATAGGTTATGAAATCATTATTTGTCTGTATGGTGGACTATCTACTCATGAACCGATGTCATTCATCTTCAATAACACCCTTTCATGGATGGATGTAATGATGTATTTAACATATTTATATGATATTACTAATATAATTATACTTATTTAATTATTGTATCACATATACCATCTTACTTATCATTCTATGAAGGATGCGATAATGTTGCATATATATACGGAGGACTACCGCCTTGCGAAGCAATGTGATTCATTTTTTTCTTACGATTTACATGGAAGGTAGTAAGGATAAAATATAATCAATATATTTTATATTTATCATCTAACCATAATTATAGAAATATAATATCACAGAAAACTTATTACCTTAAAATCTATTGGAAAACAATAATGTCGCTCGTACGTATGTGTGGACTACCGCCACCACAAAGAAATGTGAAAGGGTTTTCATTTTATTTGCATATGTATGGTAATAAGGATAGATTTTATTAACATGAATGATATATAGAACATATTAATGATTCTAAAAAGGTAAATTAATATTTATTTTAATTTATTTCCATCTGTCGAGAAAAATGGAAAAGTGTTCACGTTTATCATTCTAGATATGATGTAAATGTGATAAAATTAAGAGGACCAAAGTTTCCAATCCAAAACATACAAGAAATAAAAATCAACTACCATATGAAATAGTGATCTTAAAAAAATTAACAAAAATGAGATTAAAAAATGAAAGTAAATACTATATGGTATGAGATATATGATTATGGTTATTTAATAGATGTGTAATAAAAATATATTATTTATACAGTAGGTTCAGACACATGCAAGGGAAATCTAACATGTGGTAAGGGTTTCTCATCTCACTTTTAAATATATGATACATGTACCATACCCATCACTTATTCCCTTGTGTTGTCAATATACCACCACTTCTAATATTTTATATCATGAATCTATTTCAAATCAGGGTATTTCAAGTTTCATTTTAATTTATTTCTTTCATGGGGCATATTATTCAAAAGTTACTAATGTGGAAAATGTTTATTTCAAAATCTCATCATTATTCATAAGTTTATTCTTTAGTATCCCTTACATGAATTATTTTATATTTATATCTTAAAATCAATTTGTTTTCTTCTAATATAGATATTCAATAATTTTTTCAAGTATTAGTACTATTTTTTTATCAATTTTCTATTTAAAATGTCTAAGAAAATGTTTTTATAAAAATCAGACTTTATTTTTCTCTTCGCTCAGAAATAAAGTTTCTTCAAAATCATTTTTTTCTAAACATGATTTCAAAAAATGTTTTCAACCTTTTAAAATTTATTTATAAAAGACATTTTCCCTTTTTTACTTTTTAAAAAGTGTTTTAAAAGAATCTTCCAATCATTTTAAAAATCATGCTCGTTTGGATTTTACTAAAAAAGTGAAATGTATCTTTGTATTAATGTTTAGGGAATGAAAGAAATATCCCTAATCATGTATAATCAATGTTTTAATGATTATTTTAAATGTTTTAAAATGTTATTTTCAATAAATATTATTTTAAAAATGTTTTATGAAATTTTCATTTTAAATGGTGATTTTCCAAATGAAAATGTTATTTTTATCCAAAAAAAATTCAATGATCCTTTCAAGGTGTTTCAATTCACCAACCACATAAACTCTAAATTTTACTTATGATCTACCGAGGATAAGATGAATTGATATCATCCTTATTATTTCTTCATATTTTTTAGGATCATTTTGACGAGTGATGTAAAATTTAATAACCATTCACTATTTTACTCAAGATAGTTTATGATTATATTTATTGATTAGGGTATGTTTTATTATTTCATATGTTAGTTTTTCAATATAGATGTTTATGTTTATTATGTTTCACCCCATTAATTTTAGGAATTTATAGAACATACTTAGTGACGGGCATGGCCCTCTATAACCCCTCGATGCATCGGTAGGTCTCATGAGACTAACTAGATTGGGTTTTGGATGAGGCCTTACCCATTTATATAGATGTACTGTAACAAGGCCTTAAATGTATGTTTTTGATATTCTTCATTAGGAATTTTATCACTATGAATTCATATATTTATATTCCATGTGATTATTCAATTAGTTAGAATATCCATAGTTCAGTTTCAAGCTCTTGTAATTATTTCTATGGAATTATTTGATAATAATTTATTTATTCAATATAATGTGAAATTTATGGATTAAATAGAATGTATTTCAATTATTTACCTTGACATATTTATTATCCCTTTTTTATTCATAGATTCTGTCGTATTCTTACCCTTACAAAGCATCAGATCTCCCCCATTTCTTATTCTTTATTTTCCTAATTATTCCAAGTATTTTTTGATCGATATGGATGGATACACTATGTGTAATAATGGATTTCTTAAATAAAATACTTTTCGTATTTTATATTTTCAATTGTAATAATAATTTCAAGTATTTATTTAGTTTACCATGACTATTAAACTATTCAACCCATCGGGATGCGATTCCGTGTATCTTATTCTAATGTAATAAAATAAACACTATCTCAGGGCTACTAGGGTTAGGGTCATTACATATTCCACTCCAAAACTCATCTTAGAAAAAAAACATCAAATTCCATTCATCAACTAATTCCATAAAGGATTGAGTTGGTAATTTCTTCCTCAATGATTTAGAGACAACATTTTATTTTTCTAAAGTATAATAAATATAAAAATAAAAAGTCTGAAGATACTCAATCCTACATCTATTTAAGAAATTTATATCCTTCTATATTATAATATACTTCAAGCTCTTATAATCATAAAATGCCATAAATTTATCCCTAAAGATATGGTGAAACCATATTTTGAGTTCATTTATTACTGCTTCTAAATCAATATCTTGATCAGGGTAGTACTTCTCATGTGGGTGTAACTGGATAGTTATATAGGAAACTACCCACTTCCCCTAAATAATGACACAACCCAATCCCATCCCAGGAGCATCATAGATAAAATCATAACCAGAATTTGATTATAAAGGAATTCAAAATGGATCATGTGTCATAATTTCCATCTTTTCCTCAAAAGATATCTGACACTTATCATTCCACTCTAACTTTACACCCTTGCGGGTAAAATATCTCATCGAAGATGCAAGCCTATAAAAGTAATAAACAAACCGCATATAATAACTGGTTAACCCATGAAAACTCAGATCTCAAACAAATTTCTGGGCTACTAATATAACGTAACTACATGTATATTTTTTGGATATACTGAGATTACACTATCAAATACGAAATTCCTCAGAAAGTTTACATATTTGAGCCTGAATTCACACTTGGGAGTCATACCATAAAAGTTATTTTACCTAAATATTCCATGTATGATAACCAAATAATAAATTTGTTCCTAATATGATTTGGAGTACACAAATGTATTATAAAAAAATATGACTATAAAAGAGTCTAATAACTGATGAAATATCCAGTTCATCAATGCTACAAATACCATATAAGTGTTCATGAGAACGAATGGTATATATAAAAACTCAACATTCCTATACCAGATACTAAATTTTGCCTTAGGTATATCCTTTTCTAATACTCTAATCATATAGTACCATGAACACGTTATTATCTTAGAAAACCAATGATCTAATCCCCATTGGTCAAAAATATCTTCAATACATGGAAAATTATTCTTTTTATTAAAATTCACCTGATTTAACTTTCGATAATCCATGAATATTCAGTTGATCTAGTCTACTTTCATTACAAATAGAATAAGATGAGACCAAGGTGATAGACTAGGATAAATAAATCCCTTGGCCTCAATGTATGCAATAGGAACCTCAAGTTCCACAAACTCAGCAGGTTCCATGTGATAATGTAGAACAGAAATGGGAATCCTACTGGAATGTACATAAATAGTAAACTCAACCTCACATTATAGTGGTTTCCTAGAAATATCTTCCAAAAACACCTTAGGGTACACACTCACCACTACAGGGAGTGTGCTGCTCAAGTGAGAGTCAACGAAATCAAGGAACATATCTGATTACTAGCCTCATATCACTACAATATATAGAAAAATAGACCCTACCCTCCAAGATCTAAAATCCAACTCACCCTGAAGGACATGACTGAATCCATCCAGAGATAGAAACTAAACTTGATAAGGATAACTACCAAACTAGGCCTTAACATTGATCATCCAATACATTCCAATAATCATGTAAAATTTATCAATATATTTAACTAAGAAATCCCACACTACTTTCAATTCATCTATCATCAACTGATGCATGGGATAATTAAAATATTTTTCAGGACTCTTTTCCAAAGGTGTATAAATATCTAACATGACTATAAAAAGATCTGAATATAATCCAAACTTGTCTACCAATTTTGATGGTATAAAAAATAAATAACATCTGTATCAAATAAATCTAGGATCATAAAGGATGAAATAAACAATTAACCTCTAATAGTAGATTTCCCTCCCACAAATTCCTCTGGTGCATACTCTAATGTATAAATAAATATCATCTTAGCTCCCACCGGATCCTTACTACCAAAATAAATACCCCCCTTAGCATGAGGATAAGTCCCACCACCTATGGAAGCATCAAAATGGACCTATGAACCCTTGGATGGAGTGAATCTAGTGTTACTTCCATGGAACTTCCTTCAAAAAAACACATTAGAATACCATATTTTCTATAATAATTACACCATTAGGGAGATTTCATGCATTTAGGATTTGTAATACCATTATTTCCTTATTGATAGTAGAAAACCCGCTACTACCCTGACAAATCCCCTAAAACTAGTCCCCTAAAAAACCGAGCACCCTTGTGCATCCTTTTCTGGATTGAAGACACTCCTTGGATAACAGATTCACCAATCAAATATTTCCCCAAACCCATTATCCAAGCTATGTTTTCCACATCGGTAACTGTTTTATCAACCACCTCCACAAAGGTCAAAAGGTATAATAGAATCATCATCGAATATCATCCCTTAAACCCATCTCAAATCTTTGAGCCTTAATGTAATCATTTGTGACAGGATCTGGTGCAATGTGCATTAACTCAGTGAAACTAATGGAATGGACCAAAACTATACAATCCCCTTACCCTAAGTTTAAAAATTCTCGATTATTTTCCACACAAAACATTTTAGGGTAAAACCCTTTATTTAAGAATTTCTAGAAAGAGGTATGAGTATGATCCTCATGTAACTTGGCTTGTATGACAGAGTCCCATCATCTCCTTTCTGATCACTCAAGCATGTAACTGGGAAAGCACGCCATATTTTCCTCATGTGTTTTCATGAAATGGATGATCCATTCAATCCTCTCAAGTCATCCATTATATTCTTAGGTTATTTTTCACCACGAAATATGGGTGGATTCTACTTAGTAAATTCTATGCCATAACCCATCACTCATTGTTGGTGTCGAATACTTGCTTGGCCCAGAGTCTGAATAGTGTGGATTAAAGCTTCCACCAAATAAGAGTCCACATGAGGATTCATGATGTGGCCTTAAAATGGGTGATTATTTCCATATTTTGTAATTATGTTTTTAATGATTTAATTAATTAATTTTCACTTTTTTTTTGATAATTTCACTTTTGTCTTTTTATAATTAATTTTGTTAAAATAATAAATTTTTATAATTAATATTGTATTTTTAGCATTTAAAATTTTTAATTTTGTCTTTCTCATTTTTCAGAATCAATAATTTTCTTTTTTGCCTTTCTTAGTTGTTATTTTGCATTACTATTTTTTGATATTATGTTTTATATTTAAAAATTAACCAATTAACAAATTTATTTAATTAAATAAATATATAATTTAATTTAATAATTTGATTTCATATTAAATTTAATTAATCAAGTTTAATATTTAATGAAATTTCAACTTTTAATTTAATTTTGATGATTTGTTTCAATTTTAGTTTCTGAGTATCGAATCGTTTATATGTTTTGTTTATTAACAATAGTTATAATTTAAGTTAAGTCTTAAATATTAATTTTATCTTAATAAAATTAATTAATTAATCTATTGTTTTTAATTTTTGTCTATTAGTTCTTTTTAAATTTTGAATTTCATTTAATTAAAGTTTTTTGCATTTGTTTTTTATTTATTTTAGTTTTTTAATTTTTAATATTTATTTGTTTTTGTTGTCGCACGTCATTGGTTAATTGAGTCACCAATACCCTAATTTTTTCTTAAAGTCAGTGATGCTCCCACCTACCGACACTGTCTATCTTCCCTTCTATCGGTGAGACATCTCCCCATTCCCTACCCTGTAATCTTACCAACACTGTCAGCTCCTTTTTCTGACCGGTGAGTCCCTGAGACACTGAATGCCCCTTTTCCCATCGATATCCCTGTTGTCTCACCTACAACGTTAGTCCAACTCCAATGTCTCACCATTCAAGCATCAAATCCAATTTCTCACCATTGTGTCACTTTTGTACAACCCACAACAACTCACTGTCGCTACACGCTATCAACACTCCCAACCTGTGTCCAATTGTTAATCTTTCATCGCACCGACAGCAGGACAAACCAATTTCACAAGGAAAATAGAATCCCTAACATTTCAAAACCCTAAAAATTTCACAGTTTTTCTGATTATAACAATAGAAATATAAAGAATCTCATCTCACTGCCGACTACCTATTGAATCCAAAGATGACGCTACTGATGCAAATCTGGCGACTCCCTTCATCGAGGTGGAGTCAAACCTATTATTACCACTGCCAAAGGAGAAGTTATTGTTGTGATGTGGTTTGTACTTGCTACAGCAGGGTAGGAGATGAGTAGTTGTTGGAGCCGTTGTGAGCTAACATGGAGGAGGGCCACCAGAACAGGTCGTGGATGGAGAATGAGCTACGCCGCTATGGATCATTGCCACCACTGGAGACAGCGTCGCTATAATAGGAGAAAGGAAGGCCACATAGGCTTTTGAGAAAAGAATAAAAAAGGGGAAATAAGAATGAAAGAAATAAAAAAATAATAATAAATAAATAACTAAATATGATAAAATTTAATTTAATTAATTAATAATAAAACTATAATAATAAAATTTATTAATTTAAAAATATAATTAAATTGTGTAATCAAAATAATTATATTAATAAATATATATTTATAACCAAAATAATTTAATTTAGATATAATAATAATAATAATAATAATAATAATAATTTGAGATAATAAATAAAATGATAACTATAATAATAATATTTGATAAAATAAAAGATTAATTTCGTAAAGTAGTAACTTTTTATCTTATGATAATAATTTAAATTTTACTCTTTTATTATGTTTTAAAAATATAAACTATAATAATCTTTCATAAATAATTTAATAATTAATAATAACAAATAAATGTTTTAAATAAAATAAAAATAGAGTCAATTAAATAATCAATTAAAATGTTAATTAATTAATTAATAACAAATAGGTTGAAATTTTAATTAATCATTAATTTAAAAAATAATAATTAATTATAAAAGTAAATTAAATTTTTTATTATGTTTTAAACTATATTTTTCATTCTCTATTTTTTCATATTCAAATAGGAGTTGGATTCATATCCAGGTTCATCACAACAACTGTTGGGATTTCAGTTAAAAGGGATTAACTGAAGTAACATGGGCTGTAGAAGAAAAACACATGTGTGGGATGCATTAGAAAAGGACATACCTAAGTTGGTGTGTGTAGGGGGTGAAAAAGTAGAAGATGATAGATGAAATTAAAATATAGCAGTAGTAGAGTATTCATTAATATCTCATTCAAATTTTAATGAAACGTTTTGATGTAGAGAGCGAGATAAGATCAAGGAGACCTCTCGAAGATGGAGATGAAGGGAACCAGAGTTGCAAGAGAAGAGAATCACAACATGATCATCATTCCTCTAGTGGGAGTTAACTTCTTCCTCTAAATTTTCTCCTTAAGATTGTAATCATTGATCTTGAAATTAATATGTTATTAGGTTAATTTCATTTGTTTAAGTATTTTGAATTTCAATGGGTTTTTATTTTCTTCTTCCTCATTTAAATTTCTCCCAGAAGGAATTAGATTCATCTGTAGAGGTTGTTTAAAATTCATTAATCATTAATTGAATTTCCACCATTCATAGTTTTAAATTCAAAATTAATGATCTTTCAAAAAGATTGTTCATTGAAGAAAATTCTCAAAAATAAATAATCAACGAATTTAGAAACTTTTGGAGAGATTGTTTTCTTCTGACATTTTCTTAATCAAATTGCTAATTGAAGGTTCTTGAAGTGGAAAAACTCTAGAATTTCAATGCAGTGTGTTAAATAATCTAGTGAGGATGAATTAACAACTCATTTAGAGGTGTGAATTCAATCAAAGGAAAAAAATATTCGTTTAGCCAGTATATTTCAAATCTCCCGAACTTACATCTTCATCAAGTCTCAACACTCCACTTCCACTGTATGATCACTGTATATTTCACTTCTCTTTATTAGTCTATTTCTCTTTTGGCCTCTTAAATATAAATTCAACAAATAAATTGATTCAATTTTTTCTTTCATTATCATAAATAAATAAAAAATATAAAAAATATTTTTTATACACACTATTGAACACAGTGGGTATGTTTTAACCCTAAAACATCCACCTGTCTACCATGTGGTTCGACCCTTCCATGCTATACTGGTAAAGGAATATAAACTTAATTTTGAGGGCTGTGAAGACCATATAATACATAAACATTTGGCACCATTGTCAGCGAAGGGATGCACTGTGTATTTTTGGGTTAGAAAATCAAATATATATATATATATATATGTATATATATAACAAAAAAATATGCATAAAAAATCTACTGCTTGCGTCCAATTCAAAATTCGGTTAGTTTTTCTTGAAATTTTGTGGTTGATCTGATTCACTGTTTTTTAGTTCATGTTATTAGAGTTATCAATTAGAACTTCTTTTTTATTGTTTCTAAAAATTAAACAAATAGAGTATTAATGGTATTAGTATCAAGATAGTGATATTTTTTGTTTCTATTGTAGTTAGTAAAGACACGCTACATGGAACTGTGTCTATAATGTTCCACAACAACATAAACAATATGAGGAAAATTTATACTATTAAAAACCTAAACCTAAGAATTATTCCAAAAATGGATAAAATTTTGTTAAAAATATTAGAAAAATTTGATGAATTTGATGAATCACACAATGGCATAATGTAAAAAAGTTCAAAATATTCCATGGGAATCACAAGAAAACATAAAACGACAAAAACAATTTGAAAAAAATTATGATGAAAATTATTTTGATGAATTTGAAAATGAAATTTTCATAAATAATGAGTTTGAAAATAAGAAACAACCCTTCTTCTTTGAAGAATATGGATCTGATACAGAACAAAATGATGGAATAACCAACTCACTGAATGAAGAAAACACCATTAAAGAACCTATAAAGAACTTAAATGGAGTTGAGTTGATTTTTTTGAAATAGAACTAAAACATATTATAAAAGAATTACTTATCTTGTACATTGTCCATATTTTTGAAAAAAATATAATTGTTTAAGGAACATTGAAAATGTAATCACTCAGGTTGAGGAGAATCTGAATAAAGAGAAATTGAGTGTGAAAAACTCTACACCCAAATTTACTAAAATTTTGAATAATGAAAATGAACTTGGAAGTGGGTATTTTATGGAAGAGAAAATTAATTTAGAAGTCATTGATTTTGAAAATTTTGAACAGGAATTGAAAACTTCTATTCCCCATATTAAAATTACAAGACAAAAAATCAATGAAATGATATTTGAGGATAATGACGGGAGAATAATATTTGAAGAGATATTACCCAATGAGGTTTTTGATCCTTATTCTCTCATTAATAAATTTTCTGATAATTGTTTTACTATGATAGAGAGTGATTTAGACCATGATTGGGATAATTGTTTCAATTTGAAAATTCTAGAATATAAATTTATTGAAGGTGAAATGAATAATTCATCCTCTGAAATTGAACTAGAATAATCAAAAGTCATTGATTTAGAGAGTGAACTTTTTGATAATGAACTTAATGTAAGTGTTGAGCACATACATGATAATTTAAGAAGAATTAATTATTTATATTATTTTGATGTTTTTATAATATTTTCTATTAAGGAACAATTGGAAGATATTTTTAGTATTATCAAACCTAAATCTTTGGATGAACAAAAACTAACTCTTCTCTATTTTCACATCCTTCATCAATCTTATTGGGTGCAGTTACCCATATGAATACTCAGAGTAGTTTAGTAGGGGAGACACACTTGAGTTATAATATTTCTGATTCTGTTCAGCACTCTATTGATCCCCTTCTTGAACCTGATAGTTTGAATCCAGTTTTCAGCACCCTTGAAATTGATTATGTTAGGGTTTAATATGAGGGAGATAACTATTCATTCAATGAAATTCCCCTAGATGTACCCATTCCAATTCTGCCCCATTATGAATGTTTAAATTTATTAAAATATGAACATCATAAAAAGTGTATGATTCTTTGTACACTTGATCACCGAGTGAGTATTTGAAATTGGGAAAGACTTCATTTGAATATTCCATTTAAAATCCTTATTTACAGTTTTTTATCTTATCCTTTAAAACTACATTACATGCACCAATTTGATCTTTTTTATAAAAACATATTTTTATTCCAAAATGATTAAATCATGCTAATTGATTCAGGACAATCAATAGTTAAGTTCGGGGAAATTTTATGTGGCCTTAAAATTGATGATTTTTTCCACATCTTTTATTTTAGTTTTTAAAGATTTAATTTTTTAATTTTTTTAATTTTTCTTGCTAATTTCAATTTTTTATTTTTATAATTAATTATTTTCTAATAATCAATATTTATAATTAATATGTCATTTTTAACCTTTTAAATTTTTAATTTTTTCTTTCTCATTTTTTAGATTCAATAATTTTCTTTTCTACTTTTCATAACAGTTATTCTAATTTACAATTTCTTATGTTATGTTTTATTTTTGTTAATTAACCAATTAATCATTTTATTTATATAAATAAATATTTATTTTTAATTTAATCTTTTAATTTTTTTATTATAATCAACTTTAATATCCAATATGATTTCAAATTTTAATTTATTTTTAAGGATTTATTTCAATTTTAGTTTCTGATTATCGAATCATTTTTACGTTTTTTTTATAACTATAATTACTATTTAAATTAAGAATTTAATTTTAATTGTCTATAAATAAAATTAATTAATTATTCAAATGTTTTTAGTTTTTAACTTTTTGTTCTCTTTAAATTTTGAATTTCATTTACTTAGAATTTGTCACATTTTCTATTTATTTTAGTGTATAAAATTTTGAATTTAATTTATTTTTGTTGTAGGAAGTCATCAGTAAATCGAGTCACTGATCCCTTATGTTTTTTAATGTTACTGTGGCTCCCACCTTCTGACACTATCTGTCTTCCCTTATATTGGTTAGACATCTCACCATTCCCTCCCATGTTATCTTACTGACACTATCATCCCCTCCGTCTCACTGGTGAGTCTATGAGACACCGATGACCACTTTCCTCCCTGTTATCCATGTTGTCTCACTAACACCATCAGTCCAACTCCAATGTCTCACCATTCTAGCATCAAGGCCAATGTCTCGTCATTTATTCACTTTTACACAACCCACAAAAACTCACCATCGCTACCCGCAATCACGAATCCCAACATGTGTCCCACTATTGATCCTTCATCTCATCGATAGTAGAACAAACCAATTATACAATAAAAATAGAAACCCAAACATTTCAAAACCCTAAAAAATTCATGGTTTTTCTAATCAGAAAAACATAACTCTACTGAACCTCATGTCATTGTTGACTACCCAAGGAATCCAAAGAGGATTCCACTAATTCTAATCTGGTGTCCCCCTTTATATAGGTGGAGCTGAACCTATTCTTACATTCGTAGAAGGAGAATCTGCAGTCGTGAGGGGGGGGGGGGTTACAGCCACTACAGCCGCGTTGAAGATGAGTAGCCGCTGGATCCATTGTGAGCTGACACAGAGGAGGGCCATTGGAACATGCCTCGGATAGAGGAGGGGTGGCGCCACCATGGACCCCCACCACCACTGGAGATGTTGTCATTATAAGATGAGAATGGAGGGTCGTAAAGGCATATAAAAGAAGTCGACACCCCCCCCCCCATTCACAAAGAAGAAGAAAAAAGGGAGGTAGAAGAAAGAAAAATAAAATATTAATAATAATAATAATAAATAAATATAATAAAATTAATCTAATAAATAATAAAAGTACAATAATAAAAATTCTTAATTTAAAATTTAAATTAAATTTTTAAATTAAAATAATGGTTTTAATAAACATAAATTGATAAGAATAATAATTAAATTTAGATATTATAATAATTATTATTATAATTTAAATTAATAAATTAATTGAAAACTATAATAATAATATTTTATAAAAAAATTATTTAATTTAGTAAAATAGTAACTTTTTATCTTAAAATAATAATTTAAATGTTACTCTTTTATTAGGTTATAAAAAACTAATCAATAATAATCTCTAACCAATAATTTAATTATTAAGAATAATTAATAAAAGTTTTAAATAAAACTAAAATAAAATAAATAAAATAATCAATTAAAATATTTATTAATTAATTAATAACAAATAACATTAAATTGTAATTAATTATTAACTTAATAATAAAAATAATTAATTAATTATATTAGTAAATTAAATCTTTTTATTATGTTTTAAATTGTATTTTTTATTCTTTATTTTGAAGATTCAAACAGGAGCTGGATTCAGTTACAAGGGATTAACTAAAGTAATGTGCACTATAGAAGAAAAAAGCAAGTGCATGATGCATAAGAGAGGGACATACCTAAGTCGATGCCTGTAGAGGGTGAAAAAGCAACAGATGATATATGACTTTAAAATACAGTAGCAGTAAAGGATTCAATCATCTCTCATTCAATTATTCATGACACCCTTTGATGTAGAGAGAGAGCTCTTGGAGATAGAGGCCAAGGGAAACAAGTTGTAGGAGCAGAGCATCACAACATGATCATCATTTCCCCATAGGTAATTCACTTCTTCCTCTAAATTTTATCCTTAAAATTGATATCATTTCTCTTAAAATGAATATGATCTTAGGATAATTTCTTTTGTTCTTGGATATTTATTTTCTACTGATTTTTATTTTCTTCTTCTTCATTTATATTTCTCTCATCAAGAATTAGATTCAGCTGGTGAATTTTTTTCTAAATATTTAATCTTTAAATTTATTTTCTCCTATCATGTGTTTAATTTCAAAATCAATGATCTTTTATTAAGATCAATCATTGAATAAATTTTTCAAAACTAAAAAAATCAAAGACATTAGAAACTTTTGATGAGGTAGTCTTCTATTGCAAATTTCTTAACCAATTTACTAATTGAAGGTTCTTAAAGTGGAGAACTTCAATAATTTCAATACATAGTGTTAAATATTCTAGTGAGGAATAATTAACCACTCATTTAGGGATGTGAATTCAATAAAAGGAAGAAATATTATATTAACTAGTAGATTTCAAATCTCCCAAGCTTACTTCTTAATCAACTCTCAACACTCCTATTCCACTGCATGATCATTTTTTTATTTCTCTTCTCTTCATTTATATGTTTCTCTTTTATCCTCTTAAATAGAAAATTAACATAAAAATTGTTTCAATTTTTTCTTTCATCATCATAAAAATATAATTAAAATAATAAAATAAAAAAACATATTTTCTACCCACTATTGACAATAGTGGGTATGTTTTTACCTTAAAACATTCACATGTCTTCCATGTGGTTCGACCCTACACTTCTACACACACACACACACTTATATATAAAATATGCTTAAAAATCTACTGCTTGAGTCAAATTAAAAATTATTATATTTTTTCTTGAATTTTTTTGGTTGATCCGATTCATTGTTTTTAAGTTTTTGTGATTACTGTTCTCTATTAAAACATATTTATTATTTTTTCTAAAAATTTAAATAAAATGAAGTATTAAATGAATTGGAATCAAGATTGTAATATTTTTGTGTCTATTGTGGTTACTATGGACACACTTCTTGGTAGTGTGTCTATAATGTGCCATAATAGCAAGGAAATATGAATAAAAATTTTAATATCAAGAACCTGAACCCAAGGATTATTCTCAACTCGGTCAAATGTTGTCAAAAACCTTAGTAAAACATGATAAATTTAATGAAGCACACAATTAAAGAATGAAAAATGTTCAAACTATTCCACTGGAATCCTAGGAAAGCTTAAAACATAAAAAAAAAATTGAATACAATTAGGAAGAAAATGATTTTGGTGACTGTGAAAATGAAATTTTCATAAATAATGAGTCTAAAAATAATCAACACATGTTCTACTTTGAAGAATATGAATCTGATACATATAAAAATGATAGAATAACTGACTCATTGAATGATTAACAGAACATTTAAGATCAAACAAAAAACTTAAATGGAGTTTAGTTGGAAATTTTTGACAAGTAACTAAAACAAATTGAAGAAGAATTCCCTATCTTGAACATGGTCCTTAGTTTTGAAAAAAAATTCAATGTTAGAGGAACTTAGAAAATGTAATCACTCGGGTTGAGGATAATCTGAATAAATAGAACTTGAGATTCAAAAACTCTTCACCCATCTTTATAGAAATTTTTAATAATGAACTTAAACTTGGAATTGGTTATTTTATAGAAGAGAACATTAATTTAGAAGTCATTAATTATGAAAATTTTGAACCGAAATAGAAAAATTCTCTTCCTTGTTTTGAAATTACAAAACCAAAAATCACTTAAATGTTATTTTAGGATAATTATGAGGGAATAATATTTTAATAGAGATTATCTGATGAGTTTTTGGTTTCTTGTTTTGACATTAATAAATTTTATGAATATTTGTTTACTAATATATAAAGTGATGTTGACCAACTCAGGGATAATTATTTTAATTTTAAAATTATAGAATCTAAATTTATTGAAGGTCAATTGACAATTTATTACCCAAAAATTAAACTGGAACAATCAAAAATCATTGATTTAGAGAGTGAAATTTTTGAAAATTAACTTAATGAAAGGGTTGAATACACACATGATAATTCAAGAAGAATTAATTCTTTAGAATCAGTTGATGTTAATCTTATATTTTCTGATTAGGAACTTTTATAATATATTTTTAGTATTATCAAACCATAATATTTGGATGAAAAATATTAACACTTTATCTATTTTTCACATCCTTATTATACTTAATTGGGTGTAGTTACCCATTTAAATACTGGGAGTAGTTTATTAGGGAAACACATTTGAGTTATAGTGTTTCTGATTATCTTCATCACACTATTGATCCCCTTCTTAAACCTGATAGTCTGA
Organism: Viscum album; assembly: GCA_963277665.1. Taxonomy (NCBI): domain Eukaryota; kingdom Viridiplantae; phylum Streptophyta; class Magnoliopsida; order Santalales; family Viscaceae; genus Viscum; species Viscum album. Next base: position 445,756,089 of record OY728134.1, read on the forward strand.
ACTCAATTTTTAGCATCGTTGAAATTAATTTTGTTATGGTTGAATATGAGAGAGAGATGATTTTGAATTCACTAACATATCCCTAGAATCACCGATTCCAATGATTCCCCTTCATGGAAGTTTAAATTTTTTCAAATATGAACATAATCTAGAAGTGGACATCACACTTGCCAAGATTGATTCTAATGATCCTTTTGATGTGTCTGAGCATTAAAATATTCTTTTCAGAACTTTTGGGAGTTCACTCCTTTCACCATGAACTTAGTTTCTTTGAAACCATTGAGAAGGTGGATTTTGTTAATAATATTTATGCTGAACTTGAATACTCCCTTGAGTAGTTTTGTAATGATAAAGGGTGATTATTAGGGATATTTTTGGTTAATAAGGGGTTCATTTTTTCCCTTAGTCTTATTAAGGCCCAAAAAAATCATTCGTGTATTAAAAAATTTGGGATGTCAATATGTGGTGGTTTATGGATAAAAAACCACACCCACCCAGTGAAAATTGTAAGTCTTTAGGTGATTATGGATAGAAAATTTAAATATTTCATTACATGAGAGGAAAACCATGGTTTTACTACTTTTAATAATGTAACACCTCAAGCTTCTATGGTACGATTCCCTTTGAATAATGTGATAGCGTGTGTTGTACACAACATCGAGTTCTAACACACCACAACAAATCAAACTAGCTGTTATGAATAGTAATACCCACTTTTAGAAATTTATAAATTTTATTTTTCAAAATTGACATCATTTTTGGATTTAGAATATCAAAATTATCCTAGGGTAAAATTTTGGAACTTTTTGAAGAACATTTATATTTTGATGAATAGTGAAAATTACTAAATTTTAATTAAAAACAAATTTTTTAATCGAAGTAATTTATAGTGATAAATTATGGATTTTAGTGGTTTTAAAGTATATTTAGAATATATTTTTACCATTTAATACAATTTTGGTAATTGTACATAATTTCACAATTAAACCGTACATAAACAAGTGTCAGTCTTTTGATAGTTATTATCTCTTAAAAACACGTTTTTTGTTTTAACAACGGGAATTAATTTTAAATTAATTTCTGCCACTTCTATGTATTGAACTTGGAAAAATGCATTCCATATTAGGAATCAGGATTTTAAAATTTTGTAAATAGGTAACTTTTATTTTTAGACATTTTGAATAATTATTTCGGTAAATATTTTAATTACCATGGTTAAAGGGTAAATCCGATAAATAAGGGTAAAAAATAATATTATTATACTAATAAATTATCCTATAACGTGTCTAACCTTATTGGTTGATACATGTACAACCATGGGCATCTTTGGGTCTATTTTAGGACCTCATGGGTCCACTTGTAAGTGATAATGACACTTTATATTAATTCAGTAAAAATCAATACAAAAATGACATAAGAAAATATCTTTTAGAAAAAAAAAATTTACATAGGGTTATATATGTTGTATTTTCGACAATAAATATTCATTAGAAAGATAAAAATATTTCCTACATAATGGTATTTTATTTATAATTTTTAGACATTTAATAAGTAATGTTATGTATGACACAATAATGATGCAGTATTTTCCTTATTAATAAATGAATCAAATAATTGCTATTATAAATGTTAAAATTAATATAATTTGAATTTTTTGATGACATATATGAATTTTATTGATTAATATGATATTATAGGATTTCTTATATGAATTTTTTTCGAATTAATAAATTTTTTATGACTTTAACAAATATCAATTACTGAATAATGTCATAATTGACATAAAAGAGTTTTTTAAAAAATATTATATTATTAATTGATATTAAATTATTGAAAATATAAGGATCATCAAAGAGACTTATATCATGATATTTGTATCATTAATGGACCACTTGGGGTCTATTTGATGTATATATTATTTTTATTAACTATATAATATAAAAATACAAAGTGATATGGTAAATGTTAAACTAATTAACTAAGAGTAAAAACTAAACGATAAGGTTAATATAGTGACCAAAACCTGTCTAAAACCTATTGGTTGAGTGTTTTTAGACCTATACCCACCATAAACTTTAAATAATCCACTTTGAGGACATTATAAACCGAATTTGAATATATTATAAAATAATATTTCTAGCTTTTCCAAAGGTTCCCCTCACCCCTCTTATAAAAGGGCACTCCCCCTTATCACTAATTCACACATTCGAAGCCTTTTTGCTCGGCCAACCTCTGCAAAATACCCTCTAAAATATCCTAACTTCATCTTAGAAGACTTACATTAGTCAGAAAGCCAACCTAAGGAGCCCTTTTGATCAAATCAAAAGGAAGAACCCAAAGAAGAGGTAATGTTTTCACCACCCTCTATCAAGTTCCTTTCCTCTTCAACTTCTTCTTTCTTTGTTATTCCCATTCTAAAATAATAACTCCAGTATCTTATATATACTTTTATGTTATTATAAATATGGTACAACCATATTTAATATTCTATCCATCCTTTGAATGACATGTCACCAAACATGCGTATGTACGGCTTACCGTCTCCACGTCGTGGTGTAATTGTTATTCAATAAATTATTATTTGGATGGGTATAATAATGATGTGTAATTCATGAAAATAATAGATATAACATGATAATGATTCTTTATATATGATATACCATCTAATTATATATTATTTTACTATCAAAATAATGATATTGTCGCTCGTGCGTACGTACGGACTATCGTCTCCACGAACGCGATGAGATTCATTCCCCATCATATCCATTCAAGACTAATTCTCATTTAATGATTAAAAATTATTATAAAGGACTTGATATAATTTTGGATATGAATAATAAACAACCTATCCATGAAAAACATGACTTATGTAACAAAACATATAAACGAAAACGAGTAAGTTACCACCCGAAACAATGATAATACTAAGATATTATTAACAAATCAATGTTAAAAGATCATATATGATATCATGATTATGTATATGGTTCATGTATAATTTAATAACAATGTTTTAACTATTATACTGGAGGTTAACATACCATCGACTAAGTAAAAGTACAAGGTAAGAGTTTAGTTCACAATCTCTTCATTATCCGAGGTTGTTTATAAGTAATAATCTACTGGGACTTCTTCATCATCCACATCCATGTTTCTTAAAAACGTATTTCAAAGCATTTTTACTTTTTACTAGAATAGGTGTTAAAGTCATTTATACCCTTGTTTTACTTTTTATAAGAGGTTTATAAAGGAATATTTCCGTCGTTTTCCGAACAAGGACCTTTTTAACCATTTCGACAGAATTAAGCTAAGATTGTTTTCTTAACTTATACGGCTGGTGGGACTATTTTCTGCCATTATAAAATCTTAGAAGCTTACCTTACAAGCTTTTAAGAAAATTTTCAAAGTAAATTTTTTATTTTATAATTATGAGACTTTTAAATGATTTCAAAAAAAAGATATTTCTCTCAAATAGTTTTGATTTCATCTATGTCAACATCCTTTAATGGATTTTAAGCTTATTTGAAGTTGATTTATTGTGATAAAAAACTTCCATATTGTATTTAATCTTTTGTGATATTTTTGACTATGGTTGTGTTATTTTTATACCATTCATGGTTTCTAGAGAAAGTATTGACATTTCATATCCTAGTTTTAATACGAATACTTATGTTATGTTTAAACCTGGTCATATGAGGAATGCATTGGACTTAATAAGTGACGGGTGGAGACCGTTAAAGCTCTTCAATGCATCGGTAGGTCTCATGAGACAAACTAGTGTCTTGGCACAAGGCCTTAACAAAATCTTATTTTTAGTCTTGGTACAAGGCCATGGCTATGTGGTTATGATACTCTGGCATTATGCATTCCAACATTATGAAAGAGTTTATTGATTTTTCATGTGATTATTCGATTAGTAGAATATCCATGTGAATAAGTAAATGGAATTCTTTCATTTTATTTCTTCCATATTATGTTGATGTTCAAGTTTAAAAGGCTTTTTTTTAGTTATACATTTTCTCTAAATGATTATTCTTATTTATGAAAGTTTCTACTATATTGTTATACTTACTGGGCTTTTAAGATCACCACTTTTCTATGTTTTATTTTTTCCAGGATGTAAAGAAGTAATTTATGAATGACCTATAGGGATAGTATGAGGGGATAAGAGTGTGTACTATGGAGACTATATTTTTTTATTTTTCATTTTATGATTTAATGTAAACTTTATTAATGTATCTAGTAATTCCAAGGCTACTAAACTAATCGGTCTTTTGAGAATTGATCTTTATTATGATCATTCCAATGTTATTTAATAATGCACCGACTATGGGTATCTAGGTTCAGGGCATTATAGTTGGTATCAGAGGATGTTTAGTACAAACATTGGAAGCTAGATTTAGATAAACTCTGATTAGAACACATATATTTAAGATGGACATTGTGGATTAGTATAGAATAACTTCCTATAATTTTTGTATTGTAGAGGTTTTGTGAGTTTTCCAAGAAATACATCCCTGTATGGATACGAGCAGCTAGAGGTGGCTCTGGAACAGATGTACCTAGGGGTAGAACTCAAAAACACCACTTTGAGCTAGACTCGAACGGGAACTGGTGTACGACAACGGGCCTTACTGCACTCTTGGTTACAACACTCCTGAGGGATATTCTTAGGATAACTCTCATTTTCTTTACAAACCATTATGAAGGGTTTAGGAGTATATACTTCTTCAAAGAAAACATTTTTATGATTATGGATTATATCCATATATAGTTCAATTTATGTTAAGTGTTTTATATGTATGGAATTATGTATTTTGATTCATAAACTGATCTAGTTTATGGAATTTTTTAGAAATGGTGCCCAGTGGAAGAAATGGAAACTGTATAAAAGCATGCACTCAATGTAGGGATTTCCCTCATGCTCAAGATAATTATAGTGGACCTGGTGATGCAACTGGTTTTGATCAGCTAATCACCATACTGGGACAACTCACTCAGGTTATGAATAATAACCTTACCCGTATGGAGCACTCTGATCCACAGCATGGAGGATCAATGTTAGATCGCTTCATGAGGCAACAACCACCAACATTCAATGGGAGTACAAATACATTAGTAGCTGAGAAATGGATAAGTTCCCTAGAGAAAATATTTCATGCATGGGGGAGTAGTGAAAGGGAAAAAGTTGTCATGGTAGTTTATCGCCTCACTGGAGATGCCAATCAATGGTGGTCATTGATTCAAAACATGAAGGAAGATGATGAAGTATCAAATATGGAATGGAGTGAGTTCAAAGATATATTTTTAAAAAAATACTTTCCTCGTGACCATCGAGCAGATATGGAAAGGCAATTTTTGAGTCTGAGACAAAAGGAGGATGAAAATGTCACAAAGTATGAGGCTAACTTTACGACGATATCAAGATATGTTGAAGATTATATACATAACCCAAGAAATAATATTGATCATTTATTTATGGGTTAAAACCATTTCTCCATCGAGCATTAGTCTCAAAATCCTTCTCGTCGTATAAATACATTGTATCATGTGCTATCAAGACTGAAAAAGAATTTTCGAAGTCTTATGAATTTAAAGAAAAGGAAGAGAAGAATAGATCTGCTGATCAATCTGGGAATGGAAATAAGGGGACGAAGGGAAAAGTTGAATATCCATCCTGCAGTAAATGTGGGAAGAAATACCCCGGTACTTGTTTAAACGGAATGGGAGTCTGTTACAAGTGTGGTGAAAAAGGCCACCAAACTTGTGATTCCAAGGGGAAGAAGGAAGCTACCGATGTCCAATGCTACAATTTCATGGAGATGGGGAATTATTCAAATGAATTTCCTAAGTTTCAGGGTAACATACCTCAAAAAAGTCCATGGGATCAAGGCCACGATTATGTTATCACTACTGCTGAGGTAGAAGCTCCGAAAGACATGATGGCAGGTAATTTAATGGTTTCCTCAAGTTTAGAAAATGCATTATTTGATTTTGGATCATCGCATTGTTTCATATCTTCCCAGTTTGATATGAAAATTAGATATTTATAATTTGATTTAACAAGGGAGTTGTCAGTTAAAACTCCTAAGGGAAGTATCATTGCAACAAAGTTTTGTGAATCAGTCCCTATTAGATCAAATAAATGTTCTTTATCCACTTATCTCATCGCCATACCTATGATTGAGTTTGATATAATCCTCGGTATGGATTGGATTTCGGACCATGATGTGAAGATTTATTGTAGGAAGAAGGAGGTTATGATTTTTGATGATGATGATAAGGAACACCTTATCTTTAGAGCAGAATAGTCACCACCAAATTCTTATCTAGATCCACCCCAGTAGCTCAAATAAATTCAATTATTGGGGGGGAAGAGAATGAAATGACTATGGGTGAGGAAAGGAGTGTTCTAATATTGGATGTACCTATTGTGAAATAATATGTAGATGTGTTTTCGAAAGACTTACCTGGACATCCTCTAAAACGAGAAATTGAGTTTTCCATTAATTTAATTCATGGATCAAGGCCTATATCGAAGACCCCTTATATAATGGACACTGTGGAATTAGTTGAACTAAAGAAACAAATATAGGAATTGAGTAATAATGTATTTATTCTCCATAGTGTTTCTACATGGGGAGCCCCTGTTCTTTTTGTTAAAAAGAAAGATGGATCTATGAGGTTATGTATCGACTACAGGGAGATCAATGCTATAACAATAAAGAACAAGTATCCCCTACCTCGCATTGATGATTTATTTGACCAACTGTATGGGGCTCAATACTTTTCAAAGATTGAACTTCGATCTGGATACCATGAATTGTGTGTGAAGAAGGAATACATTCCGAAGATAGCATTCCGAACAAGGTACGAGCATTAAGAGTTTATGGTAATGCCTTTTGGGATGACTAATTCACCCTATGTATTAATGGATCTAATGAATAGAGTTTTCAAGGAATATATCGATGATTTTGTGGGGGTATTTATTGATGATATCTTGGTATACTACAAAAGCTACGAAGATCATGAAAATCACTTGCGCATTATCCTGAAGACTCTGAGAAGACATGAATTATATGGGAAGTTTAGCAAGTGTGAATTCTGGCTTCAAAAGATTTCTTTTCTTGGCCGTATTTTCTCTAAATATGGAATCTCTTTTGATCCTTCTAAGACCAAGGAAATCCAAGAATGGCCTGCACTGATGAGTATAACTGAGGTACGCATTTTTATTTGTTTAGCAGGTTATTATCAGCATTTCATCCAGAATTTTTCCTGGATGGCTAACCCATTAACAAAGCTCACACGTAAAGGGGTTACATTTGTTTGGACAAAAGAGTGTGAAGAATGTTTCGAAGAACTGAAGAGAAGATTAGTCAATGCTCATATATTGACTCTACCATCAGTGAATGATGGGTTCGTTATTTATATTGATGCATCGAAGAAAGGACTTGGTTGTTTCCTTATGCAGAATGATAGGGTTATTGCCTATGTATCATGACAGTTGAAAATTAATGAGAAAAACTATCCTACTGATGATCTCAAGTTAGCAGCTGTGATCTTTGCTTTGAAGATATAAAGGCACTACCTCTATGGTGAAAAATGTGAGATTTGTACAGATCACAAGAGTTTGAAGTATATTTTCTCACAAAAAGAACATAACATGAGGCAAAGGAGATGGATTGAATTACTCAAGGATTAGGATTGTACGATACACTACCACCCGGGGAAGGAAAATAAGGTGGCAGATGCTTTGAGCAGAAAAGATCATGGAGTTTTGAACAATATGAGAATTGAAAGGGATCATATTTTCATGGATCTAGTAAAGTTGGATATGGGAATCACCATGGAAGGTGAAACATCAATGCTTTTTCAAATGGTTGCCAAACCATATTTACTAGAAAGGATAAAGAGTTCTCAAACCAGTGATGAAGAGTTTCAAAAGAAGATTAAAGCTGTGAATGTTGGGAGATTTAATGGCTTTGGGTATGAAGAAGGAATTTTAAAATTTGGGAAGAGACATTATGTTCCCAATATACCTGATCTAAAAGGGGAAATGTTGGACGATTCTCATAGTTCCAATTTCTCTATACAACCTGGGAGCACCAAAATGTATAGAGACTTGAAGGAACATTTTTGGTGGGACAACATGAAGAGGGAGATTGCTGATTTTGTCTCGAGAAGTATGGTTTGTCAACAAGTGAAAGCTGGAAGGAAATAGCCTAGAGGAGTCATGCAACCTCTTCCCATACCGGAGTGGAAATGGGACACTATTATGATGGACTTTGTCATAGGGATACCAAAGACTCCTAGAAGGAACGATGCAATATGGGTTATTGTTGATCGTCTTACCAAGTCAGCACATTTTCTTTCTATAAGAGAATATATACCACTGGAACTTCTAGAAAGACTATATATTTATGAAGTTGTGAGACTTCATGGAGTACCCCTTATCGATTGTTTCTGATCGTGATCCCCGTTTTACTTCAAGATTCTGGAAGAGTCTTCAAAAATCCCTTGATACTAAACTTCGATTGAGCACTGCCTACCACCCTCAAACAGATAGACAATCAGAATGAACTATTCAAACCTTAGAAGACATGTTGAGATCCTGCTCACTTGACTTTTATGGTATGTGGGATCAATATTTACCTCTGGTAGAATTTTCCTATAACAATAGCATCCATTCGAGTATTCAGATGGCACCATATGAAGCGTTATATGGAAAGAGATGTCGCACACCAACCTGTTGGGATGACGTTGGTGAACGAAAACTTGTAGGCCCAGAACTGGTGGAGGAAACAATGGAAAAGGTAAAGGTAATCCAAAACCACATCAAAGCAGCTCAAAGTAGGCATAAGAGATATGCCGATAACCGAAGGAAGGATTTGGAATTTCAGGCAGGAGATCATGTTTTCTTCAAGGTATATTCATGGAAGAGAGTTATACATTTTAGTAAGAAGTGTAAATTGAGTCCTAGGTACATCGGAACTTTTGAAATTCTAGAACGAATTGGGGTTGTAGCTTACCATTTGGTAATGCCGCCAAGCCTCTCCAAAGTTCACGATGTGTTCAACGTATCACTGTTGAGGAAATATATGCATGAACCAATGCATATACTCACCTATAAGGAATTAGAACTAGAACCAGATCTATCTTATTGCGAATAGCCCGTCAGGATTCTTGATACGAGGGAACAAGTACTGAGAAACCGGACGACTCGTATGGTAAAAGTTTTGTAGAGAAACTATAAGATGGAAGAGGCAACGTGGGAACCCGAGGAACTTATGATGAAGAACCACCAGAGTCTTTTCATGCGGTAGTATTCTAGAAATTTTGAGGATGAAATTATTTGAAGGAGGGGAGAATGTAACACCTCAATCTGCTACGGTACGCTTCTCGTTGAATAATGCGATAGCGTGTGTTGTACGCAACATCGAGTTCTAAAACACCACAACCAATCAAACTAGCTGTTATGAATAGTAATACCCAATTTTTGAAATTTATAAATTATATTTTTCAAAATGGACTTCATTTTTGTATAAAGAATATCAAAATTAGCCTATGGTAAAGTTTTGGAACTTTTCGGATAACATTTATATTTTGATGAATAGTGAAAATACTAAATTTTAATTAAAAATGTAACACCCGAGACTTTTATGTGAAATATTTTGTTTTTATGTTATATAAATCATCAAATGAATCTTCCACTACACACAACACAATCTTGGCTTGCTTTACACGCAACTGCAGCCTTCCTCGATAGCTTGCGTCGTACGCAATACCGAGTTTCACTAAACAATGATATGCTATTAAAATATTATTAAAACTAGCCGTTATGAATAGTAATAACCAATTTTTGATATTTTATAAATTTTATTTTTCAAAATGGACTTCATTTTTGGATTCGGAATATCGAAATTAGCCTAGGGTAAAATTTTGGTATTTTTCTGAAAACTTTCAATTTTTTATGAATAGTGAAACCACTAAGTGGTAGTTAAAAAACTGAATTTTTCATAAAACTTAATTTTACCGCTTCTGTGAGTGGAATTTTGAAAATCCGAGAGACACAGTTGATTTCAGTAAGTAAAATGTGGTTCAATGAGATGAAAATAATTTTTTGGTGAATAGTAACTTTTTACTTTTTTACCACGATTAAAAGTAAATAGGGTAATTAAGGGTAAAAATGATATTATTATTACCCTAACACATGTCCTAATTCTATTGGACAAGTGTAATTCGACCAAAAACAACCTTATGAATAAAATATGACCATTTAGGCCCACTTAGATTAGATTAGGACATTTATTATAAATTTATTTAAAGAAGGGTTAAAATAGTTAAAATCAAAGTTTAATAAGTAAATAATTTTTAATATGGGGTTATACATAAGATAAATTCACCTATAAATATTCATTATAAAGATAAAAAGCTTTCCTACATAATGTTATTTTATTTGTAATTTTTAGACTTTAAATAATTTAATTTATTTATTACAAAACGATAATGTAGTAATTATCTTATTAATGAAATATTGACATAAGTGATGTTATAAATACTCAAATAAATGTTATTTGAGACTTTTTATGAATTAAACTAATTTTATAGATTAATATGACATGTTAGTATTGATTTAATTAACTTGGTTCGAACTAATCATTCTGTTATGATTTTCACAAAAATCAATTACTAAATAGTGTCAAAATTGACATAAAATAGTTTTTAAAACAAATATAATATTATTAATTGTTATTTTATTCCTAAAAATCTAAGGTTCGGCCAAATTACTTAGATAAGGTTATATATATTAATAATAAACAACTTCGGGTTTGTTTGTTTTGATATAGTAAGTTTATTAACATTATAGTGTAAGAAAACAAGAAGACACGGTGAAAGTTAAATTATCTACCTTAAAGTTAAATCTAAATGATAAGGTTAAAATTGATACCTAAACTTGTCTAAATTCTATTGGATGAGAGGAGTTAGACCCCTACCCACCTTATCTTCGAAATATATCAATTTGGAGCTATTAAAAACCGAATTTGACTTTATAATAAAATAATATGTTTTGTTATTCCAAAGGTGCCCCTCTCCTCTCTTATAAAAGGGCACCTCCTCCCCCTCTTCCTCACACTACTTTGAGACATCAAGCTCGGCCAACACCTGACAATTTCTCCTCTCCACTTCCCTATAGACATCCTATTGGTTATGTTATTCTTCAAAGACCTATTTTAGTTCCCTAAAAGGAGGTCTGAAAAAAGCACTTCAAAGAAGAGGTAATGTCTGTTACCGATTCTTTCATCTTTATTTCTTCTTCCACTTCTTCTTCTTTAGTTGTTTCATTATGAAGTAATAACATCAGTATAACTCATATACTGATATGTTATTATAAGTATGAAACAACCCTATTTCACCATCTATCCATCCTATGGAAAAAGAAATCACCGCGCGTGCGTACGTACGGAATACCGTCTCCACGCCGTGGTGTAATCTATGTTCCACCACCACCTTACTTGGATGGGTATAACGGTGTAAATAATGACTATATATGACTATTATAAAGTGATAGTGATTCTGAAATAGTATACATACACTCCAATACAATTCCACGATCATAGGTATGATATCATCACTCGTGCGTACGTACGGAATACCGTCTCCACGATGTGATGCGACTCGTTCTACATAATCTTCATTGCATAATAATTATATAAATGAATTGAATGAATGAATATGATATATATTACACTAATACCATTCTGTAAATGAGGTCTCTATAACCTAAAGATAAGAATAAGAATTTATTCGACAAAACACGCATAAGAACAAAAAGTAATAAACACCCGAATAACAAGTAGTAATGAAATATTACTAATAAGAAGCTAAGAATATGACCATATATGATATCATAACAATAATTATGATTCTAGAATAAGTCAATAACATTATTTAAATCATTATACAGGAGGGTCGGACACGTACAAAGCATATCGGACCTAAGGTAAGGGAAATATCACAATCTCATTTTTATCCGAGATTGTTTATACTTTGCAATTTACTGGGGTGTATTTTATCATCCAAATCCATGTTTCCTCAATATGAAATATTATTTCCATCCACCTAAAATTGTTTAAATCCAATTTTACCCTTCGGTGAGTTTTTAGTAAAGGATATGAAAGAAATATTTTGTCGTTTTTCGTACGAGGTAGTTTTTGACTTTTCCGACAAAAGTACGAAGAATGTTTTTTTAACTTATACGGAATGAATGGATTTATTAAAAAATTATTTCCAAGAAGCTTCCTTTACAAGTTTTCAAGTTTACATTTAACCAACTTCTTTAGTTTAAAATTGTATTACATGTTAAAAAAGGAAAATGTTTTTGAATTTGAAAGGATATTTTCCTCAAGAATAGAGTTCAAGTGTTTTATCAAAATTATTTTCCATCTAAAATAATATAGGTTTCTGTTTATATCCCTATTATTACATTGATTTGATTATGTTGTGATGGAATTATTTTTTATGAATTCCTTTATCTTATATGAATTGTTTGATGATGTCACGATGTTTAAGATTCCCATTTTTATTACATGGGTTATGCAATGATGTATGATTTATGATTTTGTGGAACACATAAGAATCGTATCATTATGAGATGGGTGGGACATATATCTCCCTCCAATGCATTTGGTAAAGATTTTATATTTCATGAGATAGACATGGCTGGAACGGTAGGTTGTACTGGTTCAGTGAAACAGGACTGAAACGGGGAGTGAACTCGGTTCAAAAATGGACTTTGTCCACTAAGATAGTCTTGGAAATGAGTCTTGAATAATAATAAATGATTCTCTATGATTATGTGTATATGCTTCAAAGTTTCATGTTTTAAGTTATGATTATTGAGATTACATTTCACTACTATGATTTATCCCATGTTATGAAATTATGCTCTCTTTTGCAGGTTACGATTTCCAAAAATTATGTTCTTATGAATATGATGTGATTGATATTTCTTTTGTTTACCCTTACTGAGCATTTGAGATCACCCTTTTGTATGTTTTCTTTCCCCATGTTAGGAAGAAGGTTATTAAGTAAGATATGCCAAAAGGGACTATAGATATGATGAAATAAATGGGAGACAGTGTAGAGGTTTTATGAACTAGTTGTTTATTTTCTCAGTTTCTAAAGACACTATACCTATACGGTCCTTTCGTGGTTTTGTTATATGTTGTAATAAGTATGCTTCAATTTTGAAGTATTAACAATGTATGTAAAGTATGGGTCGTTATAGTTGGTATCAGAGGAAAGGTATAGTCAACCTTTGGAAACTAAGATGTGAAAGCCTTAGTAAGAACCCTAAGGATAAGTCTAAGCATAGAACACAATCTTAGTGTTTTAGAAATGGCCATGAATAACCTAGGATAAGACCTTAAGTGTGAAATTTTATTCTTGATTATGTGGTTTTCCTATTATAATTTGTGTTGCTCACACTATTCTTCTGGGTTTTAGTCAATGGCTAGAACCCGAAGTAACCGTGTTAATGCGGAATGCGACGAGCAATGCAATGATTGTCCCCCTGAGCAACAAAACGTTATGGGAGCTGGAATGAAAAATATTGTAGCCATGATCACACAACTTTCTCAAGCTATAAATCATGCAGGACTTCCAAACGAGCAAAGGAAGGAGCAACATTCTGTTGAATCCTTCATGAGACAGTGTCCACCTTCATTCAGCGGGTCTACTGATCCATTAGTTGCTGAACAATGGATTAGTACTACTGAAAAGATATTTTAAGTTCTTCAATGTTCTGAGCATGATAAATTCATCTTAGTAGTGTATCGTTTGGAAGGTCATCCTGATCAATGGTGGAATCTTATTAAGAATACGAGTAAAAGGGATGAAATTGAGTCCATGGAATGGGACGAGTTCAACAACTTATTTTTCAATAAGTACATCCCTCGTATTCTCTGAACAAAGATGGAGAAAGAGTTTCTTGAACTGAAGCAAAAGGAAGATGAATCTGTTTGTACCTATGAAGCAAATTTTACAAGACTTTCAAGGTACGCTTCTGGTATTATTATCCAACCTGAGAGTAAGATCGATCGATTCTTTAGTGGCTTAAAACCAAGTCTTCTAAGGGCCTTAGCCATAAGGGACTTCAATAGCTATGAGGAAATCGTTCGATGTGCTCTCAAAGTTGAGATGGATATTGGAGTAACCCATCAGTCATATGGGTTTGATAAGAAGAGGAAAATGGAATTCAAAGGAAAATCTAAAGAGCACACTGAAAAGAAGATGAGCTTTCCCTTATGCTCAAAGTGTGGAAAGAAACATGGAGGGAGTTGTCTTCAAGGAACAAGTAAATTTTTCAAATGTGGAAAGGAAGGTCATCAGGCATTTGAATGCCACGATGATGGGAAGAAGATGTCTAATGATGCAAACAAAGGAAGGGATACACAGAATGAACCTACTATACTTCAATGTTTCAAGTGCAAGGAGATGGGGCATTATGCCAATAAATTTCCTAATCCAAGGGTTGATGATGATGTTCGACGTCAAGAAACTCTTAAGGCTAAAGACAAAGGAATGTCACATGCAATTTCTATCAGCGATGTGGAGTATGATAACGATGTGGTGAAAGGTAAACTTACCATCCACTCTAAAGTATCAAATGTTTTATTTGATTCTGGATCCACCCACTCTTTTATTTCTGAAGAATTTTCTAAGGGTATCACCATATTACCTCAACAATTAGATGTTGAGTTAGTTGTGACAACACCTAATGGCACAACAGTCGCATCAAAAGTTTATAATTCTTCTCCGATCAAAGTTTGTGGGAAAGTGCTTCCTGAAAATCTTGTGATCCTTCCTATAGTGGAATTTGATGTGATTCTTGGCATGGATTGGATTTCTTTATATAGAGCTCATATCAATTTCCAAAGAAGGGAAGTCACATTTCATATTCCAGATCAATCTATGATCGTCTATCAATGCAAGGATGAACATAACCTTCCAGTGGAAATTCCTTCTACCTTATGGGTCTTGATTCCCCTAAATGAAGGTTATTTATCTCAAATGGTTGGTGATAAACTCACGATTAAGAATATGACCATTGTACAAAAGTTAGATGATGTCTTTCCGGAGGAATTACCGGGTCTTCCACCAAATTGTGAAGTTGAGTTTTCAATAGAACTCGTACTGGGTGCTTTGCCTTTTTCAAAGACACCTTATATAATGTCCCCAATTGAGTTGCAAGAATTGAAGAAGCAACTCCAAGAGAATCTTGATAAGGGATTCATACGCCCTAGTGCATCACCTTGGGGAGCACATGTTCTATTTGTTAAGAATAAATATGGATCAATGAGACTCTACATTGATTATCGAGAACTTAACAATATTACTATCATGAACAAATATCCTCTCACATGCATTGATGACTTATTTGACCAACTACACGGAGCTCAATACTTTTGGACGATTGATCTTCGTTCAGAGTATCATCAATTAAGGGTCAAAAAGGAGGATATACAAAAGACGGCTTTCCGTACAGGGTATGGACACTATGAATTTATAGTGATGCCATTTGGTCTTACTAATGCCCCTACTATCTTCATGGATCTGATGAATAGAGTCTTTAGAGACTATCTTGATCAGTTTGTGGTATTCTTTATAGATGATATTCTTGTCTATTCAAAGAGCAAGGAAGAACATGAAGATCACTTGAGAATTATATTGAAGACCCTGAGAAAGGAGAACCTTTATGCCAAATTTACCAAGTGCGAATTTTGGCTTCAAAAAGTTTCATTTTTGGGTCACATAATCTCAAAAGAGGGGATATTTGTGGATCCAACAAAAACAGAGGTTATCAAAATATGGTCGAGACCAACAACAGTGACTGAGATCCGAAGTTTTCTTGGTTTGGCTGGATATTATCGACGTTTTGTGAATGATTTTTCACGATTATCTAATCCACTCACCATGTTGACTCGGAAAGGAGTTAAGTTTGTTTGGATGGAAGAATGTGAAGAGAATTTCAAGGAGTTGAAAAAAAGGTTATCCAGTGCACCTGTGCTCACACTGCCTTGTAGTGGAGAAAGGTTTGTGATCTACAGTGATGCATCAAAGAAGGGATTGGGGTTTTTTCTCATGCAAAATGATATGGTGATAGCTTATGCCTCACGACAGATGAAAATCCATGAGAAAAATTATCCAACACATGATTTGGAGTTAGCTACGGTAATCTTTGCATTAAATATTTGGAGGCATTATCTTTATGGAGAAAGGTGTGACATTTATACTGATCATAAAAGTTTAAAGTATATTTTCACACAAAAGGAGCTGAATATATGTCAAAGAAGATGGTTGGAGCTGATTAAGGATTATGACTGCTCAATCCATTACCACCCTAGGAAAGCATACAAGGTGGAAGATGCATTGAGTCGACAAGACCATGCCAGTTTATCCATGATGAGGATCACAAAAGATCCAATATTTATGGATTTACAAAGAATGGATCTTGGAATTATAATGGAAGGGGAAAAATATTATCTTTCTCAAATGAATGTTCAACCATCTATACATGTGAAGATTAAAGAGGCACAGAAAGATGATGTCGAGCTACAAAAGAATGTGAGAAATGTTCCTGAATTCAACCTTGATTGTGATGGGATAATAATGTTCAGGAATTGGGTTTGTGTTCCTCCCATCCCGGAATTAAAGAAGGAGTTTTTGGATGAGGCTCATAGTTCTTCATTCTCTATTCATCCTAGAAGCACGAAGATGTATAGGGACCTGAAAGAGTACTTCTAGTGGGATGGCATGAAAACAGATGTTGCAGAATATGTCTCTCGATGCTTGGTTTGTCAGCAAGTTAAAGCTGATAGACAGAATTCTAAGGGGATGTTACAACCATTACCCATACCCGAATGGAAATGGGAAAACATCACTATGGACTTTGTCATAGGACTTCCGAAAACATCCAAAGGCAATAATGCTATCTGGGTCATAGTTGATCGTCTTACCAAGTCTACACACTTCATTGCTATTAAAGAGGATTTCTCTCTAGATCAGCTTGCCAGGATATATGTAAAGGAAGTGGTAAGATTTCATGGAGTACCACTTTCTATTATATCTGATCGGGATCCGAGATTTACCTTGAAGTTTTGGCGAAGTCTTTAGCATACTCTGGATACAGAGTTGAGTTTCAGCACTGCTTATCATCCTCAGACAGACGGTCAGTCTGAGAGAACAATTCAAACTCTAGAAGATATTTTGAGAGCTTGCTCTATGGATTTAAAAGGTGGTTGAGATCAACACCTACCTTTGGTGGAATTTTTTTATAATAATATCTTTCACTCCAGTATTCAGATGGATCCTTATGAAGTTCTCTATGGAAAACAATTTAGGACTCCAACTTGCTGGGATGAAGTTGGGGAAAGAAAGCTATTAGGACCTGATCTCGTTGATGAAATGGAAGAAAATGTCAGATCTATTCAACAACAAATAAGAGCAGCTCAGAGTCGACAGAAAAGTTATGCTGAAAACCAAAGAAAAGACCTAGAGTTTGAAGGGGGCGATAAAGTGTTCTTACGAATATCTCCCTGGAAGAGAGTCATGAGAGTTGGAAAGAAGGGGAAGTTGATCCCTAGATATATCGGTCCTTTCGAAATACTGGATCGTGTTGGGAAGGTAGCTTACCGATTGGCGCATCCACCAAATCTCTCTCAAGTTCACGATGTGTTCCATGTATCTCTCCTGAGAATGTACATACCTGATCCTTCACATGTACATGGCTCAGAAATTGTACCACTGGAGCAAGATCTTTCTTATAATGAACAGCCGATAGAGATTCTGGATCGTATCAAAAAAGTCCTACGAAGCAAGACCACTCAATTGGTGAAAGTTTTATGGAGGAACCACCAATTAGAAGAAGCTACATGGTAGCTTGAGGATATTATGAGGGAGAGGTATCCTCATCTGTTTGTTACAAAGTGATGAATTTCGAGGGCGAAATTCATTTTAAGGGGGGTAGAATGTAACACCCGAGACTTTTATGTGAAATATTTTGTTTTTATGTTGTATAAATCATCAAATGAATCTTTCACTACACAAAACACTAGCTTGGCTTGCTTTACATGCAACCGCGGCCTTCCTCAATAGCTTGTGTCGTACGCAATACCGAGTTTCACTAAACAATGATATGCTATTAAAATATTATTAAAAATAGCCATTATGAATAGTAATAACCACTTTTTGAAATTTTATAAATTTTATTTTTCAAAATGGACTTTATTTTTGGATTCGGAATATCGAAATTAGCCTAGGGTGAAATTTTAGTATTTTTCTGAAAACTTTCAATTTTTGATGAATTGTGAAACCACTAAGTGGTAGTTAAAAAACTGAATTTTTCATAAAACATAATTTTACCGCTTCTGTGAGTGGAATTTCGAAAATCCAAGAGTCACAGTTGATGTCAGTAAGTAAAATGTGGTTCAATGAGATGAAAATAATTTTTTGGTGAATTGTAACTTTTTACTTTTTTTTACCACGGTTAAAACTAAATAGGGTAATTAAGGGTAAAAATGATATTATTATTACCCTAACACATGTCCTAATTCTATTGGGCAAGTGTAATTCGACCAAAAAAAACCTTAGGAATAAAATATGACCATTTAGGCCCACTTGGATTAGATTAGGACATTTATTTTTAATTTATTTAAAGAAGGGTTAAAATAGTTAAAATCAAAGTTTAATAAGTAAATAATTTTTAATATGTGGTTATAACTAAGATAAATTAGGCTATAAATATTAATTAGAAAGATAAAGAGATTTCCTACATAATGGTATTTTATTTGTAATTTTTAGACATTAAATAAGTTAGCTTATTTATGACACAACGATGATGCAGTAATTATCTTATTAATGAAATATTGACATAATTGATGTTATAAATACCCAAATAAATGTAATCTGAGACATTTTATGAATTAAACTAATTTTCTAGGTTAAAATGACATGTTATTAATGATTTAAGTAACTTGGTTCAAACTAATAATTCTGTTATGATTTTCACAAAAATCAATTACTAAATAGTGTCAAAATTGAAATAAAATAGTTTTTAAAAGAAATATTATATTATTAATTGTTATTTTATTCCTAAAAATATAATGTTCAGAAAAATGACTTAGATAAGGTTATATATATTAATAATAAACAACTTGGGGTTCGTTTGGCTTGATATAGTAAGTTTATTAACCTTATAGTGTAAGAAAACATGAAGACACGATGAAAGTTAAATTATCTAACTTAAAGTTAAATCTAAATGATAAGGTTAAAATTGATACCTAAACTTGTCTAAATTCTGTTGGATGAGAGGCTTCCGACCCCTAACCACCTTAGCTTCTAAATATATCAATTTTGAGCTATTAAAAACCTAATTTTACTTTATAATAAAATAATATGTTTAGTTATTCCAAAAGGTGCCCCTCTCCTCTCTTATAAAAGGGCACCTCCTCCCCCTCTTCCTCACACCACTTTGAGCCTTCACGCTCGGCCAACCCCTGAAATTTTCTCCTCTCCACTTCCCTAGAAACATCCTAGAGGTTCTTTTCTTCTTCAAAGACCTATTTTAGTGCCCTAAAAGGAGGTCTCAAAGAAGCACTTCAAAGAAGAGGTAATGTCTGTTACCGATTCTTTCATCTTTATTTCTTCTTCCACTTCTTCTTCTTTAGTTGTTTCATTATGAAGTAATAACATCAGTATAACTCATATAATGAAATGTTATTATAAGTATGAAACAACCCTATTTCTCCATCTATCCATCCTACGGAAAAAGAAATCACCGCGCGTGCGTACGTACGGAATACCGTCTCCACGCCGTGGTGTAATCTATGTTCCACCACCACCTTACTTGGATGGGTATAACGGTGTAAATAATGACTATATATGACTATTATAAAGTGATATTGATTTTGAAATAGTATACATACACTCCAATACAATTCCACGATCATAGGAATGATATCATCACTCGTGCGTACGTACGGAATATCGTCTTCACGATGTGATGCGACTCGTTCTACATGATCTTCATTGCATAATAATTATATAAATGAATTGAATGAATGAATATAATATATATTACACTAATACTATTCTGGAAATGAGGTATCTATAACATAAAGATAAGAATAAAAATTTATTCGACAAAACACGCAAAAGAACAAAAACTAATAAACACCCGAATAACAAGTAGTAATGAAATATTACTAATAAGAAGCTAAGAATATGACCATATATGATATCATAAAAATAATTATGATTCTGGAATAAGTCAATAACATTATTTAAATCATTATACAGGAGGTTCGGACACGTACAAAGCATATCAGACCTAAGGTAAGGGAAATATCACAATCTCATTTTTATACGAGATTGTTTATACTTTGGAATTTACTAGGGTGTATTTTATCATCCAAATCCATGTTTCCTCAATATGTAATATTATTTCCATCCACCTACAATTGTTAAAATCCAATTTTACCCTTCGGTGAGTTTTTAGTAAAGGATATGAAAGGAATCTTTTGTCGTTTTTCGTACGAGTTACTTTTTGACTTTTCCGACAAAAGTACGAAGAATGTTTTTTTAACTTATAAGGCATGAATGGATTTTTTAAAACATTATTTCCATGAAGCTTCCTTTACAAGTTTTCAAGTTTATTTTTAATCAACTTCTTTAGTTTAAAATTGTATGACATGTTAAAAAGGAAAATGTTTTTGAATTTGAAAGGATATTTTCCTCATGAATGGAGTTCAAGTGTTTTATCAAAATTATTTTCCATCTAAGATAATATAGGGTTCTGTTTATATCCCTATTATTACATTGGTTTGATTATGTTGTGACCAATTATTTTTATGAATTCCTTTATCTTATATGAATTGTTTGATGATGTCACGATGTTTAAGATTCCCATTTTAATTACATGGGTTATGCAATGATGTATAATTTATGATTTTGTGGCACACATAAGAATCGTATCATTATGAGATGGGTGGGACCTATATCTCCCTCTAATGCATTGGGTAAAGATTTTGTTTCTCATGAGATAGACATGGCTGGAATGGTAGGTTATACCGGTTCAGTGAAACAGGACTGAAACGGGGAGTGAACTCGGTTCAGAAATGGACTTTGTCCACTAAGATAGTCTTGGCAATGAGTCTTGACTAATAAAAAATGATTCTCTATGATTATGTGTATATGCCACAAAGTTTCATGTTTTAAGTTATGATTATTGGGATTACATTTCACTACTATGATTTATCCCATGTTATGAAATTATGCTCTCTTTTGCAGGTTACGATTTCCAAAGTTATGTTCTTATGAATATGATGTGATTGATATTTCTTTTGTTTACACTTACTGAACATTTGAGCTCACCCTTTTGTATGTTTTCTTTCCCTAGGTTAGGAAGAAGGTAATTAAGTAAGATATGCCAAAAGGGACTATAGATATGATGAAATAAATGGGAGATAGTGTAGACGCTTTATGAACCAGTTGTTTATGTTTCTCAGTTTCTAAAGACACTATACCTATATGGTCCTTTCGTGGTTTTGTTATATGTTGTAATAAGTATGCTTCAATTTTGAAGTATTAACAATGTATGTAAATTATGGGTTGTTATAAAAAAACAACTTTTTTAATCGAAATAATTTATAGTGATAAATTATGAATTTGAGTGGTTTTAAGGTATATTTAGAATATATTTTTACCATTTAATACAATTTTTGTCATTGCACATAATTTCCCAATTAAACCGGACATAAACAAGTGTCAATCTTTTGATAGTTATTATCTCTTAAAAACACGCTTTTTTGTTTTAACAATGGGAATTAATTTTAAATTAATTTCTTCCACTTCTGTGTTTTGAATTTGGAAAAATATATTCCATAGTTGGAATCAGGATTTTCAAATTGTGTAAATAGGTAACTTTTATTTTTAGACATTTTGAATAATTACTTCTGTAAATATTTTATTTACCATGGTTAAAGTGTAAATCTAGTAAATATGGGTAAACAAATAATAATATAATAATAATAAATTACCCTAAAACATTTCCTAAACATATTGTTTGATACATGTACGAACATGGACATCTTTTTGTCGACTGTGGGACCCCATGGATCCACTTGTAGGTGATAATGACACTTTATATTAATTAAGTTAAATTAAATATAGAAATTACATAAGAAAATATCTTTTAGAAAAAAAAATTACATAGGGTAATATATGTTGGATTTTAGACTATAAATATTAATTAGAAATATAAATATATTTCCTACATAATTGTATTTTATTTAAAATTTTTAGACATTTAATAATTAATATTATGTATGACACAATAATGATGCAGTATTTTCCTTATTAATGAAAGAATCAAATAATGGCTATTATAAATGTTAAAATTAATATAATTTGAAAGTTTTGATGACATAATTGAATTTTATTGCTTAATATGATATTATATTATTGCTTAAATGAATTTGGTTTGAATTAATAAAGTTGTTAAGTCTTTAAAAAAATCAATTATTGAATAATGTTAAAATTGACATAAAAGAGTTTTTAAAAAAATTATTATATTATTAATTGATATTAAATTCTTAAAAATCTAGGGTTCGGAAAAGAGACTTATATCATGATAGTTGTATCATTAATGGACCACTTGGGGGGTCTCCTAGATGTATATTGTATGTTTATTAACTATATAATATAAAAATACAAAGTGACATAGTAAATGTTAAACTAATTAACTAAGAGTTAAAACTAAAAGATAAGGTTAATATAGTGACCCACACCTGTATAGAACTTATTGGTTGAGTTTTTTTATACCTATACCCTCCATAACCTTTAAATAATCCTCTTTGAAGCCATTAGAAACCGAATATTAATTTATTATAAAATAATATTTCTAGCTTTTCCAATGGTGCCCCTCACCCCTCTTATAAAAGGGCACTCCGCCTTCTCACTAATTCACACATTCAAAGCCTTTTGGCTCAGCCAACCTCTTCCCAAATACCCTATAAAATATACTAAATTATTCCTAGAAACCTTACTTTAGTCATATATCCAATCTAAGGAGCCCTTTTGATCAAATCAAAAGGAATAACCCGAAGAAGAGGTAATGTTTTCACCACCCTCTTTCAAATTCCTTTCTTCTTCAACATCTTCTCTACTTGTTATTCATATTCTAAAATAATAAATTCAGTATCTTATATATACTTTTATGTAATTATAAATATGGTACAACCATATTCAGTATTCTATCCATCCTTTGAATGACATGTCACCATACGCGCGTACGTACGGCTTACCTTCTCCACGCCGTGGTGTAATTGTTATTCAATAAATTATTATTTGGATGGGTATAATAATGATATTTAATTCATGTAAATAAAAAATATAACATGATCATTATTATTTATATATGATATACCATCCAATTATATATTATTTTAATATCAAAAGAATGATATTGTCACTCGTGCGTATGTACGGACTACCGTCTCCACAAACGCGATGAGATTCATTCCCCATCGTATCGATTCAAGAATAATTCTAATTTAATGATTAAAAATAATGTTTAAGTACTTGATATAATTATGGATATGAATAATATACACCCTATCCATGAAGAACACGACTTCTGTAACAAAACATATAATAGAAAGCGAGTAAGTTAAAACCCGAAACAATGATAATACTAAGATATTATTAACAAATCAATGTTAAAAGATCATATATGATATCATAATTATGTACATGGTTCTTGTATAATTTTATAACAATGTTTTAACTATTATATAGGAGGTTAAAATACCATCTACTAAATAAGAGTACAAGGTAAGGGTTTATTTCACAATCTCTTCATTATCCGAGGTTGTTTATACGTAATAATCTACTGGGACTTCATTATCAACCACATCCATGTTTCTTAAAAACATATTTCAAATAATTTTTACTATTTACTAGAATATGGGTTAAAGTCATTTATACCCTTTTCTGACTTTTTATAAGAGGTTTATAAAGGAATCATTCCATCGTTTTCCAAACATGGTCCTTTTTAACCTTTTCGACAGAATTAAGGTAAGAATGTTTTTTTAACTTATACAGTGGGTGCGGATATTTTCTGCCATTATAAAATCATCGAAGCTTACGTTACAAGATTATAAGAATATTTTCATAGTAAATGTTTTATTTTATAATTAGGTGACTTTTAAATGATTTTAAAAAAAGAGATATTTCTCTCAAATAGTTTTGATTTCATCTATGTCAACATCCTTTGATTTATTTTAAGCTTATTTGAAGTTGATTTACTATGACACAAAACATCCATATTTTATTGAAGGTTTTGTGATATGTTTGACTATGGATTTGTTATTTTTATACCATTCATGGTTTATGGATAAAGTATTGACATTTCGTTTGCTAGTTTTAATATGAATATTTATGTTATGTTTAAACCTATTCATATGAGGAATGCATTGGACTTAATAAGTGACGGGTGGCGCCCACTATAGATCCTCAATGCATTGGTAGGTCTCATGAGACAAACTAGTGTCTTGGCACAAGGCCTTGAAAAAATCTAATTTTTAGTCTTGGCACGAGGCCTTGTCTATGTGGTTATGATAGTCTGGCATTATGCATTCCATCATTATGAAAGTGGTTATTGACTTTTCATGTGATTATTCGATTAGTAGAATATTCATGTGAATAATTAAATGACATTATTTCATTTTATTTCTACCATATTATGTTAAAGTTCATGTTTAAAAGTCTTTTGTTTTAGTTATACATTTCCTTAAATGTTTATTCTTATTTATGAAAGTTTCCGCAATATTGTTATCCTTACTGGGCATTTGAGCTCACCCCTTTTCTATGTTTTATT
The DNA here is from genome assembly GCA_963277665.1 of Viscum album. Classification (NCBI taxonomy): domain Eukaryota; kingdom Viridiplantae; phylum Streptophyta; class Magnoliopsida; order Santalales; family Viscaceae; genus Viscum; species Viscum album. Next base: position 445,781,029 of record OY728134.1, read on the forward strand.
TTTCCCAGGATGTGAAGAAGTAATTTATGAATGACCTGCAGGGATAGTGTGATGGGATAATATTGTAAACTATGGAGACTATATTGTTGTAGTTTTCATTTTATGATGTAATTTAAACTTTATTAATGTATCTAGTTATTCTAAGGCAACTAAACTAATCGGTCTTTCAAGACTAGATCTTTCTTGTGATCATGCTAATGCTATGTAATAATGCATCAACTCTGGGTATCTAGGGTCGGGGCGTTACAAATAAAATTGTTTTTGTTTTTTGGTTTTTATAATTTTAATAAATTCTAACAAAAGACATTAAATTCAGTGGTTCAAGGGAATCAACCCATTTTCCATGGTTTTTTTCACTTTTGTACCTACTTTTTTTGAATAAAATGTCCCTTGCTCTATTTTTTGTGCATATCTTACAACTGATTTGTTCTTGGTCTTCATGTTCTATAAGAAAGTTCCAGATGTGTCATTGAAGGAGAATAATTCCCTCATGTTATCAAATCACAACAAGTTATGTGTGAAGGTTTCATTAAGTCAGGGAATTTATTTAATATTTATTTCTACTTCATTTTTCTACTCCATATACAATTTAAAAAAATCCATTGTTAATTCACTGAAAAACGGTATGTCTTTGAGTTACCATTGCATGTGAGTCACTGTTACACTGCCAGTAGTGATTCATCTAAATAGTGTTTCACCGAAAAGTTTCCATCAATGAATCCTTAATTCTCTACTATTTCTAAAATATTTTTCTTTATATTCCCCCTTTTTTGGAATTTGTATTTTTTAATTTGTTGATGCTTAAATAGTTCTAATGCATGTTCTATTTCTTCAGGAAACTGTACTGTATATTTTTTTGCTGGATCTATTTTTCTAAACATGCCACATTTCTAGAAAACTTTGTTGTAGTAATAAATCTCATTATTATTTGAAATTAAGTGTGGGGAGATCGATGTAGGATAGATGGTTGTTCTTAAATAATTGTATTTATATTCAATTTTTCATGATTTATTGAACATCTATTTGAATCAAAAATTTCTATATTTCTTACACCCTATTACTGTGCACTCACTTTCACTTGTTACTCTCTAAAGTTAATTGAAAAAAAATTCATCACCTGAATGAAAATGCATGTAATCCTATTGTACAATTATTTTTATGTAAAACACTTATTTTTGCGTTTCAATGAAGCCCTTGATACATGCCATTAATCTATTTTAATGAAAATATTATTTGATATTTAAATGTAAAATTCTTCTTCTCAGCCTTTGAATTCAACTTTGGGGACAAAGTTGGGTTTTATGTGTGGTGGATGGGGATAAATTACTTTAAGATAAATTGTGGTTTATTTTTAGCCCATAAAATCCCACTACCTCTAAAATGTTTTTAAAAAATGTCTAAAGGTTTTCAAAATACTTTATTAATTTTAGATTCTTTAAGATTTTCACTTTCTATCAAATTATATGTGTGAAAGTGTCATACCTTACAGGTAGTTAAGAGTTTCCATGAATCAGAAACTTGGGAGGATGAAAGATTTTTGAATGATTATGCTTATTGATTTTATGAATGTTCTAAATAGGAACTATATTTGAGAGTGATATATGATACATGTGTATGGAATTTATATCATAACTTTACGAACTTGAAGACTAAAATTTTTCTTAAGGGACAAACTTTTTAATTATTCAAAAATAACAATCTCTTTATTGAGGAAGTTTAAATAGTATTAATATAAATATTTTGAAACTGGAGTAAAATGGAATTTAGGAACCCATGATGAATCATTGAGACTCTAGGCACTGGGTTTGTTTCTTTAAACTAAATCCATTTTCAAATTTAATAGGTTCTATTCACAGTTCTTTTCATAAATAAATATGTATGGAAAAATAAATAAAGTGTCTAGTTCTTAAAAACGAGTTCCTTAAGTCAGGGGAAATAATGATCATCAGATGGAAACGGGGGAAATTGATTTTTATGGAATCATTTATGTTGTAACAATAAGGTTATTCAAAAAAATTAACTTTTTTCTTTTTGGAACCTAGGTGAAAGTCCACGTATAAGCTAACTTTGGTGAATTTTTTTAATTCCACTTATTTTTTATCTTTTATCACTCTTAAACATAGAACTTGGATTTGAATTTTAATAAGTCATTAGGAAGTTTTATATATGAGGGATGAAATCCTTAAAAGTGGACGATTTTTTTCGCTCTTGATCACCTAGTGATTATTTGAAATTGGGAAAGACATCATTTGAATATTCCATTTGAAATCCTTACAATTTATTTCTTCTATACTAAAACTAAAAATTATGCTTCAATTTGAGATTTTTTAAAAAAAATATTTTTGTTTCAAAATGATTAATGAACGCTAATTTATTGAGGAAAATGAATAATTAAGTGTCGGGGAATTTGATGTGGCCTTAAAGTTAATGTTTTTTTTCAACATATTTTATTTACATATTTAGGGATTTAATTATTTAGTTTTTCATGTTTTTCTGATAATTTCAATTTTGTATTGTTATAATTAATTTTATTAAAATAATAAATTTTAAAATTTAATGTTGTATTTTTAACCTTTAAATTTTTTAATTTTTTCTATCTCATTTTTCAGATTTAATTATTTTTTTTTTACTTTTCATTGTTGTTATTCTACTTTACTATTATTTTTATATTATGTTTTATTTTTATTAATTAACCAATTTATCATTTATTTAATTAACAAAATATTTAATTTAATTTAATCTTTAAATTTTGTATTAAAATTAATTAATAATGTTTAATATTTAATGCGAATTAATCTTTTAATTTAATTTTAATGATTTATTTAAATTTTTGTTTTTGAGTATCAAATCATTTATATGTTTTGTTTGATAATATAGTTCTAATTTAAGTTAATTATTCAATTTTAATTTTCTGTTAATAAAATTGATTAATTATTCAAATGTTTTTAAGTTTTATTTTCTCATAAGTTTTAAATTTATAATTTAATCTTATTATATTTTTTTACATTTTCTTTTCATTTTTTTAGTGTTTAAAATTTAACTTTGATTTTTTTATTGCATAAAGTCATTGGTAACTCGATTCACTGATCCACTCATTGTTTAAGTCACTCGTGCTCTAACCTACAGATATTTTCAGTCTTCCCTTCTATTGGTGCGACATATCACTGTTCCCTGCCCCTTTATCTTACCAACATTTTCAACTCCTTTGTCTCACTAAAGAGTCCATGAGACACCAAAGACCCCTTTTCTCACTGTCATCCTTGTTGTCCCACTGACACAGTTAGTCCAAATCCATTGTATCATCATTCCAACATCAAATCCAATGTCTCACCACTGTGACACTCCTACACAACCCACAACAACTCACTGTCACTACCTTATGTCACCTCTCCCAACATGTGTCCCACCGTCAATCCTCCATATCACCAACAATAGAACAATCCAATTTCACAAGGATAATCAAAACATGATAATTTAAAAACTCTTGAAAAATTGAGTTTTTGCTGATCAAAACAGTAGAACTCTACCAAAGGTCATATCATTGTCGGTTACCCATTGAATCCAAAGACGATGCCACTGAGGAAAATCCGGCATCGCCCTACGTCGTGGTGGATCATAACATATTTTTACTATCATTGGAGGAGAATTTGTAGCCGTAAGGGGGTTTTGCAACTACTGTAATCGGGTTGAAGAAGAGTAGCCTCCAGAGTCATTGTGAGCTAATGTAGAGGGGGACCATCAGAACACATTGTAGATGGAGGAGGTGTTGTGCCGCCATGGATCGCCACCATCACTGGAGACTTCTTCACTGTAAGAGGAGAAATGAGGGTCGTGGACGCTTCTTAAAGAAGACGAGACCCCCCCCCCATGCGCAAAGAAGAACAATAGGGGAGAAGAAAGAAAAATAAAATAATAATAATAACAAATATAATATAATATAATATAATAATAAAATATAATTAAACTAATAAAATAATAAAACTATATTAATAAAAATTATCAATTTAAAAATAAAATAAAATTGTATAATTAATATAGTTTAATTAATAAATATATATTTAAAACCAAAATAATTTTATTTAGATATTATAATAATAATAATAATAATAACAATAATTTACCTTAATAAATAAATTGATAAATATAATTATAATATTTAATAAAATAATTAATTTATTTATTAAAATTGTAACTTTTTATCTTAAAAAAATATTCTAAATTTTACTCTTTTATTATGATATAAAAATAAAACTATAAAAATATTTAATAAATAATTTACTTTTTTATAATAATTAATAAATGTTTTAAATAAATTAAAAATAAATAAAATAAAATAATCCATCAAAATATTTATTAATAAATTTGAAACCAATAACTTTAAATAATAATTAAACATTAATTTAATAATAATAATAATAAATTATATAAGTAAATATAATCTTTTTATTATGTTTTAAACTGTTTTTTCTGTTCTCTATTTTTTCCTATTCAAACAGGATCTAGATTCACATCCAGGTTCATCTCCAAAACTGCTCAGAATTCAATTACAAGGTATTAACTAAAGTAATGTTGGATGTAGAACAAAAACGCACTTGTGTGATGCATGAGAAAAGGAATTACATAAGTCAGTGCGCGTAGGGGTGATAAAACAACATATGATAGATGGATTTAAAATATAACTTAAATAGAGGATGCAATCATTTCTCATTCAACTTTTCATGACACTCTTTGACGTAGAGAGTGAGAGGAGGTCTAAGAGAACATTCAATGATAGAGACCAAGGGAACCAGAGCTGTAGGAGCAGAGCATCACAATATGATCATCATTTCTCTAGAGGTAGGTCACTTCTTCCCTTAAATTTTCTTCTTAAGATTTTAATTGTTTCTGTTGAGATGAATATGATCTTACGATAATTTCTTTTTTTTGGGATTTTGAATTTCTAAACATTTTTATTTTCTTCTTCTCCATTAAACTTTCTCTCATCAAGAATTATATTACATTTGAGAGGTTGTTTCTAATTCATTAATCTTTAATTTAATTTTCACCTTTCATCAATTTAATTTCAAAATAAATGATCTTTCAAAAAGATTGATCACAAAATGAATTTTTCAAACCTATAAAAATCAAAGACTCTAAAAACATTTGGTGAGATAGTTTTCAGTTGGCATTTTCTTAATAAATATACTAATTGGTGGTTCTTGAAGTGGTGAACTTCAAGAATTTCAATGTGGCGTGTTAAATCTTCCACCAAGGAAGAATTAACTACTCATTTAAAAGAGTTAATTAAATCAAAGGAAGAAATAACTTTTTAACCAATAGGTTTCAAATCTCTGGAGCTTACTTCTTAGTCAACTCTCATCACTTCGACACATCAATTCACCTACAAAACTTATCTTACATCTTCCTCATTCTGATTTTAAATTCCAACTCTAAGAGTTAATATTTTATAACCACAAGACTACTTCCAATATTTTTAAGAAATAAATTCCCAAATCATAAGAAAATCATCGAAAATCAATATTAATTCCATTAAACAACATGAACTTTACCTAATCATGGATTAAATGAATAAAAGAAAACACCTTAAAAATAAACATATACATTTAAATAACACTCATATCTAGTTCCTCAAAACGACCTCAAACACTAAGTCTCAAGCATGGTAAAAATTTCAAACCAACCATGGTAACTAGGGTTGAAACATGGAAGTGAGTTGAAGAGCCACCATTCTGCACTTTCTACCCAAATTATGAAGCTCCTAACTTCTGTCTAACATGGTCCTAAACTAAACCTAGTTAATTTCATAAAACATTAGGTTGGGTATGTCTTTGATACCATTTTTTAATGATCTAACCAAATTCATCCTAACATATAACCAAAATTAGCCTTTTAGAAGATAAATATCTAACTAGGTATCATTTATAACACAAAGAAGTTAAAACATTAAACTAAAATGTTGAAGGAAAGGATATAACCATGAGACATAAAATTTTAAGACAAAGGTATCGACTTAAAAACAATCAAGACAAGACTGAAATGAACCTCCATGTGAACAATGTTCATTATAAAACCATCTAATTATGAAGATGATGACACTCAATGGAAGTCGGCAGACTACACGATGAACTTATTTTTACCTATGTCCAATAATACCACATCTACAAATTCCCAATTGAAAAAATAGGGTGTGAACACATATCCCTGTAGTATTTAACCAATAAATATATTCAAGGTCTAATTACAAAAAAACATTATCATTGACTTTAAAAATAATGTTTATATTAATTTTTGTATAAGATAAAACCTTTTCTCAAAACATATTTTGGTTTTTTATAAAATACCTTTTATATACACAAAAGAATGGAATATGACAGGTGTATCTAAGAAAGTAGGTAAACATAAGAAAAATGATCCAATGATACAACATCAGATAAACTAGTGATAAAATAACCATTAAACATACCATCATGTGAAAAATCAAATAAAATGACAAAAATCACAATTATGGATCTAACCTATGGGAATACATACTCAGACATATAATAAATAACTATGCTATGAATCAGGTGAATAAAACTGATATTGTGTCCCATCATGATCTTTCAATATCAAACCTCTAATGGTATAACATACTAAATGTGACAAGTCTATTTCCCAATTCCCCCAATGCTACTAAACATATATGTTTTCAAAAGTCATTAGAAGACCATTATGACAATTTATAAATCGTTTTCCAGTGAATCATACCCACTTCTATGCTTGAAACTCCATTTTGTAATAAAAATCATGCTCAAGGTATTTCGCAAAACCCATAGTGTACACCAATCTATTTTAAAAAAAACCCCATTTAAAATCATAAGTCTCATGACTATAATCCATTATGATAGAAAATACAAAATTTTCATAACACAAACCAATGAATTAAATAAGAATATCATGTTTTTTCAATAATTAAAACCTTTTTATAAGGACACATACCTAAATAATGGAGATAAACCTATAAGAATAATTCTACCAAATCCTAGGGTAGAATAAATCAAAAAAATATTGAAGTCTTTTTGAATACTCCGTTGGGATCCTAGAGATTGAGAGAGAAACTTTGAAGATTGAATAAATTCGGGGGGATTTGAACATTTATATCTAGTCGGGAAGTTAAAAGACCTCAAAGAAACCACTTAACCCACACTGTAGAAACACAAGGCCAGACCAAAGAGAACCTGTCCACATCGTAATCACCCTTGTCTAGTTGTCATTTACAAACCATAGTATACACCTCACCCATATCACATTACATCAGTACAATGCTACAGTTTAACTCATTAATCATTTAGAAGCTACACTCAAAAAGGATGAACCATCAAACTCATCCCCCTGGAACTTTGAACCACAACATCTACCCCCATACTACAGGGCTCAGCTAAGTAGAAGGTCTACGTCGCAGCCCCTGATCCATGGTGAAACTATGCTGAAATTTGAAATAAATCTAAAATATCCATCTCATGGCTCCACATCATAGATCACTCCCTACACTATAGTCATTCCTTAATTAAAACAGGCATCAAAATACACCCATTATAGAAATACACCACATCCCCTGGGTCTACATAGTAGTGAGACCACTCTACACTAATGTTCATACCCTCCACAACACAATCCCTTATAAAATTCCATCAAAACTCCAAGTTACCTGCAAAACACTTAGGAATCCAATAACTGACTCTTAATAATCAAAAGGATCGTATTACCAAACCTAGAGGGTCTCACAATATTCTACTTGCAAAATAAATATGCATCGATCATCCCAATACATAGGCAATGAGTGTAACACCAAAATAGAATTATGTGGTATCATCATATCAACACCCAGTGATCAGGTCCATCATATTTATTGTCACAAGTCACATGAACAAATTTTCAAAGTGATAATCAATTCACAATGGTCCACCTATTCTGAGAACCAATAATGATACCTCTAAGAAAGGGAACATACATAACAAGGAAGATCATGCATGAAAAACATATTATCCTGATAAAGAAGTAGTAATATACAAACATCTTATCAATATAAAACTTGAAAAATATAATATAAGAAAATTTCATGGAATTAATTATCATAATGGGTCTCATAGGCTACAAAATACACACATGCAATCAAAATCATGCATAGTCAATTGAGTATGAAAACACATGAACTATATCAAATAAATATATGTAAATGAGTTCTTGAAAAAGTAAGGAACATCCATCCTTAGAGTATTATTCCATTGATAAGGATAAACCTCCCTATGGGATTCAAAAGAAAGAGTGAAAACCTCTATATCCAAGAACACAACCTCATATGCCCTAGTATCATAGTTTTTGACATGAAAACGTTATAGATTTATTAAGGGTTTCTATAATTGTGACCAACTTTTTATTTCAAAAAGAAATAAAATACAAATTGTGATAATAGTTTCTCTCTCCAAAATAATAGGAAAGTAATAATCCTTTATTATTATTCTTTGATATTATAGGGTAATAATTATTATCATTCTCTGATAAACCAAGACAAGTATTCAGTTATCTTCTTTTGATAATCAAAGGTAATAACTAAATTACCACCCTTTGGAAATTTTTATATTTTCATAATTTAGGAATTATTTATCCATAACATTCCAAAAGGAATTGAGATTACTAAACTTAAAAAATTTCATAAATTTAATCTTGATACATTTCCATTTTATAATTCAACACCAACAGTTGGAGAGGGGGAGAGGGAAACTAATACACTAAGAAACTAAAAGAAAGGATTAGTTTCATCAAATACAACTTCACAGATCTTGAGTATGGAATTTATGGGAAAATTAGATGCCAAATAATAAACCAAAATCAACCTCTCAAGGGTTCATATATTCTTAATAAATCAAACATGTACAAAGTTGTTGCATTAATTCTACCAACTATGTAACCAATTAAATTTTTCTATCAACCATTTTTTGGTAGTAGAGTGGTTAATCCCAATTAAACATTTGAATTAAGGGAAAAAATAAAATTCATTTATACCCATGATTTTTGGAATTTAAAAACATTGAAAAGGAGTTCTAGGGAATTCTAGAGAAGTATGAATGAAAAAAATGGATTTATAACACATTTTGTTTAAACAATAATGTCTAATGGTAACATAGTTTTCACACTTACACAACTCCACCTTTATGTGAGTTACCCATATGAAAGCATTGGAAAAACCTCAGAATCCTTTTCCAACACCTATTTACCTTTACACACTACTTAAGAACCCTTATGCAGCCATAGTCACCCCTACAATGACTACCCTTACGTGGTCATCTACCCTTATACACACCCTAGTTTATACTTATGTGATTAGAGAAATAATTGGTTACCCTTGTGTATAGGTCAACTTACCCTTTCATTAGCCAGAATTAACCTTATATACTAGTAGGTGCCCTTTTATAGAGCTTAGATACCCTTATGTGTCACCTATATGGAGGGAAACACTTATAAAGTTCATACTAAAACCTTTAATAGTGCTTGGACCAGGAGGCATGTTTACCCTTACACATGTGATATAAAAATATTTAACCATTACATAGAAGAAACTTTAACCTAACTTAACTATATGAAATGTTATTTTACCCTTACGTAACACCATTAAGCCCAAATTAAGAGTGTTTTTAATGAAAAATTAAAATTTCACCTAGAAATAATTTGAAATTACAAAAAATAAAGGGTTTAAAGATCAATTTAAAATTTATAATATTACATCAATAACCCCAAAAAGTGATTTTATGAATATATATATATATGTTTAGATAACTATTTAAGAAAAAATTATAATGGTATGGATAACTCTTAGGATTAATATAAAATTGATGGTGAGGTAATAAAGAGTTGATTAATTTGAGAAAAGTGATTTAGATAGAATGGTAATTGATTATTAATATAAATGAATAGAAATCCATGAATTTTTCGTAATTATTATCAAATTTTTGGGATTGTGGTATATATTTACTTGTTTTTGAACTTATAAACTATTTATTAATACATTTGAGGGTTAAAAATATAGTTAGTTTTTATATAAATATATAATCTCATAGTGGTTTAATGTCTTGGAGATTCAAATGGTTTTGGGAGTGTTTTTTATAGATAATATATGATTAGGTTATATACATACTAGGGTACATGATTTTATGAATGTTCAATTTTTTTAGGAAATATAAGTAATTTGGTATGGCCTAAATTAATGTATATGTAATATTAGAAGTTATATCTAGAATGATGAATATATTAAGAATAACCACAACTATTTTTATTAGTTAAGAGTAATTAAAATTATATGTAAAAAATTTATTTAATGGAGGAAAAATGTAACCCACCATGTTTTAGAAGCCATTATTATTATTATTATTAATTTATTTCAATAATTTAATGGAATGTTTCCCTATTCTATTAAAAAGTACTAAAACATGGTTAAAAAATGTGACCAATAAGATATGAACCAAACTGAAGACACCTTATTCATTTATAAGTGTGGAATTATAATAAAATCACAAAAAAAAGTATTTCACATTTTGGGCTATTACTCACCATGGTTAAAATACATCCATTAAAATTTCATAAATCAATAACGGAAACTAGATAGAAAACAAGAAAATTTCACAACTAGAAAATCTTTTGGATCATCTTCAATCTTCTGGATCACCAATAGGGAAATTAAACCTATAATGAGGAAGAACATTGTGAATGGGGAAAGAATATTGAAATATGTAAAATGAAAACTATGGAAAAGAGAAATGTGAATGGAATAAGTTTAGAAATAATATATTTTGGAATAAACTGTTTTTTTAATATGATCGTTGTAAATATAATTTTTCCAAATATGGTCTTTCAAAATATGTTTATTGGATATACATCCAATAGGTATTCTAAAGTCATGAATTGTAAAAAATATATACCTAAAAATAAAAAAAAATATCGTATTAAAATAATATAAATAAATATATATATATATATATATTGTAATGTTCTGACCCTAGTTAGCCTGTAACACTCCAAGCTTCCATGGTACGCTTCTCTTTGAATAATACAGTAGTGTGTGTAGTACGCAACTTCGAGTACTAACACACCACAACCAATCAAACTAGCCATTATGAATAGTAATACCCACTTTTTGAAATTATATAAATTTTATCTTTTAAAATGGACTTCATTTTTTGATTTGGAATATCGAAATTAGCCTAGGGTGAAATTTTGGTATTTTTCTGAAAACGTTCAATTTTTTATGAATAGTGAAAAACACTGAGTTATAGTTTAAAACCGAATTTTTTTTAAATAATTATTTATTTTATTTAAATTTATTTTTGGTAAAAATATATACATAATACCTATATAAGTTCAATGTAAATCATTGGAGTCAGTTTATAATAATTTTCAAATTCACATAAAACATAATTTTACAGCTTCTATGAGTGGAATTTTGAAAATCCAAGAGGCATGGTTAATATCAAGGAGTAAAATGTGGTTCAATAAGATAAAAATAATTTTTGGTGAATAGTAACCTTTTACTTTTATTTACCACGGTTATAAGTAAATAGGGTAATTAAGGGTAAAAATGATATTATTATTACCCTAACACATGTCCTAATTCTATTGGCTAAGTATAATTCCACCAAAAACAACCTTAGGAATAAAATATGACCCTATTTGGTCCACTTGGATTAGATTATGAAATTTATTATTATTTAATTCAAAGAAGAGTTAAAAGAGTTAAAATCAAAGTTTAATAACTAAAACATTTTTAATATAAGGTTACACATAAGATAAATTCGATTATAAATATTCATTATAAAGATAAAAAGATTTCATACATAATTGTATTTTATTTATAATTTTTAGACATTAAATAATTTAAATTATTTATGACACAATGGTGATGCAGTAATTTCTTAATTAATGAAATATTATAATAAATGATATTATAAATATCCAAATAAATGTAATTTGAGAATTTTTATGAATTCCAATAATTTTAAAGGTTAATAGTACATATTAGGGTTGTTTATATGAATTTTCTTCTACGTAATAATGTTGTTATGAATTTTGAAAAAAAAACAATACCAAATAGTGTCAACATCGACATAAAGAAGTATTTAAAACAAATATTATATTATTAATTCAATTATATTCCTAAAAATCTATGGTTCAGCCAAGAGACTTATATAATGATAGTTTTGTCATTAATAAACCACTTTGGGCTCTCTTGTAAGTATATAGTAAGTTTATTAACTATATAATATAAAAATACAAAGAGACATGGTAAATGTCAAACTATTTAACTAAGAGTTAAATATAAATGATAAGGTTAATATAGTGACCCAAACCTATCTAAAATCTATTGATTGAAAGTATTATGACCCATCCCCACCTTATCCGAGAAAGAAGTGACTTTTTAGCCATTATAAACCGAATATTAATTTATTATAAAATAATATTTTAAGTTTTTCCAAAGGTGCCCCTCACCCCTCTTATAAAAGGGCACTCCACCTTCTCTAAATTTCATACCTTCAAATCCTTTTGGTTTGGCCAACCCCTAACCAAATATTCTCTAAACATCCCTCACTTTAAACTAGAGGCCTTAGTTTGATCATAAAGCCAACGTAAGGAGTCCTTTTGATCAAATCAAAAGGAAGAACCCGAAGAAGAGGTAATGTTTTCACCACCCACTTTTAAGTTCCTTTCTTCTTCAACTTCTTCTTTCTTTGTTATTTCCATTATAAAATAATAAATCCAGTATCTTCTATATAATGTGATGTTATTATAAATATGGTACAACCATATTCATTATTCTATCCATCTTTTGAATGACATTTCACCATACATGCGTACGTACGGCTTACCGTCTCCACGTCGTGGTGTAATTGTTATTCAAAACATTATTATTTGTATGGGTATGATAATGATGTGTAATTTAAGTAAATAATAAATATAACATTATAAATATTCTGTATATATGTTATACCCTCAAATTTTATATTATTTCAATATCAAAATAATGATATTGTCGCTCATGCGTACGTACGGATTACCGTCTCCATGAACGTGATGAGATTCATTCCCCATCGTATCCATTCAAGTATAATTATCATTTGATGATTAAAAATAATTTTTAAGGTCTTGATATAATTTTGGATATGAATAAGATACAACCTATACATAACAAACACGGCTTATGTAACAAAACATATAAAAGAAAATGAGTAAGTTAACACCCAAAACGAAGATAATACTAAGATATTATTAACAAAGAAATGTTAAAAGATCATATATGATATCATATTAATGTATATGAATATTTTATAATTTAATAACAACTATTTCAACATTATACAGGAGGTTAAACTATCCTCAACCAAGGAAAAGTATAAGGTAAGGATTTATTTCACAATCTCTTCATTATCTGAGGTTTTTTATACGTAATTATCTACTGGGACCTCTTTATCATCCACATCCATGTTTCTTAAAAATGTATTTCAAATCATTATTACTATTTTATAGACTATGGTTGAAGTAATTTATACCCTTTTTGACTCTTTATAAGATTTTTATAATGAAATTTTTCTGTCGTTTTCCAAACAAGGTCATTTTTAACCTTTTCGACAAAATTAAGGTAAGAATGTCTTTTTTAACTTATACGGAGGGTGCAGCTATTTTCCACCGTTATAAAATCTTAAAAGGTTACCTTAAAATCTTATAATGATTTTTTCAAAGTAAATTTTTTATTTTATAATTATGTGACTTTAAATGATTTCAAAAAATAGATATTTCTCTCAAATTGTTTTGATTTCATCTATGTCAACATCCTTTGATGGATTTTAAGCTTATTTGATGTTGATTTATTATGATACAAAACATCCATATTATATTAAAGGTTTTGTGATATGTTTGAATTTGGGTGTTTTATTTTTATACCATTCATGGTTTGTGGAGAAATTATTGACATTTCGTGTGCTAGTTTTAATACGAAGGTTTATGTTATGTTTAAACCTGTTCATATGAGGAATGCATTGGACTTAATAAGTGACGGGTGGAGCCCGCTATAGATATTAGATGCATAGGTAGGTCTCATGAGACAAACTACTGTCTTGGCACAAGGCCTTGACAAAATTTTATTTGTTGTCTTGGCACAAGGCCTTGATTATGTGGTTATGATAGTCTGTCATTATGCATTCCATCATTATGAAAGTGTTTATTGATATTGCATGTTATTATTCGACTAGTAGAATATCCATGTGAATAAGTAAATGGAATTATTTCATTTTATTTTTTCCATATTATGATGAATTTCATGTTTAAAAGGCTTTTGTTTTAGTTATACATTGCCTTAAATGTTTATGCTTGTTTATGAATGTTTCTGCTATATTGTTATCTTTACTGGGCATCTGAGGTCACCCATTTCTATGATTTATTTTTCCCAGGATGTGAAGAAGTATTTTATGAATAACCTGCAGGGATATTATGAGGGATATTAATGTGGTCTATGGAGACTATGTTGTTTTAGTTTTCATTTTATGATGTAATGTAAACTTTAGGAATGTCTCTAGTGATTCCAAGGATACTAAACTAATCGATCTTTCGAGACTTGATCTTTTGTAATCATTCCAATGTTTTTTAATAATGCACCGACTCTAGGTAACTGGGGTCGGGGTGTTACAGTTGGCATTAGAGGAAGTTTAGTACAATCATTGGATACTAGATTTAGATAAACTCTGATTAGAGCACATAGACCTAAGATGGAATTTATGGATTAGTATAGAAGAACTTCCTAGAATTTTGGTATTGTAGAGATTTTGTGAGTTTTCTGAGAAATACATACCTATCTGGATACGAGTAGGTAGAGGCGGATCTGGCACAGATATACCTAGGGGTAAAACCTGAAAACACCTCTTTGAGCTAGACATGAATGGGAACTAGTGCACGAAAACGGGCCTTGCTTCACTCTTGGTTACAACACTCTTAGGGGATATGCTTAAGATAATTCACATTTTCATTAAAAACCTTTATGAAGGGTTTATGATTATATACTTCCTCAAAGAATACATTTTTATGATTATGGATTATATCCATAAACTGTTCAATTTATGTTAAGTGTTTTACAAGTTTGGAATTATTGATTTCGATTCATAAAATGATCTAGTTTATGGCATTGTTTAAAAATGGAGCCTAATGGAAGGAATGGAAACTGTATCAATGCACAGACTCCATGTAGGGATTTTCTTACTACTCAAGATAATTATAGTGAATCTGGTGATACAACTGGTGGTGATCATCTTATGACCATACTGGGACAACTCACACAGGTTAAGAATAATAACCTTACCTGTATGGAGCACCCTGATCCACAACGTGGAGGATCAATGTTAGACTACTTCATGAGGAAAAAACCACCAACATTCAATGGGAGTAAAAATCCATTAGTGGCTGAGCAATGGATAAATTACTTAGATAAAATATTCCATGCCTTGGGGAGTAGTGAAAGGGAAAAAGTTAAAATGGCAGTTTATCGCCCCACTGGAGATGATGATCAATGGTGGTCATTGATTCAAAACACAAAGGAAGATGATGAAGTATCAAATATTTAATGGACGGAGTTTAAAGATATTTTTTTAGAAAAATACTTTCCTCATGACCATTGAGCAGATATGGAAAGGAAATTTCTTGAGTCTGAGGCAAAAGGAGGATGAGAATGTCGCAAAGTATGAGGCTACCTTTACACGATTAGCGAGGAATGTAGCAGATTATATACGTAAAACAAGGAGTAAGATTGATCCTTTCTTTGATGGGTTAAAACCATTTATTAATTGAGAATTAGTATCACAATCCTTCTCATCATATGAAGATATTGTCTCATGTGCTATCAAGACAGAAAAATAAGTATCTAAGTCATACGACTTTAAAGCAAAGCAAGAGAAGAAGAGATCTGCTGATCACTCTGGGAATGTAAATTATGGGAAGAAGAGAAAAGCACAATATCCATCCTGTATTAAATGTGAGAAGAAACACCCCAGTACTTGCTTGAAGGGAATGGGAGTCTGTTACAAGTTTAGTGAAAAAGGCCACTAAGCTTGTGATTGCAAGGGGAAGAAGGAAGCTACCGATATTCAATTCTACAATTGCAGGGAGTTAGGACATTATAAAAATGAATGTCCTAAGCATCAGGGAAACTTACCTCAGAAAATTCCAAGGGATCAAGGACAAGATTATGCTATCACTACTACAGAGGTAGAAGCTCCGAAAGATGTGGTGGTAGGTAATTTAATGGTTTCCACAAGTTTATAAAATGCTTTATTTGATTTTGGATCATCAAATTATTTCATATCTTCCCAGTTTTCTTAGAAAATTAGATATTTCCAATTTGATTTAACAAAGGAGTTTTCAATCAAAACTCATACAGAAAATATCATTGCAATAATGTTTTGTGAATCAGTCCCCATAAGAGCACATAAATGTTCTTTATCTGCAGATATCATCGTCATAACCATGATTTAATTTGATATAATCCTCGGTATGAATTGATTTTTGGACCATGATGTGAAGATTTATTATAAGAAGAAGGAGGTTATGATTTTTGATGATGATGATAAAGAACACCTTATCATTATAGTAGAACAGTCACCACCTGATTCTTATCTAGATCCACCCCCAGTAGCTCAACGAAATTCAATTATCGTGGAGGAAGAGAATTAAATAACTGTGGGTGAGGAAAGAAATGTTCAAATAGATGATGTACCTATTGTGAAAGAATATGTAGATGTGTTTCTGGAAGATTTACCTGGACATCCTCCTGAACGAGAAATTGAGTTTTCCATTGATTTAATTCTTGGTTCAATGCCAATATTGAAGACCCCTTATATAATGGCCACTATGGAATTAGTTGAACTAAAGAAACAACTAGAGGAATTGACTAATAATGTATTTATTCACCCTAGTGTTTCTCCTTGGAGCGCCCATGTCCTTTTTTAAAAAGAAAGATGGATCTATGAGGTTATGTATCGACTACAGGGAAATCAATGTTATAACAATAAAAAACAATTATCCCTTACCTCGCATTGATGATTTATTCGACCAACTTCATGGAGCTCAATATTTTTCAAAGATTAACCTTATATCTGGATACCATTTGTTGTGTGTGAAGAAGTAAGACATTCCAAAGACATCATTTCGAACCAGGTAGAAGCATTATGAGTTTATAGTAATGCCTTTTGGTCCGACTAATGCACCCTTTTTTTCAGGGATCTAATGAACAGATTTTTCAAGGAATATTTTGATAACTTTTTAGTGGTGTTTATTGATGATATCTTGGTATATTCTAAAATCTTTGAATATCATAAAAATCACTTGTTCATTATCCTAAACACTCTTAGAAGACATGATTTATATGGGAAGTTTAGCAAGTGTGAATTCCAGCTTCAAGAGATCTCTTTTCTTGGTCATATTGTCTCTAAATATGGAATCTCTATTGATCCTTCTATGACCAAGTCAATCCAAGAATGGTAAACACCAACGAGTATAACCGAGGTACGCAGTTTTATTAGTTTAGCAGGTTATTATCGGCGTTTTGTCCAGAATTTTGCCCGATTGGCTAACCCATTAATGCAGATCACACGTAAAGGGGATAAATTAATTTGGACAAAAGAGTGTGAATAATGTTATGAAGAACTTAATAGAATATTTTTCAATGCTCCTATATTGACTCTACTATTAGGTAATGATGGGTTCGTTATTTATAATGATGTTTCAAAGAAAGGACTTGGTTGTGTCCTTATGGAGAATGATAGACTTATTTCCTATGCATCATGACAGCTGAAAATTCATGAGAAAAACTATCCTACTCATGAACTTGAGTTAGCTACTCTAATATTTTATATGAAGATATGGAGACATTATCTCTATGGTGAAGAATTTATAATATATACCAATCATAGGAGTTTAAAGTATATTTTCTCACAAAAAAGAACTCAGAATGAGGCAAAGGAGATGCATTGAACTACTCAAGGATTATGATTGCATGATACACTACCACCTGGGGAAGGAAAATAAGGTGGAAGATGCTTTGAGAAGAAAGGATCATGGAGTTTTGAACAAGATGAGAGTTGAAAAGGATCCTATATATATGGATCTAGTAAAGATGGATATGGGAATCCCCATGGATGGTGAAACCTCAATAATTTTTCAAATGGTTTCCAAACCATCTTTACTAGAAAGGATAAAGAGTTCTCAGACCAATGATAAAGAGTTTAAAAAGAATATTAAAGCTATGAATGATGGGAGATTGAGTGAATTTCTGTACGAAGATGGAATTTTGAAATTTGGGAAGTGACTTTCTGTTCCCGATATACCTGATTTAAAAATGGAATTTTTAGATGATTATCATAGTTCCAATTTCTCTATACACCCTGGGAGAATCAAAGTGTATAGAGATTTGAAGGAACATTTCTGGTGGGACAACATGAAGAGGGAGATTGCTGATTTTGTGTCAACATGTATGGTTTGTCAACAAGTGAAAGCTGGAAGGCAACAGCCTGGAGGAGTCATGAAACCTCTTTACATACCTGAGTGGACATGGGATAATATTATGATGGAATCTACCATGGTACTACAAAAGACTCCTAGAAAGAACAATGCAATATGTGTCATTATTGATTGTCTTACCATGTCAGCACATTTTCTTGATATAAAAGAAGATTTACCACTTAAACGATTAGCAAGACTATATATTAATGAAGTTGGGAGACTTCATGGAGTACCCATAGCGATTGTTTCTAATCGTGATCCCTGTTTTACTTCATGATTCTAGAAGAGTCTTTAGAAGGCCTTCGATACCGAACTTCGTATGAGCACATCCTACCACCCTCAAACAGATGGAAAATCAGAACGGACAATTCAAACCTCAGAAGACATGTTGAGATCTTGCTCACTTGACTTTAAGGGTATGTGGGATCAATATTTACCTCTGGTGGAATTTTACTATAACAATAGCTTCCATTCAAGTATTCGGATGGCACCATATGAAGTGTTATACGGAAAGATATGCTACACACCAACCTGTTGGGATGATGTTTGTGAAAGAAAACTCGTAGGCCCAGAACTGGTGGAGGAAATGATGTAAAAGGTAAAGGTAATACAAAAAAACAACAAAGCAGCTCAAAGTAGGCAGAAGAGCTATGATCATAACCAAAAGAATGATTTGGAATTTCAGGTAGGAGATCATTTTTTCTTGATGGTATCTCACTGGAAGGAAATTATACGTTTGGTAAGAAATGTAAATTGAATCCCAGGTACATCGGACCTTTCGAAATTCTAGAACGAATTGGGGCTATAGCTTACCGTTTGGCAATGCTGCCAGATCTCTCCCAAGTTCACGATGTGTTTTATGTATCACTATTGAGGAAATACATGCCTGACCCCACGCATGTACTCACCTATGAGGAAGTAGAACTGGAACTCGATCTATCTTATTGCGAAGAGACCGTCAGGATTCTTGATACCATAGAACAAGTGTTGAGTAACCGGACGACTCGTCTGGTAAAATTTCTATGGAGAAACCATAAGATGGAAGAGGCAACATGGGTACCCATGGTACATATGATGAAGAACAACCCGATTATTTTCATGCTGTAGTATTCTAGAAATTTTGAGGACAAAATTATTTGAAGGAGGGGGGAATGTAACACCCCAAGTTTCCACGATATGCTTCTCTTTGAATAATACAGTAGCATGTGTTATATGCAACTTCAAGTTCTACCACACCACAACCAATCAAACTAGCCGTTATGGATAGTAATACCCACATTTTGAAATTATATAAATTTTATCATTTAAAATGGACTTCATTTTTAGATTCGGAATATCGAAATTATCCTAGGGTGAAATTATGGTATTTTTCTAAAAACTTCAATTTTTTCTGAATAGTGAAAAACACTGAGTTATAGTTTTCAACAGGATTTTTATTTAAATAATTATTTATTTTAGGTCAAAATAGATACAGAATACATATATAAGTTCAATGTAATTCATTAGAGTCTGTTTATAATAATGTTTAAATTCACATAAAACTTAATTTTACTACTTCTATGAGTGTAATTTCGAAAATCCAAGAGCCACGGTTAATATCAAGGAGTAAAATGTAGTTCAATAAGATAAAAACAATTTTGGTGAATAGTAACCTTTTACTTTTATTTACCACGGTTAAAAGTAAATAGGGTAATTAAGGGTAAAAATGATATTATTATTACCCTAACACATGTCCTAATTCTATTGGCTAAGTATAATTGTACATAAAAACCTTAGGATTAAAATATGAACCTCTTTCATCCACTTGGATTAGATTAGGACACTTATTATTAATTAATTCAAAGAAGAGTTAAAAGATTTAAAATCAATGATTAATAACAAAAATAATTTTAATATAGGGTTTTAAAAAATATAAATTAGATTATAAATATTCATTATAAATCTAAAAAGATTTTCTACATAATGGTATTTTATTTATAATTTTTAGACATTAAATAATTTAATTTATTTATGACACAATGGTGATGCATTAACTACTTAATTAATAGAATATTAAAATAATTGATATTATAAATATCCAAATAAATGTAATTTGAGACTTTTTATGAATTCCACTAATTTTATAGTTTAATATTACATATTACGGTTGGTTAGATGAATTTTATTAGAAGTAATAATGCTGTTATGAATTTAGCAAGAACAAAATACCAAATAGTGTCAAAATTGACATAAAAAGTATTCAAAACAAATATTATATTATTAATTCCTATTCTATTCCAAAAAATCTATGTTTTTTCCAAGAGACTTATATAATGATAGTTTTATCATTAATTAACCACTTGAGGGTCGTTTGGAAGTATATAGTATGTTTATTAACTATATAATATAAAAATACAAAGAGACATGGTAAATGTCAAACTATTTAACTAAGAGTTAAATATAAATGATATGGTTAATATAGTGACCCAAACCTGTCTAAAATCTATTGGTTTAAAGGTTTTAGACCTATCCTCACATTATCCTAGAAATAAGTCACTTTGGATCCATTATAAACCGAATATTAATTTATTATAAAATAATATTTTAAGTTTTTCCTAAGGTGCCCCTCACCCCTCTTATAAAAGGGCACTCCCCCTTCTCTCAAATTCATACCTTCAAAGACTTTGGGTTAGGCCAAACCTACCCAAATATTCTTTAAACTTCCCTCACTTAAACCTAGAGGCATTAGGTTGATCATAAATCCAATATAAGGAGTCCTTTTGATCAAATCAAAATGAAGAACCTGAAGAAGAGATAATGTTTTCACCACCCTCTTTCATGTTCCTTTCTTCTTCAACTTCTTCTTTCTTTATTATTTCCAATATAAAATAATAAATCCAGTATATTCTATATACTGTGATGTTATTATAAATATGGTACAACTATATTAATTATTCTATCCATCCTTTTAATGACATGTCACCATACGTGCATACGTACGGCTTACCGTCTCCACGTCGTGGTGTAATTGTTATTCAAAACATTATTATTTGGATAGGTATGATAATGATGTTTAATTGAAGTAGATAATAAATATAAAATTATAATGATTCTATATATATGATATAAAATTCAATTATATATTATTTTAAAATCAAAATAATGATATTGTCGCTCGTGCGTACGTACGGACTACCGTCTCCATGAATGCGATGAGATTCATTCCACATTGTATCCATTAAAGAATAATTCTCATTTGATGATTAAAAATAATGTTTAAGGACAAGATATAATTCTGTATATGAATAATATACAACTTTTCCATAACAAACATGACTTATGTAACAAAACATATAAAATAAAACGAGTAAGTTAACACCCAAAATGACGATAATAGTAAGATATTATTAATAAAGCAATATTAAAAGATCATATATGATATAATATTAATGTATCTGATTCTTGTATAAGTTAATAACAACTATTTCACCATTATAAAAGAGGTTAAACTACCCTCAACTAAGAAAAAGTGCATGTTAAGGGTTTATTTCACAATCTCTTCATTATCTGAGGTGGTTTATACAGAATTATCTACTGGGACCTCTTTATCATCCACATCCATGTTTCTTAAAAATGTATTTAAAATCATTCTTACTATTTTATAGTCTATTGTTAAATTCATTTATACCCTTGTTGGCTTTTTATAAGATGTTTATAAAGTAATATTTCCGTCGTTTTCCAAACAAGGTCATTTTTAACCTTTTCGACAGAATTAAGGTAAGAATGTATTTTTGAACATATACGGTGGGTGCGGCTATTTTACACCATTATAAAATCTTCAAAGCTTCCCTTAAAAGTTTATAAGGATATTTTCAAAGTAAATGTTTTATTTTATAATTATGTGACTTTTAAATTATTTCAAAAAAGAGATATTTCTCTCAAAAAGTTTTGATTTCATCTATGTCAACATCCATTGATGGATTTTAATCTTATTTGAAGTTGATTTATTATGATACAAAACTTCCATATTATATTGAAGTATTTTTGATATGTTTGACTGTGGATGTGTTATTTTTATACCATTCATGGTTTATGGAGAAATTATTGACATTTCGTATTCTAGTTTTAATATGAATGTTTATGTTATGTTTAAACCTGTTCATTTGAGGAATGCATTGGACTTAATAAGTGACGGGTGGAGCCCGCAATAGCCCCTTGATGCATCGGTAGGTCTCATGAGACAAAATAGTGTCTTGGCACAAGGCCTTGAAAAAGCCTTATTTTTAGTCTGGGCACAAGGCCTTGACTATGTGGTTATGGTAGTGTGGCATTATGCATTCCATCATTATGAAAGTGGTCATTGATATTGCATGTGACTATTCGACTAGTATAATCTCCATGTGAATAAGTAAATGAAATTATTTCATTTTATTTTTGCAATATTATGCTGAAGTTCAAGTTTAAAAGGCTTTTGTTTTAGTTATACATTTCCTTAAATGTTTATGTCTATTTATGAATGTTTCCGCTATATTGTTATCCTTACTGAGCATCTGAGCTCACCCATTTCTATGATTTATTTTTTCAAGGATGTGAAGAAGTATTTTATGAGTGACATGCATGGATATTATGAGGGGATATGAGTGTGAAATATGAATACTATGTTGTTGTAGTTTTCATTTTATGATGTAATGTAAATTTTATGAATGTATCTAGTGATTCCAAGGCTACTAAACTAATCGGTATTTCAAGACTTGATCTTTTGAGATCATGCCAATGTTATGTAATAATGCACCGACTCTGGGTAACTGGGGTCAGGGCGTTACAGTTGGTATCATAGGAAGTTTAGTACCAACCTTGGAAACTAGATTTATATAAACTCTGATTAGAGAAGATAGACCTAAGATGGAATTTGTGGATTAGTATAGAAGAACTTCTTATAATTTTGGTATTCTATAGATTTTGTGAGTTTTCTGAGAAATACATCCTTGTCTGGATACGAGCAGGTTGGGAAGGATCTAGCATAGATTACCTAGGGGTAAAACCTGAAAACACCGCTTTGAGCTAGACTCGAACGGGAACTGGTGCACGACAACGGGCCTTGCTTCACTCTTAGTTACGACACTCTCGGGGGATATGCTTAGGATAATTCTTATTTTCATTAAAACCCATTATTAAGGGTTTCTGAGTATATACATCCTTAAAGAAAACATTTTTATGATTATGGATTATATCCATAAACTGTTCAATTTATGTTAAGTGTTTTACAAGTTTGGAATTATTGATTTCGATTCATAAACTGATCTAGTTTATTCAATTGTTTAGAAATGGAACCTAGTGGAAGGAATGGAAACCATATCAATGCACGCACTCCATGTAGGAATTTTACTCTTACTTAAGATAATTATAGTGGAGCTGCTGATACAACTAGTGCTGATCAGCTTATCACCATACTGGGACAACTCACAGAGGTTATGAATAATATCCTTACCCGTATAGAGAACCCTAATCCACAACGCAGAGGATCAATGTTAGACTGCTTCATGAGGAAACAACCACCAACATTAAATGGGAGTACAAATCCAATAGTGGCTGAGGAATGGATAAATTCCTTAGAGAAAATATTCCATTCCTTGGGGAGTAGTGAAAGGGAAAAAATTGAAATGGCAGTTTACTGCCTCACTAGAGAAGCTGATCAATGGTGGTCATTGATTCAAAACAAAAAGTAAGATGATGAAGATTCAAATATTTAATGGAGGGAGTTTAAAGGGATTTTCATAGAAAAATACTTTCCTTGTGACCATCGAGCAGATATGGAAAGACAATTTCTAAGTCTGAGGAAAAAGGAGGATGATAATGTTGCAAAGTATGAGGCTAACTTTACAAGGTTAGCGAGGCCTGCATCAGATTATATACGTAACCCAAGGAGTAAGATTGATCGTTTTTTTATGGGTTAAAACCATTTTTCCGTCGAGCATTATCCTTACAATCCTTCTAGTCGTATAAAGATATTGTCTCATGTGCTATCAATACAAAAAAAATAATTATATAAGTCTTAAGACTATAAAAAAAAAGAAAGAGAAGGAGAGATCTGTTGATCACTCTTGGAATGGAAATAAGGGGAAGAAGGGAAAATTTGAATATCCATCCTGTAGTAAATTTGGGAAGAAACACCATGATACTTGCTTGAAGTGAATGGGAGTCTGTTACAAGTGTGGTGAAAAGGGCCACCAAGCTCGTTATTGCAAGGAGAATAAGGAAGCTACCAATGTTCAATGCTACAATTATAGGGATTTGGGACATTATGAAAATGAATTTCCTAAGCGTTAGGGAAACTTACCTCAGAAAAGGCCAAGGGATCAATGCCAAGCTTATGTTATCACTACTGTAGAGGTAGAAGCTCCAAAAGACGTGGTAGCATGTAAATTAATGGTTTCCCAAAGTTTAGAAAATGCTTTATTTGATTTTGGATCATCATATTATTTCATATCTTCTCAGTTTTCTATGAAAATTAGATATTTCCAATTTTTTAACAAGGGATTTTTCAATCAAAACCCCTAAGGGAAATATCATTGCAACAAAGTTTTGTGAATACATCCCCATTAGAGAACATAAATGTTATTTATCTGCTGATCTCATCATCATACCCATGATTGAATTTGATATAATCCTCGGTATGTATTTTCTTTCGGACTGTGATGTGATGATTTATTGTAAGAAGAAGGAGGTTACAATTTTTTATGATGATGATGATGATAAAGAACACCTTATCTTTTGAGAAGAATCGTCACCACCTGATTCTTATCTAGATCCACCCCCTGTAGCTCAACTAAATTCAATTATCAGGCAGGAAGAGAATGAAATAACTGTGGGTGAGGAAAGGAATGTTCAAATATAGGATGTACCTATTGTGAATGAATATGTAGATGTGTTTCTGGAAGATTTACCTGGACATCCTCTCGAACGATAAATTGAGTTTTCCATTGATTTAATTCCTAGTTCAATGCCTATATCGAAGACCACATATAGAATAGACACTGTGGAATTAGTTAAACTAAAGATACAACTAGAGGAATTCAGTAATAAGGGATTTATTCACCCCTAGAGTTTCTCCATGGGGATCCCCTGTCCTTTTTGTTAAGAAAAAAGATGGGTCTATGAGGTTCTGTATCGATTACAGGGAAATCAATGCTATAATAATAAAGAACAAGTATCCCCTACCTCGCATTGATGATTTATTCGACCAAATTCATGGAGCTCAATATTTTTCAAAGATTGACCTTTGATCTGGAAACCATCAGTTGTGTGTGAAGAAGGATGACATTACGAAGACAACATTTTGAATCGGGTACGGGCATTATGAGTTTACAGTAATGCCTTTTGGGATGACAAATGCACCCTCTATTTTCATAGATATAATAAATAGAGTTTTCAAGGAATATCTTCATGACTTTGTAGTGGTATTTATTGATTATATCTTAGTATAATCCAAAATCTACAAAGATCGTGAAAATAACTTGTGCATTATCCTAAAGACTCCTAGAAGACATGAATTATATGGGATGTTTAGCAAGTGTGAATTCTGGATTCAGAAGATCTCTTTTCTTGGTCATATTGTCTCTAAATATGTAATCTTTGTTGATCCTTCTAAGACCAAGTCAATCCAAGAATGTACAGCACTAACGAGTATAACTGAGGTATGCAGTTTTTTAGTTTAACAGGTTATTATCGGTATTTCGTCTAGAATTTTTCCCGATTGGCTAACCCATTAACGAATCTCACACGTAAAGAGGTTAAATTTATTTGGACAAAAGAGGGTGAATAATGTTTTGAAGAACTGAAGATAATATTAGTTAATGATTCTATATTGACTCTACTATAGAGGAATGAGGGGTTCGTTATTTATAGTGATGCTTCAAAGAAAGGACTTCGTTGTGTCCTTATGCATAATGATAGAGTTATTTCTTATGCATCACGACTGATGAAAATTCATGAGAAAAACTATCCTACTCATGATCTTGAGTTAACTACTGTAATATTTTCTTTGAAGATATGGAGACATTATCTCTATGGTTAAAAATGTGAGATATATACTGATCACATGATTTTGAAGTTTATTTTCTCATAGAAAGAACTCAACATAAGGCAAAGGAGTTGGCTTGAACTACTCAAGGATTATGATTGCATGATACACTACCACTCAGGGAAGGAAAATAAGGTGGAAGATGCTTTTAGCATAAAGGATCATGAAGTTTTGAACAAGATTAGAGTTGAAAAGGATCCTATATACATGGATCTAGTAAAGATGGATATGGGAATCCCCATGGAAGGTGAAACCTCAATACTTTTTCAAATGGTTTCCAAACAATCTTGAATAGAAATGATAAAGATTTCTCATACCAATGATGAAGAGTTTAAAAAGAATATTAAAGTTGTGAATGATGGGAGATTGAGTGACTTTGTGTATGAAGATGGAATTTTGAAATTTCGGAAGAGTCTTTCTGTTCCCGATATACCTGATTTAAAAAGGGAATTTTTAGATGATTCTTATAGTTCCAATTTCTATATTCACCCTGGGAGAACCAAAATGTATAAGGATTTGAAGGAAAATATTTGGTGGGACAACATGAAGAGGTAGATTGCTGATTTTGTGTCAAGATGTACTGTTTGTCAACAAGTGAAATCTGGAAGGCAACATCCTGGAGGAGTCATGAAACCTCTTCCCATAACTGAGTGTAAATGGGATAATATTACGATGGAATTTATCATGGGACTACCAAAGACTCCTAAAAAGAACAATGCAATATGGGTCATTTTTTATCGTCTTACCAAGTGAGCACATTTTCTTGCTATAAGAGAAGATTTACCACTTGAACGATTAGCAAGACTATATATTAATGAAGTTTTGAGACTTCATGGAGTACCCCTATTGATTGTTTCTGATCGTGATCCCCATTTTAATTCAAGATTATGGAAGAGTCTTCATAAGGCCTTGGATACTGAACTTCATTTGAGAATAGCCTACCACCCTCAAACATATGGACAGTCAAAACGGACAATTCAAACCTCAGAAGACATGTTGAGATCATGGTCACATGACTTTCAGGGTATGTGGGATCAATATTTACCTATGGTAGAATTTTCCTGTAACAATAGCTTATATTAAATTATTTGGATGACATCATATGAAGCGTTATATGGAAAGATATGTCGCACACCAACCGGTTGGGATGACGTTGGTGAAAGAACACTCGTAGGCCCAGAACTGGTGCAGGAAATACTGGAAAAGTTAAAGGTAATCCAAATCCACATAAAAGCAGATCAAAGTAGGCAGAAGAGCTATGCTAATAAACAAATGAAGGATTTTTAATTTCAGGCAGGAGATAATGTTTTCTTGAAGGTATCTCCATGTAAAGGAATTATACGTTTTGGTAAGAAAGGTAAATTGAGTTCCTGGTACATCAGACCTTTCGAAATTCTAGAACGCATGGGGGTTGTAGCTTACCATTTGGAAATGCCACCAAATCTCTCCCAAGTTGACGATGTGTTTCACATATCACTGTTGAGAAAATATATGCTTGACCCCACACATGTACTCACCTATGAGGATGTTGAACTGGAACCAGATCTATCTTATTGTGAAGAGACCGTCAGGATTCTTGATACCAGAGAACAACTGTTGAGAAATCAGACGACCCGTCTGGTAAAAGTTCTATAGAGAAACCATAAGATGGAAGAGGCAACGTGGGAACCTGAGGAACTTATGATGAAGAACCACATGAGTCTTTTCATGCGGTAGTATTCTAGAAATCTCAAGACGAAATTATTTAAAAAAGTGGAGAATGTAACATCCCAAGATTCCATGGTACGCTTCTCTTTGAATAATATAGTAGCCTGTGTTGTACGCAACTTTGAGTTCGAACACACCACAACAAATCAAACTAGCCATTAGAAAAATTAATACCCACTTTTTGAAATTATATAAATTTTATCTTTTAAAATGGACTTCATTTTTGGATTCGGAATATCGAAATTTTCCTACGGTGAAATTTTGGTATTTTTCTGTAAACTTTCATTTTTTGATGAATAGTGGAAAATAATGATTTATAGTTTAAAACTGAATATTTATTTAAACAATTATTTATTTTATTTATATTTATTTTAGGTCAAAATAGATAAATAATACTTATATAAGTTCAATGTAATTCATTAGAGTCAGTTTATAATAATTTTCAAATTCACATAAAACAAAATTTTACTACTTCTATGAGTGGAATTTCGAAAATCCGAGAGGCACAATTAATATCAAGGAGTAAAATGTGGTTCAATAAGATAAAAATAATTTTTGGTGAATCATAACTTTTTACTTTTATTTACCACGGTTAGAAGCAAATAGGGTAATTAAGGGTAAAAATGATATTATTATTACCCTAACACATGTCCTAATTATATTGGCTAAGTATAATTCGACCAAAAACAACCTTAGGAATAAAATATAAACCTCTTTGGTCCACTTGGATTAGATTAGGACATTAATTATTATTTAATTCAAAGAAGAGTTAAAAGAGTTAAAATCAAAGTTTAAAAAATAAAACATTTTTAATATAGGGTTATACATAATATAAATTCAATTATAAATATTCATTAGAATGATAAAAATATTTCCTACATAATGGTATTTTATTTATAAATTTTATAAATTAAATAATTTAATATATATATGACACAATGGTGATGCATTAATTACCTAATTCATGAAATATTAAAATAATTGATATTATAAATATCCGAATAAATGTAATTTGAGACTTTTTATGAATTACATTTATTTTATAGGTTAATATTAAATATTATGGTTGGTTAGATGAATTATTTTCGAAGTAATAATGATTTTATGAATTTAGAAAAAACAAAATACCAAATACTGATAAAATTGAGATAATGGAGTATTTAAAACAAATATTATATTATTAATTCATATTATATTACTAAAAATATAAGGTTTGGCCAAGAGACTTATTTAATGATAGTTGTATAATTAATTAACCACTTGGGGCTCTCTTGGAAGTATATAGTAATTTTATTAACTATATAATATAAAAATACAAAGAGACATGGTAAATGCCAAACTATTTAACTAAGAGTTAAATATAAATGATAAGGTTAATATAGTGACCCAAACCTATCTAAAATCTATTGGTTGAAAGGATTTAGACCCATCCCCACCTTATCCTAGAAATAAGTCACTTTGGAGCCATTATATACCGAATATGAATTTATTATAAAATAATATTTAAGTTTTTCCTAAGGTGCCCCTCACCCCTCTTATAAAAGGGAACTCCCCCTTCTCTCAAATTCATACCTTCAAAGACTTTTGGTTCGGCCAAACCCTGCCCAAATATTCTCTCAACTCCCCTAACTTCAACCTATAGGCCTTAGTTTTATCGTAAATCTAACCTAAGGAGTCCTTTTGATCAAATCAAAAGGAAGAACCCGAAGAAGAGGTAATGTTTTCCCCACCCTCTTTCAAGTTACTTTCTTCTTTAACTTCTTTTTTCTATGTTATTTCCATTCTAAAATAACAACTCCAGTATCTTCTATATACTTTGATGTTATTATAAATATGGTACAACCATATTCATTATTTTATCCATCCTTTGAATGACATGTCACTATATGTGTGTACATACGGCTTACCGTCTCCACGTCGCGGTGTAATTGTTATTCAAAACATTATTATTTGGATGGGTATGATAATGATGTGTAATTGAAGTAAATAATAAATATAAAATTATAATGATTCTGTATATATGATATACCATCCAATTATATATTATTTTAATATCAAAATAATGATATTTTCGCTCGTGCGTATGTATGGACTACCGTCTCCATGAACGTGATGAGATTCATTCCCATCATATCCATTCAAGTCTAATTCTCATTTGATGATTAAAAATAATTTTTAAGAAATTGATATCATTATGGATATTAATAAGATACATCTTATCCATAAAAAACACGACTTCTGTAACAAAACATATAAAAGAAAACTAGTAAGTTAACACCCAAAACGATGATAATACTAAGATATTATTAACAAAGAAATGTTAAAATATCATATATGATATCATATTAATGTATATTATTATTGTATAATTTAATAAAAACTATTTCACCATTATAAATGAGGTTAAACTACCCTAAACAAAGGAAAATTACAAGGTAAGGGTTTATTTCACAATCTCTTCATTATCTGAGGTTGTTTATACGTAATTATCTATTAGGACCTCTTTATTATCCACATCCATTTTCCTAAAAATGTATTTCAAATAATTATTACTATTTTATAGACTATGTTTAAAGTCATTTATACCCTTGTTGAATTTTTACAAGATGTTTATAAAGGAATCATTCTGTCTTTTTCCAAACAATGTCATTTTTAACCTTTTCGGCAGAATTAAGGTAAGAATGTCTTCTTTAACTTATACGGTGGGTGCGGCTATTTTCCACCATTATAAAATATTCAAATCTTTCCTTACAAGCTTATAAGGATATTTTCAAAGTAAATGTTTTATTTTATAATTATGTGACTTTTATATAATTTCAAAAAAGTGATATTTCTCTCAAATAGTTTTGATTTCATCTATGTCAACATCCTTTGATGAATTTAAGCTTATTTGAAGTTGATTTATTATGATACAAGACATCCATACTGTATTGAAGGTTTTGTGATATGTTTGACTGTGGATATATTATTTTTATACCATTCATGGTTTATGGAGAAAGTATATACATTTCGTATACTAGTTTTAATAATAATGTTTATGTTATGTTTAAACCTGTTCATATGAGGAATGCATTGGACTTAATAAGTGATGGGTAGAGCCCTCTATAGATCCTTGATGCATCGGTAGGTATCATGAGACAAACTAGTGTCTTGGCACAATGCCTTGACAAAATATGATTTGTAGTATTGGCACAAGGCCTTGACTATGTTGTTATAATAGTATGGCATTATGCATTCCATCATTATGAAATTGGTTATTGATATTGCATGTGATTATTCGACTAGTAGAATATCCATGTGAATAAGTCAATGTAATTATTTCATTTTATTTTTTCCATATTATTCTGAAGTTCAAGTTTAAAAGGATTTTTTTTAGTTATACATTGCCCTAAATGTTTATGCCTATTTATTAATGTTTCCTCTATATTTTTATCATTACTGGGTATTTGAGTTCACCCCTTTATATGCTTTATTTTTCCCAGGATGTGAAGAAGTATTTTATGAATGACCTGTAGGGATAGTATGAGGCGATATGAGTGTAGAATATGGAGACTATGTTGTGGTAGTTTTCATTTTATGATTTAATGTAAACTTTATGAATGTATCTAGTGATTCCAAGGCTACTAAACTAATAAGTCTTTCAAGACTTGATCTTTTGTGATCATGCCAATGTTATGTAATAATGAACAGACTTTGGGGAACTGGGGTCGGGGCATTACAATGCCAAATTCAAAAAATAATTTTATTATATTGGCATGATCACAACAAAATAAAATCCTAAAGGACCGATCAGTTTAGTAGCATTGGAAATACTAGATACAAACAAAAGTTTTACATTACATCTTGAAATAAAAAACAAAATATTATCCCCTTTGAAAACTCTCATATCTCTTAGACTATCCCTATAGGTCAATCATAATATACTTCTTCACATTATGGGGGAAAATGAAACATAAAAAAGGGGTGAGCTCATATGCTCATCAAGGATAAACAATATAGAAAAGCTTTTATAAGTAAGCATAAACTTTTAAAAAATTTATAAAATTAAAACTCATGACTTTTAAACAAAATATTCAGCATGATATGGAAGGAAGAAATCAAATAATTCCATTTAAACATTCAAATGGATATTCTACATACTGAATAATCAAATGAAATATCAATAAATAAACTCATAATGAGGAAATGCATAATGTCAGACATCATAACCATATTCTCAAGGCCTCATGATAATACCATTACCATACAATCAAAGTCTTGTGACCAAAAAATAGTTTGTATCATGAGACCTACCGATTCATCGAGGGGATATATTGGGCACCACCCATCACTTACAAAGTACAATGCATTCCACATATGAAAAGGGTGAAACATAAAACAAACATTTATATTAAAAAAAGCATACGAAATGCTAATATGTTAACTATAAACTGTTAATTGTATAAAAATCGCACATACATATTCAAACGTATCATAAAACATTAAATATAATAAGTAATATTATATCATAATAATTCTACCTCATTTAAGTATAAAATTAAGAAAAGTAATTTGACATAGATGAAAATAATCTAATAAAATAATTAAAAATCTTTGAAAGAGATATCCTGTTTTTACTTTGAAATCATTTAAAACCCATAAAATTATAAAAGAAAATATTTATTATGAAAATAAACTTGTAATATTATAAAGGAAGTTTAAAAATTTTAAGGTGTCATAATGGCTGAAAATAGTTTTGTATGTCGTGTAAGTTAAAAAAAATTCTTCCATTAATTTGTCTAAAAGGTTATAAATTACCTCATTTGGAAAAAAATGGAAAGATTCCTTTAAAAATATTTATATAAAATTAAAACATGGGTAAAAATGTATTTAAAAAAATTTAAGTATAATTTTGGAATACATTTTAAGAAACATGTGTGTGGATGGTAAGAATGTTCCAGTAGATACTTATGTATATACAATCTCTGATAATAAAGTGATTCTGAAATTAACCCTTACCTTATATATTCCTTTAGTCGAGGGTGACTTAGCCACCATTATAATGGTTAAAAAATGTTATTAAATTATACTAGGACTATATCAATATTTATGATATCTTATATGATCCTCTTATATCATTTTGTTAATAAAATTTCAGTATGGACATTATTTTCGGTGTAAATTGCTTTGTTTTCCTATGTATGTTTTTTTGTGTAAACCATGTTTGTTATGAATAGGATTAATTTCATTCATATAAAAATGATATAAAGTTAATTATTATTATTTTACTCAACATATAAATTTATAGTCATTATTGAATGGTTAATGTGGAGAATTAATCTCATTGCATCGGGGAGACAGTAGGTCATACGTACGCATGAGCGACATTATCATTATATTAATGGTTAAATGGTATATAATTGGATTGTATATTATTAATAAATAATTATTATCATGTTATACTCATTATTTATATTCATTATACTCATAATTATACCCACCCAACTAATGTAGCATTGAGTAACAAATTACACCACAGTATAGAGGCGGTAAGTCGTACGTAGGCACACATGGTGATATTATTATTTATAGGATAGGTAAAAAGAGAAATATGGTCGTCCCATAATTATAATAACATCTCACAATGTATGAGGTACTAAAAATTTTACTTTAGTAGGGAAACAATGTAGAAATAAGAAGTAGAAGAAGAAAATAACTTTAATGAGGTGATAAAACAATTACCTGTTTTTTTGGGTATCTCCTTTTGATTTTCACAAAAGGAAACCTTAGGTTGGATTTATTCCCAAAGTGTGGCCTATTGGATTAATTTATAAAATTTGGGAGAAGAAGTGGGAAAGGGTTATCCGAGACAAAGGTATTTGTAGGTGTGAATTAAAGAGAAGGAGAAGTGCCCTTTTATAAGAGTGGTGAGGGGAACTTTTGGAAGATCTTAAAATATTAATTTATTATAAATTGATTTTCAGTTTAAAATAGGTCAAAAGGGATTTATTTAAAGGATAATATGATTATGGGTCTAAATAATCTCATAAAGTTCTTGTCACAAAATTAACCTTATCTTTTGGGTTTAACCCTCAGTTAAATAGTTTAACTCTTATCATGATTTCTTATATTTTTACACTATAGGTTTAATATAGTTATTATAAAATTCCCAAAGAACCCCAATTGGATAATTTAGGACATATTTAACACTATACTAGTAATTTGTATGAATCTGATATTTTTATGAATTTTATAACATTTAGTTAAATATTATTTATTTTAAAGTATCATTTATGTAAATTTTGATACTATTCAAAATTTTCATTTCTAAAAATATCACACCAACATAATAACTTCGAAAAAATACTTCTAATATGTTACTAACATGTATATGTTATCTATAAAATCTTTTTATATAATTAATTAAGTCAGATTATATTTATTTTAATATTTTAAATATCATTTAATTGATTCTTTCTTTAATAATTAAATTACTGCATCATTATTATGTCATTAATTAATTTAATTATTTATTTAGTAAAATTATAAATAAATTAAAATTATATAGTTAATCATTTTTTATTTCTAAAAACTATTTATATTCAACCATATCACTTATATATCCCCATATTAAAGATGATATGGTTAATATAATTTGAATAACATATTTTTAACTCTTCTTTAAATAAAATATAATAAATGTCTTAGTCTAACATAAGTGGAACGAAAAGGATCATATTTTAGACATAAGGTTTCTTTTGTTCTAAATATACTTTTTTAATGATATTAGGACAAGTTTTAGGGTAATATTATGTTATTATAATGTTATTTTTACCATTAATTACCCTATTTACCTTTAATAGTGGTAAATAAAATCCAAAAGCTACTACTTACTAAAAAATATTTTTATCTTATTAGACCAATTTTTCATACTGATTACTACCATTCATGTTGTTTTTTCTAAATTCAATTCACAGAAGTGGAAAAATTTTGTTTAATGAAAAATCTGTAGATATTGCAAGAAGGCGGGTGATAGAGACGTTCAAAAGTTTAATAACTTTTTATATCTAATTATATTATAAAATGATTCCAATAAACTATATTGGATTAATAAATGTAATAGTTATCTATTTTTTCTTTAAATTAAATTTACATTAAAATAATTATTTAAATAAAAAATTTGGTTTTTAAGAACAATGCAATATTTTTTACTATTTATCGAAAATTTAATCTTTTTATAAAATTACCAAAATTTCACCCTAAGAAAATTTTTAAATTTTGAACTCAAAATTGAAGTCTATTTTAAAAATTAAAATTTATAATTTTCATAATTTTTTTAATAGTATTCATAACCACATTTCAAATTGCTTCTTTGAAAGGTCATGGTGCCCTCCAACTCGATATTGCGTGCAGTGCAAGCTATTGAATTATTTAAAAGGAATCATACTATAGAAGCTTGGGTAATTACATATATATACATGTTACATATAAGTATTATCATTATTATTATTAAAAAATGACATGATGTGTATTTATAATAAAAATAAAAGTCTCAGAATATCAACGGAGTAGTAAAATAAATTTTTTAATATAATTAATTATTCAATGGTATTTGTTAAAGCTTATTTAATATAAAAAATATATTTATTTTCAATGATCTATTTTATTAACTATTTTATATTTTTTCTAATAAATAAAATTGAAACTTTTAAAATATTATTATATATGAACTAGTACATTAATAACCCTAAAATTAAAAATCCGGATGAAAGAATATTAATAACATATAACGTCTAAAATGCCATTTTTCAGTAATAGTATCTTTATTTATATTTTTTATTTTTTATTGAAAATAAAAATATATGAATTTTATAAATTATATTCTATAAAATAAAATTAATTTTTTAAATTCATTATCTTTGTTTGAATTCTTGGGAATTTTCTAAAATAATTAATTTTATGGTGAATAGCGAAAAATACCAATTTTTCTAACTTTTAAGTAATTATTATATAATAATTCCACATAATACTTTGAAAATATTTTCAATATAAGAAATAATTTTTTTAAAGTTAAATTAATTATTTTAAATTACTATGCTTATATATAAAAAAAAACTCTTGAGATTTTAGAAATTTTAGGCAATGTTTTATTGAAAATAATTTTTCATCTTTTTATTTTAATGAAGTTTTCACATAGTGAAATTATATTTTAAAATTAATTTAATTTTAAACAAATATTATTTTAGTAATAAAAAAATTAATTTCAATTGAATTAGAAAAGATAATAATTTTATCCAACCATTAATCTTATGCTTAAAAATAATTTTGTTTCTAAAAATTGGGTTTTACATGTTCATTGTGATTTTGTTAAAAATAATTTTCTTACATATATAAAGTTAATTTTATAAATTTTATTTAATATTTATAATAATTAGTTTCAAATTATCTAATTATTATTATTTATTTTTAGAGGTTAAAAATAAATTACATAGGTAAAAGTTACTTACCTCTGTATAACCAAATACTGGTAAAAGTAAAAAATCTAAGAGTAAGTTACATAAAAAATGATTAAAAATGTGTGGAAAAGGGTGTTTGAGTATTTATAAACCATACCCCGTTCTTAACTCTATCATTCCCTAATTTTTCTTCACATTCAATTTGAAGCATGTTCTCTCCTGTTATTAAAGATTTATATGTGCCAAAAATCCCCTTCTATTTAATTAGAAAATGAACCAGCATCCATCCACATCTAAAAAAATATAAAGGCTTTTAATATTAAACCATTATATAACCTAGTATCTCATAAACCCTCTAATACACATAATAAAATATTTTTTCATTCAAAAACACCATGCTAAGGTTCCTTAATGTGGTGACTAAATGAGAACATCCGATGAAAGAGGTAATATTTTCAACTACACCTTCTTAGTTATTTCTACTTATACCAAATAAAACCTATTATATACATGAGATTATTATAAAGAAATATTATTAATATTATGGTATATTTTTATGCTAATGGAAAATCAATTTTACTCCTCTCTCCAAAACCTTTCAAAAAGTGAAGACGTCATCATGTGTACATGTGGAAAACTAACTCCATGTGTTGATGTTTCTCTTTCATTTTTCATACTAAATAACATTGTTGAAAAAAACATGTATTTAATATATAAAAAGTTTATTTAATAAACCATAACAAATATTTAATTATAATACTGTACATTTAATGAGTGATATTAATAATAAATAGTTATAGTAAATTTGACCGCTAAAAAGGACATATCAAAGTACCTTTCATATTTGAGTCTATTCATAGAATTACTATTTACCAGTATAAATTACTTGATATTGGAATAATTATGAAAATATTAGTTTAATGTTATACATATTATAAAACTATTTTAAAAAACTTTAACCAGGATCAACATGCCATGAAATTTAATGAGAAATTGATTGAAGAACATCATGTAACTGACATAAGAAGAAACAATGTAATAAATTGGTGAGACATGATGATAAATGGATAATATAAAAATAAATAAATATGAATAAGTTTATTTTTAATGTTTTTAATAAACCTTATTTTGTTATCTAGTAAATTAAGTACAAGTGCAGAGATCATTCAGATATGAGGTAAGGGATCTTTCCTACCTCCATCATGACATTTCGGTTACACATTATCTTTATTTTTCCCTATTTTATGAAATATTCATCCAACTTATATAATTTATTTTTTAAAATATTCACCTAAAATATATACCCAGTTAAATATCTCTTTGATTATTGGGTTTATACATGTTTTTATTTATCATCGAAATTCCCCCTATTAAGTAATTCCAAATTAATGGTACTTTCTTATTTCATATCTCATGTCATGAATCAACCAAAAAAATGTTTTAAAACCATATATAGATTATAAAAACCCTCATTTATTTATGGAAAACCTTCTTGGTTCAGTTATGGTTTTATGGAAACCAATATTCTATTTCCTTCTTTAAAAGTAACATTCAGTTATTTTATAAAGTTTCACCCAAGTAGTTCATTTTTATTCTTTATTATCAAAATATTTATCATAAATCTTATATATTTTAACTCTATGTTTAAGAGATATGTCCCTTTTTTAGTTAATAAATTTTAAAATGATTTAATTCATTCTTATATTGTGAATCCATTTGATTTATCATTTATTTATTCCTCATAACAAATTTATCAAACCCACTTCTTTCCCACATGTTTAATCATGCTTATGAATTTTTTATGGATTGTTTTCCTCATTTGGAACACATATTTATGGTTTTTATTTATATGAGGGATGGTATTGAAATTATATATCCCTCTAATGCATTGGAAAAATTTTGATATCTCATCATGTGTTATGAAATGGATTAGTGATTGAACCTAATCCACTAGAGAAATTAGTCCACTTTATGATGGAAGTATTTGGAGTGACCCTTGACTTATATTTTTTATATCATTTTTTATATTGTTTCCAAATGTTTAATATTTTATGGTATCATTTACTCCTTACATGTCCTCGGTATTATGAACATCCTCCTTATAATATCTTGTTATTCCTTTGGACTCTTATGTTATATTTCCATGATTATTCCCTTACTGAGATTTCTAGATCACTGTTTTCCTTAGGCATTTTCACTAAGATACCCTATGCATTTCTCGAAGATTAATGAGTTTTAGGAGAACTATGTAGATTTTTAAATAAATATGATGAGTTTATGTTTAAAATTATTTATTTATTTTTATAATCTTCTAATGACACTAGAACTCTAAATCATCATCCTACATTTGTTTCAAAATTATTTTCAGAATTATGAAATAATATGTGTTTATGGTTTGGGTCACTATAGTTGGTATCAAAGGATGGCCTAGATATTTTCGGAGATTAGGATGTTATTTCCTTATTTAAAATAATATATATAATTTTAATTATAGGATAAAATCATGGAAAATTGGTAAATATTTGAGTTTCTGGTTTTCCCATAAATTACATCTCTATCCAGATACCGACAAGTGGATGAGTATCTATAAAATATGCACCTAGGGAAATCACCCCAAAAATTGGTGGTAAATACTTGAATCAATTATCAATCTGATTAATGATTATTGGACATGATAATTAACAGATATCTATACATTGTCTGGTAATATGATTTGGTCAATTAGATTCTCTTTACGAACCCTTCTAAGGGATTTATATCATTTTAATTTAAAAGGGTTGGTTATGATGTATAAGAGAAATAAACTTAAAGTGACGTAAGTAGAACCAAGAGATTTATAGGATTAACTAAGTAGGATATAGTTGAAATGAAAGTATCATAGGTTAAAATGAATGTGTAATTGGAGAATTTATCTTATAATTGAGATTTCATATTCATATACTCTGATTAATTCGGATATTATCATAACCTTTTTTGCTTTAGTATATTGTTAAAATGGGATCAAGAAGATGTGGCTGAGAATGGTATGTATCCAAAAACCACTATGCCTTATAACTAAATAAGGTAGAATACTAAAATGGTGGAGAATCATAGTATATCCAAGTTATGATAAAAAAGGTGAGTTTCATAATCTTACCTAATGTAGTGAGGTTGATACAATAATATAAATTAATTTTTGATAATCATTGCTAATTTAATCAGTGGGTAAAAATTATCAATTTTATTCTAGTATATTCTAAAACATATGAGGGTTATGTGAAAAATCTAAGGATTTTTCTTTAGTAGTTCTTCTTTAATGTTTTTGAATCATATATTAAATTGAATTAATAACCTAGAAAAGTGATTTTATGATAATGATATATTTTTGGGGATAACTATTTACGAACACATGATTGAGTTATAGATAACTCTTAGGATTAATATAAGATTTTCGTAGGTAATAAATGGTTGATTGGTTAAGATAAAAGTGAGTTAGAGAGTACTGGAATTGATTACCAATTTAAAGAAAAAGTAATACATTATATTTTTTTATGATGTTTATATAATTTTTGGGATTATGATATATATATTTACTATTTTCTGAACTTATAAACTAGTGGTTAATATATTTTATAGATAAAATAGAGTTAAATTTTAGAGGAATAAATAATATCAATGTTTTTTTAATTCCTCGGTGATTCAAATGGTTTTGAGAGAGGTATATTAGGTATATTTTATGATTTGGTTATATACACACAGGGGAATATGATTATATGAATGATAAATTTTGTTTGAGGATAGATAATTAATTCTGTATAGCCTAAAAAATTAAGGTAGATGTTATATTAGAAGATATATCCTGAATTATGAATATCTTAATAACTAACTCAACTTCTTTCATTATCATTGAGTGATTAAAATTATGAGGATGTAATTTATTTAATTGGGGTAGAATGAATTGACCTAGGCTTTAAAATCCATTATTATTATTATTATCATTATTATTTGTCTATAATTTTATAGAATATATCCTTATTCTTTAAAAAGGATTGATACATGATTAGAAAATTTTCCCTGTAATATATTAACCAAAATAATGACACTTTATTCATTCATAATTATGAGATTACAAAAAAATCACATAAAACAAAGTATTTAACAATGTGGGATATTACTCTCCATGGATGAAATACATCCATTAGAAGTACATAAATAAATTTGGGATAATAAATAGAAAAGAATAAAATTTTTATGACTAAGAAATCCTCTAGATCATCTTAAACCTTGAGGAAAACCAATGTCCATACAAAACCTATAATGAGTAAGAACATTAGGAATAGATAAATTTTATTTTCATATCTTAAATTAAAGCTGTAGAAATGAGAATTTTGAATGGAATAAGTTTATTACGATTATATATGGGAACAAAATATGGCCATTGTAAATATGGACATTATGAATATGGTCCTTTAAAATATGTTAATTTTAGATATGGTCATTGGACATACATCAAATAGGTATACTAAATTTTTTCATTGTTAAAAAATATATAACTCACTAAAACAATAATGATATTATATTAAAATATTATATATATATGCGTGTGTGTGTGTTACATATAAATAATGATAATATTATTATTATTAAAATTTGAGATGGTGTGTTTATATATATATATAATTCTAATAAATATTTCAAAAATATCAATGGAGTAGAAAAATTAAATTTTACAGTATAAATAATAAATTGAAGGCATTATTTGTAGTATATAATATAAAAGTAATATTTATTTTCAAAGAAATATTTTATTAAGTATTATAATTTTTTTTCTAATAATTTAAATTAAAATACTCATATATTCATATATATTAATTAATACATTAAAATAACTTAAATTATAAATTTATTTGAAATAACATTAAGAATATATAACGTTTAAAATTTTCAATTTTTGGGAAAAATTATTTTATTAATAATTTATATTTCCAATTTAAAAGATAAATATATAAATTATAAATATTAAATTTTTTAAATTAACCTTTTTTTTGAATTAATTATCATAATATTTAATTTTGATATTTTTCTAAAATAATAGATTTTTAGGTGAATAGTGAAAATAATCAATTTTATTAATACTATCAATTTTATGACATTATTATAAAATAATGACATGAAAGATATATCAATACTATACCCTAGTCCCTTCCCAACATTCTATTAATATCCTAAAAAATATATTCCTTCCAAAATATTAGGATAATCTTTCTTAAGGTAGTGACCAAAGGAATCTGTCCAAAGAAAGAGTTAATATTTTCCATCACACCTCCTTAATTGTTTTCTACTTCTACCATAAAAAAACAATAATATTAGTTAAATTGTGATAAAACCATTATTATTAATATTTTAATATGTTCTTTACTAATAAAGCATCAATTTTTTACCTTTCTCCAAAACCATTCAAAAAAGGAATATGTTGTCATGTGTATGTGTGGACAACTACCTCCACATGATGATGTTCTCCTAAATTTTCCATACTAACTAACATGGGTGGAATAAAACATGTATTTGATGAATAATATGGTTATTTACTAAACCATTAAAATTATGGAATGGTAATATTATATATTCCATGACTGAAATTAACAAAAAATGGTTATAGAAAATTTAACCGCTAAAAAGAACATATCAAAGCAACTTTTATAGGATGGTTTCATTCATGGAAAACTTATTTACTGATTTAAATTATTTGATAATAGAAATAATAATCTATAATTATGGTTATTATCAAACTTTTTTATAACACTTTTCCCTTGGTTAACATAAGATGAATGTTTTTGAGAAATTGATCGAAGAACTACAAGTAATTGAAATAATCCAAAACGATGTAATAAATTGGTAACACATAATGAAAAATGGTCCTTACCAAAAAATATAGATGGATAAGGGTAATATGAAATTTTTTAATTAACTTAATTTTATTATCCATGATGTTAAGTAAAATTGTAGATCACTTTCAGATATAAGATAAGGGGTCTTCCATACCTATTTTAGGATTTTTTTCGGTTAAAATTCTCTTTATTTTTATCCCTTTTATGAAATATTCTCCTCA
This sequence comes from Viscum album, assembly GCA_963277665.1. Lineage (NCBI taxonomy): Eukaryota > Viridiplantae > Streptophyta > Magnoliopsida > Santalales > Viscaceae > Viscum > Viscum album. Next base: position 445,823,885 of record OY728134.1, read on the forward strand.
TGTACCTATTCTATTTTTATATATGTAACTTACATATAAACCTAGTTAAATATACCTATAATTTTTGTGGTTATACAATTTTTTATTTCCCTTTTAAATTCCCACATTTAAGTTAACCTGATTTAAGGGAACTTCCCTATTTCTTGCCTCGTGTCAAGAATCACCACACCAAATGTTTTAAACCTTTGATAAATAATTTATATTATTATATTAATGAGACCCTATTAGTTCCATTATTGTTTTAGGGAAAAACAATATTTCAATATCTTATTTTAAAATAACCTTTAGTGACTTCATAAAGTTTCACCCAACTGGATTATTTTTATTCTTTCTTTTGTAGATATTTCTCAAAAATTTTCTATATTAGAACTCCATTTTCAATATATATGTTCAATTTAAAATATCCATGTTAAAAATGATTTAGTTTCTTCTTCTCTTGGTAATCATTAGGTTTTATCTTTCAGTCATTCCTTGAATCATAATTATGAAACCCACTTCCTTCCCCTTAGTTTGATTATGCATATGATTTATGTATAATTTATTTTCCTCATGTGGTATGCATATTTATTATTTTCATTTTTTGAGATTTTTTGTGTTGAAATTTTATATCCCTCTAGATAATTGGATAAATATTTATATCTAATAATATGTTATGTAATAAATTAGGGAGTAAACCTAATCCACCATGGGACATTGTCCACTTTGTGATGATTTTCTTAGGAGTGACTCTTGACTTATATTTATGATATCATGTTATATATTTTTTCCACATGTTTATGATATTATAATATCATTTAATTATTCCTTATCAACATTATTAAGATCATCCTCTTTAAAATATCATGTTATACCTCATAAACCTTATGTTTATTTATTTCCATGTTTTTACCTTACCGATCTTTCTGGATCACCTTTTTTCTTATGTATTTTCCCTAAGGTATCCAAAGAATATCTAGAAGATATACGATAGTTGGGAGAGCTGTGAGGATTTTTAAATAAATATGATGTTTTAGGATTAATTTGATGTTTTTTTAGTATAATATTTCTAAGACACTAATCCTCCTTATCCTTAGAATGTATTTATTGGAAATGTATTTTATGATTTATGAAATAATATGTGTTTATGGTTTGCGTATTTATACAAGGAATCCACTAAGACGACATGTTTCTCATGTCTTTATACCTAGGAACTGATAAACCCTAATCACATTCAAGGGTGAAAATTATTCTTAATCGAATGTCGAGGTCCCTCTTCTCCATAGTCAAATGGTTGAGAGTTCTGTTGCCTATGTATCATACATAACACCAAAACCCAAATCACCCAGTCCGAGCTGGATGGTTATATAACCACATGTGTGCCTCCCCATATAAAAGAGGTTTCTGATTAGAGGAGAGGAAAAAAGTGGCGTTGTAGGGAGACTATGACCTTCATAATATATTAAAATCAGAGTATAAAATTGAAAAAAGTATAATTGATGTAACAACAAAACAAAATACAGATGAAATAACAATAATAATATCAACCCAAGTTATATAAATATGTCATACAATACTAAATACAGCTATTCATGGATATCTACAAGTGTAATATCTATATATAAAACAATAAGGTGAGATATAATAAAGATGCATAATTTAGAAGGGTTTAAAAGTGTGTGTAGATATCATATAAACCAAACTTCTCCTCTAGTAAAAATTATCTAAGGTCTATACCCTCAAATGAAATATAGGTAAAAAAATATTACACACACATTGAGAAGCCTATGTATGGTGTGAGTATAAACCTATTAGTAAACCATTAATGTGTCCTTATCACGAGTGAAACATTAATATAAATGAGTATGAAATGACAAGAAATTAAATTCATAGGTAAATAGTAACATGTTGGGTCATCAAAGGTTAACCACGTTTTCAAGAACCTTGGCCCTAAAAAAATTTGGTTCCATAATAGAAGAGAAGTCATTTTGGGTTTTTGTGAATTTTAGAATAAGTACCCAAATCCATGAAAATCTCAAAATAATCCATCATCCTTTGTGTTAGGCCACAAGGTTATTATACCCCACTACCATTCTTATGTCATGAAATAAGTCCATAATGAACCACTATTAGTCTCAGATCAAGAATTAAGGTCATCATTCCCTATTATCTATGATTTAATACCCCTCCATAATCTCCACACATCACATCACACATTCCCCCTCTATGTAAATAACCTTGGAATGAAGGTTCCACCTTCTACTATGATACCGTATTGTAGAATTCTACAGGACATACACATATATACAAACAAAATACCTATAAAGTAAAGTCTTCAGCTATACACACTCATAATCATTTCATATCAATAGATATCTCATAATCCACACACAAAAACACAAATTATTCCATATTAAGAGAGGTATCATAGGACACAAACACACACAGACAAAATTATGTCATATTATGAAATTTTAAAAAAAATTAATAACATGGTAAGGAACTTCCCATCATATAAATATTGAATCATATCATCAATAATTTCTTGTAAATTCAACCTCTCACACCAACAGTCCCTAGAGCCATCCCCAAAACATGACATGATGACTCAAGAGTGAAAATATAAGAAGAAGAACATGCTAAGTTATAGGATTGATTTAATATTACAAAATGATATTCAATATAATGAAAGGATCAAGATAAACTAGAGAACAATGAAGAAAACCCATATTTCCACCTATCTTTCTATAATAATCTAGATGGAATCATATTATATCATGATGTAATTACTTGATCCAACCATGAAATTCCATAACTAGGGGCTTTTCCAAAGAGAAGAGTGAAGATATAGAAATAAAAAAATAGTAGTGGATAAATTATCAGTGAACTTTAAACACCTAGGAAAAAATATCAATATCCAATAAAACTGCCCTCCATAGGGAAGGGATTTACTAACAAAAACCACTAGAATATTTTGGTTCAAAATCCATGAGTATTAAACGAATAATGAGGGGTTTTGAGGAGTTTATATGTTAAAATAAGATTTTTTAGATTAATTAATCCCATTTTAATGGTTTGGATGTATGGTTCCATAAACTGTACACCAATTGTGTGCGGTTAAATTCTTCTTTAGGGAACCCATATTTTTTATCCGCACATTTTCATAAACTATGCTCCAACCATGTTTTCTTTCTTTTATTAGTTACATGGTTATATAGGGATGGCTTAATTCTTAGATCATAACTATGGGCCAATAATGATCCACCCACTTCTCCTCAATAACAGGTTATATGATTACCTATATAAGGCTACACAGTTTCTCATAATCAATATCAAACCATGCTCCCCCTTAATAGCATTTAAAACCTACCAAAACCATTTATAAAACACTTGAGACATCACCTAAAGAAAACATATCTCAAAAACACATTTCATAAAGGATAAAAAAACATGACTAGATTTTCTATTTCCATTATAATTTTTGGAGTGGCTCTTTCCAGTTTAATTATTTTCTATTTCGATAATTACAATATCCCATAATTTCATTTTTCAGTTAATTATAATTTTATTATTATTTTTTATTTAGAATATTTTTTGTTAAAATTTTATTTATTTTTTATTAATTATACATCATTTATTTTTATTATTAAAATTATCCTTTATATTTATTAATCGTTAAATCTTAGGAAAATTTAATTTTTTAACTCTATTTTATACCCTTACACAAGTTGCATTATTTATTCTTTACCATTTCATGAGAATTGAAAACCTATTTTTACCCTTATAAAAATTACCTTTTATATTTACATTAACTTAATTATACCATTACATGACCCATACAATTTATGTGTCACCTTAACATATCATACTGTTAGCTAAACATGATTGTTTTCTTACCTTTACACATGGATTTTAATATTTAGTTAACCTTTATGAAAATAGGGTTATACTCTTACACAACATATGGAGTTACTATTTACCCTTATGAATGTTTTTTTACGCTTATGAATTATCGATATACCCTTGTGTTTAACATAAATATTCCTATTTACCCATGCACAACATGCGTAGTACCTTTACACAACCTATAGAATTATTTTGTCACGCATACTCAAGTGATATTTTACCCTTATGAAGCTTATTTAAAATTCATGTTACACTTATGCATGATATTTACTTATCATTACACTTACTAAATGTGGTAAAATTATAGAAAATGAACCTTATATAGGTTTAAAATTATAACTTTCTCCAGATAACTTTGTTTAAGTATATTCTTGGTATTTTCAATTACTACATGTTATTTTTGAGTGATTTGATCATTCTAATGATTCTATAAATTCATATTAATTATTTATAACATATGTGAAGTTTTTATAAATTTTTTTAAACATATTTATATGAGGATAAAATCTATTCTTATTTCATATTTATATATATATCTTGAAACTTCAATATTTGTAATTATATTTTTTATTTTTTTTGTTTGATTGTAATGTTTCTAAATTCATGTCTATATAAAAAAAATATATTAAAACCTGTTTTACTAATTTAAATTTAATATATTTTAAGGTTGATATTATCACATTATTAATATGGAAATATTTTTTAAATTCAAATTTTGAATTTTATGGTTTGAGTTTTAATGAGATTATTGGATATACTTAACTTGTTCTTTTGGAAGTGTTGTATAATTTCAATGAGTTTTATTGAAATAGTATAGGTATAAGAACCATTATTAAAAATTAAAAGACATGTATGATTTTAAATAGGGTTAATTGGTAACCCATTGCATGGAATAAAACCCAAATATACACAAAAAACTATTATCGCAACACCAAAAACGTGGCCCAGATCCCAAGTGGTTAAATATCAAAAAAAAATCTTGAAGGACTATTAAAAAAAGCATAAATTAACTTGTCCTATAGTCCATAGATGTCCAAAAATCATAATTTCTAGAAGTCCTAAAAAATCAAATCCCATAATCACTAAAGTCTAAAGGAAATAAGTGAGATGAAAACCCTCCACTAGACCCCCCCCCCCTTCATTTGAGCATTGCGCACCTGAGGTAACTAGCACAATAATTTTCCCAAATGGAATTGAACCCAATCTTAAACCCATGGATGCATCTATTATAAACCCAAAACTCTATACCTATACCCCATAAATAATGATATGAATCACAAATACCTTTCACGACTCCTTTCATTGATTCCATAAACACCAACAAGATCTTCCACCAAACCATAAATCTCCACTGGTCAAGGATGAAAATTGAAGAAATTGAGATCCCAATAAACATCCTCCCTCACCCAGGACACCACCGACCAAGATAAAGAGTGAAAATGTCTATATCGTCACTAAAGAAGCCATATATGAACATCTGTTAGTAGTCGATGGGGGTTCAATGGTGTGAGACACCTAGAATCATCATAGTACCATATGAGGCTAAAACCATAGATTTTGGAGGAGGTTATGCTTATGAAAACACCATAAGAGACATATAGAACCAACTTTTGGAGATGGAAATGGGAAATCTCAGTCTAAGTGTATGAAAAAAAGTTGAAGGAAACTCTATTAGGGGTAGGAATATATGAGAACCCAGAGTGTCTAGATGACATGGGTCAAAACCCTAAAATGAAAATATCTCTCATCAAAAGCTTGGATTCAATATTACAAATCCATTGAGTGATTTCAAATAATTTTTATTTTTTAAAATTCATTTAATTTCAAATGATTGAATTATTGATAATAACTCTCTAACTTCTCAATAATTTTATAATACTATTATAATTATTATTATTTTTAATTTTTTAAAGGATCTCTTAGATTAGTTAATTTATTCTTATTTAATGGGATCAAGGAATTCACAGTGAAGTGATAATAATTGTGATAGTGTGGATGTTATAATTGTGAATGTGATCCAGTGTCAAATAGTTACATATATTAAATAAATCTCAAGGTCGGACAAATCAACTTCAACTTCATTCACTTCTAATATATGAACTATAAATTACCATAATTCTTGAAATTACTCATTAAAATCAATTTGAAGAGCCAGGAATAATTTTTCTATAGTATATTTATTAATATAACTCTCCAATGTTTCTTTAATCACTGTATTTATTTATTTTGGGGTGTGTAGATTGTTCTTCACATAAATATTTCAAAAAATATGTTTTACCACCAATAAAAATTTAGTCTTTGTTAATGATCAATAGAAAAAAAGGCCTAACACATAGGTCGATTCTGGTCCTTATAGAAAATTAGGGGTTCTGTCTACATTAGTTCATATGGGGATTTCTCCCCTATAAAATTCTTGGGTTTTTATTTATCCTATTTTAAAATTATTGGTTTATATTTATACCTTGTAAAAGTATCTCATGTATCTTAGAGGGTTCCATACACCATCTCTTGGGGCTTATGGAGTTTACTAATTTGATTATACAGGACCACTATAAAATTCTTTCTATTTATCTCTTTACTTTTTCACATACAAACTTTACACTTCCATTATTCTTATTCATTTCTGAAATATATTTTTAATATTTTTACACCACCAAATTTTGTGATTATTTTTAATAACATATATATTTTTAAGAAAATAAAATCACCCCCCCCCCTCTTGTAAATTTATATTAAACTATTATGAATAATCAATGATATCCCCGAATAAGGAATTATCACACAGATAAGTTTCTATAGAATTATTACTTGACCAACTCAAGCTATTGATCCTCCACATCTTATTCCCATTTAATATTCCCTTTTTAGAGATTCCCCTAAAACCACACTCTTGATCCAGAGGCACTACCTAATCACATGTTTATTTCCTAATTTTTCGTAATAATGCATTATTTTAAAACATAAAAAACTACATTTATTCCATATTTTCTACTAATGACCCAAAAATAATGTCATGCCCATGCCCACAAGTCATGGAAAAAAAATTTCCTACTTTAAAAATTGTTGTTGTCCAAAAGGACACTTCATCTTGTTTTTCAAATGATTAATTACAAGATTCAATTCATAAAACATATTGGATCATATTATTATGATTTTAAAACAACATAAGACTCATTTTGTGGTTCAAAATCACCAATTCAATCTAGATCACCTATAACCAATACCCTCACATGTATATCTATTAACTAACGATGTAACTAGACTATTTATGTGCATGGATCAAAAGAACCACCTATAACTTTAGGATAGGATCACCTACACACCACTCCCATTATGTGGTAAGAAATTTCATCAATACTTAAACACAAGCATGTAAATATTATTCTATTAGCTGAATGTTGACACTCAGAAGCTTTTCCAAAAAATCTCATACATGGTTAAATCAATGAACCCAAAAAACTAACACAAGGCCACCATCCACTCACTGGGACAGGACTCTGGAACTCTAACCTACCATATCCTCACTTGGTCCTATCAATGACCAAAAAAATTGAAATATTTTTCAGCACCACTACTAAGAATTTCTCAAATTTCAAAACTATCTCATCAAGATCATATACTAGAGTGAATTTATAAACTCAGCTTTCACCACTACACTCCATAGTCTTTAATAGGTCAAATCTCACCCATCAGAAGAACTGATCATTCCATGCACCTCACAAGGGACTCGACTCATTCATTTTTTCTACACCAACACCCGAGTCTCACACACCATGAATATTTTCTTAAATGAGTAATAATCTTGATAGCTTGCTTAAAACCCAACACCATGCTTTTTAAAAAATGTGATATATTATAAAAATATCATTATATCCTAGTAATTGAATTGAGAGGTATGAATCTAAGTAATAACATTATGAAATAAAATTTTATGGTCATAATCAACAAAAATTATTGATTAATGTGAAATAAATAAGTACATAATTTTTTATTGAAATCATTTTATGCTTCAAAATGCATTTTCTACAAAACAATTATTTCATTTTATGTGTGAAAATATAAATAATTTTTGAAAATTAAAGAAATTTTTTTAATAAAATAAAAATAATTATATATATCATTATATAAAAATCATCTTAGGTTGAAATTTTGGGTTTTTTGAGAAATTATTGATTTTTCAACAAATAGTGAAAAATACTGGTTTTTCAAATACTCTCATTTATTTTAATTAAATTATTTTTTAAATATCCCATTATATTTTAGATTTGGTAATAAAGTTTAATTTTATCCATTTGACTCATAATAATCTAATTTACTCCATTTGAATCATCAATATTCTAAATATTGTTATAAGTCAATTTTTATGCTTAAAACATATTTTTCTCGGTTTTTTATTGTATTTTATGTATTTATATTAAAATTTATTTATTCGACTTATAATGTTTGAATATTGTGAAATGGCTAAAAATGTATTAGGTAGTTCAAATTTGGTAAATAGTTCCCCTTTATTTTTTGTCATTATGAATAATAATTGTGGTAAATATTAACCACATCGGTTATGGTAAAATGGGTAAAACCTGGTTAAAACAATACTTATGGTCTCAAAATCAACCAAAATCCTCCATTAATTTTATTGGATTGGAATTATATTACCCTAACCATTATAAATTCAAATATATGTATTTTTTGTTCCATTTTCCATGAATAATGACATTTAGATTATTTTAAGCAAAGAAAATTCAAAAATATCACTCTCAAGACTTTAATGTCTTGAAACCATTTACAAAAGAATAAAAATTGGATAAGTGTAGTTGTAATTATTTATTTTAAATATTAATTAATTTTTATCATATTAATTTATTTTTAGTTTTTAGTGAAAAAATAATTACTTTATATGTTTAGGCAACATTGACACAATATTTATTCAATTAATAAACTAATAAAATAAATGATAGTAAAAAACTAAAAGTAATAGAAATTGGTTGAATAATTGTGTTCCAATTCTATTTATATAAGTATGAAATATTAGTATTGTTGTAAATGATCATATTCAAATTATTTCATTCTATTTCTATCTTTATTGTCAAATGAAATTAATATTGTAAAAAATTACATTAATGATAATTTTTATTAAATAATATTTTATTAAATTATTTAATTTTTTTGAGAACCTCGATATATGAATATTAGGGTGATAAATGTTCTAAAATTTCATAAGTTTTCCATTTATGATAAAAGTGTTACCTTATAAGTAAAATTCTATTTCTTTAAAAGTGAAAAAGGTGGTATCGCGGTTATGGTTAAAACTGGATACCTAAGGGTTAAAACCAAATGATACATTTTTAAATACCAATTAAAACTATATAAATTTAATTTTTTCAAGGTATTTAAAAAAAATAATACATTACATAGAATATATATCCTTTGGGATGAATTTTTCCAGAGAAAAAAATTATTATATTATAATCATTTATGAAATTCTAAGAGTTCCCCTCCCACTCTTATAAAAGGGAACCCCTCCTTTCTCCACTTTAAAACACTTTAAGTAATATATATTAAATAAATCAAGATAAATATCTATTAAAATTTACTATATACAAAATATAGGTTCTGATATTCTGGAAATACAATTGAAAGGGTCCTTAAGAAAGGGTTTAAATTGGGTCTCCTAAATAAGAGGTGATCATCTTACCCAGCCCAGTTAAATTTATTTATTATTATACCTACACTAATTATATGGTATTTATAATAAAAAAATGATTAAGTATCATTAATATAATTAAATTATATAATTACTATGGAACCAATAATATCCACCCTCTATTCTATCAATTGGGAAGTGAGATTGTCGCTTGTGTGTAGGTGTGGCCTACCAGCTCCAAGTGGTGATACAATTAATTTTTCATAACCATATTTCATGGATGGTAATTATTATGTGTTTAAATATTATATTTTATATTTATGAAATATTAATTATTTTTAAATTATAAAATTACAACTATATTTTTTCCTTCAAATCCATTAGAAAACTATAACATCCCTCATGTGTACAGGTGGAGTACCACCTCCACAAAGCGATGTAATTTTTTTCCATTTCTAATTTTCATTTATTGTATTAATGATAGATTTAATAAATATATTTAATATATATTACAAAATAATTATACTATAAATTTTAATTATTTTTTTACATTTCATTTATTCATCATTTTAAAAGTGAAAACAACAATCATGCATACATACAACCTACCATCTTCAGGAACAGTGCAATTAATTTTTTCTACCTCTAAATTTTAGGGTTGATTATAAGTATGTGTATACTGAATATATATCAAATTTTAATCATTATTAAATATTATTATATGATGAAACTATGATCAAAGTACAAGGACCGGAATAGCCTAACTAAAACTCTCATGAAAAATGAAACATTTAACACATGGAAAAGATGATTTTAATTGGGAATTATTAATAAAAGGGTATTTAAATGTTATAAGTGGATAATATATGATTTTAAAATTATATAAATTACCCTTATATATAATTATAATAAATCTAAATATATTATTCAAGAGGATAAAGTGCCTTTTAATCAAATCAAACTCTAGGTTAGGGTTTCTAATGACATTTTTATTTCTATGAGGCAAATGTAATATTCATCAATGTTTTACTTAGTGTGGTGTATAAAAAAAATTGTTTACATTTTATATAATGGTTATTCCAATGAAAATTATATATAAAGTTTCATTCTAATACATTCTTTCATGGGGTTTAAATTTAAAATTTATTAAAGTAGAAAAGGTTTTATGCTACAATCTCATCATTTGCAAGGATTGTTTATGATTATGTTTCTGAAGATGAAATTTATTTTTATAACTCTAAATAATATCATGAATTTTCATCTCCTGTAGTTATTTCTAGATATTATATTATTTCTTTTCATTTTTACTCTCTTTAAGTACCCAAGATACTAAAATAATTTTTTATGGAAAACATACTATGTTTCACTATTCGGAAAGAAATATTTCTCTTCCAAGTCCATTTTTTCATTAATTTTTTTCCATATATTATTCTTTCTTATAAAATTTTAATTTCATTTTTAACCATGTTTCAATTTTTTTGAAATGGTTTTAATGGAATATTTTTATCATTTTCCAAAAAAGTTTATTTTAAATTTTTATAGAAAATGTGAAATGAATCTTTTTTTACCTATAATGCATGAATAAAATTTCTCACCATCATGAGCACCCAATTATTTAAATCTTCCTTTATAGTTTTATAAGGTTCTTTTAAAATAATATATTTTCTAAATATATTTGTGTATTTTTAGATTTTAAATACATTTTTTCAAAATGAAATGGGTATTTTCTTCAAGAAATCATCCAGATATATTTTAAATTTATTTTCATATACAATGACATAATTTGATGTTACTTATTATATACTAGGGATATTATAAAATTATGTCATACACATTCATTATTTGGATGGATTGTGATGTTTATTTAAGGATGATTCTATATGTCCCATCTATTTTCCATGTCTTAATTATGTTATGAAATCGGTTCCTTTTCCATGGGTTGTGATATGATAAAATGATGAAATGTTTAAAAAAATTATTTCCTTTTCATAGATAATTATATGATGAGTGATTTATGATATTGTGGTGCACATATGTGTGATTTTCAATATGTGATGGGTGGGCCTAGAATTGTGAATCTCTCTAATGAATTTGTTAAAGATGAACATGTCATGAGATAATAAGAATACTACTAAAAACAATAGCTATAACAACTAGTATATACCCATAGTTTTCCAAAACCTTAGGTATAGGATTTAGAAATTATCTAATCCTCATAGTTTTATGAAAACCATTGGAATAGGTTTCTGAAAATTAACTGTATACCAACAGTTTTTTTATAAAACCATTAGTAAGGGATGAATTTTATAAATAAATTTCAAAGGTTCCATTAAACCCTTGGTATATAGGTCTTGGTATTTCTATACAAACAGTTTTAAAAAAACCATTGGTATAGAGTTCCCCCAAAATTGAAGATGTGACTTACACTCCTCAAATCTGATTTTTTCTAACGGTGAGCCCTAGGAGCACCTTCTATCTTCTTCTCCAATGGTAGCAACAAATACTCAGCTTCTCTTTTCATCTGTTTTTTCATAAACATCAAATTGGTGAGTTCTAGATCCATAATTTAGTATTTTCCTCATATAGTTTCACCATATTTGATTGGGATATCTTTAAAAAAAGAGATCATTATGTGTAGAGTGGTACCAATATAATATTTGTCCACGATTTATTATAAAAGGGTCTTAATCCTACTTCCATACTGAGGATATAGATTAATAGAGTCTATTATATATTTTTTTATTGAGATGCTATGAGTAGAGTTTGGGTATGTTTGGGATAAGTGATAGACATTTTTCTGAATATTGGTTCCTCTATAACTTCCGATTTTCTAATTTTAACAAGGGATTGCATTTGTTTCATTATTTCATTTTTTGGTCTACTTTAATGGCTAATTTTAATCACTATTTTAGTTGAATTTAGATTTTTAATCTTTATCCCACCTTGATAACCCATTTTGATATTCTTCTCATGATATTGATTTCCATTAATATATTGAGATTTGATTTTGGTGAGTAGTTAGATGATGGTTGTGATATGTTACATTCTAATTATTTTCTAGGTATTTTATTTTTTTGGAAATGAGTTAATTTAATTTGAAAATTGTAAATTTTATAAAATTATTTTCTATGTTTATGGGAGGAGTGTGTAAACATCAAGATGAGATATCATATTAATTTTAACAAAGTTGGTTCTTGATTTAGATGATATATATTACTTTCACTCTGATTTATGACACATTATTTTACAGTTATAGATTATAACATTTGATGCTAGGTTGTTTTATTTTCATGGGTAGTTGAGTAAAATTATTTTGAGGAATCATTAATCTGAAAATAATTTGTGAGAGGATATTAGATAATGGTATCACCATGTGAACTACATAAATGTTACATGCTATTTGATTTAACTTCAGATCATTTAAATATGGTATTGGTTGAATTTATTTTCTCAACTTTATGATTGTGATCATGGTTGATTGAAAGAAAAATACAAATTCTAGTGAGTCTTATATCAAGATATATAGTTGAATCATTTTTTGAATGATAACATAACCCTAGGGTAGATTTTATAGATTTGAATAACTTATTCTCCTAGATTATCTTCTCTAAACCATTATGGATATATTACACTCAATAAAAATAAGACATAAAGCCTCAAGAATACTTATTGTATAAATATCTACTAGATTTTCACTAATATTTGATAATAATAGTTCTAAATCTATACTCATAACTCCATAAGCATTGAATCCTCCACATAATTCATATTTATCCAAGACACCCCTTAAAATGATTATTGATGTTATTTTTGCATCTAACACATAGAATATTCCATGAATTATCCAAACTAAAGATAGTTCTATATAATATAATCCATCTCTCATCCCAATCCAATTTTGAGAATAATTCAAAAACATGAATAATAAATTACATTCCCTACTAAAACCACACATTAATTTATAAATAAACTATAATGGATTATCTAATATAACCATTAACAATACCCTATACTACCACCTCACCTTACTATAAAGAAATAATCTTTACACAACTTATCTCTCAAACTGTAATATAAAACCACACTGACTAGACATGATCCAAAGTAAATTAAACTAAACAAAAATAAATAATGGGACCCAAAACTATGTGAATAGAAATGCTTCAGACTGACCCAATCCAAACTAAACTGATGTAACATTACCCAAATAAGCTAAACAATAATGGGATGAAATGGATCTAAATTAACACTTAACTAAAAAGAAACAAATTTACATTAAATAACTTGACATAAAAAAATCGTAATGAAGAAAACTAATAAAAATTGCAATATACCATGATGACCTAATTTAAAACTAAATAAAATAAATTGAAATGAATTGACTAGACCCTAAGAAAAATATATTATACCAAACCAACCTGACTAGGTTAAAAATAAATAAATATAACAAATAAACCCTTTGCACACTAAAACCTAACTAAACTAACAAATCATATCTATATAATAAACAAACTAACATGACCAATCCTACTACATTTGAATTGAAATGACTTGATCTGACCCAAGTAGACTTGATTAGACCTAAACTACACTAAATTTCATCAAACTAAACTAAAATAAAAATAATTGAACTAAATTATATCTAACTAAAATAAATTCTATAGTAATGATAAAAAATGAACTAAATTTAACAACCTTAAGTAAAACCCTAATAGGATTGCACTGAACTAAACTAAATAAAAAACCCAACCAAACTAAATTGACCAGAACTAAACTAATCATAAACAAACTAAACTGACCATAACTTATCCAAATCAAATAGAAAACATATTACCAAATATAATAAATGTCTAAAATTATCCTAACCCAACCAAGAAAACAAAAAACCCCAAATTACAGTAACCCAAAGCAAACCAAACAAAATCAAATGACTGGAACATAAAAAATTTGAATTGAAGAATTCCAAAGTGAAGAAAATTTAATTGAATTTATCTAAACAAAATTTCACCAATATAAATGATATATTATAGTTTTAAACTAAACCAACCCAAGAAAAAAACTAGAAATGAAAATATTTGAACTAAAAAATTCAAAATAACCCATACTGAATAGAACAAAGATGTACCAAATTGAACAGAACCATATCAAACAACACCAAACCAAACTAAATAGAATTGATTTGAACCAAAATAAATATAATTGATTAGAAAAGAAATAACCCAATTTGAATAAAAATATCCCAAATTGAAACAAATGAAATTGAACCAAACCATATTCAATTGAACTAAAGATACACAAGCCTAACCGAGTGGCTATACTATATAGAATATGGTTTCCTAGAAATAGTAAACTTTTATACAAGAATTTATAGAATAAGAATAAAATTATTTAAAAAGTGAGTTGAATAAGAGAAAAAATAAAAACATAAATTATAAACACAATTTTGGGTAGTAATATGTGTATTTAGTAGTCATTGATATAATGGAATTCAATATCATGATTTTATATTTATCATATTTAGTTATATATAATGTTTTTTTGGATTTTATATTATGATTCTCAAATATACAAGTGTGTCATTTATGGTTTCATATAATGTGAATAATTATTATTACATTAAATATATTTTCTATTTAAATCCAATCTTATTTCATTAATTTTAAGACATGGAATATAACATATTTTCTATAGAGTGGATAGAAGATGAATGTATGAAACCAATTAGATGTCAATAAATTTTAAAAACAAGTTTGATAGTTTTTTATATTTTTCATTTAATAATGACTAAGATAGTGTCCACATATTTGTTTTCAAATTATAGAAATGAAAAAAATTGAGTAGATATGAAGAAAAATGTTGAAATATAATAACAGTGGAATGAAATAGATTGGTGTCCCCCCATTGGTGTCTGTTGTGAGTATTTCATTTCAAATATATGTTTCAATAACATATACTTTCATGTGCATAATTTTTTTTTCAACTTTTAATTAGGATCCACAACCTAGGCATTAGTTATTCTTTGAACATCTTTGGAGATATTTATACTCCACTTGGCATACCCGATAACTCCTCATTCCTCTACCTGACATACCATCTACCACACCTTCTAATCCCAAAGTGTCCTTAAAGACACTAGGATTATTTAAGTCACCCATGTTTTCACTACCATTTTCATCTGGTCCAATTATCCTATCTTTCCATTATCTAATGATGATTCCTACTCCCTATCCATATTATAAATTTTCACAACTATTTATGCCTTCTTATTTTCCTTCTACTTTGTTCCCCCTGACCTTATATATTCTTTATTCTTCAACTCTTACTCCAACACATTATGAGCATGTGAAGCATACATTGGGATGCACTGCATTTGTATAGGTTTATGTTCCTTCAGATCATAGAAATCTAGTGACACCCACTAATCAGACTACTTTAGGTATATCTACAGAACCCTATTAAATATTTTTTGTAATGTCCGGAATTTTTTTTATTTCATATATTTTTTTAATATTATAGGGAAATTCTTTTGAGACCAGGCTCTGAGATACCGTGCAGTTCCGAGGCCCAGTGATCCCGAAACAAATGTTTGAATTTAATTAAATAATTAAATAATGTGCATGCATGGTTTTCCTGAAAAAGTGGAATAACTCTTGAATGGGTGCCCAGATCAGAAATCTAAGGGCACCGTTACATTCAGAGTAGTGATTTTACCTTAGGCCTGACCTAACATTGGATGGCGCAGGTCAGTGGTGAAATCTAGTTTTTGGATGTAACCGTAATAAAATACTTAATAAATATATTTTATTAAATCTTTCTGCAGTTAAATCTATTAATTATTTTAAATTAAAGATTTCACAGGGGATCATGGTTACATATCTCATAACCCTGAATTTCCCCTGGAGGCTCTGGAATGCTCTGGTGGAATCCCCCAACGCGGCGACGACGTTCTTGAAGAGTTTCACTGGAGACGATGAAGCGGCGACCAGATCTTCTCCAACGAATGCCGCGGATCTAGGTAGGATGTTTGATTTTGGGTTCCTTTCCCCATTCTTGATTTCCTATGATGAACGTGGAATAATCCACGAACATATTAGGCTAGAGATCCATCGTATTTGCGGGATGGGATTTTTTCAGGGATTTTGGGGATTGATTCTTGAAGGTTATGTTGGTTTCATTTTTTCTTTTAATGGTGACGAATGAAGATCAACTCAAACATCAATCGAGGTTCATCCCTCTAGATTTTGTGTTCCTTTATTCCCTGATTTATCGTGTTCATTATGTGCATTCTATGTGTTCTTCGCGGGATACAAAGATTGGTCGATTGAACCTTCAGTCTGTGGAGCAACGATCTGAAATTGTATATACAACCTTGTAATGATGCTATGGAGATGCGACGACGATGGAGGCGGATGATTTAGGACGGATCAGAAGTTATGGCTTCTCGGGTGTTTTCCTTCGGATGAATCAACGCTTGTTTTTTGAGAAAATTGAATGTCCGAAACACATGGATTCGATGTTAGGATGATGAAACGAACAAGGATCTTGAGTTTTTCAGTAAACGGACAAGAGAAACGAGATCTGGAGATCTGGCCGAGGCGCGAGGAGGAAGATGACGACTCTAGATAAATCTCGACTGCACGGCATGTGTTCGTCGGCAGACCACCTGGCGTGTACTCTGGGAGTACACGGACACGGGTTGGGTACATGGCCAAGGACACAGTGTGTATACCCTTCCCCAGCCAGACCCGGCAAGATACACGGGATACCCCGTGTACTAGTACACGGGCATGGAAAAAAGGACAGAGACCATATACGGGCACATGGCCAACATACACAGAGAAAACCCCAGGTGCTTGGACACGGCGTGTGATTCTTCTACACACCATGTAGTCTAGTTTTACACACCTAGACTAAGACACGGGCCGTTCTACACGGGCAGTACCCAGAGTCAAGGAACACGGCGTGTAACCCTACTACACGTCGTGTAACCTTATTTCATAGCTTGAGACATTTGTATTCCATGACTTGGGCTCACTTTCTTAGGGATTGTACCCTTGGTCTTTCCCCTGATGGTTTCTAGTATCATTTCCTACATACAAGAGTATGATCCCTTCAGTAGGACTTCCTGAATAGATTTTTTGGAAACCCCTCTATGAGACTCAGAGTCGGATCCACTATTCCTTCCTAGTACCCTAGGTAGAGCTATTGGTATCGACGTGACCTACTTTACTTGGGTGTCGATCCTCTACTTAGTAGGTTAGTTCAAACTTAGTTGTTGGAATCACACCATTGCTACTGTTTGTGATCCTCATCTGATGCATCAAGTATCTTTCTTCAGTACTCATGGAGTGAGTTCTCCCAGAATGAGTGCATCGTATCTCTCTTCAGACTTAGAAGTATGTTCTCCCTGTTACCTGCTTAGTGGAATCTTCGAGCTGGATCTTAGTGGTTGTTTCGCGATATTCAATCGTGTATGAGTATATCTGGATATTATTGTTATATGTTCTGTAAACATATACTATGTAGAGATGACTATATCATTCCTTTGTGGTATTTTCCCTTGTTGTATTCCTTTGTGGTTTCAGTGTGTCCTACTGGGTATTGTTATACTCACCCCTGCATGGGCTTCTCCTGCACGTGTCGTGTATTGTGCAAATGAGTGATCCTTTGACCGGATTCTAGGTGGACCAGGACCAGACAGTGATCAGTGAGATCAGGCAGGCCGAGGTGTGTTCCTACGGCTATGGATTGTCATCCCAGCACCTTTCTTCAAATGTTGGACTTTGTTACAGACTTTCTTTTGGAGGGATTGTACTTTTGGCCCGGGGTTTTACATTACTGTACTTTACATTATTTTTGTACTTTGTTGGTTGGGATTTTTTTAGTGTATGCATGCATTTCCCTTTTTAGTAGTTTTTACGTTTCATCTTTGTGGGCTTGGAGATGTGTGTGTGTGTAAAGTTTTATAGGAAATGCCTCCCATGTCAGTGATATGCCTATTCGGTTCTAGTCACCAGCCCTTGGCCTATTGGAGGCGGGCTTGGGGAGTTGCAGCACGGGACCCACTGGGACGGGTCTTGACAGAGTGGTATTAGAGGTGGTCGGTTCTGCCTTAGGACTGAGAGACTGTGAGCTGGTTTGGGGCAACATCGTTAAGTGTTCTGAGTTCGGATTTCAGGACAGGGACCCTAGTGTTGGTGCGGGCAGCCGACGTATCCATACACCAGGACTCTAATATCTTTATTTTCGACTTGAAACATGAGAACACTATTTGTAGGAAAAACTAATGGTATATGCATCATATAGGAATGGGTTATGGTTTCCATGTCCTTCTGTAGTCAAATCTCCTGATATACTCACTAACTGTGATACATCATGTTTCTTTACAGGATGCCTCTGTGACGTGCACCCATTATGATCCAACAGCTTGATCACTAGGATGACCCCCTCAGTGATGAAGCTTCGATACAGGGACCAGATCCCCCAGTTTTTCATTCGGGTGGTGTGCGAGCTATTCCACCACCTGTGGAGCAGTGTTTAGTGCCTTCTTTACTAGTAGAGGAGGAATGCAGGCTGAGCGCACTCCACGAGTTTCAGAGATAAATACCCCTTAGGTTTTGAGGTGAGCCTGATCTTCAGGCAGCAGAGGACTGGTATAAGGCAGTGGCCAGAGTCTTTCGTTTGGTCAGGACACCATTAGACCAGATGGTGATCCTGGTAGCGAGCCTTCTGCAGGGCTTGATAAGGTGGTGGTGGAGTTTGGTTATCCATACTCACGACGAGGTTCCCCTTCCAACATCATAGTTTGAGCATCTCTTCAGAGATGAGTTTTCACCGGTTACCCTAAGAGCAGTACATATACAAGAACTTCTTCAGCTCCAGTAGGGTGCCATGACGGTGGCTGACAATTCATCAAGGTTTACCGACCTCTCACGGTACTCGATGGATATGGTCAGGGATCAGTACTTTAGATCTCGGACTTTCGAGCAGGGCTTGCACAGGGACATCTGAGATAGCATCATCCCTGTGAGCATTCCTACTTATATTGGGGTGCTCAAATGGGCTTTGGTGGTCGCGAGATTTTTGGCAGAGCAGAGGCAGCCAACAGTTGTTAGTAGTGAGAGAGCAGGAGAAGAGACCTCGATAATATGGAGCAGACATCAGGGACCCAGTCATGGGAGACGTTTCCAGAGGAGATCCTAGGAGAGGTGATCTGTTGTATAGGGTTCACAGGGAGCATCCAGCCAGCCTTGAGAGAGGCGATGCTAGTCTTGTGATGGCATGGGATATCTCACTCGAGATTGTCTAACCCACTGTACTACTAACATGGGAGCAGTATATGGACCATCGAGGTCGTTGCAACATGTGTAGCAGACTGATCCGCGGGGCGGCGGGCATGGTAATGGAGATGGGAGAGTAGATGGAGGTGGTCGGCGTTTGGACCCTTTACCACCACCACCCCCAGGAGGTCCACCCCAGGTTTAGGGAGCTGGTGGACATAGGCACGGACAGCTGCAGGAAGCAGAGGCTTAAGACCCAGGTACTCCTGGAATGGTTAGTGGTGCAATCTGTGTCTTTTCTACTTTGGCTTCTGTACTGATAGACACAGGTTCTAGTCATTCTTTTCTTGTTGCTTATCTTTTTCGAGACCTTGAGATTCAAGTTGAGACCTTTAATTGACCCTTAATCTTAGAAACACCGACTGGAGAAGATTCAGAGATCACACACCTTTGCAGACAGTGTGACCTGACCCTTGGAGGTGAGAGTTTCGGTTGGAACCTCTTGGTCGTAGCGTCGAAGCATTACGATTTCATTCTTTGTATGGATTGGATATCCACATTTCATGCCCATATTGACTATTTTAGGCAAAGGGTGTGGTGTTTCTGCAGTGATGGAATGAGGTTCTCCTTCATCGGTGAAAAGGAGACCCAGGCAGCACAGGATGGGATCATGCATAGGAAGGTACAGCTGATTTCACAGCAGTTGGCTAGCATAGCCCTTAGCACAGCAGATGTTACAAGTTTCAAGTTTCTAGCTATAGTGGCTGAGTATGAGGATGTATTTCCGGAGGATGTCCCCGGACTACCTCCCCGTCAGGAGATAAATTTTTGTATTGAGTTGAAACCTGGGAAAACACCGATATCATCATCAGTATATCGGATGGCTCCTGAAGAGCATCGTGAGTTGAGAATGTAGCTGGAAGACTTTCAAAGTAAGGGCTTTGTGAGACCCAGTGTTTCACCCTGGGCGGTCCCAGTGTTGTTTTCCAAGAAGGAAGACAGGATCCTGAGGCTGTGTGTGGATTACTGGCACTTGAATCAGGTGACCGTGAAGAACCGGTATCCACTACTGAGGATCTATGACCTCATAGACCAGTTAAGAGGGGCACAATGGTTCTCGAAGGTTGATCTACGATCAGGTTATCACTAGTTGCGAGTACGGGATGAGGATGTAACGAAGATGGATTTTAGATGTCTCTACGTTCACAATGAGTACTTATTGATGCCCTTCGGCGTGATGAACACCCCAATAGTGTTAATGGGATTCATGAACCAGATCTTTCAGCCCTATCTAGATCGGTTTGTGGTGGTCTTCATCGATGATATCCTTGTGTACTATGCGTCCGAGGAGGAGAATGCGATGCACCTAAGGATGGTTCTGGACACACTCTGAGAGCACCAGTTGTACGGGAAACTCTCGAAGTTTCAATTCTGGATACAAGAGGTCCACTTTTTGGGACACTTTTTCTCAGTAGATGGTGTAGAAGTGGACCCAGCCAAGGTAGAGGCATTGTTAGCATGGGAGCCACCCCAAAGCGTGACGGAGGTGCAACGTTTACTTGGGTTGCCAGGATACTATCAGATATTCATTCCTAATTTCTCCAAGATTTCGTCACCCATGAAAGATTTCACCCGAAAGGGGCAGCCTTTCTTGCGGACCGAGAGATGCCAGTAGGTTTTCAGTAGTTGAGAAAGAGTCTGACGAGCGCCCCGATCTTGAGACTACCAGAAGAGGGTGTCGAGTACGTAGTGTTCTGCGATGCATCTGGAGATGGGATTGGTTGTGTCCTGATGCAGAGTCAAGTGGTGATTGCCTATGGCTCATGTCAGTTGAGGCCACATGAGTAGAACTAATCAACCCAGGATCTTGAGTTGGCTGTAGTAGTCTTCGCATTGAAGATGTGGCGGAACTACCTGATGGGTGAGCGGTTTATCATCTACTCTGATCACAATAGTCTAAGATATATCTTTTCTCAGAAGGATATGAATTTGAGACAGAGGTGGTGGCTTGATTTCCCCCAGTATTATGACTTTGTGATCATTTATACTACTGGGAAGGGGAACATTGTGGTAGATGCTCTCAGTAGGAAATCCAGTTTGCAGTTTCTGGATGAGGCAACGAGACAGTTGGACTCTTTACAGATATCTTTTGTGGATAGAGATGGGGGAGATTACCTTCAGTTGATGGTTGTTACCCCTCCACTCTTACATCTATTTAGGGAAGCACAACTCTAGGATGCTAGATATGAGACTCTATGTGCTCAGATATCCGCAGGTGATGCTGCCGCTGGATATTCAAATGGTGGAAATCACCTTGTTCTTTTCAAAGGGCGCACAGTAGTACCAATGACATTACGGGAGGATGTTCTTAGGGAGTTCCATACATCTCTTTTAGTGGTTCATCCAGGCATGGAAAATATGTACTAGGATCTCTGATTCCAGTTCTGGTGGCCAGGAATGAAGAAGAGTGTGGAAGATTTTGTTACTTGATGCCTTACATGTCAGCAAGTAAAGGATGAGCATCAGGTTCCAACAGGGTTGACTCATCCCCTTGAGGTGCTAGAGTGGAAGTGGTATGGGATATCTATGGACTTCGTGACAGGTTTACCACATACATCCAGGGTACATGATACCATCTGGGTGATCGTTGACTGACTCACCAAGTCGGCCCACTTTCTAGCCATTCGGGAGCAGAGTTCAGTAGAGAGCTTGGGACGGATCTACGTGCAGGATGTTGTTCGACTTCATGGAGTTCCATCAACAATCATCTGAGATCATGATGCTCGTTTCACATCCCATTTTTGGAAGGGATTGCAGGAAGCTTTTGGGCCTCAGTTGCGCTTGAGCACAACATTTCATCCTCAGACTGATGGTCAGACAAAGCAAACCATCCATGTTTTGGAGGATATGCTATGAGCTTGTATACTTGAATTCAGTCATGGATGGGAGGATCACCTACCACTGGTGGAATTTTATTATAACAACAATTATCATTCCACTATTGGTATGGCACCATTCGAGGCTTTGTACGGGCGACCTTGCAGGTCCCCACTTTTCTGGACTGACCCATGTGAGTCAGCAATCATGGGCCCAGAGATAGTGTGAGCTACTACAGAGAAGGTGCAGGTCATCCAGGAGTGGATGAAGACGTTACAGAGTCAGAAAAAGTCTTATGCTGACAGGAGATGGAGTCCCTTGGAGTTCAAGGGGAGACCATGTGTTCCTTCGGGTCTCACCTTGACGGGGATTGTAGAGACTTGGCCGAGGAAGCAGGCTATCTCCGAGGTTCATCGGGCCATTTGAAATTCTAAATAGAGTTGGCGAGGTGGCATACTTCTTGGATCTACCTCCTCAGATGGACTGGGTACACAACGTCTTCCATTTTTTGCAGCTACGGAGGTACGTGCATGATCCATCACACGTTATCGACTGGGGCGAGCTGGACATCAATGATGGAGTGACCTCTCCTGAGTACCCAGTGGATATCAAGGATCGGCAGGAGAAGATCCTTCGTCGGTGATCTATTCCCTTGGTGCGTGTCTGGTGGCAGCATGGGAATCTCCAGGAGAGCACGTGGGAGCGGAAGGCTCAGATTCGTGTGCAGTATCCACATATTTTTGAGTACCCTTTATTTTGGATTTTCACGGAAGTAAAGCCCTATGGTCGGGAGGATGTAATGTCCTAGATTGTTTTTTAATCCATATATTATTTTAATATTATATGGAAATTCTTTTGAGACCAGGCTCTGAGACGGGATGCAGTTCCGAGGCCCAGTGAGCCTAGAAAAAATGTTTGAATTTAATTAAATAATTAAATAATGAGTGCATATGGTTTTCCTAAAAAAGTGGAATAACTCCCGAAAGGGTCCTTAGATCAGAAATCTGAGGGCACCATTGTGTTCAGAGCAGCGATTTTACCTTAGGCAACACCTAACATCGGCTGGCACAGGTCGGTGGTGAAATCTAGTTTTTGGACGTAACCGTAATAAAATATTTAATAAAAATATTTTTTAAAATCTTTCTATAGAGAAATATCTTAATTATTTTCAATTAATGATTTCATAGGGGATCAGGGTTACAGATCTCATAACCCTAAATTTCCCCTGGAGGCTTTGGAAAGCTCTGGAGGAAACCCTCAACACGGTGACGACGTTCTTGACGAGTTTCGCCAGCGATGACGACGCAACGAATGGATCTTCACCAACGAACGTCGTAGATTTAGGTAGGATGTTTAATTTTGGTTTCATTTCCCTATTCTTGACTTCCTGTGACGGACGCGGACTAATCCATGAATAGATTAGCCCATGGATCTATCGTATTTGCGGGATGGACTTTTTGCAGGGATTTTGGGGATTGATTCTTGAAGTTTATTTTGGTTTCGTTTAGCCTTATGACGGTGAAGAACCACGATCGACACAAACATCGATCGAGGTTCATCCCTCTCGATTTTTTTCCTTTCTTTCCAGATTTCTCACTTTCTTTATGTGTGTTCTACGCATTCTTCACGGGGTACGAACAACGATCAATTGTTCCTTCGATCTGTGGAGCAACAATCTGAAATTGTTGATCCATCCTCGGAATGATTCTACGGAGCTGTGATGACAATGTCGGCAGACGATTCAGGATGGATCGGAAGTTATGGCTTCTCAGGTTTTTTCCTTTAGATGAATCAACTCTTGTTTTCTGAGCCGATTGAAGGTCCGAAACACCTAGATTCAGTGTTATGATGATGAAGAGAACAAGGATCTTGATTTTCACAGCAAACAGACAAGAGAAATGAGATCGGAAGATCCGGTCGAGGCGCGAGGAGGAAGTTGAGGATTCGGGATAAATACCGACTAAACATCATGTATTATGGGCTACATGACGTGTGTTTGTCGATGAACCACCTGGCGTGTAATCCGGGAGTACATGGACATGAGTTGGGTACACGGCCAAGGACACAGCGTGTATACCATTCCCCGGCCAGACTCGGCCAGATACAAGGGATATCCCGTGTATTGGTACACATGCATGGCGACACGGACAAAGACTGTGTACAGGTACATGGCTAGCGTACATGGAGTGGACCCCAGGTTCTTGGAAACAGTTTGTGATACTTCTACATATCGTGTAGTCTAGTTTTACACACCTGGACTAAGACATGGTCTGTTCTACATGGGCAGTACCCAGATTCAAGGAACACGGTGTGTAACCCTACTACACATCATGTAACCTATTTTTCATGGCTTGGGCCATTTGTCTTCTGTGACTTGGGAAAGCTTTCTTAGGGTCCTTACCCTTGGCCTTTCCCCTGAAGGTTTTTGGTATAATTTCCTATGTACAGGAGTATGTTTCCTTCAGTAGGAATTCCTAAATAGAGTTGTTGGAATCCCCTCTATGAGACTCATATCCAGGTCCTCTATTCCTTTCTAGTACCCTAGGTAGATTTCTTCGTATCGACGTGACCGACTTTACCCGGGCGACGATACTCTACTTAGCAGGTTAGTTCAGACTGAGTTGTTGGAATCACCCCATAGCTACTGGTTGTGATCCTCATATGACGCATCAAGTATATTTCTTCAGTACTCGTGGAGTGAGTTCTCCTGGAACGAGTGCATCATATCTCTCTTCAGACTTAGAATTTTGTTCTCCCTGTTACATGATTATTGGAATCTTCAAGCTGGATCTTAGTGCTGGTTTTGCGATAGTCGATCATGTATGAGTATATCTGGATATTCCTATTATATGTTCTGTAAACATATACAGTGTAGAGCTGACTGTATCATTCCTTTGTGGTATTTTCCATTGTTGTATTCCTTTGTGGTTTCGGGGTGTCCTACTGGATATTGTTATACTCACCCCTGCACGGGCTTTGCCCGGAAATGTCGTGTATTGTGCAGAAGATCAAGCCTTTGACAGGATTCTAGGTGGACCAGGACTGAACGGTGCTCAATGAGATCAGGCAGGATGAGGTGTGTACCTATGTCTATGTATTTTCATCCCAGTTCCTTTCTTTATAGGTTGGACTTTGTTTCATACTTTATTTTGGTGGGCTTCTACTTTTGGCACAAGATTTTACATTACTTTACTTTACTTTCCTATCGTACTCTGTTGTTTGGGATTTTTTAGTGTATGCGTGAATTTCCCTTTTTAGTAGTTTTTACTTTTTAGATTTGTGGGCTTGGAGATGTGTGTGTGTGTGTGTACGGGATTATAGGAAATTCCTCCCATGTCAGTGATATTCCTACTCGGTGCTAGTCACCGGCCCCTGGCCTATTGGAAGCCGGCTTGGGGAGTTGCGGCATGGGCCCCACTAGGATGGGTCGTGTCATTTTTACCATAATTTATTTTCCTGATAATATGTATTGATATAATATATTTTTTTAATAGATGGATCTTCTAAGATGCAGTGTGGACATACATTCTTGTGTGTGGTGTTGAACTACTGCACACAGATAATGGTGCAGTGCAAATAAAACAAACAAATGATTGTAAATATAGGGTGGGAATATAGGAGTTTTTTGGCGATGATATACAAATAATCTAATATAATTCTCATCAATCCACTCTCCTAGAAACACCTTATTAATGAATTAAATGATAATTCTTGGGTGAAAATATGGGTCAAAAACTAATTGGATTTAATTTTATATTATTATTGAATTTATATGAATTAATATTTTACTTCCAGCTTTATTTTAGTTATCTCGATGGTGATGCTATGAGGATAGAATGACTCATGGAACTATGGGATCTATAGAAAGCATATAAGAATGAGTTGTATAGTAGCTATAATTCAAGAGTTGGTGTGAATATAGAGGCCACACATGTCATGAAAGATTGTCCAGTAGAATATTATTAGGAAATGTTTTCTCATTGAATAAGTATTGAGTATAAGTTATTGAAACAATTTGAGGTTTTTGAATGAAAATAACTATGATTTTCAATAATATTTTGTTTTGTTTTATTGAAAATTATTTTTAAGGAACTCTCAATAATAAATAAGAAAATAATGATACTATGAAATACCACCACACTTTGTAGGAGACTATGATGACATGCCATGAGAGGAAGCAGGTACTACACTCATTTAATAT
Source organism: Viscum album (assembly GCA_963277665.1). Lineage (NCBI taxonomy): Eukaryota > Viridiplantae > Streptophyta > Magnoliopsida > Santalales > Viscaceae > Viscum > Viscum album. The sequence goes on from OY728134.1 coordinate 445,850,766, forward strand.
TGTAAGGGGTCTGTATTTCTAATCAATGTTCACTATTGAAAATTGTTATTATGGTTTTGTTACACGTAGATTAAATTCTATCCATTATATTACATGTCCAGAAAATAAATTGTAAATGGACTAATTCATCTACCATATTTTTTCATTTCATCATCATTTATAATTAATATCCATTTTATTTTAAATATTAAATTATTTATTAATTACCTATTTTACATAATAATTTTCTATAGTCAATGTCATTGTAGTGGGAGGTTTTCATTGATGAAGGAGATGTGCCTCGAGACAAATTATTTTTCTCAATCAGAAATAAAAAAGATGGAAGCGTGGTAAACGAACTGATAGAGTAGCATATTTTATGTTTTACATTTCTCATTTCAAATTTTAATATCGATTTTATTACTTAATAGTTCATTTATATTTGTAATAGTGTGATTGTATGGCCCTTGATGAGGATGAGGCTAACAAATTTGGGACAAATGATAACTTACATCGGATTTTGGGAGATGAGCAACATGGTAGAATATGATGTCAGCCATAGAAGAGTATTTTCCAAATGATGTATTGGCCCACTTTATGTGCCAGATTTTAAAGCACCGAGTTGGAAAAATCTAATGTATGGGTAGAACCATTTCATCCTAAGGTAGAAAAGGATGAAAAAATTGTCACATAGGAGTGTGAACGGAATTAAACAGTGAATGATTAATTTATAAAATTTATGGAGGTTTTATGTCTATTACTTCCATGAGATACAACTGAGAATTGTGATGCATATATGTTGAGGATGTGTATGTTATACAGTATATCAGGTAGTAGTCCTAGTGGTGGTTTGGATGATTATTTTCCTTTTGATAGTGAGGATGACAATTAGAAATAGGGAAAAAATGATGGCAAGGAAGAAGGGGAGAACAAGGATGAGGATGTGGCTGAGGATGAGTTTGAGGATGAAGGTGAGGATGATGATGATGATAGTTATGGTTATGAGGGACAGATTGATCCTTTAAATTTTGAGTAATATTTATGACACCTGATGTTTGTTTATTTGTTCTGAATGAATATATTTGGTTTTTTGTATGTGTCTTTTCACTGGTTGAATGCATTAATTGATGTCTTATGTTATAATTATTGATATATTGGTTGGTAATTTCTTTTTTCCAGAAATTGATTAAGGTAGGGTGGTGGTGCGTCTTATCATGGCTATTTGAGTAGGTTCTATTTGTTTGTTTCAGATTGTTTTTTGTTTGTAGGTTTTGTAGGTTCTGTGGGTAGGATGGGGGTGCTGTAGCCTAGGAATTGGTGGGGGTATATATCAACGTTTTGAGTTCTAGATCCATTATATCATCTAAGAAGAATCATTTCCATTTTTTCTGGATATAAAATACTAACCTTGATTTTTTTATTGTAGTATTCTTCTAGATTCATTAAAAAATGGTTAGTACTTTTACTTTTGGATCATAGTAAGTAATTTTTATATTCTATTTTAGTTTTAGTTATCCTTACTTTAAATATATATTTCTTGGATATATGTAATATTTTTTAGAATTTGAATAATGATGGGTTTGTTGTGTCCATTTAAAGATGGTATTTTATACTATTTCCTACCATGGAAAAGCGTGATGTTTTAAAGAAAATAAATTATGTTTTTATTTTTAAAATGGAATGATGGTGGGGAAATTTATTTTAACAATAATATTATTTTAATTGAAAAAAATTGCTTTTAAAAGTGCTGGTTTTTTAATGGAATTGTAAAGTTATTTTAAAATGAAATTCAGTTTTTATTTGAAACTTAATTATAATTTCTCGTATTATTTTTTATAATTTATTAATTTAATAACGTAGGGTATTTAATTTTAATTTAGGGATTTATTCCTATAACCAATCGATTATAATGGTATTTTTGTGAAAAATGGGGTATTTCTTCAGAAATTAGATGTTGTGTGATTTTTGAAAGAAAGAATTGTTTTTTATAAATTATATAACATGTGAATTTTTTTGATAAAATTTAACTTTGAGGCTGGTTAAGCACTGGTATACCCTAGTACATTATAATTATTCGGATCACCTTAGCTATTGTTCAAATTTGTTTGTGGTTTTTAGGGAATCATAAATTTGTGCATACTTATTTTGGTTTGATACCTTATGGTCATTAGTGATTTCTGTTATTTTTATGAGTTATGTGTTAGAATCATAAAGCATGGTTGGGATGTTAATTAGTGTAATAGTAAAGGATATAATACTTCTATTATATTTGGTGTTTTGTATAAAATTTATAAATATGTACTAGAAGTTAGGTGTATGATTGAGATGTGGTTTGAGCCATGTGTAGATGATATGATCAAGGTTTGGTCATTTGGGGTATGTTAGTTGAATTAGTTTCCTAGTGGTTAATCATGATTAATTGAGCTTTCATATAAAACTAAGTTATCTTGTGTCTTTCTCCAATGATGATGAAATTTACATCTCATTATGTGTGGGAGATCCAATGTGGTTACTTCATCTATGGTATGATATGATATCATGTGTATAATGGTTGTGTTCATGACTCATTCCATTAATTCTAGAGAGACTATCATTTTTATTCAAGACTAAGTAATGGAACTATGATATGGTTTATCTTGGTGGTTGGGATGGGTGTCTAAGAAATATTTTCTCTAATAGATTATAAAACTAGAACATTTTAAATCTAGAAAAATATTATTCTCTCTTGTGAGGGAAATTGGATTCATATTCATTACTCAAAGAAAACAACACATTTATCTCTATCATATCATATTATCATTCCAAAATACATTTGGTATCCAAGTGACAAATTTTTAATCAATTATTATCACTCATCCTAAATAACAACCATGCTTCTGATGTGTGACCCTCAAAACATAATAATTCAATAATATCAATATATCATATTTCCCCAAAGGCACTCTACTATACTTTAAATACTCAAAAACTATTATCAAACAACCCTTGATCTTATAGTACTCCCCATTATAAAAGTGAAATAAGGTATCATATAACTTACATTCCATTTAATTTCAAATACAATAAAAATATTCTTGATAAAAATATTTTTGGACAAATCATATTTCTATTTTAAAATCATCAATCAAATCAATTTTCAAAAAATCAATTTTCACAAAATAAATTTTTTCATAGTAAACATGTTTCACAATTTAATTTCAACAAAATGGTTTTCCTAACATCACTTTACAAGAGAGTACCTTTAAAAAAACTATCACTTTCAAACCCATATCCCAATGAGAATATAAAGTTGTACAACCTTTTCCCATAATTAATGTTTGAAGTAGGAATCTATTTCATACTTTTGAAAACCTTAGATCCCCTATAGGGAAACTTACATACTAGAAAATTATAAAATGGAATTAATAACCAACATAAAGAGGAAAAAAATTTAGAACTATCCTATCAATACATTACCAATAAAGAAAAGGTAGAATGACTAAGTACCCAAATCATAATAAGTTCCATAATTAAAAATAAACAGTGATTTAGAAGTGGTTTATTATAACGAACCAATATTTGTTCAATGTTAATATCCTCTTATAATTATTCCTTATAGTATAATCACATTAGTAAGCACAATGACATATAATTATACTAAATACTATGTGATCATTAAACATACTTTTTCCACTTCTATGTTTTAAATTTCAAAAATCTAACATACACAGTTGCGTTCAGGGTTATTTTTTGAGTATAATAAAACAAACATAAATTTTGATCAATAGTAGCATGCCCTTATGAATAGTAATGTTACCCTTATGAATATTGACATACCCCTATTAATATTAATCTCACCTATGATAGTATATATGCAATATTTAAGTAAAAGTATGATGTGCCTATGTTTTGAAATAAGTAAATAAATGTTTTAAAAACTGTTTTTTTAAAGAAAATAGTGATTTTAATTAAAAATTAAATTAATCATATCTAGAAAATTATTTTTAAAAAATGGAATTAATTTTCGGATTCTACATGTCAAAAAATGGTTAGGGTGAATTTTTGGTTTTTTTTCTAAAATACATGAATTTGTTTGGGAATAGTAAAATACGCCAATTCACGATAAATGCTAAATACATAAATTATTATTTCATAAGCTCATGCATGGAGGTTTTAAGGACATTATATAGAAATCACATGAACACATTACTATTATTGTTCATGGAATCATCACTATTTCTTATCTTTTGGAGAAATAATAAATTAATCAATTTAATATTGAGAAATCCCCTCTCCCTCCACTATAAATACCACCTTTCACACCCTAATTTACCCACACCTTCAAGCTTCACGCCTTGTCTAAAATCTACCCGAAAACATTACCTATACTCTCCCCCATGTCGAAGAGCATCTGTTCTCATCAAAAGACCAATCCAAGGTGCCTTGAGGAGGATCTCAAGAGGATAACTCAAAAGGTAATTCCCCTCTCTCATTCCCTTTAATTTCCATTCAATTTTAAGTTCTTTTATTAATATCTCACTAATTATACCCATAAACATGCTATTTTAACTCCATTATATCACATATACTATAATTTTATGATACTAATGGGATAATATATCATAAAAACTCTTATCCTCTTCTTTTTATTTTTGAAAAGGAAATGTTGTTTGTGAGGTGTTAATTTATAACCTTCAAGAACAACATATTTTATTTTTTCCTTTACCACCTTCAGATATGGTAATGAAACTATTTTTATGGTTGCACCATATTATATTATATGTATTGTATCCTATTTTATGTTCTTTAATAACTTATGTACATATTACTAAATGATTAAACAAAACAAGTTCGTTATGGTCGAAAAATCACCTGAATTAACCCAAAGATCATCCTTTAATTTTAAATAATGATTCATCCACATGGTATATAACATAATTCATTATTAGATCATTTAAACTCCTATAATATCATTAATAACATGTAATATCAGTTCTGTATGGTTACCCATGTTCTACATGAACTTCCATTTATGAATACAAGTGAACTGTTCAAGAAAACAAAAAAAAATGAGCATTCCTGAACAATGGATTTAAACCCTATAACTCATCCAAATACCCATAAAATTACCTAATAAAACCATAGTGAAATATATTCATTCACACAAGGTTACAGAAATTTTAATTAATGAATATAATTTTGTTATACAGGACTTTAAAGTAAATAAAGCATTCAGATACAAGGTAAGTGGAAATTCTCGAACCCAACTTTCATTCTTCAGGTTCTCCCAATTTCACTCATTTTTTTTGTATGGTCACTCCTTAAAAATAATTTCTTCAGAATTATCATACCTTTTTTGGATATAAATTTTTTCCACTGTATTATATGTAAAACAAATGTTTTTCAAAATAACTCTTCTTTCAAAAACACACATTTTATTTCTCACTCAAGGTTAATGGTTATTGTATCAAGTATGTTATTCCCACTTTATTTTGGGAACCCAATTTTTTTGAATGTGTTCTTATGAGATGAAACCCATTCCTTTCCATGGGTTAGTTATGTTCATTATTTATATATTTTGTATGTGGCATGCATGATAATGATAATGTTATGATGTGAAGAGTATGCCCAAAATTATATAGTGCAATTTGAATGTTATAATGTGATAGGTGTGCCAAGAATTATACAGCGCTCGAATGCATTGTGTAAAGTGGTGAATGTCATGAGTTAAAGTGAAATTATTTTTGAACAAGATGGTATATTTTTTCACAATTATGTGTGTTAGTTAACCACTAAGACATGGTATTTCATTTTTTATGCATTGCCACATTTCAAGTCTTTTATTAATGATTCCTCTCATGTTCATGATCCTTTGTCGATGTTATGATTATGCTCACCCATTGTTATATTTTTCATATATATCCTCTTTTTGGGCTTTTAGCTCGCCCCTTTTTGATTTATATCCTCAGGTGACTATATGTAATGAGGGGATGTAGAGATCCAATAAGAAGATATAGGAGAAGGAATTAAATAAATGTTTATGCTTAATATTTTAAATGTAATGTTTGGTCCTAGTTTTCCCAAGACACTAAACCTATAGATCCTCATAGTGTAATACTATTATGTTGTTTATATTTATAATTATGTAATACTAATGTAAGAAAAGGTAGGGTCTCTATAGTTGGTATCATAGGCAAGGTTTAGTACGTTTGAGAATTAGGATTAGTGAACCCTAGAGAAAATGTCTAGTATGAGACTAAGTACAAATATTCACTCAAGAATAATTACATAGGGATCCCATAAGTCATGATTTTAGTGTAATATTTACAATTGAATAAGTTATTTATTCATGAATTGTTTTATTATTTTTTATTCTAACATTTTCTATTTTATAGAATGGTGGGAACCAGTAGAAACCAGGACAACAACTCATGTGAGGGTCAATGTGACAATTTCCTAAATTACATCCCCAATGATTTGGTAGATGGAGTTCAAAACTTCATGGTAATGCTAACCCAAATATATCAGGTTATGAATAATAACCAGAATAATGGGGAATGTTCTCCTTTACCTAAGAGGGAGCAACTGGCTATTGATCATTTTATGCGGCAATGACCACCGATGTATAGTTGGTCTTGTGATCCACTAGTTGCAGAAAAGTGGGTCAAATCCATGGAGAAGATATTTTATATGCTTCCCTGTCCTGAGACAGAGAATGTGACACTATATGTTTATCATCTAGATGGATAGGTCAATCAATGATGGGATTTGATTAATAACACCAATCCAAGTGATGAAATTGAAGATATAGAATGGGAAGACTTTAAGATAATGTTTCTTAACCAGCATTTCCCAATAACTGTTTGCACGAATATGGAGAGAGAATTCATAAAGCTCAAAAAAATGAAGTAGAATATTTCACATCTTACATAGCGAGTTTCACAATGCTTTAAAGGAATGCTTCGGGTTTTGTTATCAACAATGATAGAAAAATGGATAGATAATTTAGTGGATTAAAACCACACCTCTAAAAGTCTCTTGCAATTAGAGACATTGGAGGTTATAAAGAAGTTGTTCAATGTGCTCTCAATGTGGAGATAGAGTTTGGAGAATGGTCCCCTGACTATGGTGATAAGAAATGAAAGAAGGAGTTTCAAGCTGGAGGATCTAATGTTAAAGGTAGAAAAGAAAACTCAATGACCCACATGCCAAAAATGTGGGAAGTTTTATCATGGGAACTACCTAAAAGGGATGGGTAAATTCTTTAAGTGTAGGAAAGAAGGACACCATGCTCTAGAGTGTCAAAAAGACATGATAATGAATTATAATGTTGTGGAAGAAATGAGAGAACCACCCATGGTAAAATTCTCTAATTGTAGGGATCAAGGTCACTATGTAAGCCAGTGCACTAAACCTCAAGTCCTTGAGGGTAATGAGCGTCGGTAGCCACCAACATCAAAGGAACAAGTAAAGGCTTGTTCCATCACTATTGTGGAAGTGGAGCAAGATAATTAAGTCATACAATGTACACTTCCTATTCACTCAATAATAGAAACAGTCTTATTTGATTCTAGTTGTACACATTCCTTTATATCTTGAATGTTTTCTAGAACTTTAGAATTGATGCCACGAAACATTGAAGTAGATATATCTATAAAAACACCAAGTTGTGTCTTCATTGAAACCCAAGTGTTTGACTCTTCTCATGTTGGCGTATATGGGATGATTCTTCCAGCGAATCTTGTAATACTTTCCATGGTGTAATTTTACGCTATAATGGGAATGGATTGGCACTCATTATATAGAGCATGTATCAAATGTATAGAAAAGAAAATATCTTTTCATATTCTAAACCATCCCATGCTCCTCTAAAAATTCAAGGAAGATCGTGAATCTCCTTTGAAAAAATACTTCAAATGTGTGGGTGTTTATTACCTATGAAGAAGCATACCTCGCCCAAATGGTTGAGTCAAAAGAAAGTGTCAACCAAGAGGAAACTCCCATAATGAGGGAATATAGTGATGTATTTCGTGAAGAGTTACCCGGACTTCCCTCATATTTTGAGGTATAGATATCAATAGAACTCATACCCAAAGATATGTCTATCTCAATGTCTCCATATAGAATGGATCCTATCAAACTGGAAGAGTTAAAGAAGTAGCTGTAAGAGAATTTTGACAAAGTTTTCATATTCCCTAGTGCATCACCATGGGGTGCGACAGTGCTCTTTGTAATGAATATGGATAGAACAATGTAGTTGTGTATCGATTATCAAGAACTCAACAAGATCACCATAAAGAAAAAGTACCTTCTTCCAAGGATAGATGAATTGTTCAATCAGTTAAGAGGAGATTGATACTTCTCAAAGGTGTATCTTCGTTTTGGATATCATTAGTTAAAGGTGAAGAAGGAAGATATTTAGAATACTTCCTTCTGTGCAAGGTATGGGCACTATGAGTTTATGGTGATTCCCTTTGGACTTACTAATTCCCCTGAAATCTTCATGGATTTGATTAATAGAGTCTTTATGCATTACCATGATAAATTTGTGGTTGTGTTTATCATTGATATTCACATATATTTTAAGAGAAAGGAGGAACATGAAGAACAACTAACACTTGTGTTGGTGACATTGAGAAAGGAGAAGTTATAAGGAAAGTTCAAAAAGTGTGAATTTTGGATGAATAAAGTCATGTTCTTGGGAAATGTGATCACAAGTGAGGTAATTTCTATGGACCCTTCAAAAATCAAGTGATTAAGGAATGGAACAGGACCTCTAGTGTCACAGAAATCCATTGTTTTCTTAGATTAGCTAGGTATTGCCGACGTTTTGTGATAAATTTCTCATGATTGTAAATCCCAATAACTTAGTTAATAAAGAAAGGGGTAACGTATGTCGGGACTAAATAATGCGAGGGAAGATTTAAGGAGCTAAAGATAAGGCTGATCATTGCACCTATACTCACACTACGGAAAAGTGGAGGAAGTTTTACGATATACAGTGATTCTTCAAAGAAAGCATTGGGTTGTATACTCATGTAAAATGATAATGTGATATCCTACGCCTCATGATAGTTGAATATCCATGATAAGAACTACCCGACGCATGATCTAGAGTTGGTAGCTGTGATTTTTTCCTTTAAAATATGGTGGCACTACCTTTATAGTGAGAAGTGTGACATATACACCGTCCACAAGAGCCTAAAGTGTATATTCACACAAAAGGAGCTCAACATGAATCAAAGGAGATGGTTAGATCTAATCAAAGATTATGATTTCTCTATTAACTATCATCCTGTAAAGCTGAACAAGGTAGCTAATGCTCTAAGCAGAAAATAACCTACTACTCTATCCATGTTACGGATTGAGAAAGACCATATCTTCTTCGATATTCAAAGGATATATTTGGAAATCATAAGGGAAGGGGATACATCATACCTTGCCCAAATGATTGCACAACTATAAATCCTAGAGATGGTTAATGAGGAACAGAGGGATGATCTAGAGTTACAAAAGAAGGTTAATGTAGTAAAGGAAGGGAAGTTGCATGAGTTATATATCGACCATGAAAGTGTGATTCAGTTTGGAACACGTCTTTGTGTGCCTTCATCACCCGAGATAAATAATGAGATATTGGACAATGCACATCGCTTAACATTCTCTATCCATCCTGGTAGCACAAAAATGTATCAAGATCTCCGTGAACACTTTTTTTAGGATAACATGAAAAAGGAGATTGTGAAATATATCTCATGGTTCATGGTATATCAGAAAGTTAAAGCAGAGCAACAAAAGTCCAAAGGGTTGATGAAGCCATTGCATATACCTGTGCAGAAATGGGAGAATCTCACTGTGGAATTTTTCACGAGTCTCTCGAATACATCGAAGGGAAATATTGTGATATGGGTTTTGGTTGACCAAATCACCATGAATGCCAATTTTATCGCTATTTAGGAAGATTTATCGCTTGAAAAACATTCAAGGATATATGTGAAAGAAGTGGTGATATTTCATGGTGTTCCACTCTCGATTGTCTCTGATCATGATCCAAGATTCACATCTAAATTCTGGAGAAGTCTTCAACATTCTTTGATTACTAAGTCAAATTTCTACACGGCCTATCACCCCCAAACTGATGGTCAATCTGAAAGGACTTTTCAAACACTTGTAGACATGCTAAGAGCCTACTATTTAGAATTCAAAGGTGGATGGGATCTTCATCTCCCATTGGATGAGTTATCATACAATAATAGCTTTCACTCGTGTATTCAGATGGCTTCATATGAATCTCTGTATAGAAAGAGATGTTGAACTCCAACCTGTTGGGATGATGTTGGAGAAAGAAAGCTACTTGGTCCTAACCTTGTGCAGAAGATGACAGAGAAGGTTCAGGTCATCTAGAAACCCCTCAAATCATCTCAGAGTTGGAAAAATAGCTGTACTAACAACTGTCAAATGGACTTGGAGTTTTCCATTGGAGATAAAGTCTTCCTATGAATATCACCATGGAAGAGTGTCATGCAGTTTGGAAGGAAAGGGAAGCTAAGCCTAATGTACATTGGACCCTTTGATATCCTTAACCACATAGAATTCTTGGCCTATCGACTTTCACTTCCACCGCATATGGCTCAAGTTCATGATGTGTTTCACATATCACTCCTAAGGATGTACATACCAAATCCCTCACATGTACTAAACTCATAGGTGGTACAACTGGAAGATGATCTCTCTTATGAGATGCATTCAGTGAAGATTCTGGAACAGAGAGATAAGTTTCTATGAAACAAGACAAACCACCTTGTCAAAGTGTTCTAGAGGAACCATAAGTTTTTAGACGCTACTTGGGAACCAGAGGAGGTGATGAAATAGAAGTACCCTCACCTATTTATGTAAGAAAAATTTTTGAGGGAAAAATTTCATAAAGGGGGGGGGGAGAATATATCGACCCAATATTTTTTCAATGTTAATCACTTCTTATAAATATTCCTTATAGTATAATCACATAAGGAATAACAATTAAATATCAAGATACTAAATTCTATGTGATCATTAAACATAATTTTTTTCTCCTCTATGTTTTGAATTTCGAAAATCTGACATCCATAGTTGCGTTTCGGGTGACTTTTGGTGTCTAATAGATCAAACATAAACTTTGGTAAATAGTAACATACCTTTATGAATAGTAATATTACCCTTATGAATAGTGACATACTCTTATGAATAATAACTCACCTATGATAGTATTTATATAGGATTTAAGTAAAAGTATGATGTACCTATGTTTTGAAATAAGTGAATAAATGTTTTAAAAATAATATTTTTCATGTAAATTATGATTTTAATTAAAAATTAAATTAATCGTATTTATAAAATTATTTTTTAAAATTGAAATTCATTTTTTTATGCTAATGGTCGAAAATGGTTAGGGTGAATTTTGGGGTTTTTCTGAAATACATGAATTTCTGGTGAATAGTAAAATATGATAATTCAAGATTAATGCTAAATACAAAAAATTATGATATCATAAGATGATGTAGGCCTGATGTAAGGCCATTATCTCGAAATTACATGCACACATTACTATTATTGGTCATGGAATCATCACTGCTACTTGTCCTATGGAGAAATAATAAATTAATGAATTTAATATTGAGAAATCCCATATCGCTCCACTAAAAATGCCACCCTTCACAACCTCATTTCCCCACACCTCTCAAGCTTCAATCCTTGTCTAAAATATACCAAAAAATATTCTCTATCAACAACCCCAAGTCCAAGAGCTTATGGTCTCATAAAAAGACCAATCCAAGGTGTCATGAGGAAGATCTCAAGAGGATAACTCAAGAGGTAATTCCTCTCTCTCTCTTCCTTTAATTTCCTTTCAATTTCATGTTCTTTTATTAATTTATCCCCAATTATCCTCATAAAATGGTATTTTAACTCCAATATCTCACATATAATGTAATTTTATGATACTAATGGTATAATATATCCTCCAACATATTCTCCTCTTCATTTTATTTTAGAAAAGAAAACGTTGTTTGTGAGGTGTTAATTTATCACCTTCAAGAACGACATATTTTCTTTTTTCCTTTACCACCTTTATATCTGGTCATGAAACTATTTTAATGGTTGAAACAGATTGTATTATATGTATTATATCCTATTTCATGTTCTGTAACTAACTTATGTAAATATTACTAAGTGATTAAACAAAACAAGTATGTTATGGTCGAAAAATATCTCGAATTAACCCTTACTATCATCATTACATTTTAACTAATGATTCATCTACATGGTATATAACATAATTCATGAAAAGAAAATTTAAATTCTGGTTATATCATTAATAACATGTAATATCAGTTCTTAATGTTTACCCAGGTTCTACATGAGCATCCATTTAGGAATACAAGTGAACTGTTCAAGAAAACCATAAAAATGAACATTCCTAAACAATGGATTTAAACACTATAACTCATCCAAAGGCACATCAAATAACCTAATGAAATGATAATTAACCATATTCATATAACCAAGGTTCTATAATTGTTAATTAATGAATATAATGTGGTTACATAGGACTTTAAAGTGAAGAAATCATTTATACACAAGGTAAGGGGAAATTCTTGGACACAACATTCATTCTTCGGGTTCTCACCCTTTCACTCGATATTTGGTATAGAAGCTCCTTAAAAATAATTTTTTCATCATTATATTAACTTTTCTGTGATATACATGGTTTTCATTGGAGTTTATTTCAAACAAATGTTTTCTAAAAGAACTCTTCTTTCAAAAAAACACCTTTTATTTCTCACTCAAGGTTAATGGTTATTGTACCAAGTATGTTATTCCCACTTTCTTTTGGGAACCCAAATTTATTTAATGTTTTCTTATGATATAAAACTCATTCCTTTACATGGGTTAGTTATGTTCATTTTTTATATATGTTTTATGTGGAATGAATGATAATGATAGTGTTATGATGTGATGGGTGCACCTTGAAATATATAGCGCTATTTGAATGTTATAATGTGACGGGTGTGCTCGGAATTATAAACCACACCAATTAATTTGTTAATGTGATGAATATCATGAGATAAAGTAAAATGATGTGTGAAAAAAGGCCCATGGGGTGTCAGTCGAGTGGTACCCGCTGGTTGAACCCCTCGCTCTCCATGGGAACTGGGGCAGGATCGAGTCCCACCAGGCTCGAACACTGTTCGTATTATGAATAGGGCGATTCAAAGCCATTTTTTAGCTGCGGAAAGTGGAGCACACTTGGGCTGGTGGGGCCCCCCCTCTGGGAGTCAGTGTTAGCAACACACGTTTTTCCAACGAGCTCGTACCCGAGTGGTAAGGGCTCCTGCTTAGCATCCAAGAGACTCGGGTTCAAAACCAGGTGGAGGAAAATTTCTGGGGGGGACTGTAGCAGTACTGTAGCAGCCACTATAGCAGTTACAATAGCAGTTACTATTCAGTACTGTAGTAGCTGGAACTATTCGCCTGATTTGGGCCTTCGGGCCCCCGGTTTGGGCCTACGGGTCTCCAGGGCCTTTGGGTCATCAAAGGCCTTCAGGCCATAGGGCCTTCGGGTCACGTAGACCATGGAGTAGCCCAGTTCACATAAAAAATGCCCCAGAAGAGGATCAGAGTAGCAGGAATAGTAGCCACCAGATGCAGAGCAAACCAGATTGAAAGAATGAGAGGGTATGGCAGCCGCCATCAGGGACAAGGCACCGTGCAGCTTTGTACGAGGCAATGCTAGCTGATCACCAATGCAAGGTGGGGATCTAAGGCGATCAATGATGCAAGATTCTAGGGAGGGGCAGTTCTAGTGGGAAGGGCCTACGGGTCTTGTATGGGCATGGTATGCCTCTTGACCTTTTGGTCATGTATTGCGGGTCATGTCGGTCTTTGTGCCTTGGGCCTACGGGTCATGTACGGGTTCCCCTTCAACCCTTAAAAGGGGGATTATCTATAATAAAATAAAAAGAAGGCCTTCGGGCCATTCAGAAGATGTGTGAAAAAGATGCTATATTTTTTCAATAGTATGTGTGGTAGTTAACCACTAAGACATGATGTTTCATTTTTTATGCATTTCCAAATTTCAAGTCTTTTATTAATGATTCCTCTCATTTCCATGATCCCTTTCCAATGTTATGATTATGATCACCCATTTTTATATTGTTCATATTTATCATATTACTAGTATTTTATCTCACCCCAGTTTGATATATATCTTCAGGTTACTACATGTACTAAGGAGAGTTCAATAGCCAATAAGAAGCTAGAGAAGAAGTAATTAAATAAATGTTTATGCTTGATGTTTAAAATGTAATGTTTGTTTTTAGTTTTCCCAAGAAACTAAACATCTAGATCCTCATGGTGTAATACTATTATGTTGTTTATCTTTATAATGATTTAATAGTAATGTAAGAAAAGATAGGGTCACTATATTTTTTGAGCAATAGAATATTAAGAGAGACACTAAATAAGAAATAGGGAAGCATTCATAGGTATAAAATATATTTAACAAAGAAATAATACAATGAGAAATAGATAACATGCTCAACCAGAAAGCATAAATAGATAATAAATAACAAAATTAAAATCAAATATGTGTTAGTGTAACATTAATTGATAAGATAAAACCTTATAGATGGGAGTTGATCCCTCCAACTCATGATAGCACTCTGGATTTTGGCACAACCCCTGCTGGACATGATGTTGGACAACAGGGTTGTGTGAGGGTGGACAGGTCTTGTGATGAAGAAAAGAGTCCAATTGAATGTGTTTCTAGCAGGAAAACTCAAATGGAGAATGTGCAGATGATTTCGAGACCCTCTTTCTGTGACATTGTTAAGAATAGGAATAAAGAGATGCAGAGAAAGGAGATAAATGGGAAAACACAAGGCAGGAGAACATCACGGAGGGACTACACGGATCTTCCCAAGCCAATGGAAACAAGATATTCCTATAGGAATGGTGGAGGAAAGTATCATAACTTGGAAATAATAAATGGTGGAAAGCGAACTTATAAGGAGAAACTAACCAGGGAACAACTTGTCCGCAGGAAGCAGCACATTGAACTCTTCAAGAAATACGAGTCTTCAGAATGGGAATCAGATACACCGGATGATGAGGGATCTGATTATGGGGATGGGGATGGGAATGGGTTTGAGGTGATGTAGTTGCTTATATTTGTTTCTCTGTCTTACACTTTACTTTCTTTTTATAATTAATTTTGGGGATCAGACTTTCTTCTGATCTGAACCTTCCTGGTAATTATCATCTGTTATCAAAGTAAATATAAATGGATAGAAAAATATTACAAAGTAGTTACATGACATGTGCTTATAATAAAAAAATTCCCCAAAACCCATGAAATGTTTAAAAATAGATAGAATAGAACAGAAATGAACTATACATAAAAATGAAAACCAAATGTGTCCTTAGTGTAAAATAGGGTAGGATCCATATGTGAAATATCTATGAATATTGTAGTAGAAATCCCATATAAAGCCCAAGTGCATCAACTCCGCACATCTATTAAGAACTCTAAGAGACTCAACCTGATCTAAAAACAGAATGAGGGTCTATCTCCTTTGATTCCCATATCTAGAAGAACCATGAACACTTCACACATATTTATGTTCCTTAAAAGCATGATAATAAGAGATGTATTTCTAGTATAGGGTTCATGTAGGGTGTAAGAATGTACATACTCGATATGGAACCATAAACAAGCCATGATATAGTGAAAAATAATACGGTGTATTTATAAACATGTCTACTCATTTACTTACATATATAATAAAATAAATTTAGAAAAAAAAGTATTAAATAGATAACAATATCTTAGGAGGTTTATTATATGAAATATCAAATTACTCCCTATAATGAGAGGATCCTCAACTAATGTTACCTTGGGTTTGGATACTTCTGGAAATAATGTTATCGATATCAGAATAGAGGTAAGTAATTATGGTCTCCTTTCCCATCCAGGTTGGGGGTAGTTAAATCTTGTAGCCTATCCCACCTAGGATCACATATATAGTCAGGTACAATGCACATATTATGGAAAGGGGAAGGGTTATACAAATTAAAGTCCTTGGACCATTCCATAGAATAGGAGAAGGTATATGTAGATCCATGTAATTGAGATCTTATCATATCATCATCCTCTATTAAAATATGTACCTAATTAAACAATTTATATGGTGGGAATACATATACACATGCAATACCTCTCTATCATTCTTATAAACTATCAAATCAGTAAATATGCTAAAAAATATCAATCATTATGTTATTTAACTAATAATGATAGACATTCTTAGATTCTAACATTCACTAATGTAATATCATAATGGTATTAAAAATAAAAAAACATAGATCCAATATAAAATGATGGAGTTTAGAACATGTTAGTTGAATTTTATGTTTTTACATATAATTCAAAAAATGTTTCATGTAAGGGTAAAGCATTATTTTTATCCACTCAAGTGGAAATTATTTCCATGTCATTGTTCTTGTACAGATAGTATCTAAAAATATATTTTAAATGTGTATTGTGGATTCTTTTATTGTTTAAGGTTATATAAGATCTGATAGAAGGTATGGTTGTGATTGGTGGAGATAAGAGGCTATACCAACAGTTTTTTAAACAATTGGTATATAGTTTTTTAGGATATAATATTATAACAATAGTTTTAGAATCATTGGAATACATATATACCAATAGTTCACATGTAACTATTATTATATTGTACATAATGCTATACCTACAATTGTAGAACTGTTAGCATAAATATATACCAATAGTTAACATGTAACCATTGAAATAGGTTAATTCCATACATCCTGTTACAATGGTTCTATGAGAACTGCTATAATAGGGATTATGTCTACTATGATAGTCTTGGGAGTGAACTTTTACTGAAGTTACAATGGTTTGGGGAGTAAACCCAATCCACTATAATAGTCTTGGATATGGGCCTTGACTTGTAATGAAATGATTTTCAATGCTTATGTGTTTTCCAAAAACTTATGACATACACCACATTTATGCTTTCATGGCTCATGTTCTTCAATTACATTATGATTAATTTCTTTTGAACTACCAATATTTATGTCATGAATCAAAATTATGATCTATGATATGAAGAGTTGGGTTTCAAATATTATTCTCATTCTATCACACCCTTGTGATCATGTTTTGTTTAAGTGACCATTGATATCTATTTTTTTACCCTAATTGAGCATCAATTATCACCATATCTTACATTTCCTTTCCCTGAGTTGTGAAGAAAGGTTTTAATAATGATATGTCTACAAATAATGCTATTTATGATGAACATAGTGGGCGATGATGTGGAAATATTATGAATAAGTTGTATACGAATCAAGGTTTCCAAAGACACTAAAATTATACAGTTCTTATATGGATAGTAATTTTATATAATGAATATTCATCTAATGATATAATATATCTTTGTATGAAAAAGTATGGGTCACTATAGTTGGTATCATAGTATGTTTTTGCAAATATTTGGAGACTAGGATTCGATAACTTTTCGAAAAACTATATAGATACATCTAAGTATAGGTAAGAATACTAAATTTTCATTGAGTAAGAGATTATGTGGTTTTCCAAGAACAAAATAATTTTCCGGATACTACATGTGGATGTGGTTTTGGAGCAAATTCATTTAGGGGTATTAACTCTAATTTTTTTGATTATATGCCAGCCGTAATTCTAGTGAACATTGAGTTATCCCTTACTACACATCTGGTTTGACACTCTTGGAGGATATTCTTAAGTTAACACACATTTTATTTATAAACCATTATGAAGTATTTTAATAGATGATGTATGTTAAAGACCAAGATTAAACCTAAGGTGTCATTTATTGAAAAGAATTCATATTGATTTAGACATCTTATAAATGATTTTTCCATATTATTTGGTTTTCTTCTATGATAATTTTTACTCAAATGATGATTTTTTGTTTTACTATATATCTATAATCAAGAGTAATTATGTTAACAGTGAATTTATTGTTTGTGTGAGTTTAATATAATTTCTCCCTCAAGAACCTAATATATATATATATATATATATATATATGTTAACATTGAATGTGATGGATAATGGAATGATAATACTTATGAGGAACCAAGTGAAACATGATCTAGAATGTAAAACCTTGTGTTTGTGTCTAATCATCTATCTCATTATATGACAAAAAATCTCAACTTGGGTGACTTTACTAACACACCAAATAAGAGAAAAATGGAGTTTGTAAGACCAGGAAGTGAATAAGACTCAGTTTCCTACATGTCAAGTATTCTGTAAGAAGCATTGAGGGAAATATCTTAAAGGAATGGGAAAATGTTTTGGGTGTGGAAAATAAGTACATAGAGAAAGTAATTAGCATAGAAAAATAAAAATTTTGGTTAACATAATGGATAATAATAATGCTTTCCCTATGGTATTTTTAATAGATTAATATTTTAAATGTGTAAAATATGGGCATTATATATGTTAATGTCCTAAAGAGAAATATTGAAAAGAGGATCAATAAGTTTATATGAGTAAATATTTTACTATTGTTTATGAAGAGACTGAGAATAAAATATAAAATGAATAAGGTCTAAAGGAATGGGCTAAAAAATTATACATAATTGTTTAAGATAGAATTGTAATGATTGAAGTTTTTATTTATTTGAATTAAATAATTATAATGTAGAATTATTTTTATCAACAGAATTATTTTTATAAGAAACATGAAACATTTAAGGATTATTCTAAAATAGTATTACATTATGTATATGGAATAATTGTTTGATAATTATTTATGACCTAGAAAAGAAATTTAATGGTAAGGTAATATTTTATGGAAAAACACAAGATTGAGGGAAAATAACCCTTAATATTTTCCAAGTTTTAAAATAATAATATTTATTTGAGATAAATAGATTGTTGATAAAGTAAATGGGATAGTATAGATGACCTTGGAAATTATTACTGATTTTCTAAAAAAGCAGTTTATGTTATCTTAGATGGAGTTTATAGAATTTTGAAATTTATGGGATATATTCAACAATATTTAATTTTATTTAAGGAATGAGGGGAGAGTTAATTTTTGGAATCATGTATGTTTTCAATATAATTTTATGTTAATTCAATTTATTGTAAATTTTCTGGAAAATATATGATCAACGTATTGAAATATTTGGTATGCAATATCTATATATACTTCATATTGTTTGGGGGATTTATTTTAAGTTGTTTTTTTAAATTTAGTGACCTTATTTCTAAATTTGTGGTTTCTAATTTTTTAAAATATATTTTTGACTTCTTTCAAGGTTAAAACTCATGGAAGGGTTTATGTTGACCTTTGGGTACTATTTTTTAGTTAAAGTTTGATTTCTCATACTGAATAACTTATTCTAATAATTTTTTATTTAGTAAATTTATAAATATAATAGGAATATCTTTTATTTATTTTATGTGCCTTAAGATCTGTTAAAAAGTTAATTTTAGTACAATATTCATGAAAATATCATCTCGAATATTCATTGTGTGGAGTAAGAGATGAAATAAATATTTACTGAAGCACAACAAAAGGATGAAATTAAACATATAATATTGAAAGAAAACAAGTAAGTATATTTTAATGTTCTATATATCTTGATATTAAAATAATCCATCAACTATAAGAAAAGGATCTTGAAATAAACCATTTTACTATTTCCTTTATTTCTGATGAATTGGTGGTCTTTTCACCCGTTAAAGATTTATGGTTTTATGGTTGTTAACTTTCTCATAACCATGGTATCTATCAATATCTATTTTTTCCTTATGTGTTATATTTATCCTCCATTTATATATTTTAACATCCCACCAATTTCCTCTATATATTGGAATCCAATTATGTGTTATTTCAACTAACTTTAATTCTTCCCACTTCCACATTTTAAAGGATGTTTTATTATCCCTTTGTACTACATGGGTTTTCAAAAAAGTTATTTTTAAATATTAACCCCTTTAAGGATAAGAAAAAATTTATTGGGAAAGATTTATTTAATGGGGAGGGAATTTAACACCCATAAAATTTATTTTAAAAAATAATAAGCTTGATAACGTTCTTAACATGCAACCCTGAGCTTTAAGAAAATTAGGATATATTATAAAAAAATTATTATAACATTTCTATTGAATTGGAGGTTATGAATATGACTAAACACATTATGAAATAAATTTATAATTATATTAATAAATACATAAATATTTATTCATTCGTAAGAAATAAGCAAACAATTTTTTTTTGAAATCATTGTATGCTTCAAAATGTATTTTCTTCAAAAAATTATTTTTATTGTATTTTGTGTTTGTAAATTATAATTAATTTCAAATTTTTTGGAGTTTTATTTCATAAAATTGATACCATTTTTTTATTCATCATATCAATGTTAACATAATGTGAAATTTTAATATTTTTATGAAATTATGTATTTTTCAGTGAATAATGAAAAATATCAATTTTTTCAAATCCAGAAAATTCTTTTCATTAAATCAAGTAATTTAAAAGTTATAATATATTTTAGTTATATTATTAATTTCAAATTAATCCCATTTTATTTATAATAATCTAAATGGTTCAATTTTAATAATTATTATTTATGATTTTTATATAAGTTAATTTTAATGCTTAAAAACTTATTTTTCTCAAAACTGTTTTTCGATGCATTTTATGAATTTACTTTAAAATTCATTTCTACAACTTATAGATAATTAATATTTAGAAATGGAAACCATATTTGGAATCAGTAGGAAAAAATTTTGTAAATCGATTCTTTTATTTTTTTTATTTTGAATATTAATCATGTTAAATATTTTTCACCTTAGTAAGGATGAAATTGGAAAAACATGGTCAAAACAATGAATTAGGTCTCCAAATCATTCAAAAACTTGAAATAATTTAATTTTATGGGATAAATTCTACCCTATACATTCAAAATTTTAATATATGTAATTTTGGTTCTATTTTCCCTTGATAATTTCATTTAGATTATTTTAAGCAAAGAAAATTCCAAAAATGACAATTTCTTGACTTTAATATCTCTAAAACCTTTTCATAAGGATATAGCAATGATAAGTTAGTTTATAAGTACTTATTTGAAATATGGATTTTTTTAACATGATAATTTATTTTTAATTTTTAGTTACAAAATAATTTCTTTATGTTCGTACACAATAGTAACATGATATTTATTCAATTAATTGAAAAATATAATAAATGATTAGAAAATTTTTAAACATAAAACAATTTTGATGAATTATTAAGTTACATGAATTTTTTATATACATATGAATTATTATGGATGTTTTAAAGGATTTTATTTTAATTTTATATTTTTCTAGGTGATTTTTTTTTCAAATTATATGAATAGTTTCAAAAATAACATTCATAATATTTTATGTTAAATAATATTTTTATAAAATATTTAAAGATCATAAAAAATATTAATATTGTAAAATATGGATGATAAATGGACTAAAATTTCATAATTTAGAAATTTTTATTATAATTGGTACCTTATAAGTTAAATTATAACTCTTTAAGAATAAAAATGTCATTACAATAGTTAAGGTTAAAATTGGTTAACCGTGGGGTTAAATAAAAAGATAACATTTAAAACACCACCTAAATCAGTACAAATTTTATTGGTTCCTAGGATTTAAACCCCATACTACCTTTGTTTTAAATATCTAACCATTATTAATCATTTTCCTATAGAATTATTTTTTTAATATTTAATGCTTTATGAAATTCCAAGAGTTCCCCACCTCTAACTTATAAAAGGGAACCCCTCCTTTCTCTTGTTTACACCACTTTAAGCCATATAGCTTCACCAAAACCTGAAAATTTATCTTATAAACTTATGTATAAAAAATTAGTGGTTTTTATATTCTTAAAATATAATTACAAGGTTCCTAAAAAATGATCTAAAGTAGGTCACTGGAAGTAGAGGTTATTGTCTTACGTGAACCCTTTTAATTTATTTCTTCTTCAACTTACTTGATGAGAATTTTCGCACACACTGTCAAAATATTTTTTATTTTATTACTAATTTTAGTATATTTTATAATCGATCTAATTTTCCATATGGATAAAATAAAATAAAAATCCCCTTAAAAGTAAAAACAAACAAATAAAATATTTTAAAAATTTGTACAAAAGTGGGGGGTTTTGGTTGGGTGATTTCCGTACACAATGAAACAAATGATAAAGAACTTACTTTGAAAACACCAATATGAATTATTGTGGTAAATCTATTCTAACCCTTCATTTTTCATTAATAATTATACCTTAATATGATATTCATTCAATCATGGTTCCCTAATTTTTTAACCTCAAACCCTATGGAAGAGAACATGACCTGAAACCCTAAGCTACCTTCGAGACATCCAAATGTGAGACCCTACATTAGTTGTGGTCCAAAAGATAACTTATGATCAATTTAAAAATATTATATCACTTACATTAATGAAATGATACTTTTTGATTTATGGGATTATATATGAACCCTATGAATTGATCCTAAGTTTATTATATTTGAAAATTAAATTATCACTCTCACAATTCAAAAAATCCCAGCCTCACAGTAACTGTGTAAATCATTTGAGTGATATTAACATTAAAAATTATATTCATTGACATTTTTTTAGGAATTAAATTGATTATATATATTAAAAACAACTAATGAAGGGGGTATAAATAAGATCAACCACAAAAAGAACTACTCTCCCATGGGTGAAATTTTCATCATGGAAATGATTTGCATAAGCATTGGATTGAAAGTGAAACATAAAATCTTGTCTGCACTATTATATTCCATACCCAAAAAGGAAAATTAAAAAATGAAAATATAATAATAAATAATTTTGATTTAATATTAAATGATATTTCAAAACATAATAAAATTAATAAATAAAAAAGTTAACACAATAGTTCCTTCTTAGATGAGATCTATCCACAAAGGATTCCTTATTTAAAATTTAATTATGGTGAAATAGAACCATCCATTTTGACCAAAACGTCCCAAATAATATACCAAACCTCTAAATTAGTGAAAATATCATTTAAATTATGTTTTGGAGGATTACCGTTTCAAATTAAGAAAAGGTAACCTATAGAATTATGACTCTAAAATTCACGCCGTTTTATGTCACCTTTTTTAGCATCGTTCCATGTGAAATATCCTTTACTCCAATTAAATTAAATTTTTAAAATTTAATTCTCAAACACATTGAAAAAATTCATCCCATTACATGAACTTATGAAAACATTATATCCTATATAGTGAAGTAAGGTCCACTTTGTTGAATCCACCCCAACTCTCTATCAATTCCCATTTTAAGCCCCCAAAATTTATGATCTAGAATACGTGGTCTCAATTGCTATTTTATATGAATTTGTGTAGAATATGAATATAAAATTTCATATCAATATTCAATATACATAAAATGTTATGAAAAAATTACTACGGTAAAATTAAAATATAAGAAACTGAATTTTCATGAAATTTTCAATTTCATGCCCAAAAACACATATTTCTAATATATCTTAAAATATGGATAAATGTGGGGAAATTTATAAATTATAAACAAAAAATATTCTAAAAAAACGTGTCTTATCAAATCATTAATAAATACACTTTTTCACTCCTAGGAAAAACCCCATGTCGTATAATCCAAAAAAATGATCCATGTTGACCCTTCTCAATCAATGATAGTAGTATGAGCAGGGAATGAATCACCAAAATGATATAAATCTAAAAAAATAAGGAATCCATTTTCTGAAAAATTTTATGAGAACAAATACAATGAGATCAATGTCACTAATCATGTGGAATCATGTTATGAGTTTTTTATTCTACAACTTCCCCATGTGTGTGTGTTCTAATCATTCCAACCTTATCTCTTCACCCTTTATCAAGTATATTCAAGGCATGTAAAAAATTTCGCTTTGCCTAATTCTATTCCTCCAAAACTATTCAAATTCCTTTGAAATAAAATTCCAAAAACCACTCATTTAATTTTTGGAATTCAAAACTTAAGCTCCCTACCTGGATACCCCATTTTAAATACATTTGATCACTCCACACTTTTTTTATTTTTTGTTTTGATTTTCATTTTTTAGGGTGTAAAATAATTATATATCAGGTACACACACATCTTTCAATCTATTATAGTAATTTAATTTATTAAGAGAGAACTTAACATATGGAAAGACCATGTTATAAGCTGAAATATATTACTTACATGGATATACCTTAAATTGGGTATGAGAAACTCATAATACATGATTGTGGGTGAAGTGTGTGGATAGATTAATTTACAAATATTTTTCATAATAAGTCCCATAATGGATGATATCAAAATATCAAAGGCTTCATAGATACTAAATTAAATATATCATTGACCAAATTCTATTTAAAAAAACAAATCAACCACCAATGATAAAAATCTTCCCATGACATAAATTCTTTCCATGGGGTTGGACAAATGGATCATGTAATCTCAAAAGGTTTCATGGAATTAATGAGAATCTGACATGATTTGATTTTGGTTCTTTTGGGATTGTTTTTTTATTTATAAAAACAAAAAAAATGAATAAAGTAGACAAAAAAATGCAAAACCTAATGAGTCTATCCAAAATTTCATCCAAAATATTAAAATTAAACTACCCATATTAATTAAAGTAAATGTAGTATCTATAGTGAAGGAATAAAATAAAGAGTGATAAATCATATTTTATTGTTTATTTTGTGTCTTTGAGTTTATATCCAAATTACCATGTTTTTTAACCTGCAAAATAAAAAAATTTAATCACTATAAAATTATTAAATTAGTAAATATTAAAAAGTAAACATAAACATGGGTTTCTCACCAAGAAGTAATGTGTTTATACTATCTAAAAAATGAATATGTTTTTTAATCACAATTCTGATTGTGGATAAGGATTTTGAAGAAGGAACCAACAAATTTTATTCATCCCTATGTAACACCCTAATATTTTACGTTACATACCTTTTTAAATAAATTTAATCTCTTCAATGTCTTATGTTGCATACAACACCGAGTTCAAATGAACTGTGATCTATTATTATGTGATCATTATAAACTATCCATTAAAAATGGTTGTTAAGAATAATACTAACTAAATAATTAAAAGGATATGGTTTACATATTTATAAAAAAATTCCATGGTTACCAATAAAAATAAAATCATTCATTGTAAAAGAAATGTTTTTCTGAAAAACTATTATTATACAAGCAATATATTTATATAATAATAAATGGAATTATTCTATATTGTATCATTATTTTAATTAAATATAAATATTATATATTCAATTAAAAAAAATTACCTTCATCTTGAGTTTTTACTAGGCATGGGATAAGACTAATTCCAGTTTTATGCTTAAAAGCTGCATTTTTTCTAAAACTTGACTTTCGTCACATTTTGTGAGCTTATTTTAAAATTAATTTATTCAAATTATATAAATGTAAACTTGAATAATGAATTTCATATTTATTATTAGGAATTTAAAATTTTGTAAATGGATCCCCATCATTTTTTTCAATATGAATAGTAATTGTGGTAAAACTTATCAACTCGATAAAGGGTAAACTGGGTTAATATAAGTTAAAACCAAGTAATAAGGTCATAATATTTCATATTAATACTTATTTAATGAATTTAACTCAACCCTAATCATATTAGTCAAAAACATTTAAGGAAAATATTCTATGAAAATGACCAATATAATTTTTAAATTCATGAAAGTTACAAAATGTCACTCTCTTAGTTTTAAATATATATCATGTGTCCATATAAAGAAAAAAAGGAAAGTTATTAAGGAATATAAATTCTAATTTCATGAAAATTTAAATTATATTAATGATTATAATTTAAATTTAGTTTTTAGTTATTATATAATTACCATAAATAATTTTCCAACACTAATACAATATTTATTAAATTAATAGAAAACTAAAATAAATGATATTTTAAATATTAAAAGTAAAATAATTTTGGTGGTTTATAGTTTTACATTAATTTTTTAGATGAATATATCAGCTTTTTTTTTAAATGAATTTCATTATAAATCCAACTTTCCATTAAAGTATTTGAAGACAAATTAAATAAATAGTGTTAAGATTAACAATGATAATAATTTATCAAAATAATATTTTATTAAATTATTTCAAAATAGTTAAAATATTAAAAGAGGAAAAAGGAGGTAATATATAGTCTAAAATTTCATCCATTGTATATTTATTATTCAATAGTAATCTTATATATTCAATTATAACCCTACAAGAGTGAAAACTATGTTACCGTTGTTACTGTTAAAATATGTTAACTAAGGGGTTAAACCAAAATATAGGGATTGAACCTCCACAAACACCTATAAAAATTTTATTTATTGATTATATTTAAATTATATCCTACAATGATTCATAGTACATGTACATTTTGAGACATTTGGTCAAGATAATAAATTTATTGTAATTTAATATTTTATGAAATACCAAAAGTTTCCCTCCCCACAATTATAAATGGAAAACCATTCCTTCACTTATTTACATAACTTTGAGAAAACTTTTATTACCAATCACTACTAATTCCTATCATAAACATCTTTATCCTTGTTTTTTAGGTTATTTTCTCCCTAAATGACCAACCTTATGTTCCTTAAGAGGGGATCTAAAGAAGGTCTCCCAAAGAAGATGTAAGTGACTTACCCGATATCTTCCAATTTATTTTTTATAATATCTTTTATAAGTATTTTTAATTTAACATAAATAATAACTTAATTTTATTAAATATACTTAAATTTTATTATTATTATAAAATAACCATTACCCACCCTCTTTCCCATCATATGGGAAGTGAAAGGATCACTCACATGTATGTACGGCTTAACATTTCCATATAGCAATACAATTCATTTCTCATAACCCAATTTTATAGATATGTATTACTATTGATTAAATGTTTATCTATGATAATTATTAAGTTATTATAACTATATAATTATAAAATAATATGTACCTTCTTAACTTACAATCTAATGGTAAACGATAACATCACTCACGTGTACGTGTGGACTACCACCTCAACGATGTAATGTGATTTGTTTTTCATTAATATTTTACTTGGATGGTAATGAGGATGTATTTTACGAATATATATATAACTTATATTCTATAATTATTATTATTTAAAGTTTAATTATTATATGGTTTGTTTTTTTCAATCCTTCAAAAATGTAAAATAATATACATGCGTACGTAAGGCATACCATCTCCTTGAACGATGTAGTTCATTTTCTATCACTAAATTTTATGGATTACTCTAAATACATATATATAATGAATATATATTATATTTATATTATTTTTAACATTATGGATATGATTTAATCTTTATAATATTATATATACTGAAACTACCAAACCAAAATATACATGAGAAACAAATCATTTATTACCCGAAATATTGATTTTTTAAGAAAGAATTGTCCATAAACGAGAAAAATGATTATAAGTAAGACAAAATGGTATGATATATATGATTATGGTTATATAATGAATTTATATTAAATATATATTTATTATAAATTATTTATGAAAAAATATAAAGGAAATTAGAACTGGGGTAAGGGTTTACTTCACATTCTCATAATTATTCATGATTGTGTATGTTAAAGTCACCATTGAGGGAATATTTTTCTTCCATATACATGTGTTCCTAAAAAAATTTAAATAATATTTCTATTACTATCCAATGATTTATCAATAACATTTTTACCAATGTTTTAATTTTTCCGAATTTCTTTGAAATGAATCTTCTTGTCATTTTCTAAATGAGGTACTTTTTATGATTTTTTAAGTGGTGTGAATGGATTTTTTTAAAATTATATAACATGAATGTATTTTCAAAAAATCATGAATAATTTTTATATTAAATATTCATTTACAATTTTACAAGATTCCTTTCAAATAAAATTGTTTCCTTCATATTTTCGATATTTTAGAAAATAACAAATTTCAAAGTGAAAAGGGAATTTTCCTCAATAATTTTCCAATTATCCTTTTAAATTGTTTTCACATATGTCAACAATATTTTTTGAATCTTATAATTTACAGAGTTCTTTATATTATGATACCATATAACATATTTTATTGGATGGTTTATGATCATTTTGACTAAGAATGTACAATTCATATTACTTTAGATGGTTTATGATTATGTTTCACAATTATGGTAATTATTGACATTTTATATGATAGTTTCAATAAAAAATTTATGTTCATTGTGTTTCAACCCTTTAATATTATTAAATCATTAAACTTAGTAATTGAAGTGTGGGACCCACTATAGATCCTCGATACATTGGTAAGTCTCATGAAACAAGCTAGTTTGGGTGTTGGCTGAGGTCTTACCAATTTTTGTAAGATTTATTGGCCTATATAGTATGTTTATGATGTTTGAAATTATAAACTTCCTTATTATGAGATTAGTTATTTAATTTCTATCTGATTTTTTGATTAGTTATGATATACAAGTATAAGTTTCAAGATCATGTGATTATTTATATGGAATTATTTTATCAAAAAAATTCATATCATATTATTCTTATTTATTATTTCTTTGATTAAATGGAATGTTTTGTCAGATATTTACCATTACAAATTGTTTATGCCTTGTTTATTCATTTTATTTTCAACGTATTAAAACCCTTAACAAGAATCATATCTCACTTCATTTTTATGTTTATTTTCCCTATCATTTCAGTAAGTTTACCATGATTGATATATAGTGATATACTAAATAGAATAATGGTTTAATAAAATAAAATATAATTTTTTTTTAAATGTAATATAATATTCCACTTTCTATCTTTTTTTCTCAAACTAATAAAATCCTTGGTCCTTTTTGATGTAATTTATTTTATCTTATACCAATGTAATAAATTAACCATTAACTATGGTCTAATTGGTTTTGTGTCTTAATAGTTGATATTAAAGAAAGTTTCGTAGAAAACATCAAAAATATATTTAAGAAAACATAGATTAGGTAATGTAACCCTATGAAATACTTTCAAAATATTCCCAAAGAAACTACTCCTATGATTCTGAGATTAGTTATTCAAATATTATTAGTTTGTGTTAATTATTTTACTAGTTTAAAAATTATGAACTATGGTTCATAATCAAATCTACTATATGCCATTATTTAATAATGGAACCTAGAAAAAGGCTTGGAAACTTTAGTAATGAACATAATACATATAGAGACTTACCTCCTAAGTAATATAATGAAGCTAGAGCTGCTGCTATAGCTAAATATAAAAAAATAATTACTATATTAAGATAGATGAATCTAGTTATGACCAATGACCTTGATCATATGGAGAAACCTACTTATCCCCAATGTGGTGAAACAATGTTAGACTATTTCATGCTTCATTATCCCCTATCATTCAATGTAACTGAAAATCCATTGGTAGGGGAACAATGGTTAGGTTCGTTAGGAAATATTTTTCACCCTTTGGTATATAATAAAGGTGGGAAGGTTATTATTAAAGTTTATCATCTCCCAGTGTATGCGGATAACTAGTATTTGTTGATTCAAAACACTACGGTTTAGGAAAACATTTCGATCGTGTAATTAAACGATTTCATGGAACTTTTCCTTGAAAAACATTTTTCTTATGAACAATGATCGAATATAGAGGAAAATTTAATAAATCTAAGAAAATATATAGATGAAAATGTTTCTAAGTACGAAGATAACTTTACAAGGTTAACAATGAATGTTGTGGACTACATACATAATACAAAGAAAAATATTGATCATTTATTTGATGGGACTAAGAAGATTCTTTGATGGGAACTAGTCTTCCAAAAATTCTAATCATATGAGGATATAGTATCACGTGATACCAATATAAATAAATAATTCACCATGCCTTATAGACTTGATGGAATGTAACATAAGAAGAGGAAAACTGAGTACTCTGGAATAGGAAACGAGGAAAATGGGAATAAGGGAAAGATAGAATTTCCAACTTGTAATAAATATAGAAATAAACACCATGGAATATACTTACTGTGAATGGTGATTTTTTACAATTTTAGAGAGAAAGGCCACCGGTATCATGATTTCAACAGAAATAATGAAGCTTCTAATGTTCAATGTTTCAACTATAAGTAGATGTGACACTATGAAAATGAGTATCCTATATGTCAAGGAATATTTTCCCAGAAAATAGAAAGGGATAAAGGATAAACTTATGTGATAATAAAATCCAAGGTTGACATTCCTAATGATGTGGTTATAGGTACTCTAATCGTAGTGTAAGATCACAAATTTATATTTATGGTTTTTTCTTGTGTACACTTTGGTTTAAGCCGGTTATTTTGATTAGATAGGTGTTTTTCGAGTTCATGAGAAGGATTGAGGATGTTCCGGGGGTTCAAGGCTTGAAATAAGAGGGAAAATGAGTTTTTTGGGCATGATGCATGGCTTGCGAATAGTTAGTGAAAACTATGGGGATCGTCCCAAGTAATCATGCAGCCTTGGATAGAGGATGGCGTATGGCCATCGCACGGTTAAGGTTACTATACATAATTCATAGGAAACAATGCAAAAGGGTGATTTTGAGACTGTTTCTCTCGCATGATCTGTACATAGTTTGGAAATCCATGTGGGTAAACCATAAAGCCTAGTATAGTTAAGAAATTTACAAAATTTCCACTCTAGGATTTTAAAGCCTCACTCGATATTTTTCTCCTTTCTTCCCCTCTCAACCCTAGTGAAGAACTAAGACCTCCAATATATTATAAGGATCGACCTCGATTATTTCTGGTCTATTTTGGATTCCATTGGTTGTGAATCGAGGATCCTAGAAAGTCTAATCTCCCTCTTGTTTCTCTTTTTCAGAATATGGTTTGTAGTTTCTCTCATCTATTTATAAATCACTAAACCCATATTTTTCTAGTGGAACCTAGGTTGAAACTTCAAGGGGGTTTAGGATTGGGATCTAAGGCCAAGTTTAAGAGTTTTCTCATCATCAGATTTGAGGTAGGTTGTCTACAAGTATTACCCCAGAGTTCTATTTTAGATTTTGGGATGAAATCTTGTGCTCTTAATTTTTCCTAATTTTGTTCTTGGTTCCGTTAGAGGGTTTGGTAAAAATGTGTGTCTTAGTGACCAATTTAAACCCTTAGGATCACTATGGGATGGGTAGAGGATGACTTGACCATTTTAGGGACACCCATGTGGTGTGTTGGTATTCCAGGACCTAGAGAGTGGTAGGGTTAATTGAAGGGTTACTGAGTGATAATGTGGATCTATGGTGAACATGTTTTAAAGGTTGATTAAGTTAAAAATGGAATGATGATATTCATGCCTAAGGTGATAAGGGCATAAAGGGATTGTTAGCATGACATGAAAATAGGAAAATGGGTTATATGAAATTATGTCGAATGTTCGGTTAATTTTGGTTAGAAATGACTAAGTGGATTAGTGCATGTGAAATGGTGAACTTGTAATTGGGGGGCAGAATGGGAAAAAATGGGGAAATATGTCAAATGATATGTAATAAGAGAATAGATTAATATGTGGAATGGGTTAATACATAAGAATTATGGGTTATACCTAAAGGTTTTAATGTAATAAAGTTGTTGTGCAATGTGAGACAATAATTGTACTTAAAAATCATGAGTGGGTAAAAACGTGTAAAATAGTAAATGGTCCAAATTAGCAATTGTGTGGGAATTATATAATATGATTAATGGGTTAAAGAAAGTGAATGGGAATGGGGTTAAATTATCCTTGAAATATAAATGGTAAATATTTTAAAGGGTTATTCCATAGTATTAACCCCCATGTTTATTGTTATGTATTTTTATTTTCATTGGTATTAGTTATGTTTGTTTTCTTATGGTATGGTTATGGTTAATGGATGGATAAGCATGTGCACATGTCTTGAGGTGTGGGATAAACAAATGAGGATCCTTCCACATGTCTAATTAGGTTGATTCTTTAACTCCACCCAAAATTCACAAGTTAGGAGAGGGGATGGATCTCAATTCCCCTAACGGTTGTATTCCACCCGGACTGAGGATTTGATGGGAGTATATTGTGGTTTTTTATACGTTATCTCTAGTGAGATGGGGACTTATATATAACATTATGAAAAATGATAAATTCCATGAACATTTCATGAATTATGTGAATGCCTAACTTTTGAACTTCTTGATTGATGATGAACTAGTAATACAAGAGACATAATGAATTGGCACCTTGGTTAGTAATATTTAAGTAGAGATTTTTTAATAGCATCCCATGGATTGTATTTCCTTGGATTGTTATTTATTTATACTTTCATGACCTATATATTTGATTGGATATTTTGTAGACAACATTGGCAGTGGCCTATTGAGTTGTACTCACACCCTTCTTAGGCCGCCTTAGGGTACCCGAGCAGATTTTATTGTTGCAGGTTTTGATACGGGCGAGGTCCAGTACTAGGGAGTTGATTTGGGATTAGGTTATACATGGATGAGGTTCTAGACTTAGATTCAGAACCATTTTCTGATTTCCATTTTTTCTTTATTTTGGGTTTCCTGCACTTGTGGAATAACTATTATGGCATGGCATGGTTTTATTTTATGTTGGGTTTGTACCCAGTTTGGAGGATTCTTGGTTATGCATGTTAATTGGTTATCTATATAATTTCTACTATTTTATTGAGATATTATATGTATTTCTATGGTAAAGAGGCTATAGTCTCCCCACAATACTCATTAGACGCTCACTCCTAGTTGGAAACCACTGGTTTATGGGAAGGTGCACATGAGGTCATGAGACGACTCAGCTCAGGGAACCAGTTTAGTGTCTCTCGGTTCAGGGGAATTACACATACAATCATATTTACCAATAATTTATTAGATTATAGATCATCAAATTATTTTATATATTCCATTTTTCTAAAAAAAATTATATATTTCCCTAGTGCCTTAATAAGGGATTTATTACCTATGACACCTAGTGTAGGTCTAACTGTAATAAGGATGTGTCAGTAAATTCCCATTATGAAACATAAACATTCCCTATTTTATGATTTTATTAATTTATGAATTGTGTGTTATTATATAATCCTTGGTATGGACTGGATTTTAAAATATATTGATAAAATTTATTTCAAAGGGAGGCAAATTATGATTGGTGGTGAAGATGTGGGATTCCTTACATTTAGAGGGGAGAGTTTGTTGGAGTATTCTCTAAATCTACCTATATAAGCTCTTATAAAAGAGATTATTGGGGAATAAGATAAGAAAAAATATACAAATAGAAAAGGTGATTTTCAGAATGAGGATATGCCCACCATGTAGGAATACATTGATGTACTTCATGATAAATTACTGGAACACCAACCAGTCCATGAGATTGAGTTTTCCATTGATTTAATCCAAGATGAAAGACCTATATCAAAAACTACCTATAAAATGGAAAATGTATAAATAGTGGAATTAAAGAAACAAATATAAGACCTATGTAATAAGTGATTTATACACCCTAATGTTTCACCTTGGGGAGCCCCTGTTCTCTTCATTAATAAGAAAATGGATATATGTGATTGTGTATGTATTATTGGTAAATCAATGTTATTGTGATAAAGAAAAAGTATCTTATTCCATGTATTAGTGACTTATTCGATCAACTTCATAAATATATTACAATATTTCAAATGAGGTCTATACATTATGAGTTTACAATAATTCTATTTGTACTGAAAAATGCAAACTCTTTTTCATGGATATAATGAAGTTAATATTAAATAAATATCTTGATTATGTTGTTTTTATATTTATTAATGATATCTTGCTGTAATATAATAGCTATGAAGAGTATGATAATCACTTGTGGATTATTCTTAAGACTCTTAGAAGAAAAGCGTTACATAGAAAATTTATAAAGCTTGAATTGTGGCTTCAAAAAGTTTCTTTTCTTGGAAATATTGTCTCCAATGATGGAATTTATGTTGATCTTGAGAATACAAAGGCATTCCTAGAATGGTCTACACCAGCATACATAACTGAGGTACATAGTTTCATCAGATTGGTGGGTTACAATAGTCTATTCATTCAAAAAAACTCCAAATTGGATAACTCGTTAACCAATAGTACTCGTAAAGGGGTTAAGTTTATATGAAAAAGTAATGTAAAGAATGTTTTGAGAAAATAAAGATTATATTAGTGGATTATTATATTTTTATTCTACCACCAAAAAATGATTGATTTTTTATATATTTTAATGCATTAATGAAGTGAATTGGTTATGTCCTTATATAGAATGATAAAGTAATTTTCTATACATTGAGAAAATTAACGAATCATAAACATAACAATATCACTCATGATCTTGAGTTACCAAATTAAATATTTACTCTAAATATATAAAGACATTATCTCTATGGTGAAATATGTGATATACACATTGACTATAAAAGCCTAAACCCATCTATTTATAGAAAGATCCCAACATGAGGCAAATATGATTTCCTAAGTAACTTAGGGATTATAATTTCTCAATACACTATCATTTAGGGAAGGAAAATAAGGTAGAAAATAAAATTAGTAGGAATGATTTTAGAGTTTTGACCAAAATAAGGACCAATTGGGGTCCTATGTTCATGGATTTAATAAGAATGGGATTAGGGGTTATTAAAAACGGTAATATCAATCATTTATAAAATGATTTCCAAACCATCTTAATTCAAAAATATAAATAGTTCTTAGTTTGATGATGTTAATTTTCTGAGAGAATTTTAGCCATAAATTTTTGGAAATTGGAAGACTATATATATGAAGATAGTGTTCTAAAATTTGGAAAGAGACTATTCATTATATATATAATTGGTTTGAAGAGATAATTGTTGGATGATGTTGATATCTTGAATTTATCTATACACCCTATCAACAACATGATGTTTATAAATTTTAAGTAACATATTTTGGTAATATGAAGTTGTAAATTGCTGATTATGTGTCTAGATGTTTAGTTTTTTAACAGGTGAAGGCTGAGATATTATAACGAACCATACATTACATACATTGTTATTACTTCAAAATTGAAGAACACTTATTACAACATATAACAAAACCATGAAAGGACTGTATAGGTATAGTGTCTTTAGAAACCGGAAAGCATAAACAACTAGTTCATAAAGCATCTACTTTGACTCCAATTTATTTCATCATAACTAGAGTCCCTTTATGGAATATCATACTTAATAACCTTCTTCATGACCTGGGGAAATAAAACATACAAAAGGGTGAGCTCAAATTCTCAGTAAGGGTAAACAAAAGAAATATCAATCACATCATATACATAAGAACATAACTTTTGGAAATCTTAACCTGCAAAAGAGATCATAATTTCATAACATGGGATAAATCATAGTAGTGAAATGGAATCCCAATAATCATAACTTAAAACATTAAACTTTGTGTCAAAAACACATAATCATTGAGAATCATTTATTATTAGTCAAGACTCATTGCCAAGACTATCTTAGTGGACAAAGTCCATTTCTGAACCGAGTTCACTCCTCGTTTCAGTCCTGTTTCACTGAACTGGTATAACCTTCCATTCCAGCCATGTCTATCTAATGAGATATAAAATCTTTACCCAATGCATTGGATGGAGATATAGGTCTCACCCATCTCATAATGATACCATTCTTATGTGTGCCACAAAATCATAAACCATACATCATAGCATAACCCATGTAATAAAAATGGGAATCTTAAACCTCGTGACCTTATAAAACAACTCATATAAGATAAAGGAATTCATAAAAATAATTCCATCACAACATAATCAAATCAATGTAATAATAGGGATAGAAACTGAACCCTTTATTATCTTAGATGGAAAATAATTTTGATAAAACACTTGAACTCCATTCTTGAGGAAAATATCCTTTCTACCTCAAAAACACTTTTCCTTTCTTAACATGTCATACAATTCTAACTGAAAAGAAGTTGATTAAAAATAAACTTGAAAACATGTAAGGGAAGCTTCTTGTAAATAATGTTTTAAAAATCCATTCATGCCGTATAAGTTAAAAGAAAACATTATTCTCGTAATTTTGTCGGAAAAGTCAAAAAGTACCTCGTACGAAAAATGACAAAAGATTCATTTCATATATTTTACTAAAAACTCACCGAAGGGTAAAATAAGATATAAACTATTGTAGAATGATGTAAATATTACATATTGAGGAATGATGGATGTGGATTATAAAATGCACCCCAGTAAATTCCAAAGTATAAACAATCTCAGATAAAAATGAGATTGTGATATTTCCCTTACCTTAGGTCTGATTTGCTTCGTAAGTGTCTGGACCTCCTGTATAATGATTTAAATAATGTTATTGACTTATTCCAGAATCATAACTATTTTTATGATATCATATATGGTCATATTCATATCTTCTTATTAGTAATTTTTCATTACTACTTGTTATTCGGGTGTTTATTACTTTTTGTTCTTATGCATGTTTTGTCAAATAAATTCTTATTCTTGTCTTTAGGTTATATATACCTCATTTCTTTTATTTTATTAGTGTAATATATATCATATTCATTCATTCAATTAATTTATATAATCATTATTAAATGAAGATCATGTAGAACGAGTCGCATCACATCGTGGAGACGGTATTCCGTACGTACGCACGAGCGATGATATCATTCCCATGATCATGGAAAATAGATTACACCGCGGCGTGGAGACGGTATTCCATACGTATGCACGCGCGGTGATTTTGTTTTTCGTAGGATGGATAGATGGTGAAATATGGTTGTTTCATACTTATAATAACATATAAGTATATGAGTGATACTGATGTTATTACTTCATAATGAAACAACTAAAGAAGAAGAAGTGGAAGAAGAAATAAAGATGAAAGAATCGGTAATGGGCATTACCTCTTCTTTGAGGCGCTTCTTTGAGACCTACTTTTAGGGCACTAAAATTGGTCTTTGAAGAAGACCAAGAACTCTAGTATCTCTATATGGATGTGGAGAGGAGAAAATGGCAGGGTTTGGCCGAGCTTGAAGGCTCAAATTGGTTTGAGGAGGAGAGGGAGGAGGTGCCCTTTTATAAGGGAGGAGAGGGGCACCTTTGGAAATATAATAAATATTAGTTTATATTAAATCCCAACCCCACATAAAAACTTCCAAAATGACTCATATCCGAATATTAGATGAGGGAGGGTTTTAATCTCATCAACCAATAAAATTTAGACATGTTATTAATTTATTTTAAACATTATCAACTTGATTTATCCTTATTTATCAATTTAATTTTATTTGTGGTAATAATATTCTAAATTTTAAATTATTATAAATAATTACATATGTGTTGTGAATTTTCCATAATTTTAAAATTTATGACATTTTTGACCATATTAATTTTAATTTTTAAATTTTAAATATTTTTATTATTTTTAAAATATTTTATAATATGTTATTTTTATAAAATAACAATAGTGTCAATTTTGAAACTATTCATTTATTTGAATTTAAATAAAATATATAATGACGATATGTTCAAACTAAAAGCTTTAATAGATCCATAAAATGTCATATGTATCTAGAAAATTAGTGGAGCACATTAAATAGTTCATATAATATTTATTTTATTATTTTTAAAACCATTTATTTGATATTTTAATTAATAAAATAATTTCAACATCACTATTGTGTAATAATAAATGATAATTATTTAATCCCTAAAAATTCTAAATAAATTCCTATGATGTAGATAATTGTATTATATTTCCGTATACTTTTCATGTTCGAAGTTTCATGAAGTTTATCACTAAATAAAAATTATTATACTTATAAGATTTAAGAAAGTGACATGTTGTCACATTCTTTTGTTTTAATAATAATTAAATTATTTTTATGGAAAAAAGTCCATTAAATGATTATAATCCGACCCTTAGGTGATATGGGTCGACTTTTAGTCATCCAATAGTATTTTGGCAGGTGTTAGGGTAATTTTATAATATTATATTTACCCTTAATTACCCGATTTAACTTTAACTATGGTAAATAAAATTTACAGCAGTTACTATTCATAATGCCCAAAAATAAAAAGTAGCCTATTAACATAATTTGGACCCACTGATTCTGAATATGGAATCCATTTTTCAAAATTCAAAACATATATGTTTCAGTAATTAATTTAAAATAAATCCCATTGTTAAGAAAATGGGTTTTAGAAGTTAAAACATTGCCAAAGATTGAAATGTTTTTACCTATGAATTCAATGTGAAATTAATGCTAATGACATACAATATATTAAATGGTAAAAATATATTCTATTTATACTTTAAAACCATTCAATATTATAATTTATCCATATAAATTATCCCAATGAAAAAAATTGTTTTTAATTAAAAATTAGCATATGTTTACTATTCATCAAAATATGAAAGTTATCAGAAAAATATCAAAAATTTATCCAAAGTAAATTTTTATACCTTGATTCAAAATAAGAATTTTATTTTGTCAAATTTAACTTATAAACATGTCAAAAACTAGATTTAATGTGGGTGCACCATCAAAAGGCGGTAAAACTGTATTTTTTGAAAAATAATTCTTTTATCAAAAAAAACTTATTTTGCTTTTGTACCTCATACTAGAAAATGTATAAGTTGAATTAAAATGTTATAAAACTCAAAATTCATTTAATACTATTCATAACAGCTAGTTTTAATAATATTTTAATAGAATATCGTTGTTTAGTGAAATTCGGTATTGCGTACGACGCAAGCTATCGAGGAAGGTCGCGATTGCATGTAAAGCAAGCCAAGACAGTGTTGTGTGTAGTGAAAGATTCCTAAAAACAAAATATTTCTCATAAAAGTCTCGGGTGTTATATTCTACCCCCCTTAAAATGAATTTCGCACTCAAAATTCGTCACTTTGTAACAAATTGATGAGGATACCTATCCCTCATCATATCCTCAAGCTCCCATGTAGCTTCTTCTAGTTGGCGGTTCCTCCATAAAACTTTAACCAAGAGAGTGGTCTTGTTCTGTATGAATTTTTCACTACGATCTAGAATCTCTATCAGCTGTTCTTCATAAGAAAGATCTTGCTTCAGCGGTACAACTTCTGAGCTGAGTACATGTGAAGGATCAGGTATGTACTTTCTTAGGAGTGATACATGGAACACATCGTGAACTTGAGAGAGATTTGGTGGAAGCGCCAATCGGTAAGCTACCTTTCCAACACGATCCATTATTTCGAAAGTACCGATATATCTAGGGCTTAACTTCCCCTTCTTTCCAAATCTCATGACCCTCTTCCAGGGAGATATTCGTAAGAACACTTTATCACCCACTTCAAACTCTAGGTCTTTTCTTCGGTTGTCGGCATAACTTTTCTGTCGACTCTGAGCAGATCTTATGTGTTGTTGAATAGATTGTACCTTTTCAGCCATCTCATCAACAAGATCAGGTCCTAATAGCTTTCTTTCCCCAACTTCATCCCATCAAGTTGGAGTCCTGCATTTCTTTCTATAGAGAGCTTCATAAGGAGCCATCTGAATACTGAAGTGAAAGATTTTATTATAAGAAAATTCCACCAAAGGTAGGTGTTGATCCCAACCACCTTTGAAATCCATAGAGCAAGCTCTCAACATATCTTCTACAGTTTGAATTGTTATCTCAGACTGACCGTCTGTCTAAGGATGATAAGCAGTGCTGAAACTCAAATCTGTATCCAGAGTATGCTGAAGACTTCTCCGGAACATCGAGGTAAATCTCAGATCCCAATCAGATATAATAGAAAGTGGTACTCCATGCAATCTTACCACTTCCTCTACATATATCCTAGAAAGCTGATCCAGAGAGAAATCCTATCTAATAGAAATGAAGTGTACAGACTTTTTAAGATGATCAACTATGACCCAGATAGAATTATTGCCTTTGGATGTTTTAGGAAGTCTTGTGACAATGTCCATAGTGATGTTTTCCCATTTCCATTCGGGTATGGGTAATGGTTGTAACATCCCCTTAGACTTCTGTCTCTCAGCTTTAACTTGATGACAAACCAAGCATCGAGAGACATATTCAGCAACATCTCTTTTCATGCCATCCCACCAGAAGTACTCTTTTAGGTCCCTATACATCTTCGTGCTTCCAGGATGAATAGAGAATGAAGAACTATGAGCCTCATCCATCAGCTCCTTCTTTAATTCTGGGATGGGAGGAACACAATCCCGATTCATGAACATTATTATCCCATCACAATCAAGGTTGAATTCAGAAATATTTCTCACCTTCTTTTGTAACTCTACATCTTCTTTCTATGCCTCTATAATCTTCACATGTATAGATGGTTGAACATTCATTTGAGAAAGATATGATTTTCCCCCTTCCATTAAAATTCCATGATCCATCCTTTGTAAATCCATAAATATTTGATCTTTTGTGATCCTCATCATGGATAAGCTAGCATGGTCTTGTCGACTTAATGCATCTGCCGCCTTGTTTTCTTTCCCAGGGTGGAAATAAATTGAGCAGTCGTAATCCTTAATCAGTTCCAACCATATTCTTTGATGCATATTCAGCTCCTTTTGTGTGAAAATATACTTTAAACATTTATGATCAGTATAAATGTCACACCTTTCTCCATAAAGATAATGACTCCAAATCTTTAATGCAAAGATTACCGCAGCTAACTCCAAATCATGTGTTGGGTAATTTTGCTCATGTATTTTCAACTATCGTGAGGCATAAGGTATCACCATATCATTTTTCATAAGAACACATCCCAGTCCCTTCTTGGTTGCATCACTATAGATCACAAACCTTTCTCTACTACAAGGCAGTGTGAGCACAGGTGCACTGGATAACCTTCTTTTCAACTCCTGTAAATTCTCTCAAACTTAACTCTTTTCCGAGTCAACATTGTGAGTGGATTAGATAATCATGAAAAATCTTTCACGAAACGTCGATAATATCCATCCAAACCAAGAAAACTTCGGATCTCAGTTACTTTTGTTGGTCTCGACCATCTTTCGATAACCTCTGTTTTTTCTGGATCCACAGATATCCCCTATTTTGAGATTATGTGACCCAAAAATGCAACTTTTTGAAGCCAAAATTCACACTTGGTAAATTTGGCATAAAGTTTATCATTTCTCATGGTCTTCAATATAATTCTCAAGTGATCTTCATGTTCTTCCTTTCTCTTTGAATAGACAAGAATATCGTCTATAAAGACTACCACAAATTGATCAAGATAGTCTCTAAAGACTCTATTCATC
Organism: Viscum album; assembly: GCA_963277665.1. NCBI lineage: Eukaryota > Viridiplantae > Streptophyta > Magnoliopsida > Santalales > Viscaceae > Viscum > Viscum album. The sequence goes on from OY728134.1 coordinate 445,892,173, forward strand.
AGATCCATGAAGATAGCAGGGGAATTAGTAAGACCAAATGGCATCACTATAAATTCATAGTGTCCATACCTTGTACGAAAAGCCGTCTTTGGTATATCCTCCCTTTTTACCCATAATTGATGATACCCTGAATGAAGATCAATCTTGGAAAAGTATTGAGCTCCGCGTATTTTTTCAAATAAGTCATCAATGCATGGGAGAGGATATTTTTTCTTGATAGTGATCTTGTTAAGTTCTCGATAATCAATGCAGAGTCTCATTGATCCATCTTTCTTCTTAACAAATAGAACAGGTGCTCCCCAAGGTGACGCACTAGGGCGTATGAATACCTTATCAAGATTCTCTTGGATTTGCTTCTTCAATTCCTGCAACTCAATTGGGGCCATTCTATAAGGTGTCTTTGAAATAGGTAAAGCACCCGGTACGAGTTCTATTGGAAACTCAACTTCACGATTTGGTGGAAGACCCGGAAATTCCTCCGGAAAGACATCATCACAATCCCGTACAACATGCATATTCTTAATCATGATTTTCTCACCAACCATTTGAGATAAATAACCCTCATTTAGTGGAATCAAGACCCATAAGATGGAAGAAATTTCCACTGGAAGGTTATGTTCATCCTTGTATCAATAGACGATCCTAGATTGATCTGGAATAAGAAATGTGACTTTCCTTCTTTGGCAATTGATATGAGCTCCATATAAAGAAAGCCAATCCATGCCAAGAATCACATCAAATTCCACTATAGGAAGGATCACAAGATTTGCAGGAAGCACTTTCCCACAAACTTCAATCAGGGAAGAATTATAAACTTTTGATGTGACTGTTGTGCCATTAGGGGTTGTCACAACTAATTGAACATCTAATTGTTGAGGAAATACGGTGATACTCTTAGAAAAATCTTCAGAAATAAAAGAGTGGGTGGATCCAGAATGAAATAAAACATTTTCTACTTTAGAGTGGATGGTAAATTTACCTTTCACCACCTCATTGTCGTACTCCACATCGCTGATAGAATTTGCATGTGACTTTCCTTTGTCCTTAGACTTAAGATTTTGTTGATGTCGATCATCATCAACAAACCTTGGATTGGGGATTTTATTGGCATAATGCCTCATCTCCTTGCACTTGAAACATTAAAGTGTAGTAGGTTCATTCTGTGTGTCCCTTCCTTTGTTTGCATCATTAGACATCTTCTTCCCATCATTGCAGCATTCAAATGGCCAATGACCTTCCCTTCCACATTTGAAACTTTTACTTGTCCCTTTAAGACAACTCCCTCCATGTTTCTTTCCACACTTTGAGCATAAGGGAAAGCTCATCTCCTTTTTATTGTGCTCTTTAGAGTTTCCTTTGAATTCCATTTTCCTCTTCTTATCAAACCCATATGACTGATGGGTTACTCCAATCTCCATCTCAACTTTGAGAGCACATCGAACGATTTCCTCGTAGCTATTGAAGTCCCTTATGGATAAGGCCCTTCGAAGAATTGGTTTTAAGCCACTAAAGAATCGGTCGATCTTACTCTCAGGTTGGATAATAATACTAGAAGTGTACCTTTCAAGTCTTGTAAAATTTGCTTCATAGGTACCAACAAATTCATCAACCTTTTACTTCAGTTCAAGAAACTCTTTCTCCATATTTGTTCGGAGAATACAAGAGAAGTAATTATTGAAAAATAAGTTCTTGTACTCGTCCCATTCCATGGACTCAATTTCATCCCTTTGTCTCGTATTCTTAATAAGATTCCACTATTGATCAGCATCTCCTTCCAAACGATACACTGCTAGGATGACTTTATCATGTTCAGAACATTGAAGAACTGAAAATTTCTTTTCAGTAGTATTAATCCATTGTTCAGCAACTAATGGACCTGTAGACCCACTGAATGAAGGTGGACGCTACCTTATGAAGGATTCAACATAATGTCACTCCTTCCTTTGCTCGTTTGGAAGTCCTGCATGATTCATAACTTGAGAAAGTTGTGTGAGCATGGCAATAAGATTTTGCATTCCAGCTCCCATAACGTTTGGTTGCTCAGGGGGACAATCATTGCATTGCCTGATTAGACAATCAAAACACATTTTATAATTACATTTTATTGGGATTAAAATTTCATTTTTGATCATATGGGCCTGAGTTAGTACATTTTAATTTTAAACATCCACTCTCATCAATTGTGCACTTCAAGCCTAATGTACACCAATTTAGGCCTAATGACTCATCTGAATTTATTGAATATAATTATTCATGTTTTAATATTATATTTTTGGAAATGTATCTTCACTTAAAATTTAAATGTTTCTCATTTAGGGATCAAGGGAAGATTCATAAAGGATGATGAAGATATTTGGTGATGAAATGAGACAATTCTAGTGAAGGTAGATTGGACATCAACCCACTGTTGAGGATGTGGGTCTCACAATACTGGACCAATGAATCCCAAATTTCTTGTGATGATCGAAGACATACAGGGGAACAAATTATTCCTTAGGCTAAAGTGCTAATTCGGTCTCCATGATGGTGATCAAGGCATCCCAAATGGAAGATCAGAATCTGTGCCAGAATCTGCGGCCCAGAATGTCAGCCCAATGAATCTTCCATATCTCCCGAACCACAATGTAAATTGGGCTGATATTTTACAGCCTGTTAGAAGACATCTGAGGATTCATTGTTGTCTTCTATGTCCCACTCCAAATCGGCCATATAGAAGGATTTTGAAGTGGATCTGTCAAGTGGATGCAAGCTGGATGCCATCTCGGGTCAAGGGTGGAGAAGTCTCATCTCCACCTACTTTCCACCACCTATGCCTACCCTCATTGATTGGGATGACTTTGACTATTGGAGCTCGGCCTAAGGATCCAAATTTTTCTATTTAAGGCAATGGTGGTGAGGAGGAACTCATACCTTCTTTCATGTAATGTTATTATGCTCAATTTTCGTTATAATGCTTTCATTTCCCCATGTAAGTTTCTTTTTGTATTTCTAAGTTTTTAATCCAATTCCTTCTCTTCTTTTCTTCCAATTTCTATACTTAAATCTCTAAAATCACAAAATCACAGTGATAACTCTGTGTGTTGGTGATATAGTTCACACATTGGTGTGAATTCCATTCCCACACACAGAGGAGTGCTCGTTATTTCCGCGGTTTTAATCGCTTCAATTAAATTCTCGTAAGCCGTCTTCTGCCCACCATTGATAGCATATCATCAATGGAGGGCTAACCCTTTAATGGGTTGATCTTAGTAAGATGAAAAGGCTGGATTGAATGTTATTTAATGCACGAATTGTTGTTAATTGGTTAAATAATTCAAGACTTCCATTCTTCAATTATTTTTTCTCCTCATCTTCACTGTGTTTGAAAAAGCTAATTCCAATTACTAAATTGACCATATACCTTGGAGAGATCATGAATTTGGTTCTCTAAGTGTGTTGGTGACTAGTAATTGAGTTTAGTTAGTATCTAACCAGAAAATGATAAAGGTAGTGTTATTTTGAAGAATGGTTTCATCAAGAATTAATAAAACCAAATATTTGTCTAAAGAAATAAAATGCATTCAATCCACCCAAGTGTAACCCTAAGATCAACCCATTTCATTATAATTGAACTCAAATAAGCTTATTAGTCTTCTCCCAAAACACTTAAAAAAAATCCAAGTTGGCCACTTCATAGCCAAAAATCCATCCCTTAGGTTGTGTATCTTAGGTATCTTCTTAGGTCTTTGTGGAATCGATAACCCAAGCTACACTACAAGGACCGTTCTACCCTTCTTCTCTTGGGTAAATTTGGGCGTGAACCAAATTTTTCCACCATTTCCGATGACCGAGTAAGTACCTTAGATAAAAAAAAACCTTCTTTCCTCACCTCCATTCTTCTACTCTCATCCAAGATCTCTTATCTTGTCCCTTTCTCGCTTTTTTTGGCACATGTCCGCCTACACCCGCAATTTCTCAAACAGACTAGTTAGGGTGGAAATTCCTAGGATAGGGGAGTCATGTGCACCTATGGGATTGTTTAAATCAGATCCAAATATTCTTGAAACCCCAAAGTCATAACTTGAAACAATTCCAATGGAGGGTCATCCACAAAATCAAATTGTAAACCCTGGGGGGAATCAAATGGGAAACCAAAACCAAGAAGCTCCAAACATAGGTAATGTAGTTGATCAATCCATGAATGACTACCTCACTCCAGCTTGGACCAATGACCCCCCATGCATTACACACAATTCCATAGGAGACACCAACTACATATTCAAACCCCATGTCCTAAACCACCTTCCAACCTTTCATGGGATAGAGTCAGAAATTCCATACCTTCATGTCAAAGAGTTCAACGACATTGTTGAAACCATGTGTCCCCCACATCAACTAGAATCCGCTAAGATGAGGCTCTATCCTTTTTCATTAAGGGATCGAGCTAAAAATTGGCTAAACAACTTGATACGTGCATCAATCCACTCTTGGGACCAACTGCAAAGAAAATTCTACAAAAAATACTTCCCTCATCACAAAACAATTGCACTTAAAAAGAGCATCCAAAACTTTTTTGAAAAAGAGGGAGAGTCATTTTATGAAACATGGGAGAGGTTCCAAGACACCCTAAACATGGTTCCACACCATGGGTTTTCCATACCTGAACAAGTGAGAATTTTCTATGAAGGGTTGGGTCCATGTAATAAACAATTCATTGACATGATGTGTAATGGAACTTTTAAAAACAAGGCCCCAAATGATGCTTACGAGTATCTGGAAAGTCTGGCTGAACAAAACCAAACTTGGGGAACTTCACCTTATTCTGAAAAGCCACCAAGAACCACTGGAATTCATACAATTAGATAAGAGGAAATCCTTAGGGCTAAACTCGCAGCACTCACTAGGAAGGTTGAAGAGATGGACCTTAGGAAAGTCCATGAAATCCAAAATGTAGACCCTATTTGCACAATTTGTGACAAACATGACCATAAAATAGACAACTGCCCAACCATTCCATCCATCAAGGATGTTCTTCTAGGAGGACCCCTAGCGGAAGTCAATGCCCTAATCTTTCAAAAGCCCCAATACCAAAACACCTTCAATCCAAGGTACAATGACCACTCAGGCTTCCGATGGAAGGATAACCAACAACATAGCCAACCACAAGGGCAAAATCCTTACCCTCAATAGAACTACCAAACCCATAATCAGTTTCAAACCCAACCTATCCAATACCAACAGCCACCAGTCCATTTTCAAGAAACCATTCCACCTTCAAAATATCCCCTAGGGATAAACCAATCTTCTCAAGCACCAACCCAAACTGTTCCACAAAGCCTACTAGAACAACTTTGCAAACAAATGGAAAGGATGAACTCAGAAGTCTCTTCCCTTAAACAATAACTTCAAACAATCAAAACTAGGAAGGCACCCATGCCTACCCAAGCCATTCCAGAACAAACAACAAGGGGAGAGTCAAGTTGCACTCAATCAAATCATGAATAATTGAAAGCAGTGATAGTCTTAAGAAGTGGGAAATCAATTGAAAAACCTGAACAAACCATTTCAGAACTATTAAAAGATTCAAAATCACTTCAAAATGATGAAGAACAACCCAAATATTCTGAAAAAACCAATGAGAATGAGAAGGAACCACAACCACACCAAACACTCAAACAACCTGCTCCCTTCCCTCAATGCATGAGGGGAAAATCCAAGCCTGAACTGAGTTAAACCTTGAGAGAAATCTTCTCTCAAGTCAAGATGAACATTCCACTCCTCGATGCAATACAAACCATACCAGCCTACTCAAAGTACCTTAAGGACTTGTGCACTTTTAAAAGGAAATTTTTACACAAAAACCAAGTCCTTTTGGCTGCTAATGTGAGTACCACCATTCAAGGGACCATTACTCCAAAGATGAAAGACTCGGGTTGCCCTTACATCAATGTTGAACTAGGAGAGAAAAAAGTTGCCAAGGCCTTGTGTGACCTAGGTGCTAGTGTAAACCTCATTCCTTATGCCATGTATTGTCAGTTAGGGCTCGAAGAACTCCAACCCACATCTGTCACTCTTTAACTCGCTGATCGCAGTGTTCGGGTTCCTAAGGGGATCTTAAAGGATGTTTTAGTGAATGTTGAGAATTTCAATTACCCTCCTGAATTCATTGTCCTTGAAAATCATCCAAGCTTAGGTCCTGGGGAGCAAACCCCAATCATTCTTGGTCGTCCTTTCCTTGCAACAATCAACTCTGTTATCCGAGTCCGAAATGGGAACATGACCATCACCTTTGGTAACATGAGTCTAGACTTGAACATCTATAATGCAAGCTCACAAATAGGATATGATGAGGACATTCATGAAGTAAACATGTTAGGAAGCATTGAAAATGAATCCATAGAACATCAAGAAATATTTGATGGATGTTTATGTCAAGATGATATTGATTTCCTTTGTTCACATGAAGGATGTTTATCTCCTTGGCTCGAATCATTTTCAAATTGATCCTATGATGATGTCTTAGGACCAAAAATCAGTGAAACCTTTCAGGAAACCACATTCATGGAGACAACTCAAAATCCCTTCCATAACCCAGGTCAATAAAATCTTGTGGCTAAAACTTCTACACATGGGGAATCAATTCAATCTGAAAATCTAGGAAAAAAATTTTGATCTTGATCCAATGACCCAATCTTCTACTGAAATTCTGAACCAACCTGATCTTGAATTGAAGGAACTTCCTACTTCCCTCAAGTATGCCTTCCTAGGGGAAAATCAAACACATCATATAGTCATATCTTCTTCTCTTGAAGCCAATCATGAGGGGATGCTTCTAGATGTCCTTAGGAAACACAAGAAATCCATTGGTTGGACCCTGTCTGATATTCTTGTGATTAGCCCACTTATTGGAACTCATAGGATTACTCTTGAATCTGAATCCAAACCATGTCATCAACCTCAGAGGAGACTCAATCCAAATCCTATGGATGTGGTAAGGAAAGAACTTCTTAAGTTGTTGAAAGCTGGTATCATCTACCCCATAACTGAGAGTGAGTGGGTAAGCCCAATTCAAGTTGTCCCAAAGAAAGCTGGAATCACTGTGATCACTAATAAGGATGGGTAAATTCTTCCAACTAGGGTGAGTAGTGGCGGGAGAGTCTGTATTGACTATAGGAAGCTCAACTCTTGTACCAAGAAGGACCATTTTCCCCTGCCCTTTATTGATCAAGTCATCGAGCGAGTGGCAGGTCATCAATTCTATTGCTTCCTAGATGGGTACCCAGGGTACAATAAAATCGAGGTCTCCTTGGAGGATCAAGGGAAGACAACCTTCACATGTCCATTCGGCACCTTTTCCTTCAAACTCATGCCATTCGGGTTATGCAATGCCCCTGGAACCTTCCAGCGGTGCATGATGGGAATCTTCTCAGATATAGTAGGGGATTTTCTAGAGGTCTTCATGGATGACTTCTCTGTCTTTGGGGATACATCTGATGGATGTCTTAGGAATGTGGGGAGAGTTTTGTCAAGATGTGAAGAAAAGAATCTGGTCCTAAACTGGGAAAAATGCCATTTCATGGTAAAAGAGGGGTTAGTCCTTGGCCTTATAGTCTCGGGTAGGGGAATTGAAGTTGATAAAGAAAAGGTTGACATCATTCGTCACCTTCCATCACCCAGAACTGTTAAGGAAGTGAGGTCCTTCTTAGGACATGTTGGTTTCTATAGAAGATTCATTAAGGACTTTAGTTCAATCGCTCGTCCTCTTTGTGCTCTCCTAGTAAAGGATGCTCCATTTGTTTGGACAGAAAGTTGTGAGGGTTCATTTTCAACCCTTAAATCTGCTCTCACCTCTCCTCCCATTATGAAATCTCCAAACTGGGACCTTCCTTTCGAACTCATGTGTGATGCCAGTGACTTTACTGTAAGAGTTGTGTTAGGACAACGGTGTGATAAAACTCCATATGTCATTTCTTATGCAAGAAAATCCTTAAATGATGCCCAAATCAATTCCACCACCACTGAAAAGGAGTTACTTGCTGTTGTGTTTTCCTTAGAGAAATTCAGGTCCTACCTCTTAGGATCTGTAACAGCCCGAGATTTTATGAAAAATATTCTTTTTTATGTCTTGTGTTGTACGCTACACCAAAAGGAGCTTTCACAACACACATCCTTGACTTGCCTTGCATTACACGCAATCACGACCTTCCTCGATAGCGTGTGTAATACGCAATACTGAGTTTCATTAAACAACGATATGCTATTAAAATATTATTAAAACTAGTCGTTATGAATAGTAATAACCACTTTTTAAAATTCTATAAATCTTATTTTTCAAAATGAACTTCATTTTTTGGATTCGGAGTATCGAATTTAGCCTAAGGTGAAATTTTGGTACTTTTCGGATAACTTTCATATTCTGATGAATAGTGAAAATTACTAAATTATAATTAAAAACAACTTTTTTAATCGAAATAATTAATAGTGATAAATAATTAATTTGAGTGGTTGTAAAGTATATTTAGAATATATTTTTACAATTTAATACAATGTTGGTCATTGGATGTAATTTCACATTTAAACCAGTTATAAACAAGTGTCAATCTTTTGATAGTTATTATCTCTTAAAAACACGCTATTTGTTGTAACAGCAGAAATTAATTATAAAATTAATTAATGCAACTTATATGTTTGGAATTTTGTAAAATAGAAATCATTTTTGAATTCGGAATATCAATTATATCTTAGGGTGAAATTTTGGCATTTTTCTGAAAAACTTCAATTTTTGATGAATAGTGAAACCACTAAGTGGTAGGTTAAAAACTGAATTTTGCATGAAACTTAATTTTACCGCTCCTGTGAATGGAATTTCGAAAATCCGAGAGACACGGTTAATATCAAGGACTAAAATGTGGTTCAATGAGATGAAAATAAATTTTGGTGAATAGTAACTTTTTACTTTTTTTTACCGCGGTTAATAGTAAATAGGGTAACTAAGGGTAAATATGATATTAATATTACCCTAACACGTGTCCTAATTCTATTGGACAAGTGTAATTCGACCAAAAACAAACTTAGGAATAAAATATGACCATTTAGGCCCACTTGGATTAGATTAGGACATTTATTATTAATTTATTTAAAGAAAGGTTAAAATAGTTAAAATCAAAGTTTAAAAAGTAAATCATTTTTAATATGGGGTTATACATAAGATAAATTCGATTGTAAATATTCATTAGAAATCTAAAAAGATTTCCTACATGATGGTATTTTATTTGTAATTTTTAGACATCAAATGATTTAATTTATTTATGACACAACGATGATGCAGTAATTATCTTATTAATGAAATATTGACATAATTGATGTTATAAACACCAAAATAAATGTAATTTGAAAATTTTTATGAATTCCACTAATTTTATAGGTTACTATGATATATTAATGTTGATTTAATCAACTTGGTTCGAACATTTAATTCTGTTATGACTTTCACAAAAATCATATATCAAATAGTGTCAAAATTGACACAAAATAGTTTTTAAATCAAATATTATATTATTAATTGTTATTTTATTCCTAAAAATCTAAGGTTCGGCCAAATGACTTAGATAAGGATATATATATTAATAATAAACAATTTGGGGTTCGTTTGGAATGTTATAGTAAGTGTATTAACCCTATAGTGAAAGAAAACAAAAAGACACGGTAAAAGTTAAATTATTTAACTTAGAGTTAAATCTAATTGATAAGGTTAAAATAATACCCTAAACTTGTCTAAATCCTATTGGTTGATAGGATTTAGACCCATACCCACTTTAGCTTCGAAATAAGACTCTTTGGAACCATTATAAACCGATTTTGACTTTAATATAAAATAATATTTTGAGATATTCCTAAGGTGCCCCTCTCCTCCCTTATAAAAGGACACCTCCTCCCCCTCCTCCTCACACCAATTTGAGCACTCAAGCTCGGCCAACCCCTGCCAAAATCTCTTCTCCACTTCCCTAGAAACATCCTAGAGGTTATGGTCTTCCTCAAAGACCAATTCTAGTTCCCTAAGAGGAGGTCTCAAAGAGGCACTTCAAAGAAGAGGTAATTACCGTTACCAATTCTTTCATCTTTATTTCTTCTTCCACTTCTTCTTATTAGGTTTTTTCATTATGAAGTAATAACATCAGTATCACTCATATACTGATATGTTATTATAAGTATGAAACAACCCTAATTCACCTTCTATCCATCCTACGGAAAAATGAAATCACCGCGCGTGCGTACGTACGGAATACCGTCTCCACGCCGTGGTGTAATCTATTTTCCACTACCACCTTACATGGATGGGTATAATGGTGTAAAGAATAACTATACATAGTTATTACAACATCATATTTATTCTGATATATTGTATAATTCACTCCAATTCAATTCAATAGAAATGATATCATCGCTCGTGCGTACGTACGGACTACCGTCTCCACGACGCGATGAGATTCATTCTCCATGTTAACCATTTAAGAATGATTATAAAGTATATATAAGAAATAATAATGAAATATATGACATTATAAAGCTACTGGATTTATGTATATATATACATATGTATTTCATCTACTTACTTCCATTTCAAGACAATAAGGAAAGGAAAACAACGTTCATGCGTACGTACGGACTACCGTCTCCATGAACGGTGTTTTTCATTTTATTTATCTACCTATTATATATATATATATACTGAATATATATGATATATAAATCATATTTTATATTCTGGAAGTAAGTAAATCATGATATAAGTAATAATGATGTCAAGAACAACAAGTCAAAACACCTACGATAAATGAAACGATTTTACCCAAAACGCTTCTTTAACATGGAATTTACAAAAGAACGGGTAATATAATGTCATAAGTGAACCATATATGATATCATAACAATGAATATGATTCTGTAATAAGTCAATAACATTATTTAAATCATTATACAGGAGGTTCGGACACTTACAAAGCAAGTCGGACCTAAGGTAATGGAAATATCACAATCTCATTTTTATCCGAGGTTGTTTATTCGTAAGTATTTACTGGGGTGTATTTTATCATCCACATCCATGTTTAATCAATATGTAATATTATTTCCATCCACCTACAATTGTTTAAATCCATTTTTACCCTTCGGTGAGTTTTTAGTAAAAGAAATGAAAGGAATCTTTTGTCGTTTTTCGTACGAGGTACTTTTGACTTTTCCGACCAAAGTACGAAGAATGTTTTTTTTAACTTATACGGTACGAACGGATTTATACTGTTTTACAAAGCCTTATTTTCATGAAGATTTCTCTAAAAGATTTCATGACTATTTTAAATAAAATCTCTTTCTTTTAAAAATTGCATGATGTTTTGTGAAAAGAAATTGATTTTGAAGAAGAAAGGATATTTTCCTCAAGAATTCAATTCAAGTGTTTTATCAAAATTATTTTCCATATAAGATAATAAAGGGTTATGTTTCTATCCATATTTTTACATTGATTTGACTATGTTGTGATGGAATTATGTTTATGAATTCCTTTATCTTATATGAATGGTTTTATGATGTCATGTTGTTTAAGAATCCCATTTTTATTACATGGGTTATGCAATGATGTATGATTTATGATTTTGTGGCACACATAAGAAAGGATTCATTAAGAGATGGGTGGGACCTATATCTCCCTCCAATGCATTGGGTAAAGATTTCATATCTCATGAGATAGACATGGCTGGAATGGTAGGTTATACCGGTTCAGTGAAACAGGACTAAAACGAGGATTACTCGATTCAGAAAGGGACTTTGTCCACTAAGATAGTCTTGGCAATGAGTCTTGACTAACAAGAAATGATTCTCTATGATTATGTGTGTATGCCACAATGAGTAATGTTTTAAGTAAGGGTTTCATTTTCACTACTATGATTTATCCCATGTTATGAAATTATGCTCTCTTTTGCAGGTTAAGATTTCCAAAAATGTTATGTTCTTATGAAAATTATGTGATTGATATTTCTTTTGTTTACCCATACTGAGCATTTGAGCTCACCCTTTTATGTTTTCTTTTCCCCATGATATAAAGAAAGGTTTTAGGTAAAAAAAAAGGAAGATCTTTGTGGGAGATTTTGAAGATCTTTCACCAGGATTAGAAGATTACGTTCCGAGTTTCCAAAGACACTAAACTATTACGATCCTTGCGAGTGTGTTTTTGTTATGTACTAAGTATTCCGCAAAAGTAATGTAATGTACATGTACGTCAAGCTTTGGGTCTCTACAGTTGGTATCAAAGGAAAGGTTTAGTCAACCTTTGGATACTAGGATGCGAAAACGTTAGTGAGATCCCTAGAGATATTTCTAAGGTATGTCTAGGGATGTCTCTAAGGTTATGTATACGTATAGGTTATAGTCCTAGAATTGCGCTAACGATCATCGAATTTAACCTAAGATGTTAGATATTGAGGGTACTAACCCTTTATTATGTTGTTTTCCCTAGCATGATTTTTGCCTCTCACACTATTCTTTTTGGGTTTTAGACGATGGCTGGAACCCGAAGGAACCGTGTTGATCAATGCAATGGACAATGCAATGATTGCCCTCCTGAACAAACAAATGTTATGGGAGATGGAGTGAAAAATCTTATTGCTATACTTACACAAGCTATGAATCATTCTGGACTTCCAAATGAGCAGAGAAGGGAACAATATTCTATTGAGTCCTTCATGAGGCAACGTCCACCTTCTTTCAGTGGGTCTACTGATCCATTAGTTTCTGAACAATGGATTAGTACTACTGAAAAGATATTTTCAGTTCTTCAATGTTCTGAACATGATAAAGTCATCTTAGCAGTATATCGTTTGGAAGGTGAAGCTGATCAATGGTGGAATCTTATCAAGAATACGAGGCCAAGAGATGAAATTGAGTCCATGGAATGGGACGAGTTCAAGAACTTGTTTTTCAGTAAGTACTTCCCTCGTATTCTTCGAACAAAGATGGAGAAAGAGTTTCTTGAACTGAAGCAAAGGGATGATGAATCTGTTGGTACCTATGAAGCAAATTTTACAAGACTTGCAAGGTATGCTTCTGAAATTATCATCCAACCTGAAAGTAAAGTTGATCGATTTTTCAGTGGCTTAAAACCAAGTCTTCGAAGGGCATTAGCTATAAGAGACTTCAGTAGCTATGAAGAAATTGTGTGTTGTGCTATCAAGGTGGAAATGGAAGTTGGTGTTACATATCCATCTCATGGTTTTGACAAGAAACGAAAGATGGAGTTCAAGGAGAAATCTCAGAATAATGGTGAAAAGAAGATGAATGTTTCCTTATGCACAAAGTGTGAAAGAAGCATGGTGGAGATTGTCTAAAAGGGACTAGAAAATGTTTTAAGTGTGGAAAAGAAGGTCATCGAGCAGCTGAGTGTCGAAGTAATGGAAAAAGGGTTTCTAATGATGTGAATAAAGCAAACACTACAGAGAACGCACCGCCAACACTTCAATGCTTCAAGTGCAAGGAAATGGGGCATTATGCTAATAATTGCCCTAATCCAAGGGTTAGTGATGATCAACATGAGCAACCACTGAAGGCGAAGGACAAAGGGAAATCACATGCGATCACTATTGGCAATGTTGAATATGACAACGATGTGGTGGAATGATTAAGTGTTTATGTAATGGGATTCCAAAATAATGTTGTATCATTGCGTGTTGCAATATTTATTGATGTGGTATTCAAAGTGATTGAGATATTTTTTGGAAATAAGATGATATGCGCATAATGAAGACGAGAAAATGAAATGTTTAATAGTATTCATGAGCTCATGATTGATATAAGGACTAAGTGATATCATGGTTTGAGTAATATAGAATTTTGAGGATTTTGGTATGTGGAAAGTGTTAACTTTTAAGTGCACTCATGTTTTCACTAAAGTATTCAAGATAATACACGATTAAGGACTTTGAATGTTTGGAATGTGACCAACAAGACATATCTTATGATATGTGGGGATCAACGACAGTATTAAATCTCTGGTAATCGTTGTCACTATATTATGAGAGTGGACTACAGTATTATAAGCCTAAAGATTAGACTGGATTATGTTGGACATAAGTTAGTATTGTTTAAGGATAGAAGATTTTCGATATTATTGATGGGATGTTATAGTAACGTAGTTTTAGAAAAAGGGACAACCTGCAGGACGGGCGACAGCCCATCGCTTCGGACAAGGCTGTAGGAATCGAACCCACAACCAAAGTGCGACTGGCCTTTTTCGCCTACCACTGACCTACAGGAAGTCCCTGTTTAGTAGAAACTAGTTTTATTATATTAAGCAGTATGATATATGAAGTATAAGTCCATTTTAGGAACCATATGTGATTAATCTCACTATAGAATGACTTATGTATATTTAATAACTTTTTCTAAACTTTTGTTTGAGACAGATGGAATGACCCATCATTCTATCACATAATCTGCTAACACTTCACAAATAACAAATTCAACTTCATTTATTTAAGAGATGATGTAGAAATTGTTCAAGGCACGAACAAAAGTGAGATTGTACCAAAATAAAGTAAGTATTTATTTTAAGCAAATTTTCAACTTTAGGGAAATGATCTTGAAAACCAAAAATGTTGTCCTAGTGATCTTATACCTGATGAATCAGATGGTACCTTATATCGTCACAAATTTATGGATTTGTGATTACTGGCTTTTCCATAGCCATGTTCTCTACCACTCTCCATCAGAACATGATGGTTAGATTTCTCTTCCATATCCATATTTTCACATATGTGGAAACCCAGTGATTAGTTTATTTGGGTAATCGTTACATTTCATACTTTAGTTTTTAAAGCCAAGTTTTGGTATTCCCTTTTACGATGTGGGTTTCTATTAAAGAAACTTTCGAATAGTAAACCATTTATAACCCCGACGAATTTCGAGGGCGAAATTCATTTTAAGGGGGGTAGAATGTAACAGCCCGAGATTTTATGAAAAATATTCTTTTTTATGTCTTGTGTTGTACGCTACACCAAAAGGAGCTTTCACAACACACATCCTTGACTTGCCTTGCATTACACGCAATCACGACCTTCCTCGATAGCGTGTGTAATACGCAATACTGAGTTTCATTAAACAACGATATGCTATTAAAATATTATTAAAACTAGCCGTTATGAATAGTAATAACCACTTTTTAAAATTCTATAAATCTTATTTTTCAAAATGAACTTCATTTTTTGGATTCGGAGTATCGAATTTAGCCTAAGGTGAAATTTTGGTACTTTTCGGATAACTTTCATATTCTGATGAATAGTGAAAATTACTAAATTATAATTAAAAACAACTTTTTTAATCGAAATAATTAATAGTGATAAATCATTAATTTGAGTGGTTGTAAAGTATATTTAGAATATATTTTTACAATTTAATACAATGTTGGTCATTGGATGTAATTTCACATTTAAACCAGTTATAAACAAGTGTCAATCTTTTGATAGTTATTATCTCTTAAAAACACGCTATTTGTTGTAACAGCGGAAATTAATTATAAAATTAATTAATGCAACTTATATGTTTGGAATTTTGTAAAATAGAAATCATTTTTGAATTCGGAATATCAATTATATCTTAGGGTGAAATTTTGGCATTTTTCTGAAAAACTTCAATTTTTGATGAATAGTGAAACCACTAAGTGGTAGGTTAAAAACTGAATTTTGCATGAAACTTAATTTTACCGCTCCTGTGAATGGAATTTCGAAAATCCGAGAGACACGGTTAATATCAAGGACTAAAATGTGGTTCAATGAGATGAAAATAATTTTTGGTGAATAGTAACTTTTTACTTTTTTTTACCGCGGTTAATAGTAAATAGGGTAACTAAGGGTAAATATGATATTAATATTACCCTAACACGTGTCCTAATTCTATTGGACAAGTGTAATTCGACCAAAAACAAACTTAGGAATAAAATATGACCATTTAGGCCCACTTGGATTAGATTAGGACATTTATTATTAATTTATTTAAAGAAAGGTTAAAATAGTTAAAATCAAAGTTTAAAAAGTAAATCATTTTTAATATGGGTTTATACATAAGATAAATTAGATTGTAAATATTCATTAGAAATCTAAAAAGATTTCCTACA
Source organism: Viscum album (assembly GCA_963277665.1). NCBI lineage: Eukaryota > Viridiplantae > Streptophyta > Magnoliopsida > Santalales > Viscaceae > Viscum > Viscum album. Next base: position 445,908,305 of record OY728134.1, read on the forward strand.
TGATGGTATTTTATTTGTAATTTTTAGACATCAAATAATTTAATTTATTTATGACACAACGATGATGCAGTAATTATCTTATTAATGAAATATTGACATAATTGATGTTATAAACACCAAAATAAATGTAATTTGAAACTTTTTATGAATTCCACTAATTTTCTAGGTTACTATGATATATTAATGTTGATTTAATCAACTTGGTTCGAACATTTAATTCTGTTATGACTTTCACAAAAATCATATATCAAATAGTGTCAAAATTGACACAAAATAGTTTTTAAATCAAATATTATATTATTAATTGTTATTTTATTCCTAGAAATCTAAGGTTCGGCCAAATGACTTAGATAAGGATATATATATTAATAATAAACAATTTGGGGTTCGTTTGGAATGTTATAGTAAGTGTATTAACCCTATAGTGAAAGAAAACAAAAAGACACGGTAAAAGTTAAATTATTTAACTTAGAGTTAAATCTAATTGATAAGGTTAAAATAATACCCTAAACTTGTCTAAATCCTATTGGTTGATAGGATTTCGACCCATCCCCACTTTAGCTTCGAAATAAGACTCTTTGGAACCATTATAAACCGATTTTGACTTTAATATAAAATAATATTTTGAGATATTCCTAAGGTGCCCCTCTCCTCCCTTATAAAAGGACACCTCCTCCCCCTCCTCCTCACACCAATTTGAGCACTCAAGCTCGGCCAACCCCTGCCAAAATCTCTTCTCCACTTCCCTAGAAACATCCTAGAGGTTCTGGTCTTCCTCAAAGACCAATTCTAGTGCCCTAAGAGGAGGTCTCAAAGAGGCACTTCAAAGAAGAGGTAATTACCGTTACCAATTCTTTCATCTTTATTTCTTCTTCCACTTCTTCTTATTAGGTTGTTTCATTATGAAGTAATAACATCAGTATCACTCATATACTGATATGTTATTATAAGTATGAAACAACCCTAATTCACCTTCTATCCATCCTACGGAAAAATGAAATCACCGCGCGTGCGTACGTACGGAATACCGTCTCCACGCCGTGGTGTAATCTATTTTCCACTACCACCTTACATGGATGGGTATAATGGTGTAAAGAATAACTATACATAGTTATTACAACATCATATTTATTCTTATATATTGTATAATTCACTCCAATTCAATTCAATAGAAATGATATCATCGCTCGTGCGTACGTACGGACTACCGTCTCCACGACGCGATGAGATTCATTCTCCATGTTAACCATTTAAGAATGATTATAAAGTATATATAAGAAATAATAATGAAATATATGACATTATAAAGCTACTGGATTTATGTATATATATACATATGTATGTCATCTACTTACTTCCATTTCAAGACAATAAGGAAAGGAAAACAACGTTCATGCGTACGTACGGACTACCGTCTCCATGAACGGTGTTTTTCATTTTATTTATCTACCTATTATATATATATATATACTGAATATATATGATATATAAATCATATTTTATATTCTGGAAGTAAGTAAATCATGATATAAGTAATAATGATGTCAAGAACAACAAGTCAAAACACCTACGATAAATGAAACGATTTTACCCAAAACGCTTCTTTAACATGGAATTTACAAAAGAACGGGTAATATAATGTCATAAGTGAACCATATATGATATCATAACAATGAATATGATTCTGTAATAAGTCAATAACATGATTTAAATCATTATACAGGAGGTTCGGACACTTACAAAGCAAGTCGGACCTAAGGTAAGGGAAATATCACAATCTCATTTTTATCCGAGGTTGTTTATTCGTAAGTATTTACTGGGGTGTATTTTATCATCCACATCCATGTTTCATCAATATGTAATATTATTTCCATCCACCTACAATTGTTTAAATCCATTTTTACCCTTCGGTGAGTTTTTAGTAAAAGAAATGAAAGGAATCTTTTGTCGTTTTTCGTACGAGGTACTTTTGACTTTTCCGACCAAAGTACGAAGAATGTTTTTTTTAACTTATACGGCACGAACGGATTTATAATGTTTTACAAAGCCTTATTTTCATTAAGCTTTCTCTAAAAGATTTCATGACTATTTTAAATAAAATCTCTTTCTTTTAAAAATTGCATGATGTTTTGTGAAAAGAAATTGATTTTGAAGAAGAAAGGATATTTTCCTCAAGAATTCAATTCAAGTGTTTTATCAAAATTATTTTCCATATAAGATAATAAAGGGTTATGTTTCTATCCATATTTTTACATTGATTTGACTATGTTGTGATGGAATTATGTTTATGAATTCCTTTATCTTATATGAATGGTTTTATGATGTCATGTTGTTTAAGAATCCCATTTTTATTACATGGGTTATGCAATGATGTATGATTTATGATTTTGTGGCACACATAAGAAAGGATTCATTAAGAGATGGGTGGGACCTATATCTCCCTCCAATGCATTGGGTAAAGATTTCATATCTCATGAGATAGACATGGCTGGAATGGTAGGTTATACCGGTTCAGTGAAACAGGACTGAAACGAGGATTACTCGATTCAGAAAGGGACTTTGTCCACTAAGATAGTCTTGGCAATGAGTCTTGACTAACAAGAAATGATTCTCTATGATTATGTGTGTATGCCACAATGAGTAATGTTTTAAGTAAGGGTTTCATTTTCACTACTATGATTTATCCCATGTTATGAAATTATGCTCTCTTTTGCAGGTTAAGATTTCCAAAAATGTTATGTTCTTATGAAAATTATGTGATTGATATTTCTTTTGTTTACCCTTACTGAGCATTTGAGCTCACCATTTTATGTTTTCTTTTCCCCAGGATATAAAGAAAGGTTTTAGGTATAAAAAAAAGGAAGATCTTTGTGGGAGATTTTGAAGATCTTTCACCAGGATTAGAAGATTACGTTCCGAGTTTCCAAAGACACTAAACTATTACGATCCTTGCGAGTGTGTTTTTGTTATGTACTAAGTATTCCGCAAAAGTAATGTAATGTACATGTACGTCAAGCTTTGGGTCTCTACAGGATCACCCATCGTTGTTTTTACCGACCATTCAGCTCTAAAATATCTCTTCCAAAAACAAGATGCCAAGTCTAGATTGATTAGGTGGGTCCTTCTTCTTCAAGAGTTCGATTTAACAATTAAGGATAAAAAAGGTGTCGAGAATGTTGTAGCTGATCACCTCTCTAGGTTGGAATTCAAATACAACTCACATCACCTTTCTGTGTCTGATTCATTTCCCGATGAGAACCTCTATTCTGTGAGTGATTTCCCTTGGTATGCTGACATATCCAACTTCTTAGTTTCAGGGGTCATTCCAAAATTCTTAGGGACCCAAGACAGAAGAAAATTTCTTTCTGATGTCAAGCATTATATGTTTGATGATCCATACCTCTATAAGTTCTATCTTGGCCAAGTCATAAGGAGGTGTGTGCCAGAATCTGAACAAGAGTCTATCCTAATGTTCTGTCATAGTGAGGCATGTGGAGGTCACTTTTCCTCTAAGAAAACATCTGCCAAGGTTCTTCAATGTGGTCTCTTTTGGCCCACCCTCTCAAGGGACTCCTACACATTTTGTCAAAGTTGTCCTAGGTGTCAACAAGTAGAGTCCATCACAAAAAGGAATCAAATGCCACTCAGTCCAATATTAGTGGTTGAAATCTTTGACTGTTGGGGAATTGATTTCATGGGTCCCTTCCCAAACTCTAGGGGATATCATTACATTCTCTGGGCTGTGGATTATGTCTCAAAATGGGTTGAGGCCATTCCTACAAAATCCAATGACCATCAAACTGTGATTATATTCCTTAAAGAAAACATCTTCTCTAGATTTTTGATTCCTAGGGCTATCATTAGTGATCATGGAACTCATTTCTACAATCGCCCATTCTCATCACTCATGGAGAAGTATAGAATTTCTCACAAAGTGTCCACCGCTTACCACCCACAAACCAATGGTCAAGCTGAGTTAGCCAATCGAGAAATCAAACAAATTCTTGAGAAAACTGTTAATCCATCTAGGAAAGATTGGTCGAGCAAACTCTTAGATGCTCTTTGGGCATATCGAACAACATTTAAAACCATCCTAGGAATGACCCCATATAGGTTGGTTTATGGTAAAGAATGCCATTTTCCAGTGGAGATTGAGCATAAGGCCTTTTGGGCAATCAAAAAAATGAACTTTGACATTTCTTTGGCCGGAATAAAGAGGAAATTGGATCTAAATGAGATTTAGGAACTTAGGATGGAGGATTATGAAAATTCAAGGATCAATAAATCTAGAGTTCAAGCCTACCATTCTAGGAATCTTAAAACTAAACACATTGAACCAGGGAAACCTGCGCTTTTGTATAGTTCTAAACTTCATTTGCACCCGGGGAAGTTGAGGTCTAGATGGTCCGATCTATACATAGTGCATAAGGTGTACCCCCATGGGGCTGTTGAAATTCAAGATCCCACCAATGGTCAAATATTTAAAGTTAATGGTCATAGAGTCAAACCATTCATAGAACCATTCCAAAAACATGAAGTTGATGAAGACCTGAGTGAACCTACCTTTGATGAAAAAAACAATTAATCAATTAGGGGATTAAGTCGAGCTAACGACGTTAAACAAAGCGTTGAATGGGAGGCAACCCATGATTTTTAAATTTACAATAACTTTATTATTTTAATCAATTTTTTTTTTGAAAAACAATTTGATATAATTTTACCTCATATTGTTGACATGTTCTTCTCTTATGAGTATGGATGGGTATGAAAGGGGATATTCGTATTCATCCGTGTCACGCGGTGTGATCCCTGGGTATTATCTTACCCAGAAATTAAAAATAAGACAATGTATCAACAATATAGGTGTTTTTAAGTATTTATTATTTTTTTTATTATTAAAAAAACAAAATAACAAAACAAAAAAAATGTAAAAAAAAGTGACACGTCGTAGGACGTGGGTCAAACCCCGTCACGGTCGGCGAAGCCGCGGGACTCGAACCCGGGACCGAAGGGAGACAGGGGCGCACACCTACCATTGAACTACGGCGGTTGGTGCTTCTTTATTCTATCTTCTTTATATATATACTTATATTTTAAATTTTTATATATATACAGAATTTTTAAAAAAAAAAATTATTACTTGTTATGAGTGTCGATCGTTGGAGTTTCAAAATTAACAAGTATGTTTTGTCTTTATTTTTATTTTATTTTTTTTTATTTTATTGTTGTTTATTTTTAGAAAACTGAACCTCAAGGGGTTTCCATTGTGTCTAACTATGTTGGTTTTTGAGATTCAGGGGCTGCCAAGTTTGATGGATTTTCAGGGAAATTATAAGAGTACAAGCGTACACTACCGTGAGGATTCTTCAAGTGACATGGAGACCGAGGGATTCAATGAGAGCACCACAAACTTCAACATCAAATATCAGGTGAAATTGTTCTATGATCCTATTCTCTGCCTCTACCCCTTCTAAATTATATTTTCTTTAAACACTGGGGACAGTGTCATATTATGTTGGGGGGAGGTGAAAATAAAAATCAATCACATAGAGCAATAAAATGTGCGTGTTAATTGAATGAAAATTTTCCTTAACCATGAATATGTTATTACACATTGCAAACCTTGAAAACTGAATATTAAATAATTTTGTATTCCTTGATTCTGATTTTAATACATGTTTAAGTTCATGAGCATAAAATTTTGGAAAGTGTGGATGTCTAATGTGATATTTCACTGTTACATTTTCATCCAATTTTTATAAAAAAAATTCACAATGAACGTCTGTTGGATTGTGGGGTATTAATTTGAATTCTTGGGGTCCCATAACAAACAGCATAGTTTTGGTGATCATTTTAAATTTAATATTAGTATTTAAAATATATATATATATATAGGTGTGAAAAAACACAAATAAAAAACAAAAAAACAATAAATTTGCACATAGATCAATGAAATGACTTAATGTGTGGCTTTCGGCACTTGGGGATCGTGACTCCATAGTTGTCTGGCCCAGAGTTGGGAATTTTATCTCTATTTGTGGAAATTCGAATTTTTTTTTGAATGAGTTAACTCGAGATGATGCCCGAGTATGTGGGTTTCACTTGGTGCCCTAAGGCCTTTGAGCCTGAGATTCATCGGCAAAGTCTCGCTACAAGGGTTGAATCATTTGAATTCAATTTCAATAACCATGGAAACATTGAAAAAAAAGAAAAAAATAAAAGAAAAAAATGAATACTCATATTAATATTAAAATGTGATTCCACCTAGCTCTTCCATCTTTTCCCCCTTGAATAAAAATGAACCCCCATGTCTATTGTGACACACAACAAATCATCATGATTAATTGTAATTGGATGAAATGTGGCATTGAATTTGATCAGAATAATGGGATTTGGCTTGGGTTATTCTTTAGAACCTACATTGTATTAAATTATTTTGATGGGATGCATAATTTTTTGGTATGAGGTATTTTGGTGATCATTGTTTATTAAAATGTTTTTGGAAAAGGAAATTTGATTTTCATAATCTTTGAGTTATTTGCTTGGGAATAGAAAATATCAAGTTGGGGGTGTGATTAGACAATCAAAACACATTTTATAATTACATTTTATTGGGATTAAAAGTTCATTTTTTATCATATGGGCCTGAGTTAGTACATTTTAATTTTAAACATCCACTCTCATCAATTGTGCACTTCATGCCTAATGTACACCAATTTAGGCCCAATGACTAATCTAATTTTATTGAATGTAATTATTCATGTTTTAATATTATATTTTTGGAAATGTATCTTCACTTCAAATTTAAATGTTTCTCATTCATGGAGCAAGGAAAGATTCATAAAGGATGATGAAGATATTTGGTGATGAAAGGAGACAATTCTGGTGAAGGCAGATTGGACACCAACCCACTGTTGAGGCTGTGGGTCCCACAATTCTGGACCAATGAAGCCCAAATGTCTTTTTATGATAGAAGACATACAGGGGAAGAAATCATTCTTCAGGACAAAGTTCTAATTCGGTCTCCATGATGGTGATCAAGGCAGCCCAAATGGAAGATCAGAATTTGGGCCAGAATATGTGGCCCAGAATGTCAGCCCAATGAATCTTCCATATCTCCCGAACCACAACTTAAATTGGGCCGATCCTTTACAGGCTGTTATAAGACATCCCGGGCTTCATTTTTGTCTTCTATGGACCACTCCAAATAGGCCATCTAGAAGGACATTTAAGCGGATCTGTTAAGTGGATGTAAGCTGGATGCCATCTCGGGTCAAGGGTGGAGAAGTCTCCTCTCCACCTACTTTCCACCACCTATGCCTACCCTCATTGATTGGGATGACTTGGACTGTTGGAGTCAGCCTAAGGATCCAAGTTTTCCTATTTAAGGAAGTGTTGGTGAGGAGTAACTCATACCTTCTTTCATGTAATGTTATTATGCTCAATTTTCGTTGTAATGCTTTCATTTCCCCATGTAAGTTTCTTTTTATATTTCTATGTTCTTAATCCAATTCCTTCTCTTATATTCTTCCAATTTCTATACTTAAATCTATGAAATCACAAAATCACAGTGATAACTATGTGTGATGGTGATATAGTTCACACATAGGTGTGAATTCCATTCACACACACGGAGGAGTGCTCGTTCTTTCCGCGGTTTTAATCTCTTCAATTCAATTCTTGTAAGTCGTCTTCCGCCCACCATTGATAACATATCATCAATGGAGGGATAAAACTTTAATGGGTTGATCTTAGGAAGATGAAAAAGCTGGATTGAATTTTATTTAATGCACTAATTGTTGTTAATTGGTTAAATAATTCAATACTTCCATTCTTCAATTATTTTCGCTCCTCATCTTCATTGTGTTGGAAAAAGCTAATTCCAATTACTAAATTGACCATATACCTTGGAGAGATCATGAATCTGGTTCTCTAAGTGTGTTGGTGACTAGTAATTGAGTTTAGTTAGTATCTAACCAGAAAATGATGAAGGTAGTGTTATTTTTAAGAATGGTTTCATCAAGAATTAATAAAACCAAAAATTTGTCTAAAGAAATAAAATGCATTCAATCCACCCAAGGGTAACCCTAAGATCAACCCATTTCATTATAATTGAACTCAACTAAGCTTATTAGTCTTCTCCCAAAACACTTAAAAACAAATCCAAGTTGGCCACTTCATAGCCAAAAATCCATCCCTTAGGTTGTGTATCTTAGGTATCTTCTTAGGTCTCTGTGGAATCGACAACCCAAGCTACACTACAAGGACCATTCTACCCTTCTTCTCTTGGGTAAATTTGGGCATGAACCATTTCCCATCGCATTCTGCATTAACACGGTTCCTTTGGGTTCCATCCATTGACTAAAACCAAGAAGAATATTGTGAGCAACACTAATTATAATAGGAAAACCACTTAATAAAGAATAAAATTTTACACTTAAGGTCTTATCCTAGGTTATTCATGGTCATTTCTAAAACACTAAGATTGTGTTCTATGATTAGAAATATCCTTAGGATTCTTACTAAGGCCTTCACATCCTAGTTTCCAAAGGATGACTATACCTTTCCTATGATACCAACTATAACGACCCATACTTTACATACATTGTTATTACTTTAAAATTGAAGCACACTTATTGCAACATATAACAAAACCATGAAAGGACCGTATAGGTATAGTGTCTTTAGAAACTGGAAATCAGAAACAACTGGTTCATAAATCATCTACTTTGCCTCCCATTTATTTCATCATATCTAGAGTCCCTTTTTGGCATATCCTACTTAATAACCTTCTTCCTGACCTGGGGAAATAAAACATACAAAAGGGTGAGCTCAAATACTCAGTAAGGGTAAACAAAATAAATATAAATCACATCATATACATAAGAACATAACTTTTGGAAATCTTAACCTGCAAAAGAGATCATAATTTCATAACATGGGATAAATCATAGTAGTGAAATGGAATCCCATTAATCATAACTTAAAACATGAAACTTTGTGGCATACACACATAATCATTGAGAATCATTTCTTATTAGTCAAGACTCATTACCAAGACTATCTTAGTGGACAAAGTCTATTTCTGAACCGAGTTCACTCCTCGTTTTAGTCCTGTTTCACTGAACCAGTATAACCTTCTGTTCCAGCCATGTCTATCTCATGAGATATAAAATCTTTACCCAATGAATTGGAGGGAGATATAGGTCCCACCCATATCATAATGATACCATTATTATGTGTTCCACAAAATCATAAACCATACATCATAGCATAACCCATGTAATAAAAATGGGAATCTTAAACATCGTGACATCATAAAACAACTCATATAAAATAAATGAATTCATAAAAATAATTCCCTCACAACATAATCAAATCAATGCAATAATATGGATAGAAACAGAACACTTTATTATCTTAGATGGAAAATAATTTTGATAAAACACTTGAACTCCATTCTTGAGGAAAATATCTTTTCTACTTCAAAAACACTTTTCCTTTCTTAACATGTCATACAATTCTAAAATAAAAGAAGTTGATTAAAAATAAACTTGAAAAGTTTTAAGGTAAGCTTATTGGAAATAATGTTTTAAAAATCAATTCATTCCATATAAGTGAAAAGATAACATTCTTCTCGTACTTTTGTTGGAAAAGTCAAAAAGTACCTCGTACGAAAAATGACAAAAGATTCCTTTCATATCTTTTACTAAAAACTCACTGAAGGGTAAAATTGGATATAAAATATTTTAGAATGATGTAGATATTACATATTGAGGAAACATGGATGTGGTTGATAAAATGCACCCCAGTAAATTCCAAAGTATAAACAATCTCAGATAAAAATGAGATTGTGATATTTCCCTTACCTTAGGTCCGATTTGCTTCGTAAGTGTCTGAACCGCCTGTATAATGATTTAAATAATGTTTTTGAATTATTCTATAATGATACATATTTTTATGATATCATATATGGTCATATTCTTATCTTCTTATTAGTAATATTTCATTACTACTTGTTATTCGGGTGTTTGTTACTTTTTGTTCTTATGCGTGTTTTGTCAAATAAATTCTTATTCTTCACTTTAGGTTATAGATACCTCATTTCCAGAATGTTATTAGTGTAATATATATCATATTCATTCATTAAATTAATTTATATAATCATTATTAAATGAAGATCACGTAGAACAAGTCGCATCACATCGTGGAGACAGTATTCCGTACGTACGCACGAGCGATGATATCATTCCCATGATCGAGGAATTATATTGGAGTGTATGTATACTATTTCAGAATCAATATAACCTTACAATAATAATATATAGTTATTATTTACACCATTATACCCATCCAATTAAAGTGGTGGGGGAAAATAGATTACACCACGGCGTGGAGACGGTATTCCATACGTACGCACGCGCGGTGATTTTGTTTTCCGTAGGATGGATAGATGGTGAAATATGGTTGTTTCATACTTATAATAACATATCAGTATATGAGTGATACAGATGTTATTTCTTCATAATGAAAAAACTAAATAAGAAGAAGTGGAAGAAGAAATAAAGATGAAAGAATCGGTAATGGGCATTACCTCTTCTTTGAGGCGCTTCTTTGAGACCTCCTTTTAGGGAAATAAAATTGGTCTTTGGAGAAGAACAAGACCTCTAGGATGTCTCTAGGGAAGTGGAGAGGACAAATTGGTAGGGTTTGGCAGATATTGAAGGCTCAAATTGGTGTGAGGAGGAGAGGGAGGAGGTGCCCTTTTATAAGGGAGGAGAGGGGCACCTTTGGAAATATAAGAAATATTAGTTTATATTAAATCCCAACCCCACTTAAAAACATCCAAAATGACTCATATCCGAAGATTAGATGAGATAGGGTTGTAATCTCATCAACCAATAAAATTTAGACATGTTAGTAATTTATTTTAAACATTATCAACTTAATTTATCCTTATCAATTTAATTTTATTTGTGGTAATAATATTCTAAATTTTAAATTATTATAAATAATTACATATGTGTTGTGAATTTTCCATAATTTGACACTTTATGAAATTTTCGACAATATAAATTTTAATTTATAAGTTTTAAATATTTTTATTATTTTTAAACAATTTTATAATATGTTATTTTTATAAAATAACAATAGTGTCAATTTTGACACTATTCATTTATTTGAATTTAAATCAAATATATACAGAAGATATGTTCGAACTAAAAGTTTTAATAGATCCATAAAATGTCATATGTATCTAGAAAAGTAGTGGAGCACATTAAATAGTTCATATAATATTTATTTTATTATTTTTAAAACCATTTATTTGATATTTTAATTAATAAAATAATTTCAACATCACTATTGTTTCATAATAAATGATAATTATTTAATCCCTAAAAATTCTAAATAAATTTCTATGATTTAGATAATTGTATTAGCTTTCTGTAGACTATTCATGATCTAAGTTTCATGAAGTTTATCACTAAAGTAAAATTATTATACTTATAAGATTTAAGAAAGTGACATGTTGTCACATTCTCTAGTTTTAATAATAATTAAATTATTTTCATGGGAAAAAGTCCATTAAATGAATATAATCCGACCCTTAGGTGATATGGGTCGACTTTTAGTCATCCAATAGGATTTTGGAAGGTGTTGGGGTAATTTTATAATCCTATATTTACCCTTAATTACCAGATTTACCTTTAACTATGGTAAATAAAATTTACTGTAGTTACTATTCATAATGTCCAAAAATAAAAAGTAGCCTATTAACATAATTTTGACCCATTGATTCTGAATATGGAATCCATTTTTCAAAATTGAAAACATATAAGATGTATTAATTATTTTAAAATAAATCCCGTTGTTAAGAAAACGGGTTTTAGAAGTTAAAACATTGCCAAAGATTGAAATGTTTTTACCTATGAATTCAATGTGAAATTAATGATAATGACATACATTATATTTTATGGTAAAAATATATTCTATTTATACTTTAAACCCATTAAATATTATAATTTATCCATATAAATTATCCCAATGAAAAAAACTGTTTTTAATTAAAAATTAGTGTATTTTTACTATTCATCAAAATATTAATGTTATCAGAAAAATATGAAAAATTTACCCAAAGTAAATTTTTATACCATGATTCAAAATGAGAATTTTATTTTGTCAAATTTAACTTATAAACATGTCAAAAACTAGGTTTAATGTGGGTGCGCCATCAAAAGGGGGCAAAACTGTATTTTTTTAAAAATACTTCTTTTATCCAAAAAAACTGATTTTTCTTTTATACCTCATTCTAGAAAATGTATAAGTTGAATTAAAATGTTATAAAATTAAAAATTCAGTTAATACTATTCATAACGGATAGTTTTAATAATATTTTAATAGCATATCGTTGTTTAGTGAAACTCGGTATTGCATACGACGCAAGCTATCGAGGAAAGCCGCGGTTGCCTGTAAAGCAAGCCAAGCTAGTGTTGTGTGTAGTGAAAGATTCCTAAAAACAAAATATTTCTCATAAAAGTCTCGGGTGTTACATTTTAACCCCCTTAAAATGAATTTCGCCCTCGAAATTCATCACTTTGTAACAAACATATGAGGATACCTCTCCCTCATCATATCCTCAAGCTCCCATGTAGCTTCTTCTAGTTGGTGGTTCCTCCATAAAACTTTCACCAAGCGAGTGGTCTTGTTTCGTAGGACTTTTTCACTACGATCTAGAATCTCTATTGGTTGTTCTTTATAAGAAAGATCTTGCTCCAGCGGTACAACTTCTGAGCTGAGTACATGTGAAGGATCAGGTATGTACTTTCTCAGGAGGGATAAATGGAACACATCGTGAACTTGAGAGAGATTCGGTGGAAGCGCCAATCGGTAAGCTACCTTTCCAACACGATGCAGTATTTCGATAGGACAGATATATCTAGGGCTCAACTTCCCCTTCTTTCCAAATCTCATGACCCTCTTCTAGGGAGATATTTGTAAGAACACTTTATCACCCACTTCAAACTCTAGGTCTTTTCTTCGGTTGTCAGCATAACTTTTCTGTCGACTCTGAGCAGCTCTTATGTGTTGTTGAATAGATCGGACCTTTTCTCCCATCTCATTAACAAGATCAGTTCCTAATAGCTTTCTTTCCCCAACATCATCCCAGCAAGTTGGAGTCCTGTATTTCTTTCCATAGAGAGCTTCATAAGGATCCATCTAAATACTGGAGTGAAAGCTATTATTATAAGAAAATTCCAACAAAGGTAGGTGTTGATCCCAGCCACCTTTGAAATACATAGAGCAAGCTCTCAACATATCTTCTAGAGTTTGAATTGTTCTCTCAGACTGACCGTCTGTCTGAGGATGATAAGAAGTGCTGAAACTCAACTCTTTATCCAGAGTATGCTGAAGACTTCTCCAGAACTTCGAGGTAAATCTCGGATCTCGATCAGATATAATAGAAAGTGGTACTCCATGCAATCTTACCACTTCCTTTACATATATCCTCGCAAGCTGATCCAGAGAGAAATCCTCTCTAATAGCAATGAAGTGTGCAGACTTTGTATGATGATGAACTGTGACCCAGATAGCATTATTGCCTTTGGATGTTTTAGGAAGTCCTGTGACAATTTCCATAGTGATGTTTTACCATTTTCATTCGGGTATGGGTAATGGTTGTAACATCCCCTTAGACATCTGTCTCCCAGCTTTAACTTGCTGACAAACCAAGCATCGAGAGACATATTCAGCAACATCTCTTTTCATGCCATCCCACCAGAGGTACTCTTTTAGGTCCCTATACATCTTCGTGCTTCCAGGATGAATAGAGAATGAAGAACTATGAGCCTCATCCAGTATCTCCTTCTTTAATTATGGGATGGGAGGAACACAAACCTGATTCCTGAACTTTATTATCCCATCACAATCAAGGTTGAATTCAAGAATATTTCTCACCTTCTTTTGTAACTCTACATCTTCTTTCTTTACCTCTATAATCTTTACATGTATTGATGGTTGAAAATTCATTTGAGAAAGATATGATTTTCCCCCTTCCATTAAAATTCCAAGATCCATCCATTGTAAATCCATAAATATTGGATCTTTTGTGATCCTCATCATGGATAAGCTTGCATGGTCTTGTCGACTTAATGCATCTTCCACCTTGTTTGCTTTCCCAAGGTGGTAATGAATTGAGCAGTCATAATCCTTAATCAGTTCCAACCATCTTCTTTGGTGCATATTCAGCTCCTTTTGTTTGAAAATATACTTTAAACTTTTATGATCAGTATAAATGTCACACCTTTCTCCATAAAGATAATGCCTCCAAATCTTTAATGCAAAGATTACTACAGCTAACTCCAAATCATGTGTTGGGTAATTTTTCTCATGTATTTTCAACTGTCGTGAGGCATAAGCTATCACCATATCATTTTTCATAAGAACACACCCCAGCCCCTTCTTGGATGTATCACTGTAGATCACAAACCTTTTTCCACTACAAGGAAGTGTGAGCACAGGTGAACTGGATAACATTCTTTTCAACTCCTTGAAATTCTCTCAAACTTAACTCATTTTCGAGTCAACCTGGTGAGTGGATTAGATAATCATGAAAAATGTTTCACGAAACGTCGATAATATCCATCCAAACCAAGAAAACTTCGGATCTCAGTTATTGTTGTTGGTCTTGACCATTTTCAATAACCTCTGTTTTTGCTGGATCCACAGATATCCCCTCTTTTGAGATTATGTGACCCAAAAATGCAACTTTTTGTAGCCAAAATTCACACTTGGTAAATTTGGCATAAAGTTTCTCCTTCTTAGGGTCTTCAATATAATTCTCAAGTGATCTTCATGTTCTTCCTTTCTCTTTGAATAGACAAGAATATCGTCTATAAAGACTACCAAAAATTGATCAAGATGGTCTCTAAAGACTCTATTCATCAGATCCATGAAGATAGCAGGGGAATTAGTAAGACCAAATGGCATCACTATAAATTCATAGTGTCCATACCTTGTACGGAAATCTGTCTTTGGTATATCCTCCCTTTTGACCCTTAATTGATGATACCCTGAATGAAGATCAATCTTGGAAAAGTATTGAGCTCCGCGTAGTTGGTCAAATAAGTCATCAATGTGTGGAAGAGGATATTTGTTCTTGATAGTGATCTTGTTAAGTTCTCAATAATCAATGTAGAGTCTCATTGATCCATCTTTCTTCTTAACAAATAGAACAGGTTCTCTCCAAGGTGACGCACTAGGCCGTATGAATCCCTTATCAAGATTATCTTGGAGTTGCTTCTTCAATTCCTTCAACTCAATTGGGTCCATTCTATAAGGTTTCTTTGAAATAGGCAAAGCACCCGGTACGAGTTCTATTGAAAACTCAACTTCACGATTTGGTGGAAGACCCGGCAATTCCTCTGGGAAGACATCATCAAAATCCTGAACAACAGGAATATTCTTAATCGTGAGTTTCTCACCAACCATTTGAGATAAATAACCCTCATTTAGTTGAATCAAGACCCATAAGATGGAAGAAATTTCCACTGGAAGGTTATGTTCATCCTTGCATCGATAGACGATCATAGATTGTTCTGGAATATGAAATGTGACTTCCCTTATTTGGAAATTGATATAAGCTCCATATAAAGAAAGCCAATACATGCCAAGAATCACATCAAATTCCACTATAGGAAGGATCACAAGATTTGAAGGAAGAACTTTCCCACAAACTTCAATCAGGGAAGAATTATAAACATTTGATGAGACTGTTGTGCCATTAGGGGTTGTCACAGCTAACTCAACATCTAATTGTTGAGGTAATATGGTGATACTCTTAGAAAAATCTTCAGAAATAAAAGAGTGGGTGGATCCAGAATCAAATAAAACATTTTCTACTTTAGAGTGGATGGTAAGTGTACCTTTCTCCACATCGTTATCGTACTCCACATCGCTGATAGAAATTGCATGTGACTTTCCTTTGTCTTTAGCCTTAAGATTTTGTTGATGTCGATCATCAACAACAACCCTTGGATTAGGGCATTTATTGGCATAATGCCCCATCTCCTTGCACTTAAAACATTGAAGTGTAGTAGGTTCATTCTGTGTGTCCCTTCCTTTGTTTTTTTCATTAGACATCTTCTTCCCATCATTGCAGCATTCAAATGCTCAGTGACCTTCCTTTCCACATTTGAAACATTTACTTGTCCCTTTAAGACAACTCCCTCCATGTTTCTTTCCACACTTTGAGCATAAGTTAAAACTCATCTTCTTTTCAGTGTGCTCTTTAGATTTTCCTTTGAATTCCATATTCCTCTTCTTATCAAACCCATATGACTGATGGGTTACTCCAATCTCCATCTCAACTTTGAGGGCACATCGAACAATTTCCTCGTAGCTATTGAAGTCCCTTATGGCTAAGGCCCTTCGAAGACTTGGTTTTAAGCCACTAAAGAATCGGTCAATCTTACTCTCAGGTTGGATAATAAAACCAGAAGCATACCTTGAAAGTCTTGTAAAATTTGATTCATAGGTACCAACAAATTCATCATCCTTTTGCTTCAGTTCAAGAAACTCTTTCTCCATCTTTATTCGGAGAATACGAGGGAAGTACTTATCGAAAAATAAGTTCTTGAACTTGTCCCATTATATGGACTCAATTTCATCCCTTTGCCTCGTATTCTTAATAAGATTCCACCATTGATCAGCATCTCCTTCCAAACGATACACTACTATGATGACTTTATCATGTTCAGAACATTGAAGAACTGAAAATATCTTTTCAGTAGTACTATTCCATTGTTCAACAACTAATGGATCAGTAGACCCGCTGAATGAAGGTGGACGCTGCCTCATGAAAGATTCAACAGAATGTCGCTCCTTCCATTGCTCGTTTGGAAGTCATGCATGATTCATAGCTTGAGAAAGTTGTGTTAGCATGGCGACAAGATTTTGCATTCCAGATCCCATAACATTTGGTTTCTTAGGGGGATAATCATTGCAATGCCCATCGCATTCCGCATTAACACGGTTCCTTCGGGTTCCAGCCATTGACTAAAACCAAGAAGAATAGTGTGAGAAACACCAATTGTAATAGGAAAACCACATAATCAAGAATAAAATTTCACACTTAAGGTCTTATCCTAGGTTATTCATGGTCATTTCTAAAACACTAAGATTGTGTTCTATGCTTAGTCATATCCTTAGGATTCTTACTAAGGACTTCACATCCTAGTTTCCAAAGGTTGACTATACCTTTCCTCTGATACCAACAATAACGACCCATAATTTACATACATTGTAATTACTTTAAAATTGAAGCACACTTATTACAACATCTAACAAAACCATGAAAGGACCATATAGGTATAGTTTCTTTAGAAACTGGAAAGCATAAATAACTAGTTCATAAAGAATCTACTTTTCCTCCCATTTATTTCATCATATCTAGAGTCCCTTTTTGGAATATCCTACTTAATAACCTTCTTCCTGACCTCGGGAAATAAAACATACAAAAGGGTGAGCTCAAATGCTCAGTAAGGGTAAACAAAAGAAACATCAATCACATCATATACTTAAGAACATAACTTTTGGAAATCTTAACCTGCAAAAGAGATCATAATTTCATAACATGGGATAAATCATAGTAGTGAAATTGAATCCCAATAATCATAACATAAAACATGAAACTTTGTGGCATACACACATAATCATTGAGAATCGTTTCTTATTATTCAAGACTCATTGCCAAGACTATCTTAGTGGACAAAGTCCATTTCTGAACCGAGTTCACGCCTCGTTTCAGTCCTGTTTCACTGAACCGGTATAACCTTCCGTTCCAGCCATGTCTATCTCATGAGATATAAAATCTTTACCCAATTAATTGGAGGGAGATATAGGTCCCACCCATCTCATAATGATACCATTCTTATGTGTGCCACAAAATCATAAACCAAACACCATATCATAACCCATGTAATAAAAATGGGAATCTTAAACATCATGACATCATAAAACAACTCATATAAGATAAAGGAATTCATAAAAATAATTCCATCACAATATAATCAAATAAATGTAATAATAGGGATAGAAACAGAACCCTTTATTATCTTATATGGAAAATAGTTTTGATAAAACACTTGAACTCCATTCTTGAGGAAAATATCCTTTCTACTTCAAAAACACTTTTCCTTTCTTAACATGTCATACAATTCTAAAATAAAAGAATTTGATTAAAAATAAACTTGAAAACTTTTAAGGGAAGCTTCTTGGAAATAATGTTTTAAAAATCCATTCATGTTGTATAAGTTAAAATAAAACATTCTTCTCGTACTTTTTTTGGAAAAGTCAAAAAGTACCTCGTACGAAAAACTACAAAATATTCCATTCATATATTTTACTAAAAACTCACCGAAGGGTAAAATTGGATATAAACTATTTTAGAATGATGTAAATATTACATATTGGGGAAACATGGATGTGTATGATAAAATGCACCCCAGTAAATTCCAAAGTATAAACAATCTCGGATAAAAATGAGATTGTGATATTTCCCTTACCTTTGGTCCGATTTGCTTCGTAAGTGTCCGAAACTCCTGTATAATGATTTAAATAATATTATTGACTTATTCCAGAATCATACGTATTTTTATTATATCATATATGGTCATATTCTTAGCTTTTTATTAGTAATATTTCATTACTACTTGTTATTCGGGTATTTATTACTTCTTGTTCTTATGCGTGTTTTGTCGAATAAATTCTTATTCTTCTCGTTAGGTTATAGATAACTCATTTCCAGAATTTTATTAGTGTAATATATATCATATTAATTCATTCAATTCATTTACATAATAATTATTAAATGAAGATCATGTAGAACGAGTCGCATCACATCATGGAGACGGTATTCCGTACGTACGCACGAGCGATGATATCGTTCCCATGATCGTGGAATTGTATTGGAGTGTATGTATACTATTTCAGAATCAATATCACCTTAAAATAATCATATATATTTATTATTTACAACATTATACCCATCCAAGTAAGGTGGTGGGGGAAAATAGATTACACCACGGCGTGGAGACGGTATTCCGTAAGTACGCACGCGCGGTGATTTTGTTTTCCGTAGGATGGATAGATGGTGAAATATGGTTGTTTCATACTTATAATAACATATTATTATATGAGTGATACTGATCTTATTACTTCATAATGAAACAACTAACGAAGAAGAAGTGGAATAAGAAATAAAGATGAAAGAATCGGTAACGGTCATTACCTCTTCTTTGAGGCGCTTCTTTGATACCTCCTTTTAGGGAAATAAAATTGATCTTTGAAGAATACCAAGAACTCTAGGATGTCTCTAGGGAATTGGAGAGGAGAAAGTGGCAGGGTTTGGCCGAGCATGAAGGCTCAAATTGGTGTGAGGAGGAGAGGGAGGTGGTGCCCTTTTATAAGGGAGGAGAGGGGCACCTTTGGAAATATAAGACATATTAGTTTATATTAAATCCCAACCCCACTTAAAAACTTCAAAAATGACTCATATCTAAATATTAGATGAGCTAGGGTTGTAATATCATCAACAAATAAAATTTAGACATGTTAGTAATTTATTTTAATCATTATCAACTTGATTTATCCTTATTTATCAATTTAATTTTATTTGTGGTAATAATATTCTAAATTTTAAATTATTATAAATAATTACATATGTGTTGTCAATTTTCCATAATTTGAAACTTTATGACATTTTCTACCATATAAATTTTAATTTATAAATTTTAAATATTTTTATTATTTTAAGAAAATTTTATAATATGTTATTTTTATAAAATAACAATAGTGTCAATTTTGACACTATTCATTTATTTGAATTAAAATAAAATATATACAGAAGATATGTTCGAAATAAAAGCATTAATAGATCCATAAAATGTCATATGTATCTAGAAAATTAGTGGATCACATTAAATAGTTCATATAATATTTATTTTATTATTTTTAAAACCATTTATTTGATATTTTAATTAATAAAATAATTTCAACATCACTATTGTTTCATAATAAATGATAATTATTTAATCCCTAAAAATTCTAAATAAACTCCTATTATGTAGATAATTGTATTAGCTTTCTGAAGACTATTCATGTTCAAAGTTTTAAGATGTTTATCACTAAATTAAAATTATTATATTTATAATATTTAAGAAAGTGACATGTTGTCACATTCTTTGGTTTTAATAATAATGAAATTATTTTCATGTAAAAAAGTCCGTTAAATGAATCTAATCCGACCCTTAGGTGATATGGGTCTACATTTAGTCATCCAATAGGATTTTGGCAGGTGTTAGGGTAATTGTATAATCTTATATTTACCCTTAATTACCTGATTTACCTTTAACTATGGTAAATAAAATTTACCATAGTTACTATTCATAATGCCCAAAAATAAAAAGTATCCTATTAACATAATTTGGACCCAATGATTCTGAATATGGAATCCATTTTTTAAAATTCAAAACATATATGTTTCAGTAATTAATTTAAAATAAATCCCGTTGTTAAGAAAATGGGTTTTAGTAGTTAAAACATTGCCAAATATTAAAATGTTTTTACCTATGAATTCAATGTGAAATTAATGATAATGACATACATTATATTAAATGGTAAAAATATATTCTATTTATACTTTAAAACCATTCAATATTATAATTTATCCATATAAATTACCTCAATGAAAAAAATTGTTTTTAATTATAAATTAGCGTATTTTTACTATTCATCAAAATATGAAAGTTATCAGAAAAATAACAAAAAATTATCCAAAGAAAATTTTTATACCCTGATTCAAAAGAAGAACTTTATTCTGTCAAATTTAACTTATAAACATGTCAAAATCTAGCTTTAATGTGGGTGCGCCATCAAAAGGCGACAAAACAATATTTTTTGAAAAATACTTCTTTTATCCAAAAAAACTAATTTTGATTTTATACCTCATTCTAGAAAATGTATAAGTTGAATTAAAATGATATAAAATTCAAAATTCAGTTAATAATATTCATAACGGCTAGTTTTAATAATATTTTAATAGCATATCGTTGTTTAATGAAACTCGGTATTGCGTACGACACAAGCTATCGAGGAAGGCCGCGGTTGTGTGTAAAGCAAGCCAAGCTAGTGTTGTGTGTAGTGAATGATTCTTAAAAACAAAATATTTCTCATAAAATTCTCGGGTGTTACAGAGATAGTATAATATAAGATCCATACAAACTCTTCCTATTCCAATGTATAAATAGGATAACATTACTTTTTTACTTTGTCATTATAATACCAAAAAATCATAGGAATTATGATGTAATATGGGTTATTATTGAGAGACTTAGAAAATCTAGACATTTACACAATATAAGGGAATATTTTCCTCTAGAAAAATATTCATGAATATATATTAGTGAAGTTTTAAGATTTCATGGAACACCTCTTTCAATTGTAGATGATTATGATACATGATTTACATGTAAATTCTCAAAAAAATTATATTAGTATCATGATATAGACATTTTTTTTACACTTCTTATCATCATCAAGATGAAAAGTAGAATGAAAGAACTATCGAAACTTTAGAAGACATTTTATATCGTGCTCACTTGACATTCAAGGTATATGGGTTCTGTATGTACCTTTTTTAGAGATTTTTTATAAAAATATCTTCCATTCGAGTATTCAAATGAAATTATATAAAGCATTATATGGAAAGAGATATTGTAATCCAACTTATTGGGATGTAGTTTTTCAATGGAATCTTATAGGCCAAAAATTCTGGAAGAGAAAATGGAAACAGTAAGGAGTTTTAAAACCCATATCAAAGCATCAAAAAATAGTAAAAATATTTATTTAGATAACAGAAGAAATTATTTGGAATATCAAGTGTAGGATCATAGTTTCTTCAAGGAATATCCATTGAAGGGTGTTATAAGATTTGTAAGAAATCAAAATAGATCCCCAGGTAGATCATATCTTCTTGAATCTTGGAAAAAATTGGAGTTATGCCTTACCGTTTGGAAATTCCACCTTTCCTTTCTAAAGTACATGATTTATTGCATATTAATTTTTTAAAGAAGTACATTCCAGATCCCACACATGATCTCACTTAGTAAGAAATATAATTGGAAACTGATTTATATTACTATGATGCACCTATCCAGATACTAGACACTTGAAAATAAGCGTCGAGGAATCAGTTGACTCAGTTGGTAAAGGTACTTTAGAAAAAGCATAACATAGAAGAGGTGGTTTAGATCCTGAAGAAATTTTGATAAAGAACAACCCAAATCTATTAAGGTGGTGAAATTATAGAAATTTTTTAGGATGATATTTTTTGAATGATGTAATAATCTAACACACCAAATTTTTACGGTATGTCTTTTTTTAAATAAATTCAATCACTCTAATAGCTTTTGTTTCATAAAACAACAACTTCAACCAAACCGTGATCAATTATTATGGGACCATTATAACCTAGCAGTTGAAATTATAATGTATGAATAGTACTAACAAAATAATTAAATTTATATGGTTTAAACCTTTATAAAATAAATTCCTTGGTTACCAATAAAAATAAAATCCTTTGAAAGTAAAAGAAATGATTTTCTAAAAGACTATTTTTCTGCATGAAATATATTTATATTATTATAAATATATTTTTTCACTAGTGGTAAAAAATTTTAATGAAATTTTCATATTATATATTCAATCAAATGTTTTCACCCTCATCTGTATTTTTTACTTGGAATAATGTAAGAATAAATTCAATTTTATTCTTAAAAACTATATTTTTATAAAACATTATTTTCATCATCTATTACGCACTTATTTTAAAATTAAATTATGAAACTTATAGAAATTGAATATAGAAATATGGACTTCATATTTTGAATTTATAGGTTCAAATTTGGTTAATATTTCCCCTTATTTCTAGATAATATAAATAGTAACTACGGAAAAAATGTTTCACCTTGGTAAAGGGTAAATTTGGTTAATATATGTTAAACCTAAGTGATAATGTAATAATATTTCATATAATCGATTTTTTTAATGAATTTAATTTTATACTTTTCAACTTATGCTCAAAAATTATTTGTTTATGGGACACTTGTCTATGAAAATAACCAATATAATACATAAATCAAATAAAGTTACAAAATATCACTCTCATAGTTTTAAATAAATATTATGTGCCCACATGGAGGAAAAGAAGGTTATGAATGAATATAGATTTAAATTTTTTGAAAAATGAAATTATATTCATGATGATAGTTTATTTATAATTTTTATTAATTATAAATTTTTTTAAAATTCTTGCACAATTCTAAAACAGTATTTATTCAATTAATGGAAAAATATTATAAATTTAATTAAAAATATTAAAATTTATATAATTTCAGTGATTTATAGTGTTGCAATAATTTTTTGATTAATATGAAAAATTAGTTATGTGTAAATTATTAATATTCAAAATAATTATTTACCTAGATGTATTTAAATTCAAATTAAATGAACAGTTTAAAAATTAACATTCATAACAATTTACAATAATAATATTTTATTAAATTATTTAAAAATAATTAAAATATTAAAATAGGTCCTTGGAATAATATATGGTATAAAATTTCATCTCTTTTCCATTTATGATTCAATAGTGACATTGTATGTTAAATTAAAACCCTTTATGTGTGAAAAATAAGTTATTACGGTTAATGTCGAAATATGTTAACAAAGGGATTAAACCAAAATATAAGGTTTAAACCACCAAAAAACCTATATTTTATTCTTTATGATTTTAAAACCATTTCCTACCCTAGGTTTTAATCCTATGAATTTTAGAGAAATTTTTTCAAGATAATAACTTTATGATAGTTTTATATTTTTGGAAATTCCAAAAGTGTCCATAACCCCAATTATAAAAAGAAACACATTACTTCACTTACTTACACCACTTTTATCAAACTAGCTCAATTGAGCCCTGTATATTTATCTTTTATACATCATTTTATATCTTTTT
This sequence comes from Viscum album, assembly GCA_963277665.1. NCBI lineage: Eukaryota > Viridiplantae > Streptophyta > Magnoliopsida > Santalales > Viscaceae > Viscum > Viscum album. The sequence goes on from OY728134.1 coordinate 445,932,375, forward strand.
TAGGTTTTGTAATTACTCATAGATCAGCCTCAAGTTCCATAATAAAGGATATAAAGAAGGTATCTTAAAGAAGACGTAATTGTATTACCTGACCACTTTCAAAATATTTCTTCTTATACCAATTATAAGTCTCTTAAATTTACCATAAAATATTAAATTAATTATTCTAAATATTCTTGAATTTAATTATGATTATTAAGCCACCATTAACCACCCTCTTCCACATCAAATTAGATGTGAAAATATCATTCATGTGTACGTACAACTTACTATCTCCATGTAGAGATATAATTCATTTATTATCGTCATCTTTTATGTATGGGTATTATGATGGGTATAATGTTTATATATGATAATTATGAAATCATTATTTCCAATAATTATTGTTCCGCCTTTGAGGTGGTGGGTTTGGGGTGATGGTGAAATGGTCTGATGGGAATCATTACCCGCCCCTTTTTTGTAGATATGGGTTCCCATCGAACTCATAATTTATTCTATTTTGACACATTATATGTCATTATACTTTAAAGGAAGGTTGTATTAACCCTGTGGGGACTATGTATTTTACCACTTCTGTAATGCGAAGTAGATGCCACAGTCAGATGGTCCCAATGGGAGATTGCATGGGGTCAAGTACTTGTGAAATCGGACCTCCTAGGATATAACTTCCTCAGATGCGCTCTAATGGGTTTATTCATGGAGCCAAAAACACCCAACATCCCTGATATCCATGATTCATTGACCTTCTTTACAAAGGCAGGTGCACGTGGGTCGATGACTTGGCCAATGACACTTAAGGACTCCAATGGTCAAGAGGATGGGAAATCTGGTTCACCGCACCCTTTTGGGGGAGGATTATTCCGTATTCTTGGACTCTCTAACAGATATAAGTCTTTTTCATATGTTTTTGAATCCTTGGTTCATTCTAGAAGAGTTTTTTCATAGGTTACCCTAGTTTTATAGGATTGTCATAGGTATGCATGGATCTGATGCTACAGAGTTAATTCTGACTTGAGCCATACTATAAATAGATCTAGAGTTTAACATTGTCCAAGGGGTGTGGAAGGTCACATGACATCAGGTTCGGACCCATGATATGGGCTTCCTACATATCCATGTAAGTGGAATTAAAGCCCACTTAGTTTGAATTGTTGGGGCTTATGCATAGAGGATGCACATTTTAGGACCCATGTTTGGGTAAACCCTTTTTGGGAGGCCACCCTTTTAAGCTCAGTCCTTCAAGTAGGAGTCCTATGTATCCTGGTTTGATCAAGAATCAGAGTTATCATTGTTCAAAATTGTGTGGATGTTGTAATCATCACAAACCTCTAAGCCCACGTGAGTCATGATCGGTGTCAGAAACAAGAGGATGTGGGAGTCCCAACCAACCACACACTTCCTCTACCACTAATGGGAGAGGGTGGGACTACAAGAAAATAGGTCATGGTGACCATGGGTGAGGGCATGGAGCGATGAACCATTTATTATGGGATGACATTGGAGATCATGTGGCCTGACCTTTGGAGGATTGGGGACTTACCTCAGTGGAAGTGCCCCTTTGAATGTCATATGAGGTATACTACAGTTTAAATTCATATAGATTGGATGATGGAGTAACAATTTAATGTTGCGTGGGTAGGACTATTTGGGTCTTCTAGTTTAGGGTTATACGATGAGGACCACTTGTTATATAAACCATTATTAAATGGAGGGAAATCGTGTTTGGATATTCTGATGTGCCTCGAACGTGAGAGGGACGGAATGTGTAAACCAAGATTATAGAGGATATCAGATCAGGAGAAATTATATGAGGCATGGAATCCATTAAGGCATATAGAGGTAGGAAAGGAATATCTTCAGGACTAATTTTCATTTGGTTGGAAACTGTTTTGTAGGAAACATATACAGAGCCATCGGGTCATGATGTGCATAGTCAAACAAAGGTGTATGTAGGACATTAGTCTTACACTTCTGATGGTTAGGGGTGCTTATGAAGATCCAAAATTTCCCAGTATTCTACATTTTCAAGTCATATAGCTCAGATGATGGCATCACAGTTTAATGTTGGGTTCATTGACTAATAAAGTTTAATGTTGGGTTTATTGACTGATCACCACCACTCGTGACGAGACCTAAGTTACCAGGGGTAGTCCGGGATTTGAGACTTTTTCCATTGGTTGTTTTGGGATTGAGGGATGACAATGGGGGCGAATCGGTTCACGTTACGGCCTCACATGGGGTGGTGACCCATGTGGAGTCCAAGTGCCTGGTTTAAGGTCCTCTTAGTGTTATGCCTTACATGGGACATGACTCACCACCATGTCACCAGGTTAGGCACAGACACTACTTCCTCATTCTGATGGCTTATAGTTCATCATGTTTTGTTTCAAACTTGGTCAATGTGTGTGTTGAAAATAAAAGTGATTTCAAATTGAAAAAAGGGGTTTCTTCGAAATTGTTTTTGAAATTAGTAAAGTGGGGTTTTTAAAAGAGAAAGTGAATTGGTTTGGAAAAACTTGGTATGTTTTTGGATTTGGCAATGAAAAGAAGTGTTTGAACTTTGGCACTTCTTATAGAGGGTCACACGTGTGTGGGTATGTGTGGAAAGTGTGTGGGGGCAATTATTCACTGATGATGTGAGCGAGATTGGATAAATGCACATGTGACAGTTCATAAGGGGCCATAGGTGAGTTTTTTTAAATTTTTTTAAAGAAATAACAGTTTTTGAAAAGTGATTTCTCCTAGTGTTGTATATGTTTGGCTTATGGGCCTATTGTCCTTAGCTTGTGTTGTTGCTTCGATTGAGTTTTGGCTTGGTTCTGGTTTCGATGGTGTTTTTCGTGTTGTCTTGAGTATGCCGCCCAGAAAGCCTCCAAAATTTATTAATGAGTTACGCCCAATTCCCAGTTCTTTTTTGTGTTGCTTGCTTATCGAGGTAATCGAGGTTTGTTAGAAGAATTTGTGTAGTTCGGAAAGATAGAGTGTCTTTGGGAAGTCGGGAACACTCGAGTTAGTTAAGGTTCATACCGTTTCAGAGATAATTGAGGGTTCAGTTCTGGATGAGTAAAGGTGGGATGTCACATTGTCGTTAGAGACTCGGGTGTAGTCGGTGGGAGTCATCTCTTGTAAAGATTCCCCATATGGAAAGGATCTTCGTCTGTACCGACTCCCAGTTTGTTGGAGAATTCTCTCTCCTACCACTATTCTGGACGGTTCGGGCATTCTAAGCCCCCTTGTCGCATCCCCCAAAAGTATTCCTACCGTGCGACTGTTCGGGCCACCGGGGAGAGTTCTGGAAGAAGCATCGATCGTGAGGAAGGAGTTAGGGACTGGAGGATGAAAATGCTTTACTGTGAGGCAGAATATTCTTCAGTCATCAGGGCCCCAACCACAGGTCTCAGGGTGAAGCTCGTGCATAGTCAGGAGTTTCCAAGGGTGTGAGGAACCTTGGTCCGGATAATGTTTTCAGCTTTGGAATGGAAATATCCAAGGTTTTCTTGTTTGATTCTTGTCACCTTCTTAAACCCATCCTCGTTGTTGTAGATTAATGAGCTCATTGTACTACAATTGAAGTGGTCTTATCTGCTCTCAGTATGTTTTTTTTAATTTTTTCTGTCTCTTTGAATGGTGTGGGCCCGTGAATAGATGGACCTATTCTGATTTTGTGTTGGTCTCGGCTGTGTTGCTTAGGGGGATGTTAGTTTCATGAAATTGACGGGAGATGTTGAGTTTATTTCTCATCCTTAGTTTTCTGGGTTATTCCGTAGAGATCTTTTTTTCAAAGTCTCAGGTGTGTTGTTCAATCCATGTACGGAAAATGAATGATTTTTCTATGGGAGTTTCCATGTCCCCCCCCCCGGGGGTGGTTTGTTCGGGTTTCAAGGTTCCTATGTTAGAAAATTCTTGTGGTGGGGAGAACCCTCCTGGGTTCTCCCCTCGACTTCAGGCAGTGATTGTCCTTGTGTTGGTTGGGTGTGATGTGTATTGGTAATGGTCACCCCGAGCCTCTCTATCTCTTCTAGTTTGTTCTGGTCATGGGCTCAGGTTGTTTCAACAGTTGTCTTGGTGACTTTCTGGGGGCAGAAAGTGTCTGTGGTGGGGATAATTGTCACACCCCGACCACAGACACCTATTATTTTATTCTTTCATTGGTCCTGTGTTGTTTTAATGGGGTTTAGTTAGGTCCCTGTTTGAACTTTTTTGAAATTTGATGTTTTTGGTGGGTCTTCGGCCGGTGTACAGTCACCGCACCGTTAGCGGTGACCGTGCATTTGGTCTTAGTGATTGCGTCATGGCGCGACACTTCAACTACATAATAAATTAAGTAAATAAATTAAGTCAAGAAAAAATGGAAGCCAAATAAAAAAAAATTATCGGTAAAACAATGTTAATGTTTAAATTATAATAATGAAAATATGTCCATGCAAATTGTTATTTTATAATTATTTAATTTGGTAATAATACTAATATTATTAAGTTGTTATAAATATAATTATTATTTAAAATGAAATTTAATAAAATTATCGTTTTATTATCTTTAAGTTTATTATTAATATCTTTTTTTATTAATATTGTTTTTATTACTTCGTTATTGACATTATTACCATTATTATTTTTCTAACATTGATATTATTATTATTATTACTTAAAATAAAATGGATAAGAAATGATATCTTTTATTTGTTTTATTAATATTTATTTCTTTTATTATTATTATTATTATTTATTATTGATTTTTTTTTAAACCCTAATCCTCCCCACTATCCCGCATCTCTCCCCCCACCCCCGACCTGTGGCCTTCTGCTCACTGCGCACCTATGCGCCATCGTTGTTTCTCCCTTTCTCCTTCACCATTCCGCATGCACCCCCTACCCCAGCATCACCTCCTGCCTGTGCGGCACACTACTCCGCAACCCCCTTCAACGCCGCTCTGATTCCAATTGTCACGAACCAACCCGGGTCGACCCTTAAACCGGTCACCCAAACCAGTCCGCGATAAGGCCTGAGAGGTATTCCCGATCTTCCTGGGCTGGAGAAAAGCACCAGGGAATCAACAAGGAGGAATAGGGAACGATTTGGCCCATAAAAAGAAGACAAATAAAATAATAAAGACTAAACAAAGAGAAAGGAAACTAGCAGCGGTAAGAAAACAAGACCGCACAGACCTCCATGTGACCTCTTGGTCACCTCTAACTACAAACAGTCTACCTCACATGGGTAGACGAAACAAGAACCTGAACCAAACAGCTGGACCTGCATCTGAAAAGGTAAGATAGGCGTGAGCATTAAAATGCTCAGCCGAAATGCCAAAATTGAACCACAGAATCCATGCATTTTCCAGTTCCAAAACAGCCCAAAAATACTAGTTTGAATTACAGTTATAATAATAATGTTTTCATATTTATAGTGCATTTCGAAAACTAACAATCACAATTCCATTTCCCTTATAATTCAAAAACAATGAAAAGAAAACAAAAGGGGGGCTCACACAAACTTTTCCAAAAACAACTAAATTGAAGTTCATTTTAAAACCAACTTTACACACAAAACATTTCCAAGAAAACACCAAAACAAAGTTCAAGGGTATGATTCCACACACAACAAGGAAATGGTACTAATAGTTCTTGTATCAAAGGATCACGAAAAACCTAGGAACTCAGAGGAAGACCAGATTGTACTATACATGGGACTCATCCTAAAGGCATGCCCTAACTTGATGAAGTCATAACGCCCTAACGCTCGGAATAGCCCTACATGGCCTAACTAAGGGGCCTAATCCCCATAGCAGCAATCACTCAGCATTCCCCTGTTATGGGGCCACTAGCCAGTGTGTAATCTAAACTAGTTCAATAATCGTTCTCAATAAACCACCTTGATATGCTATGTTTCTGTGCTATGTTCACAAAGAGGTGTTCCACACATTCAAACAACAAGCCATATATATATATATATATAATCCAGCATGTGACAAAAACCGGCACCACCCTGACCACCTCAAGGTTATTCTCATGCCTTAAAATAAAAATTATCACAAGGAGGCCCATGTCGAGGACCCTCCTGTCACATGATCGACAGATGAGGCAAAGGGCCTAACCAAAGAGGGGTTTTCCCAAACACACAGTTTCAAAGATGCCAAATGGGCCTCATACAATTCACACACATTAAAAATTTTGTAAACAACCAATCTAAAATGCGAAACGGGACTTTAGTTTTACCTCATCAACCATTTACCAAAACATTTAGGAATGTTTTCAAAACAGCAATAAACATCATTTCATAAAAACATGGTCAGACGAACCAAAATTTGCCAATATCCTTTCACAAAAGCATGCATTTCCCAAAACACGCATCTACCAAAACATGCAAAAACAATAAACATTTATGAACCATTTTTTTGAAACAACGCTAAGCACCAAAACATGTTTCGAACCCAATGGTTAAACCTTAAAGAACCCATTAAAACCTTATTTTTCAAAAACACTTAGAGCAACACAAACAGTTCACTAGTCATTCCATAAAAAAATCAAACAGTTCGTAAAAAAACTATATTAACAAATCAGACTAATTACAAAACTAGACGATAATGCAACAAACTACTTTTAACAAGCCCAAAAGAAAACTAGAAAACACTATAGCAGGTTGGAAAATTATTTTTCAAAGATACTAATTTAGTAAAAGAGATTATTAAAAACATGAAAGAATTAAATGGACTTATTTTAAAAAGGGAAAATTCATATTCTCCTACCTCAAGTAAGAACCGGGTGATGTCGAACACTTTGGAACATGACAAAAAGGGCGGAGGCCACACGAAATCAGCTCGTACTCGCACGCACATACCTATATATATACATATATCCATAATCTGAAGCACGTATCCCCTATGCCATGAGTTGATGCATACTTGGAGGACATATATATATTATATATATACATACCTTAGGTGTATGCGTGCACGTCCTTGGTCATTGACTAGACATTCACTATAACAACAAAAGATACCCAAAAATAAGCCATCAAGGATCAACACATGACCAGAAGTATCAAGAACTCACAGAAACCAAATGCACACGTCATAACACACAATGAAATTCTACCAAAAAGATTTATATCCAAAACACACCCCCAATCCATTTTAGAAACCAATAAATCTTTCTCAAACAACTTATGAATCACACCAAAGACCAATTTTTAACCAATTACATCAATGCCAAAACATCATAAAAAGATAGATGAGAAAAGAATAGGGATGCGAATTATATTTAAATAGATATATATATATATATATCAAAATAAGATTTGGAACCTAAACAAACAAATCATCGCAGACACAAGCCGACGCGAACCAGGAACTCACTTCAAACATATTTTTAAGAAATTAAAAAATATTCAAGAACACTGTAGTAGGCTAATTAAAGACATAACAAAGCTATTAATCATGTTTTAAAACTAAATGAAAGATCGTGAGAAATAGCAGAGTGCTTCGGCAATTAAATACGCAAATTCTCTTATCTCGGAGGTGCGAGAATACAAAAAAACTTCAATGGAAGAGGGAAAAGGACTTCGTAGACCAAATGAATCCCCTTTCCACCAAGAAAAACACGCGAATAACAAAAAATAAAAACAAGGTTTGGTTAACCTGAAGAAAAAATACCAAATTAAATGAAATAAAATATACCGAAATTGGAAGAGGAGAGTGTTGATAGTGAGGAAGATCGTGGTCCTGCCGGAGCAAGGCGGAGGCGCTACAAAAAGGTTTAGGCCGTGATGTAAAACCACAAGAGATGGGGTTGGGTTCACCAGAGCAGGAGGATAGGGAAAAACTGGCCATTGTCACTGTTGTCTGGAGCTCGGGCCACCGCCGTTGGCCGGAGCGGGAGAGGAGAAGTCCGCCAGAGAAGGAGAGGAGTCCGCCGTGTGGGGGTGCGTTTGGAGGGCGTCGGCAGAAGGGGGAGGCCGGCGAGGTGCTGAGGAGACCGTGGAGGGCGTTGTGGATAGGCGGCGCAGGTGAGAGTGGCGGGGAAGGGGGATACAGATTAGTGTGCTACGCGGGAAGGAGGCGGCACTAGGGTAGGGGGTGCGTACGGAGAGGTGAGCGGGGAAGTAGGAGCTCAGGCCGAGAGGGGGAGTTGTGCCAGACAGGCAGAGCGACAGGAGGATATTTGCAAGAGGGGGAGACTACGCATGGTGGAGGCCATTCCATGCTCCTTTTATAGAGCATTGGGAAAAATCATATCTATGAGAATGGGACACCATTTGAGGAAGCCCGTGAAGAGAAATATTGATCTGAGAAAGACTCAGTCAACTGGGGTTTTTGGAGGCTATGGTGCACCATCGGCTTCTCCTCATCCGCGAACCACATAATTCATTGGGAAGGTGTGTAGGGTGCACCTCTTTCAGATTCTTGCAAGCGAAAACAATTCCTGGTGGCTTCAGTTCGCGAGTGGAAATTCACTGATAATAGCTTTTTTCACTAGCCAATACCTCTTGGGCTAGCACATCATAGGCCTTCAACATACTGGTGGTTCAAAATTTATGCCTTCTGCCAACCTTTCCTGGTAATCGGTACACGGACATGCCAGATTCCATTTCAAAATTTAATTTCTTCAGATTCCTTCTCAAATTTTCTATCCAATTTGTATTTATTTTCATCTCCAAACATGCAGTAATATTTTACTTCCCTTTTCTTGATTTTCAGGACACTAGATTTATAATATCATATCTACCTTCATAAATTTAAGTTCGTTGGTAAATGATAACAACGCTCGTGCATACGTGTGCACTATCACATCCACGAAGAGATGCGTTTTTTCTTTCATTTATATTTTTCAAGGATGGTAATGAGGATTTATTTTTTGAATATATAAATTTTATATGACATAATAATTATTCTATAAAGTTGAATTATTATTTACTTTTCTTTCATTCCAATTATTAAAAAGTGTAAATAGTGTTTAGGCGTGCATACGACCTACTGTCTCCATGAATGGTGAGATTCATTTTCTAGATATAACTTGTATGGATTAATCTAAATACATATATAATCAATATATGTTATATTTATATAATTATTACCATATTTGAGATTATTTAACCTCAATAAAAATATAAATACTGAAACTATTGAACCAAAACATACATGAAAATCCTTGGAGTTATTACCAGAAATAGTTATTTTTTAATAATGATTTATTAATAAACCAAAGATAAAAGAGTAAAATTAATTCATAAATGGTTTGATATATATTATTAAGGTTCTGGAATATATTTAAAATAAATATATATTTTTTATACGTGAGTTTCTAACACATTTAATGGAAATCAGACCTGATGTAAGGGTTTATTTAACAATCTCATCATTATTCGGTATTGTTTATGTTTAATTCCCCGCTATCCATATTTTTATTTAAATATTTTAAACAATATTTATAATACTACAAAATGATTTAGTAATGAAGTTTTTACCCATTTTTACTTTTTAAAAATGGTTTGAAAAATATCTTCTTATCATTTTTTGAACGAGGTTCTTATTAACCTTTTTACAAGTGTGAAAGGAATGTTTTTTTAACTTATAGACATTAATGAATTTTCCCACTGTCATGAAAGATATTTTCTTTGGTAAAACCTGTACTAGTTTAAAAGGTTCTTTTCAAATAATATTTTTCCTTCATATTGTCATTCTTTAAAAAATAAGTAATTTCAAAGTGAAAATGGAATTTTCCTCACAAATTTTCCAATAATATTTTTATAGTGTTTTCATCTATGCCAACATAATTTTTTGAATATTTTGATTTATTGAGTATATTATCTTATGATTCAATATACTATATTTTATTGGATAATTTATTATCAGTTTGAATGGGGATATACTATTTTGATACTATTCTTCATATTACTCTGGATGGTTTATGATTATGTTTTCTGATTGGGGTTATTATTAAAATTTAATATGATAGTTTAAATATGATTTTTTTATGATGATTATTTTTCACCCCTTTCCCATTAAGAACTCATTAAACTTAGTAAGTGATTTTTGGGGCCCTCTATAGCCCCTTGACACATTGGTATGTCTCATGAGACTAACTAGTTTGGGTATTGGCTTGGGCCTTACCCATTTATGTATGGTGTGTTGTCACGAGTCCTTGATGGTATATTTAAAATGTCTAACATTATTAATTTACTTATTATTATATTAGTTATTTTATTTTCATGTGATTATTTATTAGAAAGGATATCTGGGAAAATGTTTCAGGATCATGGGATTATTTATATCGAATTATTTTATCATCATTTATTCCTTCCATGTAATTCTTCATGCTTATGTTATTGGTTAAATGGAATGTGTTGGAAGATATTTGAGTTTACATATTGTTTATACATTATTTATTCTTTTTATAAATTTTTGTACAAATTCCCTTACGAGTATCAAATATCACCCACTTTTTATGTTTATTTTCCCCAGGATGTCAGGAAGTTTATTATGATGATATGTTGAGATATAATAAAGGGAATAATCATGTACTCAAATAAAATATTATTTTATGTTTTTTTCGAATTTAATGTAATATTAAATTATACATATATTTTTTTAAGACTGTTAAACAATTCAGTCCTTTGAGATGTAATTTCTTGTATCTAGTGCCAATGTATTATGTAACCACCAACTTGAGGATTCTAGGGCTGAGTTATTTATAAATGATATCCATAATTGGGTACCAAGAGTGGGGACCCCAAATAAAAGATCAAAATTATATCATCCCTATAATAGAAAAATGAATGATATAGGCAATAGGGGGAAGGATAAGAAATAAGGGGTACTTCGTGTCCATTTTTATGTTGTCATCCTCAAGTACAAGTTTATTTGTATGTAGAGGGGTAAATTGCATCACCATTCGTTTCTTGAGATCTTTTTATCCATCATCTTAAACCTCCACCTCTTGTGTGGTTTATTTTAAAACATCACATATTGGTTTAAAAAGTGTTTATTCAACATAAAAAATATGAGTAAAATCAATAAATAATTTCATTTGATAAATAATAAATCAAGAATAATTCAAATATTCATGACCCCCTCATTATTAGTATATTTTCATTCAGATTTCACAATACAAGGAATTTCTTCATCATCAAATTGTAACACCATCTCCTCCTTGAGGGTTGTCACTTCAACATCATCATCACAACTTACCATGGAAATAATTAGAGCTAATTATATTAAAGAAAAATTTGGGTAGTAATTTGGATTTGATAACAATTTAAAATAAAATAAAATTGAATAATATGTTAACTAAAATACCTTTTATTGATCCATATCATCTATGTGTTCTTCTTGGAGGGCCATTGTGAGGATGTCTGAGATTTGTGCGAGAGAAGGATTTCTCAATGTAGTTTCAACCACACCAATGTATTCATTAATGATCAAGAGATATTTTTTATCCAATATAATAATTGATGTAATTCAAGAAAATATTGTGATAATTCAGTTAGTTCATTGGAAAATACTTCATGATATTGGTAATCAAGATATTCTTTGAGGTGTGTAATGAAATCATTAAGCACATCTACCCAACAACATGACTTTTAAAACTCTGTAAATTGTTTCTCTAAAATTATAAATTTTTCAGTCAAGGAGGATTCATAAATACTAAATTCAATTTTTATTGATACCATGCCAATTGAAATGATAGTTTAATAACATTATATAAGATTCTGATGAAACAAAATTCCTCCACAACAACGAAGCCAATTTAATAAGCATTGTCACTCATGCTCTAATTTTTTTTTATTTTTTTACTAATTGAATAATAGTGTATGAACTAGGTCATATATCTTATGGAGGAAGTGAATTAAACATAAAAAAAGTTAAAATAAATAAATAAAATAGATAAAAAATTGGTTCAAAATATAGGGGTTTTAGTTAAGTGATTTTTAAACGCAATGAAACAAATAAGAAATCACATCCATTGAAAAAACCAATACAAATGATTTTGGTTGATATATCTTTACCCTTATTTTTTCATTAATCATTATCCAATATCTTTATATTCACTCAATAATTTTTCACTAATTTGTTAACCCCAAATCCTATAGAAGAAAACATAACCACAAACCCAAATCTTACTTCGAGACTTCCAATCACGACACACTTCATTGATTGTCGTCCAAAATATAACTTATGATCATTGAAAAAAATTTATATTACCTCCACTTTGGAAATGATAATTTATTTAGTCTGGGGATTAGATACAATCCCTATGAATAATTCCATAGTTTATTATATTTTATAATTAAATTTGTGTTTTCACAATTCATAAAAGCCCGACCTCACGGTCAATGTGTCCATCATTTTAGTGATGTTAACATTAAAAACTCATGTTATTAAATATAATTTTATTAATTAAGGTGATAATATTGATTCAAAAAGAAATAAAATCCCATCAGTGAACTTTTTATCATGGAGATGACTTTAATATGCAATGTGTTAAAAGGGAAACACCCAATCATGTATCTAATCGTATATTCCATCACCAATAAGAAAAAGAAAAATAGTAAAATATAATAATAAATAAGTTTTATTAGAGATTAAAAGATATTAAAATAATAAAATAAAAGTAACAAAAAGTATAAGTAGAAGAGAACCTTCTTGGTTGAGATACTTGCACAAAGGATTCCTTCTTCAGAATGGTTATAGAATGAAATGTAACCCAAACTTTTGACCAAAGCTTCCCAAATACTTTACCAAAACACCCAAAGTGTGTAAATATCATTTAAATTAAGTGTATAAGGGTTAGTTTTTCAAATTACAAAAATGGAACAAGCAGAATTCAACCACCAAAATTTACTCTATCTTGATCTCCCTTTTCAACCACGGTTCCACATGAACATGATTTTACACTCATTAAATGATACAAATGGAATTTAATTTTCTAATATGTTGAAAATTTTTATTCCATTAAATTAAATGTTGATAAATTTATATCCCAAATATTTTATCAAGTTATATTCTATCTAATCCATCCTATTTCTATATTAATTCTCACTTTTATCCCCCCAAATGTGTGATCTATCTTGTATTGTGTGAATGAAAAATATAAAGTAATTAATGGAAAATAGGCCTATAAAATTTCTTATCATTATTAAATACATATAAAATGTTATGAAAAATTTAATAAGGTAAAATTAAAAGGATAAAAAAAATTCATTGAATTTTAAATTTCAAACTCAAAACACATATTTTAATTAAATCCTCATATATGGTTCATTATTGGGAAATTATATCAATTATTACAAATAATATATTCAACAAAATATTGTATTATAAATCCTATAAATATATGGTATTTATCATAAAATAATAACATTGGTATCATAAATATAAAAAAAACATTATTATCATTATAGAACCACTAATATACACCCTTCATTCCAGAAAATTTGAAGTGAAATTATTGATTGTGTGTAAGTGTTGACTACCACCTCCCTGTAGAGATAAAACACATTTCCCATCACCATATTTCATGTATGGTTATTATGATGGGTTTAAATTTTATATATGATATTTATGACATAAATTTTCTTCTAGAATTATAATATCACATCTACCTTCTTTCCTTCAAATCTGTTAGAAAATGATAATGACCCTCATGTGTGCATGTGGACTACCACCTCCATGAAGAGGTGTTATTGGTTATTAATTTTCAATTAAATTGATATTAATATTTATAATTTAATGAATAAATATTATACGTATTATATAATAATTATTTTATAATTGTGAGTTATTATTTACCTTTCGTTCATTTCATCCACAAAAAGTGCAAATTGTGTTCATTTATATGTATGACCAACCATCTCCATGAATGATGTAATTAATTTTTATACCTATATATTTTATGGATAATTAGAAATATTTATATATTTAATATATATTATATTACATCATTATTAACATTCTGGATATGATTTAACTGTGATTAGTGTACAATGATCAGAACTACCGAACTAAAACTCTCTTGAAAATTGAAATAGTTAACACCCAAAAAAAGTTTCTAATAAAAAATTATTAATAAATTAGTGTTTAAAAGTTTGAAGTGGATTATATGTGATATTAAAAGTATATAAATCAATACTTTATCAAATTATAATAAATTTAAATTCATTATATATGAGTTTAAGAAATATTGAAGTATCTTAAACTCAAGGTAAGGGTTTCTCATCTCACTTTTTTTTCTATTTGATATATTCCATATTTCCACTTTATTCCATTGCATGGTGTATATACTACCCTATCATGTGTTATATCAAGATTATAATTATTCTCATGAAATTTAAAATTTCATTTGAATTTATTTTTTTAGGGGTTTCTGATTCAAAAGTTACCAAAGTGTTAAGGATTTTATATTATAATCTCATTATGTATTAGGATTATTTATGATTAAGTTTCCAATAATTAAATTTCATTATATACCTAACAATAATCTCAATAATTATAATATACTTATTTCTATATATTACTTGGTTTTCTTTCATTTTTACTCTCTTTAAGTCAGAATATTTTGAAATAATATACTTATGGAAAATCGACTATATTTAAATATTCAATCACAAATATTTTTCTTCGATATCTATGAGTTACTTAAAATGTTTCCATGAATTTTTTATTATTTTAAAATGAAATTTAAAATACATTTTTACCATTGTTTTCACTTTTTAAAAATGTTTTGAAATAATTATTCTTATCATTTTTTGAATAATGTACTTTTGAATTTTACCAAAAATATATAAGAAATATTTGTTTTCACATACACTACATGAATGTAATTTCCTTCCATCATGAAAACTCAATGATATGAAACTTACTTTATAAGTTTCCAAGTTTAATTTAAAAGAAACTATTTTCCATATTATTTGGGAAATTTTTATATTTTAAATAAGTAATTTTATAATGAAAATGGTTTTTTATTTAAGAAATATTCTAGATATATTTTTAATGTATTTTCAGATAACATAACATCATTTGATATTACTTATTAATTACTAGGGATTTAATGAAATGATACCATCAAATTTCATTATTTTTATGTCTTATTATGATGATTTAAGGTTTATTCTATGAAACTCATTTCTTTCCAATGGGTTAATTAAGTTATGAAACCCATTTAATTTCCATGGGTTGCAATATAATGAAATGATGAAATTTCTTTGGAAATCATTTCCTTTTTATGGTTTATGATATGATGAATTATTTAGGATATTATGTCACACATATGTATGATTCTCATTATATGATGGGTGGGATCAGAATTATATTTCCATCCAATGCATTAGGTGAATATGGATATCACATGAGATAATAAGGATTGGAATGTGGATTCAACCAATTCAGTAAGGTACTATTTCCACTGTGATTGTCCTCGGAGTGAACCTTGACTAAGGTTTATATGGTTTGGAGAGTAAACTCAATCCACTAAGATAGTATTATAAGTGAACCATGACTACAAAGGAAATTATTTTATATGATTATGTTCTTTCTAAAAACTTATGTTGTGTGCCAAAGTTAAGATTTCATAGCTCATGTTCTTTGAGTCATTTATGACTAATGTCTTGTTAACTACCAATATTTATGACATGAATCAATATTATGATCTATGATTTATAGGGTATGGTTTTAAAATGTTATTCTCATGCTACTATACCCTTATCCACATGTTATGTTCAAGTGATCATTAATATATCCCTTGTTTACCCTTATGAAGAATCAAAGCTCATCCTTTATATTGTTTCCTTTCCCTAGTTTATGAAGAATATTCTTAAAAATGATATGAAAAATAAGGGTTATTATTATGAAAAGTATAGTGGGAGATGATGTAGTAATCTTATGAATAAGTTTTCTATGTATCCAAAGTATCAAATACACCATACTAAATGGTTCTAGAATGGATATTAATGGTTTAAAATGAATATTTATCTAATGAGATGTAATATCTGGGTATGAAAAGTATGGTTCACTGTAGTTAATTTTAGTCAAGCCTCACCAAATTACACCATGGGGGTATTTAAGTAGGTTGTCTAATAGATTCTCCACCCATCAACCACCAGAACCACTGATAACCTCCACCATCATTGTCATGCCATCAACTACAGAACAACCAATAATCCATTTATTATTTGAACCAAAATCAATACAAACCTAATAGAAAATATCTTCACCCCTAAAATCAATTCTTACATCAACCCCTTTTATAGAATACCACAACTCAATCACTATGTTACTCTTATAAAACCAACCATACCTAGAAATCTCAACTTGGGATATTAATTTTGAGACTTATAATTCCAATGGAACATCATCCCTTATCTATCATAAATGTTTTTTTATCTTAACTGAAAAAATAAATAGATGATAATGAAGGAACCACACTATTATCCATATAAAAAACTGAACACCACAATAGTTTCTAGCTACTAACTCACACATCCCAAGGATTTATAATGTTAAACCATTGTTCACCCAAAAAGGAACCAATAACACTTATCATTATCCAAGACTACCTATGTAGAGTCCTTCTATTTAAACCATGATTAAAAAAGGACACTAGATACATAGAGGCCACATTTTCCACTTCATAACATGTACCAAAACTATTGAACTTCAACTGATCCAATCTACTTAACCGCATTTTATTAGAAAGAATCATGGATGTTCCATACTCCCCTATGAACTAGGCACAAGTTCTATAGAAAATAAAAATAGCATTGCAAAATTAATCTAGGTGAAGACGTCGTGAATAAATCTAGATATTATAAACATGTTCCCTCTTAGGGCAGTTAACTAGGGAACTACCCTTTAGAGACACATCCAACCACACTTAACATTCAAGAATAACTACTCACCGATATTTCACACAAAATATAAAAACCTATATAAAGTCCATTCTCCAATGAACCTCTTGAAAACCCAAGGTTCCTTAAACCTTTATTCTCCAAACTTCAAAGGCATTCTATAATGGCTCACTAGGTACACCACCTCTTATGATTCTTCAAGACCACCATGAACTTCTTGGTCTCTTCCACTATAAATAACATCAATGGAATCATCCCCTACTAAGGCCTAGCTTTGGTATCCAAACTAAAACAATATATAAACTTCCTACCTTACTCTATAAAAACTTTCTAAAGAAACTACCTTGGATCCCTCTTTTTTATCAAAACACATGGTTCATGTTGTGATCCACTAGAAGAAGTAGTACATTAGCTATTGGTCAGTCCAATTGTTTCAAAACACATCTCTAAACTAATCCCAAATCCATAACAATCTCATTGGGGTCATTCATTATATCCCAGAAACTATTTGAAAAGGTAATATTCTTAATCCCATATGGATAAAACATTATAAATTAAGGTCCCTATGACCAAGTCTATATTCCATTACTCACCTATCATTATAATTAACCACTCTCTTGTAGCTTAATTAAATGATAAATCCCCACTGACATGCCTCACAAGACTAGTAAAACCTGATTGTGCCATTAATAAGTATATAACCAATTATCTCCATGTGCAACCATCAACCTTACACTGCTACTATCCTAACTCTGAAAACTAGAACCACATGTCAATAGTATAGTGTGACATTACACATCATACCATAAAACCCTTGGGTTTCTAACCAAAAAAACACCCCACTAGCTCAACCAATGAATGGGTTTTCATCTCACTCAATATTCACACAACCACCTACTTTCCATAACCTCACTCTTGTAACACCCCAAGATTTCATAGTGTGTTACTTCTTCAAAATAATTCAAAAACATGAACTACACGCAACACCGAGTTAAAGAGCACCATGACTTACGAAACAAGCCATTAAAAAAAGGTTATGAATAGTATTAACTAAATTTAAAATCCATATTATGAGTTTCTTAGACATAATTTAAGTACAAATTCATTTTTTCAGATAAAAGAAGTATTTTTCAAAAATGCACTTTTAACAACTTTTCATAGTGAACCCTTTTAAATCCTATATTTTAAACTTTTATATATTCAATTTGACTAAATAAATTTATTTTTTAGAATGGGTACATCAAAAATTAACAATTAAACACCCCAAGCTTCCATGGCACGCTTTTCTTTGAATAAAACAGTAGCATGTGTTATACGCAACTTCGAGTTCTAACACACACCACAACCAATCAAACTAGCCGTTATGAATAATAATACCTACTTTTTGAAATTTTATAAATTTTATCTCTCAAAATGGATTTAATTTTTTGATTTTTAATATCAAATTTATCTTAGGGTGAAATTTTGGTACTTTTCGGATAACTTTTATATTTTGATGAATAGTGAAAATTACTAAATTTTAATTAAAAACCACTTTTTTAATCAAAATAATTAATAGTGATAAATTATGAATTTTAGTGGATTTAAAGAATATTTAGAATATATTTTTACCATTTAATACAATTTTTGTCATTGGACATAATTTCACAGTTAAACCGGACATAAACAAGTGTCAATATTTTGAAAGTTATTATATCTTAAAAACACGCTTTTTGTTTTGACAGCGGGAATTAATTTTAAATTAATTTCTGCCACTTCTATGTTTTGAATTTGGAAAAATGGATTCCATATTTTGAATCAGTATGTCCAAATTTTGTAAATAGGTAACTTTTATTTTTAGACATTTTGAATAATTACTTCGGTAAATATTTCATTTACCATGGTTAAAGGGTAAATCCGGTAAATAAGGATTAAAAAATAATATTATAATAATAATAAATTACCCTAAAACGTGTTCTAACCTTATTTTTGGATACATGTCTGACCATGGTAATCTTTGCGTCGATTTTTGGGACCCCATGGAGCCACTTGTAGGTGATAGGGACACTTTATTTTAATTAAGATAAAGTAAATACAAAAATGAGATAAGCTTATATCTTTTAGAAAAAAAAAATTTAAATAGGGTTATATATGCTATATTTTAGATTATAAATATTAATTAGAAATATAATAAGATTTAATACATAATTATATTTTATTTATAATTTTTAGACATTGAAAAAGTAAAAATATATATGACACAATAATGATGCAGTATTTTCCTTATTAATAAAAGAATCTAATAATTGGTATTATAAATGTTAAAATAAATATAACTTTGAAAGTTTTTATGACATAAAAGAATTTTATTGGTTAATATGACATTTTAGGATTTCTTAAATGAATTTTTTTTGAATTAATAAAGTTTTTAAGACTTTAAAAAAATCAATTATTGAGTAGTGGCAAAATTGACATAAATGAGTTTTTAAAACAAATATTATATTATTAATTTATATTCTATTCCTAAAAACCTAAGTATTGGCCAAAGGACATATATCACAATTTTTGTATCATTAATGTCCACTTGTGGGTCTATTAGATGTATATATTAATTTAATTAACTATATATTATAAAAATACAATGTGACATGGTAAGTGTTAAACTAATTAACTAAGAGTTAAAACTAAAATATAAGGTTAGTATAATGACCCAAACCTGTCTAAAATCTATTGGTTGAAAATATTTCAACCCATACCCACCTTATACTTTGAATAATCCACTTTGGATCCTTTAGAAACCGAATATTAATTTATTATAAATTAATACTTCATGTTTTTTCTAAAGAGCCCCCCCCCTTATAAAAGGACCCAACTTCTAACCAATTATTCACACCTTAAAATCCTTTTGGTTCGGCCAAATCATGCCCAAATACTCTCTCCACTTACCTCAATTTATCCTAGAGGCCTTATATTTGTCATAAATTCAACCTAAGGATCCCTTTTGATCAAATCAAAAGGAAGAACCTGAAGAAGAGGTAACGTCTTCACCAACCTCTTTAAAGTTCCTTTCTTCTTCAACTTCTTCTTTACTTGTTATTTCTATTCTAAAATAATAAATACAGTATATTATTTAAAATTTTATTTTATTATAATTATGGAACAAACAAATTCATTATTCTATCCACACCTTTAATGAAATGTCACCATACGTACGTACGTACGACCTACCGTCTCCACGTTGTGGTGTAATTGTTATTCAATATTTTATTATTTAGATGGCTATAATAATGATGTATAATTCATGTAAATAATAAATATAACATGATAATGATTCTTTATATATGATATACCATCCAATTATATATTATTTTAATATCAAAAGAATGATATTTTCGCTTGTGCGTACGTACGGATTACCATCTCCACGACGCGATGAGATTCATTTCCAAGTTCACCATTCATCGACGATTATAAAAATCTATATTACTGATAAGTATGTAATATATGACATAATAATGATACTGGAGATATATATATTTATATATATAAGTATTTATGTACTTACATATATCTTATTCACTTACTTCCATTCAATACTATATGAAAACAGAAACAGCGTTTATGCGTATGTACGGACTACCGTCTCCATAAACGGTGTTTTCCATTTCATATATATGTCTATTATACATATTTATATTATAAATATATATTATATATTTATCATTTTTTATATTCTGGAATTATTTAAATCATCATCTAAGTGATACAATCAAGAGAAACAAGTTAAAACACATATGATAAAGAAAACGATTATTACCTGAAATGTTAATTTAACATGGAAATTATTAATAAATGGTTAGTATAAAGTCATAAATGAATAATGTATGATATCATAAATATTAATATGGTTCTGGTTCTGGTATTATTTAATAACATACTATGATCTTCGTACAGGAGGTTAAACGTACCCTCGACTAAAGGAAAGTGCAAGGTAAGGGGTTTTCATCTCACTCCTTATTCCCGTGAGATTCATGCCATATTGCCACTATTACCTTTTTTATGGTTTATGTACTACCCATAATTGTATTCTTTGTGTAATACACTTTAATTTATGTGTATTTACACATTAATTGTATGATACCTCTTTCGTGGGTTGTATGTTTCGTAAGTTACCAAATTGGTAAGGGTTAATTCCTCAATCTCATTATTATCCGAGATTGTTTATGTGTAAGTATTTATAGGGAATTTTTTATCATCCATGTCCATTTTTCATAAGAATGATTTCAAAATGAATATTTTATGGATTTTTAAAGGTACACTTTATCAAGATCAGAATTTTAAATGTTTTAAAGATTTATCTTTCTAAATCTTATTAATTAATGTTCATGTTTTCAAAATGATTTTAAGGATTTATTTATTTGGACATGATTATTTTGAAATAATAATTCTTTTCCAAAGTTTCAAAGTGTTATGGGACACTTTGATTCAAAAAAATCTTTTAAATTACTTCCTTTATAAATGTGTGACTTTTAAATGATTTTACAAAAAGTATATTTCTCTCAAAAATATTTACTCATCATTTTAATCTATGTCAACATCCTTTGATGAATTTTAAGCTTATTTGAAGTTGATTTATTATAAAAAACTTCCATTGAAGGTTTTGTGATATGTTTGAATATGGATGTGTTATTTTTATACCATTCATGGTTTATGTAGAAAGTATTGACATTTCGTATGCTATTTTTAATACGAATGTTTATGTTATGTTTAAACCTATTCATATGAGGAATGAATTGGACTTTGTAAGTGACGGGTGGAGACAACTATAGTTCCTCGATGCATCGGTATGTCTCATGATACAAACTAGTGTCTTGGAACGAGGCCTTAACAAAATCATATTTGTAGTCTTGGCACAAGGCCTTGGCTACGTGGTTATGATAGTCTGGCATTATACATTCCATCATTATGAAAGTGGTTAGTGATATTTCATGTGGTCATTCGACTAGTAGAATATCCATGTGAATAAGTAAATGGAATTATTTCATTTTATTTTTTCCATATTATGATGAAGTTCACGTTTAAAAGGATTTTGTTTTAGTTATACATTACCTTACATGTTTATGCTTATTTATGAAAGTTTCCACTATATTTATTACCCTTACTGAGCGTTTGAGCTCACCCCTTTCTGTGTTTAATTTTTCCCAGGATTCCAAGAAGTGTATTTTGATTGATATGCAGGGTTAAGACAAGGGAATAATGGCATGCATAAAGTATTATTTATGATGTTTTGTATGTTATGAAGTGTAATGTAACATTCATGTATGTAATCTATTTTCCAAGACTGCTAAACTGATCGGTCCTTCGGGACTTAATTCCTTGTAATCATGCCAATGTATTAAAATAATGCACCGACTCTGGGTAACTGGGGTGGGAGAATTACAACTATAATTACTTTAGTGAGATTTGTTTTGTAACATCCTGACTCGAATCACCAAGTCCAATATATAATGGAACAAAACCTTAGGTGTTCCTACCTATATTCCATAGTCATCCAACAAGTAGTGAGGGTCTCAAGTGGAATCACAAGGAGACTATACCCTCCCTCATAAGGCACAATAACAACAAATAACAAAACATGAAACAATATACATACATATTATGGGGATTAATAAAAATGAAATCTATAAAAATAATATGAAATTGTATATAGACGCAAACTTCAAAAAGAAAATAGTTGATCACCCACTCAGTTGATTACAATTATAATAAATAAATAAAATAAAAATACAAGAGTCTCTACAAGTCCAACCCTCACCTCATTCTAATCTCCATATTTATAGCAATAAATCCCACTCATCAATAAAACCTTCTTCATAGACCATCCTATACCTGCAATAAGTGGGGACTTATCAGGTTCCCAAGATCCATGGCTACCCAAGTAGGGTGTGGGTACAGCTTTGTAGGGTACCACCAACATGGTTCAACGCCCAACTAGTAAAATGCAATGTACATGCATGTAGTAAGCTCAGCAGAAAGAAAATTGGTAATGCACAAGATACACATTCATAACATATAAACCCCAATACACAATTAGTGTAACAATACTATAATTTTTGAAAAAATGTTTTCAAATAAATTTAATTTCTCGATAACATGTGTTATAAGAAATAATGAGTTTTTGTGAATTGTGATATAAAATTAATATTATTATTTAAACATAACCATTATACACTAGCTGTTAAATAAGAGGGTGTGAATAATAATAACTAAATTATAAAATTAATATTGTTTAAAAATTAATAAAATAATTGCATTAGTTATCAATTTAATATAAATGAAAATAAAAAATTTGAATATAAAAGAAATGTTTTTCAGAAAAATAGTTTTTATATGCATGAAGTATTTTAATCTAAATAAATTAAATTAGTCACTATTGGTGAATGATTTTAATGAAATTAATATAATATATGTTGAATCCAATGTTTTATCATTCATTTTATATTTTTTCAAATAATTTGATATGAATCAATCCATTTCCATGTTTAAAGAATGTATTTTTTCTAAAAAAATGGTTTTGTCGCATTATGCACAATTATTTTAAAATTAATTTTTTTCCAAATTTATAAAATGTATTTTAAAAAATTAATTTTATTTTCGAAATAATAATTTCCAAATTATCTTGTAATAATTGTTTTATAATTTTCTAAAAATATTAATTTTTTGATAATATTGAAAAATAGTGATTTTTATTGAAAACAACATTTGCAATTAAAGTATTCACAAAGTTAAATGATATTTTATGTTTTTTTCAAAGAAATATTAGTTCAATTATATTATAAATAAAATAATTTTATTCATTTGAATCAATTTTTTGTTTAAATTTGATATAAAAAAATTTTATTCTAAAAACATTTCTTTGAAGAACTACTTTTTTTTCGCGACTGTGGGTCATATTTTAAATGAAATCATACCACTTTTGTGAATTTTATTTTAGAAAATTAATTAAACATTTGGAGTAATGATAATTAAAAAAATTTAACATGTTCAATTTAATTCTTATTCATAATTAATTATAAAAAATAGTAAAAATTAATTGTCATGATCAAAGTTAAAACGAGGGTTTTCACGTTACATGCACTTTTGTTAAAATTAATTTTTACCACATATGGTATTTTTATTCAATAAATTTTATTTTTTATTATTAATAATTGGTTCTAAATTATCTAATAAGTATCATTTTATTTTTATTCTAAAATAAGAAGTTACCTTGGTAAATAAAAGGAGACTATTTATCGTAGTTAAAATTAATATGGTAAAAGTGATACAACATAGAGGCTATAGGACTAACATGTTTAAAACATCTGTCTATTATTACGGAGGAGGTTTTTCTTGGTCATATCATCCCTCCACCCCAATAATTATCAATTTTTGAAGAAAATTTTCTGATATTGACTTCCCATTATTGAATAGTTTTGGGTATTCAAAAAAATGTCACTTCTCATCCATTATAAAAGGTAACCTCTTCCCCTCACTTATTCACTCTTTATAATCCATTTGGATTGAAAACCCTTAACAAAATATGTCCCCATAATCTTTATTTGTGTTCTATAGATGTTTTTCTCCCCAAAGACCAACACTTGAGTCCTTAATAAGATGTCCAAATGAGGTGTTTCAGAGTGAATGTAATTTTCTTCACTAAACTCTTTTGTTCAATTATTCTCTTACAACCTTCATTCATGTTTTAATAATTAAAATATAATAAAAACAATATTTTTCAATATAATTAAAATTTTAAAACTTGTGTATCTTATTATGTTGGAGGTGTTTCTAGACCATAGCATCCCTCCAACCCAATATTTATCGATTTTTTAGCAAAATTTCTTGAGATTAACTTCCCATTATTGAATAGTTTTTGGTGTTTACAAAAAATGTCACTCCTCCTCCATTATAAAAGGCAATATCTTCTCCTCACTTATTCACTTATTATAATCCATTTGGATATAAAAACCCTACCAACATATGTCCCCAAAATACTTATCAATTTTATGGATATGTGTTCCCCCCCAAAACACCAACACTTGAGTCCTTATTAAGATATCCAAAGGAGTTGTTTCTAAGAGAAAGTGATTATCTTCACTAAGCTCTTTTTTAAATTATTCTCTTAAAACCTTAATTTTTATATTAATAAAAACAATATCTACCATATAATTTTATTTTTTTTATGTTTATGGAATAACCTATATCAACCTCTTATTTCATCAAATGGGAAATGAAATTGTTATTCGTGTGTACGGTGAGCTACTTCCTCAAGAATCGATGTAATTCTCCTTCCATCACCGCCTCCCATGGTTGGATATAATTATGGATTTAAAGTATTTTTATTATATTTATTAGAAAATTATAATTCTTTAATTATAATATTGCATCTAAATTATTACCATTCAGTCTATTTAATAATGATGACATCCCTCATGCGTACGTGTGGACTATCGTATCCATGAAGCGATGTGATACCTTTTTCATTTAATTTTCACATGGTTGTTGATAAGAATAAATTTAATAAATATAAATTATGTATATGAAATAAAAATTCTTCTTTAAAGTTTATATATTGTTTACCTTTCTTTTTTTACATCTGTCTAGAAAATGGAAACAACTTTCATCCATATGTACAACCTAAAGTTTCCATTTATGGGGTAATTCATTTTCTATCAATAAATTTTATGAATTACTATAAATTATTATATAATTAGTATATATGATATTTATATCATTTTTAACATTATAGATATGATGTATCCATGATCAATGTAAAAGGACGAAAAAAAACCAACCAAAACATATGTGAAAAACAAAGCAGTTATTACACAAAACATGATTTTAACAAAAAAATTGTTAATAAACGGGTAGTAGAAGGTCATATTCAAATAATATATGGTATGATATATATTATAATTTTTCATTAATATATTTATAATAAGTCTATATTTATTATATATTAGTTTTTAATGTGTACTAAGGATATTGAGACTTAAGGTAAGGGATTTATAGTTTCTCTTTTATTTCTGGGAGACATATTCCATATTCACCTATAATTTATTTTGTGTGGTGTATAAAATGTCCCATTGACATGTTATATCATACATATAATTATTTACATTATATTAAAAGTTTTATTTTTTATCATTTAATCGGTGTTTATGATGCCTTCGCCGGGGTACAGTGCATCACGAGCACTACTGTGTTGCCCTGCATTCCCACATTCCAAAGGTGAGAAGCTTTCATCACAATCATTGGTGATGTATAATCCTTAACTAAAACAAGATGATGGTATATTGGTTCCTAATTCCTTGTATTATTCCTTGGATCTTGTTTCCTAGTATAGTTTACCCTCATAGATTAATTCACGTTTGTGAAACTCATTCTTAGTGTCATCCTAATGTAAACACTAGTTAATTATGCTACTTCTATCTCGACTGGTCAACAAACATTATTCTAGGTGAGTAGTCAAGTAGGTAACATCTAGGAATGAATGGAGATTTGGAATATTGGGATCCTGTAAATTATTCTTTACTGGATGGAATCTCATGTGTGAGGAAACTCAGGCATGTAACCAAAGGCCTCCTATGTTGATCATTATGTAATTAATGCCAAGGGCATGATTATTATGAATTTTTTTACCTTAGTCATTCAATAATTATTTCATGGGGTACGTATTCTATGTCGGGAAATAAATTTTTAATCTTGTGGATATGAGGATTGGTTGGGCATAGGTTTAACATATTGTGGTGTAGGATGGTCACAAATTAATGTATTCCCGAGAAAAGATGGGCGCAGGTTTAATGTCTTGAGGGGAAAAGATGGGTGTAGGTTTAACATATTTTATGGATATGATTGTAGGAGTTATTTTAATTCAGATATAGTATTGGTGTCGGGTTAACATCTTGTGGGTATACGATGGGCGTAGGTTTAACATCTTTTTGGAACAGGATGGGAGTATGTTTAATGTCTTGAGGGACCAAATAAGTGAAAGTTTAACGTATTGTGGGGATATTATGGGAACATGTTTAAATTATACTGGGGATAGGATGTCCCTAGGGTTAAATTCTTATGGGGATAGTATGGGCACAGTTTTAATGTCATACAGGGATAGGATGGGTGCATTTTTAACATCTTTCGAGGAAAATATCAGAACTTCCTATTATGACTAGCTGATGGGGTGTGTCCCTATAAAAGAAAATTTTACACCTAGATGATGTTGGGAATGAATGTAAGGGAGGATTATGTATAGAATCTTTCCATAGTAGAGGTATCATCCCACAAATAGAGAGTACAATTTGGGTCTTATTCATGGAATCTTCTCATTGTGAGTGTCTCGTCCCCTAAAAAGGAAGGATGATGGTGGGATTATGCATGGAACCTGCCTAGGAATAGAATTTCATCCCATGGTGGGGAGGAAGGTTAAATACCATGATGAACATACGTGGGTAATATTGAATTTATCACACAGTTTATAAGGTGTATAGTCATCCCATTTGAGTCATACATTGGGAATCATGTTCCCATTGCATAGGGTAAGGCCACAATTTTACATCATGTGTTGAATATGTTGTTTTTCAGTTTAACATTGTATGACTAGTATGTGTAGCTATGAATTTTTATGTCATAAAACTTAGATATCATGGGTTTTACTCCTCTAGGTGGAACAAATCAATTTGAGAGTAGTATCCAATATAAGGACCTCCCACCTAGATGGGTTCATAGTTTTCATTTAATATTCCTTATCTAGGGATTATGTGATCACCGCTCATGCGCCACTCAGTGGTACATGGTTTTGGAATTACTGTAGAGGAATGTCCTTAAGGAGGCCAAAAATTAGGGTTCCTATACATAGAAGTGATATGAATTAGGGTACTTATTATTAGCATTAATAGGTAGGATTAAGGAATGTTCCAAACTTGGAGCGAGATGAGAAGACAAAGGAGTGGGTGGAACTGGTCATATAGGGACTCAGAGTGTGGATGAATCGGTCCTGATTTGGTATGGGGGGCTAAGAACTTGACTTTCATGAAAGGATGTTATCTAAAAAAAGTAACCATAGATAGGGATGGAGGATCTAATTCATAATGTTTGGGGCTTCATTTCAGGGGTTCTTTTCAAGCTCAGGGGCCTCACGGAGGTCACGGGTCTCGTGAAGGAGTACACTTCATGAAATAGTGTGACCCTACATTGGGTTAAATTCTAGCTTCCCATGGTGTGATATTTTTGGAGGGTAAGTGTCTTTCAAAACCCCTTGTTCCTAAGGGGATTTTTGATTCTGTGAATGACATGGGACTTCAATAAATTCATCTCCACTATGGGTTGAGGTTCTCAAAAACACATAAGAGTTGGTTTTTTAAAGATGGATACCTTGGTAGTTATATTTTCTCTTTCACTAACATATCTCAGGATTATCACTAACATATCTCAGGAGTATCACGAACTCAAGGTGTTTCTCATAAGTTTAAATTTCACAAACCCTTAAATATCATACATAAGATGGTATTTATTGTCCCTAGGGAAGAAGGTATGAGGGTTTCATGATGATTGGAGCCTTTAATTAAGTTTTATGAGTTTCTCAAGCAGACGGATCTTCCCAAACATGAATGGTGCTGTATAAAGGTTACCATCAAACCTTTTCACAATCGTAAAATGGAGCACCATGCCTATGGAATTCTTCACCACAAAGGTTACCATAAACCCTCCACGTGGATGGGATCATTGTGAGCCAAACCTATTTCCAATGGTGGGGAACTTCACAAATCTAATCCCTCATGGGGGTTTTGGGATGTATTGGCCCATATTTTCTCAGAACCATAAATTCCTTCCTTAACCTCTCCTATGAAATGCATATTTTAGCATAAAGAAATTAAACTCCCCCCCCCCTTAAAATAAGAGCTGATAGGGAAGGAGGGTCAATTTCTAAGGGGAAACCTCCAAAATAAGAAATACCATCCTATTTGTGAATCTTATATGTGAAGCTAATTCACAAAACCAGGGTACTCATATGACCCATAGGTGGACTATAATAATTTTGTGAAAATAAATTTTGAACTCTCTATTCATGAAGCTCACAACCTTCATGATCAGTTTTCAATTTTAATAATCATCACTCACTAACCTCACCACCACCACAAACTTTTTTCCGTAAATAGTTCTTTGCACAACCAAAATCCATGATAAACCCTCTAAAAACCTAACCATTGAGATAAGATCTTCATGAACCCATACTCTTCAAGTATATATTAATGTAAAATACTCATGAAAATCCTTAAGAATTAGAAAAAATGTCCATTGAAAGTTCCTACACTACTTCCACTCATTGGGAAGAGATGTTTGGGAATATAATGATTAGGGAGAGCATCTAGAGTGCATGTGAACATGAATCACTCAGTGCACTATTTATAGAAGCTCATCAGGAATACTCGCTTTGTAAGAGGCTATAGCATTATGGATTTGGGATGAGGGATAACATATTTATCCCTAATGTGAATAGAGATGAGTCTTACTACTGGTTCAAAAGCACACTCGAACAACACCAGTGGGAAAATGCTATTAGAGGACACGTCATAAAGTATCATATATCTCTCATGGTTCAAAATATTTGTAAACAAATCAAAAAAATAAATGGGGAGGTGTTGGAGGAAGAGACATCCCCCCATAATATGAGATAATTATCAAGGATGGTTTAGAGGACCCACTTAATGGATAGAAAGAAGGCTCGGATCTATTCCATGGAAGAAATTTTTCAAATGAATGGGTTTGGGATTATTAGATATATGTATCATGCCATGAGTTTGAGGTAGATCTTAAGTGGGTAGAGATTTATGAGGGATCATGGAACTTGTGATTCCATATTTACCTCTACCTAGATATCATACCAAAGCTATTTATTAGGTGGTTACTTGGGACCAACACATTCCATTACCACCATGGGGAGGTTATAATTAGCTTGCGGTATTTTCATTAGATCACTAGAATTCCAATCCAAGGAGTGATGTATGAAAAATTCTTCCCTACAAATAACATGTGAGAGGACCAATACAATAATTCATTCCTTGATAGGGTGTTGATATGTTTAGTGTAAGTCAAGGATGATCACATGTCGGGGATGAAAGACATCCCTTTCAAGTAGTGGTTCTGTTATTTCCCAAATGAGCTAGCAGAAAGGCTACCAAGGTGGCCAAACACATTCCATGGAAAATTCTAGTAGTGAAAAGTTAATTTCTACTTGAGTATTCTATAGGAGAGTTAGTGGAAGTTGTGGGGTTATGCGTAGATATTGAGGCTCATATGGTCAAACTGGATTGGTTTATCACTCGCCAAATCTATAGATGGATGCTCCAGGTTGAAGGATGTAAACATGGGAGTATAATAGATCACCTTCATCATGGCAGTAATGTTAGAGATGGGGAAATATATCAACATAGTTGTTCCTGTATTTGAAAATCATTACAAGGTACTTTGGAACATCGTCCATGGTAAGACTCCGCTCTGTGTATGTGGGACCCTCTACTTTTTTTGTAGTTCGATCATCGTGTACATGGGGGGATACAAACACTTGAACTAAATCTACCCTCCTAGTATGAACTTTTTTCCAGTGATTCTGAACATCATCGGGAGTCACCTGCTCAAATTGGGCCTTATGTATATACCGGTAAGGGTTGAATTGGAAGACCACTTCACATTTCACCCATTTCCCCTTCCCATGGAGATAGTGACCAAAGATGCTATGGGGAAAATCAAGAAGTGTTCATACCTCCTAGAATTACAATGTGGGATACTAGTGGAAAGGGTTGACTTCCAGGTGATTTGTGAGTCGTAAAACCCACACTGGTTCATGATGAAATTTTGATGCCCGAAATGATTGACCTAGATGGGGTATACAGATGTGTTCTTTGAGTGCCAATAATTGGTTATGAGGAAAATTTGATGCATGTTCATGTGAACATATGAGAAATGGATGAACAAGTTGTCACTACATATCGCCACCTACGATCTTATCCATGAATATGCATAGATTTGGGATATCTCATATCCTGGGTAAATGTTGTGTAACCTGACCACTTAGGCCAATGAAGAAGAATCCTCACAACTATAGAGATAAGGACGAGTGTGTGTTGGAGCATACCATGGGGGTAGATCTCACCTGGGGGTTTGGGAAGTAGCTATAGAACTGATAGTCTCTGGTCTATCATTGGAGAAGGTAGTATGGAATGTAGAAGCATCAGTCTCAATGATCCTAGGGAAGCAATCATGGGAGGAAGGGGAACCCTCCGGGGTAGTCCCAAGGATTTGTTTCCCCAAGTTCTTGGGAAGTAGTTACACTGTCTAAATATCCTTAGTGATGCAATTTTTCCAGGTTCTTAGGAGAGCTATAGGATCTTCAGACATATCAACACCCTCCATGCGGTGTGGATACATCTCAACTGAGAGGGAATATTCCTCCCTGGGCTGGGTTACACCTGATATGGCTTCCATGTTCCCCATTATAAGGTGGTGTAGTACATAAGAGAGATGGATGATTTATTCTACTCTCAGGGAAATGTGTTCTTTCATACCACCAAAATGAAGGTGATGTTGGGGATTCCCTCCTCTTCAGATCTATCAACCAGCGAGTCAGCTGCTTGCATGCCTCTGTAGGGAGATTTGGATGAGTCTTGGTGAGCGATTCCTACTAGGAATCTACCTCTTAAAAATAACCTACAATGTACCAAGTAAATAATTTGATCTCATGTGCTATGGAATATAATAAATCTATAAGAGTGATATGTAACTCTTCATGTACTTGTTTAGGTATTGGTAAGCATGGAAGATTATAAGGTTCTTGATGAACCATATTTAGAGGGAGAGGGTGCCTCAATCCTCTAAGGGGAGTTCATGGGGACCCTACCAGATGTTGTCTTCATAGGTGGTCAATCATCACCTGAATAAGTTCCTATGACTATAGAGGTATCCACTAGGGGAATTCCATTTCTAGGGGGATTACCCGTGAACCATTCTGAGCTCTTCAAAGATGTAATCCTTCTCCCCATTTCACTTTTTTTCTATTCTAATTTTTCTTTCTTTTTTTGATTGACTCATGATTAAATGGTTTTTAAAAATATATTCACGCCTCAACTGCCAATGTTGATGCCCGAGTCGAAAATGCCAGAGGTCGAGGCGGTAACAGCGGGTGTTTCTCTCCCATTTGAAATAGATGGGGAGGCTATGGTGGTTGGACCAGCTACAAATGTTACACCAGAAATGATTTTTGAGACTGTTCCCTTGATAGAGGGGGTCAATATGATACCCACAATGGGACTACATAAGGGGTCTACAGTGGATGATTCATCATAAAGGTTCCACCAAAGGTGATTGTTATAGATGAGGCTACAATGGAGGAGGCAGCAATTGCTTAAGTGGTTGGAGAAACTAGGGAGGCTGCATTGGACACATCTTCCATATAATTTCTATTACTAGTGGCTATGGGAGCTAAGAAATAAAAAAAAGTTTCCAATATCTTTCAATAAACTAAATTGATTGAAGATGATGCAGTGGACAAGCTTTCCTCATAGGTTCCAAAGGAGAAAGATTGAACTTTCACTATGGGTGAGGGGGTTGGACAGGATCAGTTTTTTTTAAATGGATTTCATCATACCTGAGGAAATTCACATGGATGATACAGCCATTAATGTCTTATCATTCTTCCCTCCATGTGATCTAGTGTTTTATAATGACTTTAAGGATTATATCTAGTATGACGCCAAGGAGAACCAAGTCATTCTTCATAAGGCATGGTGGTGTATGCATAAATTTGTCACCTACACTCCAATGGTTGTCCTGCCAAGATGGGTGGGATCCCTCTGCCACTGTATAGTTAACATAGGGACCAATGGGGTGGAATCTAGAGGCCTTTATGAACTGGCATGGGACTTTAGTTTTGTGCAGTTGCATGCATAATGGTTGGTGTTCAATATCATCTGGAAGGAACAAAAATCTAAGAGATTCAAGGTGCTTCAAAAACCTAAATAGGAGATCACCTAAGTAAAAGGGATGGAACAAGAGCATGTGGTCATTGCTATTACTCAAGTAGATTCCATCATCCATCTGAGGTCCCAATTGGCGACAACCCAGGATAGGGAAACAGAGAAAACATCCCTGGTATCCAAGTTTTAGGCCGAGCATAACCAAATTTATATCAGTACATAATCATTTCATCCTAATGTTAAAGAATAGGT
Source organism: Viscum album (assembly GCA_963277665.1). Lineage (NCBI taxonomy): Eukaryota > Viridiplantae > Streptophyta > Magnoliopsida > Santalales > Viscaceae > Viscum > Viscum album. The sequence continues at coordinate 445,965,452 of OY728134.1, forward strand.
AGCCGACCTGATGGAGCGATAGTGAACTCTGGAGGCTGGCTGAGCTCCATTGTTTGATTTCTATGGTAGATCCTTAGGGGATATTGTAATGGAGAGGTTTCAATATGTGTATGACCCTCTAAAACTTATGTTCCTCTATTTTAAATACCCACATGTTAAAATATGTTTCTTTCACCAAATTTTATTATTTCACTTCAACCATACTCATGAGACAACCAACAACCAATCCCTAAGATAATGTGAGTCTTGCTCAGTGTGATAAAAAAAGTAAAACCATTTGATTTCTCATTCATATGAAAGTGATATAAAATCATCAAACACTCAAGGTCTACATTTTTTGACTAACCACTAGGAGTGTTTGGGTAGAGAGAGGATATGGCTAGAAAATGTGGTGCTATTAACAGTCATCTTACTTCATCAAAATTCACTAGTACAAGAATAGGGTAATGCTCGGGGAGTTTAATTCTACTCAAACTAAGGGAAATAAAGGGCATGAATTGAGATTCCCAAGATTTCAACATGATGGGAGTGGTGTGATAATGGAGGATTACTACTAACCATGATTAAAACACAAAATCCATTATCATTTTGCTAATTATGGGGACAAAAAATGAGATTCGACCACTAACCATGTTCAAAACACATGAACTATCTCAAAATATTACCCAAATCCCTCCATTGGTGTGTGCCAAGGATGGAAGGTGAGAAAGTGTGGCATGGGAGCTTTCCATAAAGGGGCCCAATTTCATGTGGAGGAGGATAAGGATCAAAATAAAGGGGCATTTGAAATGTGGAGATGATATGATGGAATGATTGAATATTTTTTATCCCTCTTGTAAGTACACCACCATGTCTTTAAGAAACTTTTTAAGGCATATTGGTCTGAAAAAATATCCCACCCCACTTTTTTGGGGAGCATCACTTCAGATGCTGAGAAATTGTTAAAGAACATGAATAATGTAGTATGTGACTACCACCCGAGGAAAGGGTTTATCGAATAAGGGCTTAAAATGAATGATAGTTTAAGTCATGCAATGAGGATGACAGACATGTAGTTTAACATCATACAGCGGGGAAATTGGACACATAGTTTAATGTCATAAGGTAAGGATGATGTGTCACACAGTTTAACATCATGTGATTGGGATATGGAGATGGGTAGTTTTAAGTCTTATAGCTTAGAATTTTAAACCAAATTGAATGGTAACCACCTAGATGAAGTGTAAGGAGGCATAGAATTGTAGCATAATAGGGGTACTCTCTAAAGGGGCCTAAAAGGAAAAGGGGAGCTTATAATTTCCTTATCCCAGAAAAGGAATCTGGGGAATGTCACTCATAGTTTAAGGTCATATTTCTTATTCCATTGGGATGTATATCTCAAAGGGTATACGTATGACATAGAGGAGAGGTAAACTGATTAGAATAGAGAGGCCTAGGAGGCCACCTGACATACAGAATGTCCTAGAGACATTTTTCACAAATTTTAAGGTCATGATTATTATACCATGACACTTAGTTTTAAGGTCATGGGGCTTGGAACATATGGTGATCATCCCAATAGGATATGTGTAGTTCAATAACGTGATAACCAGATGTGAATTAAGGACAAAAAGACTTGACATGGCACAAAACAATCCCGAGGAGACTTGTATATAGTTTAAATTCCTGATGATTAGAATTGGGAACCATGTCTAAGATTATAGAGTTCTGACCATGGGCTCTTATTTTAAGGTCATATTGTTCAGACCAATATGCACCCTAATGTATTTTGTGCAACATGAAAGAATAGTAACTTGATGTGAATGGAGGTATAAGGGAGGCTTCATACCACAAAAACCATAAGGTTTGGGTTGAAAATATTTTAATGTCATATTGATTAGACCTATGATCCTAGTTTAATCTTATAGATTTTAAACCAATTTCAAATATTTTAATGTCATAATCCTTGGACCATAGGGTTTTATGTCTCTAAGTAATGCATGCAGTATTTAAAATGTTACCCAATGTGAAAGGAGGGGTGAATGAGGACACCTAATGTCGCACAAAACATCCGTGAGACAATGTGAACACATTTTAAGGTCATGAAGATTGGAACATGACTCTTAGTTTAAGGTGATATAGTGTGGAGTGTTGGGTGGTGTGTCTCGAAGTAGTATACATGACATCGAAGGAAGGTTACCCAATGTGAAAAACAGGGACTTGGAGGCCACCCCATGCTTCATAAAATTTCTCTGAGACAACTTTCACACAATTTAAGATCATTATTATTGGACTATAGTGTACTTGTGTATCTAAACATTTCTTTAAAAACCCCTTTCAACTTCTAATCCCATGTGACCTATTCTCAGTGCAATAAAAAATGATCGGTATGGTGTTCTTGTTATTTATATGGGAGAACGCAATAAGGGGAAGAAGTGGATGAATAATCATGTGAGGGAAATCACAATTTACAGTATTTGGATAATGAAAGGAGAGTAACTGGATGATGGGGAACAACTTTTGACCATGTTTGAAATACAGGTTCTATACCTGCATTGGTTAAAGATGGGGAAAGAAGATTTAGGATCAACCATTGACCATGTTCGAAACATGGGATCCACTATTTTTTTTAATATCCTTTGAGGAATGATCCCATGATGGAAGGTGGGATAGTTTAACATGATACAATTCCATTATAAATCCTATTCAAATAAGAAGGATGAAGATTATCCAAATTAGAGAATGTGCAAAGAAAATAAGTGGAAGAAAGGGATGCCCTAGATGGAAAACGAGGCTCCCTATGAGCTATTCCTCTACACACTCAGATGTTTTGGATGAATTTGTGGGTATTAGAGAATCAAGCCTGAGCCTTAGGGGAAATACTGTACGGTGATTCAATAGTTGGGATGGGCCTAAGATAAATATTCAAACGTCATTATGTATCCCATGAGAATGGGAATCAATCCATACATGTTTATGGGACATAGTATAGTAGGAGAATGATGTCAGTGGAGGGATGTCCTAATAAGTGAGGATACTAAATCATCCCATATTAGGATATGAGGAATCATGATTTTATAAGAGTCCAAGTCATATTTTAATGTCATGTGGAGGGAACATTGGATTATGGTTTATCCCACATTCATCATATGAGGAATCCTGATTTTATATAGGGTAATAATCATCCCATACTTATCGTATGAGGAATCTTGTGTTCATTTCATAGGATAAGGATACATTTTAACATTGTGTGTTGAGGATGTTAGGCTTAAAAGTTTAAATTCATGCAACTCGTACTAGGGTTTCTACTTGTTTAAATTCATATAGCTCTAGTTTTAGGGGATGTTTTTGGTTTAATATCATGATGCTTTAACCAAAGGGGGGAATGGGAGTCCAAATAAAATGATTGAGTGTCATGAATGAGTAAAAACCTAATGTGAATGGAGGGCTCAAGGAACCCTCAGTCAAAAAAAAGACTTGAAAACCCATACCCTAGGTCGGCCACATGCTGTTGGGAAAGAGAGGAACTGACAACATGTTGATATAGAGGGGTTGTTCTGAGATTAAATATTAATGAATCACTATGTATCCCATAAGGATGGGAATAAATCCTCAAGTAGTTTTGGAAGGTGGAATGGTAAGAGATAGACATTGAAAGGGGATACCCTCTCGAATGAGGATACTAAATTCTCTCATATTAAGATATGAGGCATCCAGATTTTATAATAGGTAAGGCTAAAATTTAACATTATTTGATAAGGAAATTTTTGATTATTCAACCGATATTTTTTTATATCGGTAATCTAGGTTTTATATGGGGTGAATCATCTTACATTCATAGGTATCATGATTTTACATAGGGATGGGAAAGAGTTAAATGTTGTGTGATGAGGATGTTGGTGGGGATTTTTCATGGAAATTTTAATTATTTTCTTCCTCATGTTAGGTTATGAGGGAATCTCAGTTCGCTAATGGGTTAATAAAAATTAGTGGGGCTTATACATAAATAAGGGGCCCATGGGAAATATTCTGGTGATAGCACCACATGGAACTGATGGTTTGATGATGAATCATTGACTAGGCAAAAAGACACAAAATTTATCCATCACTACAAATCCTATGAGGATACGAATCAAGTCACAAATAGTTGTAGATAGAGGTGGCATAGACTTTTAGAAACATTGGGGATGAAGATAACCATGTGAAAGAGGGATGAATTCACATATTTTAAGGTCGTACTTTCTAGAGCATGGATGGGGGATTCAAGGGTGTTCATGGAGTGAAAGAGAGTTAAAAACCAAAATTAAAGGACAAATGGAGGTCCATCATCATATAGATTGATCCTAAATCTAGTTGCATAGAGTTTAAGGTTGTTTATCCTGGACTGTGGAAAACAGTTTAAATTCATGATGCTTGTATTATTGGTGAATAGTTTAACATCATGATGCTTGGAATAGGGAAATTTATTTTAGATAGAATTTGTGTTTAATGATAGAGGTATAAACCAACATGAAAAATGGGATCCAAGCACACATACCACACAAATACCTCAGAATAAATGACACATAGTTTAAGGTCATAATGCTTAGACTATGGTGATAGTGGAAAATAGATTAAATTTATGATGTTTTAACTAGGATGATGTTCGTATCAAAGGTATTTGTGTAGAACATAAGAGGTAAAACCCAATGTGAAAGGATCCAAGTAATCTCACATACCACATATACACCCTGATACAAACTATACACAATTTAAGGTAATAATGATGAGATCATAAATGGGGCTAATGGGATAAAGGGTTGATAAATTTGTAGTTGGGCACAGATATGGGAGATCCAAGAGTCACATGGTTTACCTTAATAATGGAAGTCAAGACACAGATAGTTCTATAATGTGGTGTGGTAGAATAAAAACACCAAAATAGGGTTAAATCCTCTATGAGGAAGGAATTGAGGCATCCCAAAGTTACCATGGGGAATCAAACACTTATGAAATAGGTTATGTCTATTGTTTAACGCGTGTTTTGAGGACATTGTTTTGGTTCATACCATATCATACGAGTAATCCTGATTTCATATGCTGTAAGGTTTTTGACCATATCATACTTATCATTTGAGAAATCTTGATTGTATACGGGGTATGACTTTTTGGATCATCCCATACATTCATGCAAGGAATCCTAGTTTTGTATGGGATAAGATCTCAGTTTAATGTTGAATGCTGAGGAAGATTGGATTTTTAGTTTAATGCCATTAAACTTGGACTATAGGGGATATAGATAATTTTAGTTCATAATTCTTGAACCAATTGAAAACCTATTAGGGTCATACTACCTGGAACAATTGAAAATAGTATATGGTCTTACTGCTTTGACAAATTTCAAATAGTTTAAGGTCATAATCTTAGACCATAGGGCTCCTCTTGTGAAGTTCTTTTTGAGAAGCTTGGCCTTGGTGGGAGGTGTGATACACTCTCTATCCATGGTGATCAAAGAGTAAGATCCATCATAGTAAAATGTATGAATGATTTAAGGGCCTTCCCACTTGGGCTCCATATTTGATTTCTTTTTAATAAGTATCATCAGTATTCTGAGAGCCAATACCATGCCACCCTAGAGGAAGGAACAAAGGTTAACCTTCTTGTTGAATGCCCTCGCTATCCTATTCTGGTGCCTCCATAGATTATGAAATCCTTAGATCCAATTCTCATCTAGTGATTCCAACTCAGCTAGATAGGCATCTAACATTATTTTTGGTATCTTTTAGTATTATAAATATGTTAATAATGAAGAAAACTAAACATCAATTGGAAATACTACATTTGTTTCATATGCCATAGAGTATGGGATTACCTGGGTGGAATTTCGAGTTGTCATCCAATATGACCATAGAGTGTTGGGGAGCATTCCAAGTTAACTATTCTTGTTTTATCCCTCCATCTTCTACAATATGTTAGAAAAGGTATTGTTTAATCCATTAATATTCCCATTTTATTGCTCGTCATAGTGAGAAGTATGGTTGGACTAGATGTTTTACTTAACGTAGAACTTCTTCAACTTAGAAGCCCAAAAGTTGGTGTTGTTTTTGGTTAGAATAGTTTCTGGAACTCTAAATAGATGTATATTATGGGAGCTCATATTCCATTCCTTAACTTCATTGAGGGTAAGGTCTTCTTTCTACTTGGAGAATAAGTCTATTGTGGTCATAATGAACCTACACTGGAGAGCTTTCACTAGTGGGTATGGCCCCACGATGTCGAGCCCCCACACTAAAAAGGTACAATAATACTTGGTTGTCTAGAAAATCTCTAGAGGTTGATGAAAAAAGTTGACCTGGATATGATACATGTGACACCTCTTGGTGAAATCGATGTAGTCATGGACCACGGTGGGCCAAAATTTTCCCAACCAATGAATATGGAGGGAGAGTTTCAATCCCTCCTAATGGGAACCACAAGATCTGGCAAGGACTTCCAGCATAAATTGAGGGAACTCATATAATTGTATGAAATAGGGGAGGATTCTATCAAACCCACATCTATAGAGGGTTTTCTCAAGGTCTGGCCCATTATAAAGTGTTAAATGTGATTTACGTTGAAGGATTCGCTCACGCTCAACTTGATCTGTTGGTAGAATACCACGCTAGAGATACTCAAAAAAAAGGACTTGTCCAAATGGGAGTTCCTTCGATTTTTGGAGGATCATATGTTCCTGGATAATAAGTATTAGTAGCAAGTCAGTTTACATATTGGTTTCCATCATTTGATGTGGCGGGGGAAATGATCCTCCATTATTCCACATGAATGAGCAGGTCATCCTATTCGGGTTATATGACTGACATTTATAGGATTTCCAAGGCATCAGCTCGACCATTATATAATTGAGGGACATGAGTCACTTTATTTAGGGAATGGGACTATGACATTATCTAATGAGTGAGCTCCAATAGGGGCACAAGCTCATGTTATACAATAATAAAGTCACCCTTGATCTATTTGATAACTGCCTTGGAGTCTCCCTTTAGGTATAAATAAGGGAGCTCAATCTTGAGGTCCAGCTCGAGACCAGTGATAAGAGATAGATATTATTCCTCATTTTTGTTAAATCCATCTAACGATAAGAATAATTATATATTGATGGCCAGAACTGGGGTGATGAAGATGACCCCAAGTCTCACTCTATTATGTTCGGGATTATTGAGCCTTCTACTGGTCGATCTCTATGAAGCACCGTCAAAATGAATCTTCTAACTTGGCATGGCCTGATCTGCTAAAAGGATAGCCTCATCTAGGAATTTGGATTCCATGCATGTTTCTTTGGGGGCAAGACGTGTGGTCATAAATTCTACTAAATCATGGACTATGACTTCCTTATATGGAACAAACGTACTGTCAAACTGCTATAGGATCACTACCCAACATGCCAACCATCTTGTCTACATGGGGTGATTGAGGATACACATTAGTGGGTCCACTCAGGACACCAGTTGTATCTCATTATTCTATAGGTAATGTTGCTACTTTCTCCCTTCAAAAACTGGCATGAGGAATCTCTTCTCGATATGGGTGTATCTGGAATCCATTTCGAGGAGAATGAGACTGAAATAGTATAAACGTTTTTCCCTACACTTATTTTTTTTTGGGTTGGAAGGGTGTCAAGAGATCATTTTAAGGTGGTCACATAGAGGACCAAGGGATTTCCCAAAACAAGAGGCATCCAGACTAGAGGTTATATTGGATACTTCATGATATCCTTGAACACAGTCTAGAACTCCTCATCCCACTGGTAAATATTACCTTTATTCATAACCCTTAAGAAGGGATTACACTTTCCAACTAGATTTACAATAAATTGAAATCTTTAGGCTAAGTGTACATGGATACCCCACAGCTCCCATAGATTTATTGAGGTGATGAAATTAAATTATGGCCTTGATGTTCTCCAAGTTAATCTAGATTCCTCTACATCTTATGAAGAATCTAATAAACTTCTAAAATGTAACCCCCAATGAACACATAAAGGGATTCATCTTCAAGTGATGAGAGAAGAAGAAGTTGTACATATTCTTAGGGTCCTGAAGATATCCCTAAAACATATGATATTTTATTTCCATTTCACCAATATATAATTCCACCAATTTCTTTATAATTGTCTTGATGTTGTGGTGAATGGTTTTTGGATGAGTGGCTATTTATTTTTTTCAAGCTGAAGGGAATCACTTGATAGAAAAATGTCCATCACGACACCCTAAAGGTGATGGATTACTAATCCTTGAGGACCATATGAATCTAGTTTTACCTGAAGTATCCATCCCTAAAGGAGAGGTATTTTAAAATTTTTGTATATTAAATCAACATCTCTATCATGGGAAGGGGAAAATCATCTTTTGGATAATGGCGATTGATGTCCTAGAAGTTGATATAAACTCTAATCTTCCAATTATTCTTCCTGACTATGATGGTGTTGGATATCCATCTGGCGTGTTGGGCTTCCCTAAAAAAATTATTTGATAAGGTTGTACACATCAGCCTCAACCATAGCACTGTGATAGGGTTTCATCTCCCAAGAAGCTTCTCAAATCTGTGATGACTCACTAGGAAACTAATTTGGTGGAAGGTGGAATGAGGGTCTATCCTTGGCATCTCATCGTAGCTCTAGGTGAATACATCATTGTGATATTTTAGGAAGGCCACATACTGATGTTATTCTTTTGGGGGTATGGATTCACAATAATTTTTTTCCTCAGATCTTCCATGGTAATAAGCTTCACTTGGTTTAAATCATTAATGGTGTTGGAGACACCTTCTTCAAATATAGGAGGGACATCTTACAAATCATATATTTCATCTGAGATAGAAGAATCAATGGGAGGATTAGGTTGTCCCAGAACATTCTAATAAGGGAAATAATTGGTTTCTGATTGGAAGGACATGGAATTATTACTAATGGCTTAACATTATGCTGAGACTATAGCAACATAAGCTATTGAGACAATTCAATCTGGCCTCTGACCATGAGGTTCCTTCTTGATGTCAAAGAAATGATGGAGAGTCATCTTCTATCGGTTTAGTCCCACTCTATGGAATATTTGGGAATATCAAGGATTGGTGTTCATGGGGTGAATATCTTAGTAATTCACTAGAGTGGGGGGATCTAGTACCAGTCGGGCCTATATAGTGTAAGAGTATGAAGTAATTTTTGGGTGCTCCACCTTAGGGATTCTGAAACCATTTTTCTTAGTGATAATGAAATAACCCTCCAGGTCTAGAATTATGGCCTCTAACCAATAAATCAGTAATATGAAGCTGTTGTCCAAGTCTTCCAACAGATTGATTTTAGTGGTCATCTGATCATTGGGATCATTTATATGCTCAAACACATCAATAAATCCAACTTCACCTCTCTATTATAGTATCTAACATCTAGATAGCAGACCTTACAAGATTAAAAGGGGGATATATCACCCTGTAGTACCACTACTCGACCATGAGGGAATATTTGAGTAATTGGTGATATGAAGAATGTAAATTTTCATGTAAATTAATCCATTTCCTACCAAGTAGGGAATTTAAGGTGGTATCCTATGAGAGTTCCATGAATTCGATGCTTGATATCATGAAAAATATTAGGGATTCAGTGGAAAAGGAATATGGTATCTTCTCTATCTTATCATAACCCAGAATCATCAGGTTGGAGGGAGTTAGATATGCTTTTCTTAGTCCCAGCTTGTGGAGAATATGGGATGAGTAGAATTTGATCTTGAAACTAGTGTCCATTAGGTAGTGGAGGATTTCCATGTCATTGAGCTAGAATATTATGTAAAGTGGTCATATTTTCCCCAATGTGAAGATGCACTCATCTCCCTTAGAAAAAAAAATGCTAACTTGGAATTCCTCTTTTCGACCTCTTCAGTATTGTATGCCTCTATAGAAACTACCTCTTCCAAAAACTAGAAGGGAATTTTCAAAGCTTCATAAAAGTGCCTCATGAATTTGTTAGGAAAAAAGGAGGTCCTCAAGGATCAAAATCCTCTTATGTATTCCTTTGAGGTTCTCTAACACATTGTATTTCCCCACAAATGGCATATTTTTTCCCACATAGTGTATGTCCTTGGAAGGAGGTGTAATATATTCTGTTGTCTAAACTAATGGGTTCTAACTAGTGCTATAAATATTCATCTATTGACTAGATAGTCTCCTCTAATCAACTGTTGAATGACTTTTTGTTGGTCTATTTTGGCCTCTAGATGAACAAGGATGATCACAATGTGGTCATGGATGAGCTGATTGGTCAACTAACATGGCTGGATTCAAAGGCATACCTGACATAGTTTACTGAGAGGATAGTACTTTTTTATTTCTACATAGAACATGTTGTCTAGTATTTGTTGAATGTATGACCCAGTTAGCCTAATAATTCTAGAATCTTGAATTTCCCATGTATTTTATTTAATGATGTTGAGTGGAGGAACCTAGGGGGTTTTTATGGCATTCCTCATTATGGGTGTCATGAAGTGGTCCACTAGATCGATGGAGTTCATATAGGTGTATTCCCACTTATCATTAGTGGTGTAGTTGAATGTTGGGTGGACCCTAGGTACATATCCTAACACAGGGGGAATGAAATCACTGAGAGTGTGAGATGGATTCAGCACTTGTGGGGGAATAAGATATCCCGTACACTAACAGTGCATATTCCTCAGCGACATAGAAGTTCATGACACATATATGGAAGAATTTTCCAAAGGAGGAATGGAAACAACATGAGGTTCAGGATTTCTCAAGAAATAACAAATGAAATCATCAGAATTAGTAACTTCATTATGATCCCACCAGTCATCTTATTTCTACATCCCTCAGTTGGGATCCTATTTATATTCACTAGAGCCTTCACTATAACTATCTAGATCAACAAATACATGCAATATCTAAACTATAATGTCATCCAACTTGACCATTCTATGATTCAATTGATCCTAGGGTTAATATTTGGACATTAATAACTCTTTGTTTGTGTATTCTAGGATCCTATGGTATGGGAAATAATCAGCACGATTAGTGAGTCAATCTTTCATGGGACTCCTGCACTTTGGATATTTCATAATTCCATTATCCTAGGAATATATGAAGTGGGCTATGACCTATTAATACCTAAAAGAATATGTCCAATTCCTTCTATATGGGAAGATAACTCTGGGATCATGTCATTGAAGGTGGGGATGGATCCACATTTTCTCATCGAGGTGGTTATGCTTGGCAAGGTGGTGCCTAACAAGGTTGTTCTAGGTGAGGTTGTGCTTTGGTAGGGAAATGATTGATGAGTTTCTTCTAGAGTATGATCCAATATGTAAACTATATCGAGAACCTATGCATGCACAACATCAACATCATCTACTTTTTAAGGTCTTCTCTTAAGAGATAGAATGCGTAATGGGCACAACTATTGCACAGATTACTGTAAGGATTTTTCCAGACATTAATCCTTTTTATGGAACTCCCAGAATACACCTAGGTAGTTTAGGGTGATGAGGGTAGGTACATCTCATTTTTAACATTCCCCAATCACATCGTAAGAAACAACTATTAGGATATTTGAATGTTGAGTGAATACATGAGGTCTTTCCACCAGGCGACAAAGTTGGCAACTTACTCCTCTGGCATATTTCTTCAATTAATGATGAAGAAAATACATTTATTAAATGAGGTGGAATTTAATTGGTAGTTTAATTTCTTCCAAATATTCTCTCAAACAATAATGTACCCTACAGGCAACTAGTTATATCCGAAGAACATGGGTCATTCCAGTGTTTGCATAATAAATCTGAGTTTGCGGGCCTCCTGTAATTTTGGGGTCCACTAAATTGGTCCACACATTTATTTAAAGTGGGATAGGTGATACAGTTGGTTACTCATCCAATTTAATGGGGTAAAACTAATATTTCCCAACTCTGGGTGTGCTCGGACATTGTCCACCCATGGCGGGTATGGCTTTCTGTCAGGAAGGATTTCTATCTATCGTGTTTCCAGGGATTCAAGGTAGAAGTGGGGGAAGTTATAAATTAATCTTGGAGAAGGTATATATACACAAATATATTGATATGATGATTGACTCAGGTAGAACCATTACCTTGATCCTGAGGTGTATAATAGTTCTTCTCAGATGTGGTTGGAAACTCATACCTCGATCATTTCCATATATCTTGGATTATTCTATAACTCGATGAACAGTGATACCAATCTCAATAGGGGGTATCCAGGAATGGAATAATGGATGCCCCACATGATTAGAGATTGGGTCCCTTTGGTAATTTTCATAAATCAGGTTCCACTCAGCAATGAGGTCGACAGTGAACCTTTTTTACTCCTCAAGTTAATAGAGGAAGGCAGCAATCGTGGGTTCTGTCTCTACTTTCAAAACAACCTAGAATGATTCGGAAGGATAGACATGTCCATTACCATTTCCAAGAGGAATATAGGTAAGAATAAATTCCACATTGGAGAGACTTATGAGTCTAAGAGCCTGCCTCTGTTAATGGGTGAGGATACCTTTCAAAGGGTCTGCATGGTACTGTGTCGCCCCATGAGGTGGATTTTCCCTATCATACTCTGTTTTGGATAATTCTTTACTATGGTAATATGGTGGGTTTGGCATAAGCATATTATCTATGGTAGTTTTTTTAGGGAAATATTTATCATTGGAAGATAGGTTAGACTATCAAAAGATAGGTATGAAATAGATAACAACATACTATCCCCAGCCTCTGATCTAGGTGTGTGGAAACACTTCTTCTATAACTCAACAGAGCACTGTAAGGTTTTGTATATGATTTTTTTGAAGGTTATATAATTATTCAAATAACTCATAGCACTGATCCAATTATATTTCTATTATCTCAACATTTTTTAATTTCTATTCCATGGAATTGACATGCTTGTGGATCCCCAGGCGTGCCAACTAAGGATCGTAGAGACCGTTAAACATTGACCAGTTAATATGGAAGAAAAATACCACATGTTCCTCTATGAGGGACACCATGATATCAAATAGTATATTTTTAGGCAATTGAAACACCACTAATATCTAGTTAGTGGATAGAACATATCATAGGCCCTCTTTCTATGATGAAGGGTTCTGTTCTTGGTCTCCCCAATCCCTAATCAGTGTAAGCTGAGAAATGGGTGGTGGAACCTGTTGGAGTTGGTGTCCTAGAACCAACTAGTTTCTACTTTATTCATTAATAAATTCCTTATCACATCTTGATTATTCTTCTGCATTACAATGCATGTGATAATGTCCTAAGGACAGTTATTTAATTAATGGGTCATAGCAGATCCCTGCTATGATGAGAACCTGGAAGTACCATAACACTGTTCTTTAATATATGTTCTATGGATAGATAATATTATTTGAGGGACACAAATACTATAGGTCATTAGGGGTGAGGAATCATAAAACTTTGAGGCACCTTCTCATGGTGTGCACCCTTGGTGATATCCAGGAGGATATTATGAGAACGAGACCCTCCAGTAGGAAATCTACATTTCATAGTGTCATTGGATGTTCCTATTTATGGATGTGTGTATTGGTCCTTAGACTTTGAGATTATTATTAATGGGTATTACAACTCGCGCACTTAGATGTATTGATGAAAACTGTGACGACACACTGTTCACAGCGAGGTAGGATATGTTGGGTGTGTCACGAGTAATACTGTATTAATAGATAATGCGAGAAAGGATTTGTCCATTCTATTCCATAATGGAAGTAGATATATTAGGACCTTTGATGGAATTGATATAGCCTAAATAAATCCATGGCCACGGTGAGGTATGGGAAAGTTCAATTCCGGGAAGTCAAAGAATGAATAATCGAGCACATGGGTTGATGGCACTAGCAAGAAACCCGCTTGATTGGAGATATCGAGACAAAGGGATTATATTACACGGTAAGCATTCGTAAGAGGTGACACGTCATTGCGGCATTAACTTCTTTCTCTATGGGTGCCTTGGTGTGTTGCTAGATGCTAACCTTGGACTTTAGGAAGGCTCCACCTAAAGCCACTAAGAGAGAGGCCTAGAGGGTCACACACTATGTGTGTCCATGTATCTCAATTAATTATTAATTTAACAAGTTAAATAAATATTATTCTCGACTATGGTTTAATAATTATTTAAGGATGCCTGATCGCATTTATTTCGACACTAGTTATTTGAGAGAATATATTGTGGGCGAAGTAATATATATATTTATTAGCGAGTAATGCAGTTACATTTATTTAAGAAATACATATCCATTACTCAAGGTCTAATAAATATGGGGGAGGAAATAAATAAAATGAAAAATAAAAAGTACACACCGTGTATATTTATATACACGCCGTGTAGTTTGTTTTTCAGGATTCATGAGAAAATATTATTTATTTAATTAAATGATAATAAATGTAATACGTTAGGCGCATGTCAAGAAATAATGATGGTCAACTGTCATTATTAAGACATGGGGTATTACTAAGAATTAAAAGAAATGATTAAATGCTTTCAGGAAATTAATTAATTTTATTATTCTAACTATTATAATCCAAATTATATTATTCTCATGGAGGTAGAGCCATTGTTGTGCACAACGGATTTTGGGAAATACTATCAAGCCAAGAGAGAATTCTTTTTTCTACCAAGAACGCTTTCAAGTTACGAAAGCGAGATCCTCCACCGGATCAAGGCGATTGAAGGCGGACATCGCAAGTGAAGGATCTTCCGTACTAGCACCCGGAGATCCCTTCGGCGACATCCAGGGATACGTGGAACATGTGTGGATCACCTCTAGAGGAATCCTGTACTTTTATTCTACAATGCAACGACGGATCACAAGATCGTGATTGGAGACTCCAACAAAGAAAGAATTCCATCGAGGTAATTCTTATGAATTAATTAAATTAATTATAACCAACATATGATGATCCTATCTCAAGGGTTTTGGGACTCTTATTTTCTTTTTCGTTCTTCATTGTATTCTGAAGATTCGGTGTTTTAAATCGTGACGGATCTCGGATTGAACGTTGTTTAACGATTAAAATTAAAGTTGGGTAAACCCACCAATGCGCTTCCACTGCGCCTGGAACCTACAAGTGGTATCAGAGCGGTCATATCGTTGATTATTATTATTTAGTTTTTCGTTTGTGATTTATTCATTTAATAATTTAGTTATTTCAATTCATGTTTAATTGTTCTGGAAAACTGAATAACGAGATCTGTTCCTCCTCCCTCGTTTCTTGTTCACCTCACAGAAACGAAATTTTATTTTAATTTTGATTAAAATAAAATAGAGGAACTCATCCGGAGGAGCCAAATGTTTCTGGTCATACAACACCAGAATACAGGGCATGTATTCAAAAGTACACGTCGTGTAGTCTAGGTTCAATGCATTGACTGATCCGCCAAATCAGGTCGTGTATTAGATTCTTTCTAAGAATTTAAGACACCCTGTGTTGACCAGAAACAGGTGGCACATGGTTTCCAGAATACATTCCGTGTGGTCCAATGAACACGATGTATAGTCCCTTCAGGTTAGTTTTGGGTCGTGTACTCCATACACGGCCTGCTCGGCTGGAAACCGTGTAACGCGGAAACTACACGGCGTGTGTCCCACTATACACGATGTTTACTTCGAAAATTTCCTAAGTACATTAACACGCCCTGTCCCTATGAATGTACTTCGGATGGATGGTGATGAAAATTACACACCATGTAGTCGGAACTACACACCGTGTACTCATCCAAATTATGCAGATTTATTAAAATTTATTATTATATTATTCAAACCCTTAAGACGTGTACCCTGGTGCAGGCGTAAAGCTGAGGCACAACACGTGATAGGTGTTTTATATATATGTGTTTAATTTTAAATCTGCGTAATAAATGGGAATTCACTAGGTTTCCTCCAAGTTACAAGTTACATACAAGGATAATTTTAAATGAATTTATTTGTTTAAAATTGTGATGGATGAGAATCTCAAGGAAGTTAAAAAAAGGGTTTAATATAAAAGGATTGATTAATTAAAGATAATTAATTAATTTGAGCGTGATTTATCTTAAACAAGAACGATTAAAGAATTGAATGCTAGTTTTATTTATGCGTAAATATCGTTGCATGTATGGATTATCATGAGCTAGACCGAAACCTTTGTATGTGAATGGTTTCTTTTAATTTATTTATTTAAATTAAATTTGTTGGCCTACGAGCCATCTCCTCATTAATATGTAGGGTCTGCGCGCCCAAGGATTCTTTTTGTAAAACCCTTTTTTCCCCTCATCGGGGTGTGAGATAAATGCATATGTAATGGATGGAGCTCCCAAGCTAGTGGAGGTGGCTCAAGTCTAGAGCCAAGGTGAAACCAATCCAAGGATATAAAAAGGTGGACAAGTGGAAAGCTGTAAACATGAACCCAGAAGGTTCAAGGTGTTTCTCCCCTAGGTCTTGGGTTAGTTTATCAACCTCTAGATAAACTAACCAATAGAAAAGCTCATGATCATACCATTTATTTTATTTCTGTCAGTTGCATGGATTATTTATTGTGGGTGTGTTTTCACGATCACACAATTAATGAATTAAACGAGAATGAAAGATGGAACTAAAATAAAACCGGCTTATACGTAAATATTATCTTAGACATGGTTAATCACTTAATTATATCCCACTTAATATTAAAAAGAATGTAATAAAAGATAATAAAATGGAAATTTACGTATAAGGATAAAATCGCTCAAAAGAAATATTAAGTCGGCATAGCCTTCCATAATCTTGGTTAGAATCGAACCATAGTTCAAAGTAATTGTCCAAACCTAGTTGGGGTGATTTCAATTATCGGGTAATTATAATTCATGGTTTTGGGTTGACTTTACTTGGTTCACATCAAGGGTTGACTTCCACAGTAGGACTTGGAGTGACCAAGAGGCAAAGGTTGAGGAAATCCAAAATAAAAGTATTTCAGGATTGGGGAGTCCACTCAGCGGGTCAAGGAGCTATGAGTTAATGCAGTTGGCATTTATAATGCCTACCAAAAACCCTTCAAGTTGCTTGACCAACCCTAGTTGGGGTAATGCGAAGGGAAATATGGATCCTTTCAACTAGAATATTTAGGCAACAGAATATTCTGAAATCAATGGTGAGGGCTATTGGATTTCGATAAAATAGTGGGAGACTAATAAGTATTAATTTATTTATTTGTCTCAATTTTTGTAATAAAGTACTAAACCTTTTCTCATATTAATTTGTAGAAATGGTAAGAAAATGATTTCAAACATATCATTGCGTACCATACTCGAAAAGGAAAACCTTTTCACTGGCACCAATTTCCAAGAGTGGCAGAGGCGTTTACGCGTCATCCTTCTCCACGAAAGGAAATTGTATGTGCTGGAAGAGCCTATTCCAGTTGTGTCTGGGAAATAGGCTAGTGGTGAAGAATTATCTCTCTACATGAAACAGATGGATGATCCCACAGATGTCCAGTGTTTCATGCTATCATCCATGTCTAATGAGCTCTTGAAGCAACATGAAAACATGGACGCATATAGCATGATGTCTCACCTTCAAGATCTCTACCAAGAGAAGGTGAGACAGGAGAGGTATGAGATCTCCAATGCTTTGTTTACCAGGAAGCTCGGAGAGTCTGCGACAGCTGGGCCTGATGTAGTCATCCTTATTGGCTACATTGAACGCCTGGACATCTTAGGGATTAAATTCCCAGATGATTTGCGTATAGATCTCATCCTATCATCACTGCCCAAGACCTTCTCTTGCTTCATTGTCAACTAATAATGAGTGGCAATGAGAAGAGTCTGTTGGAGCTTCTGACCTTGATTCGCCAGGTTGAAAAGGACATGGGGCGTGACAAACTTGCGGTCCTTATGGTGACCAATAAAATGAAGGACAAGGTAAAGGGTCTAAAGACTTATAAATGGTTTGAAGCCACCATGTATTGTCCCTCCAAGAAGGGGAAGATGCAAAGGCAGGGCAAGGAAAGGGAGGCAGTGTGTTTTGCATGTGGTAAGCAGGGCCACTGGAAGAGGAACTGCACCCAGAAGCGTGGGGATGCTAATGGTGCATTCGTTATCAAGTGCAATCTTTCTATTTAAACACATTGGGTATTAGATACAGCTTGTGGGGCTCACATCTGTATTCAAATGTAGGAACTAAGTAGATTTAGAAAGATCGTCAGAGGAGAGGTGGATCTTTGAGCTGCCAATGGCGCAAGGTTGGCTGTGTTGTCTATTGGCGACTACCACCTCTCATTGCCAACTGGGATGATTTTGGTTTTACATAACTATTATTATGTGCCTAGTGTTACCAAGAACATAATTTTTGTATCTTGTTTGGATATGGATGGATTTTTTTTCAAATTTGGAAATAAGGGTTGTCTCTTTTATAAGAACAATGTATGTTATGGTATGGCACATTTAAATAATAGTTTGTATGTATTGAATTATGAAAACTAAGTGTTGGCAATCGATAACGAAACAAACTCACATGACTCATACATCACCCAGTTATGGCATCACCGCCTTGGTCAGGTGAATGAGAAATGCTTGACAAAGCTCTGACAAGATGGTTATTTAGACTCTACTGAGCTAAAACCACTTGATAGATGTCACTCTTTTTTACAAGTAAAAATGAACAAGCTACCTTTTGGTGGACAAGGTGAAAGGGCCACAGAGCTTCTAGGATTGGTACAAACGGATGTGTGTGGACCATTTCTAGAAGAAGCTAGAGGTGGATATTCTTACTTCATTACATTTACTGATGATTTGAGTAGATATGGCTATGTCTACATAATGAGGTATAAGTCAGATTCCTTAGAGAAATTTATGAAATTCAAGAATGAAGTAGAGAATCAGCTAGGTAAGAAGATAAAGAAACTTCGATCGGATCGAGGTGGGGAATATCTGAACCAAGAGTTCATCGATCTTCTACAGGATTCTGGGATTCTATCTCAGCTCACTCCTTATACACCACAGTGGAATGGTGTTAGTGAAAGGAGGAACCACACCTTTTTGGACATGGTGAGGTCGATTTTGAGTCATGCGGATCTTCCATTATCCTTTTGGGGATATGCATTACAAACTGTAGCATGCACATTAAACTAAGTACCAGCTAAGGTGGAAAATGGAATTCAATCCGAGTTATGGAATAGAAGGAAACCCACTTTGTTTCACACACGTGTATGGGGATGCGAGGCATTTGTTAAGGCCTTCTCAGGCAACAAACTAGCACCCCGGGGCATGAAGTGTATCATTATAGGATATCCCAAGGAAACGAAAGGATATTACCTATATAACCCTCAAGACAAGAAAGTGATTCTCTCCAAACAAGCCATATTTATTGAGAGGGATCACATCTTCAAGAAGGATAGTGGTAGCAAGATTGACTTCGACGAAGTTGATGCTCAAGATACACAAGAGTTGGTACAGGAACAAGTTCCATAGGTCCCTGTGGAAGAGGTTCCAGAAACACAAGTACTGCGTAGGAGCACAAGAGAGGTAAGGGAACTAGAGAGATTTAGTTTCCTAGTCACCGAGGATGGTGAATAATTATTGTTGGACAATGATGAACCTATATCCTACAAGGAAGCATTAGAAAGCTCAGAAGCTGTAAGATGGATGGAAGTTATGAATTCTAAGATGGATTCCATGTATCAGAACCAAGTATGGGTTCTAGTCGATGAGGCAGTTGATGTAAAGCTTGTTGGATGAAAATGGGTATTCAAGAGAAAGATGGACATGGAAGGTCAAGTTATCACCTATAAAGAAAGGCTAGTGGCTAAAGGATTCAGACAACATCACGGAATTGACTATGATGAAACCTTTTCTCTAGTTTCCATGTTTAAATCCATAAGAATCATACTTGTCATAGCAGCCTACCATGACTATGAGATTTGGTAAATGGATGTCAAAATAGCATTCCTTAACAGGAACCTTCAAGAAGATGTCTATATGACACAACCAGAAGGGTTTGTGACACCAGGTGAAGCCAAACGAGTTTGAAAGTTGCAGAAGTTCATTTATGGATTGAAGCAAGCATCCAGGTCATGGAATATTCGATTTGATGAAGCCATAAAGGAACTTGGTTTCCTTAAGAACGAATGTGAGCCATGTGTTTATAAGCGCTTTAATGGGAATGCGGTCTTCATCCTAGTGGTATATTTTAATGACATATTGTTTATTGGAAAAGACATACCAGCCTTACATCCAGTTAAGGACTGGTTGAACAAGTGCTTCTCCATGAAAGACTTAGGTGAAGCATCCTACATTCTAGGGATCAAGATCATTCATGATAGATCCAAGAGGTTGCTTGGACTAATTCAAGGTACATACATTGACCAGATACTAAAGTGATTTAGTATGGAACAATCCAAGAGGGGATTGGTTCCATTGTCACATGGCTTACATCTTTCTAAGAAAATGTGTCCTCATACACAACAAGAGAAAGATAGAATGAGTAAGATCCCATACGCTTCGACTATAGGATCCATCATGTATGCCATGTTATGTACCAGGATTGATATTGCATATGCACTGAGCATGGTAGGTAGATATCAAGAAGATCTAGGAGAATAGCATTGGACTGCTGTTAAGACTATCCTTAAGTATCTGAGAAGAACTAAGGATATGTTCCTAGTGTATGGAGGAGGAGAGGAGCTTGTCATCAGAGGGTATGCTGATGCTGGTCTTCAGAAAGATCTGAATTATCTGATGTCGCAATCTGGATATGTTTTCTGTCTCAATGGAGGAGCTGTGAGCTGGAAGAGATCAAAGCAGTCAGTAGTCACCGATTCTACATTGGAGTTAGATTATATAGCGTCTTATGATGCATCCAAGGAAGCCTTATGGATTCTGAACTTTGTCCATGAGATTGATGTGGTGCCTAGTAGTAAAGATCCCATTAAATTGTACTGTGATAATACTGCAGCGGTGGCTCTTGAAAAAGAACCAAGGTCACATCAACGGACAAAGCATATACTTCTGAAGTATCACCTATTGAGGGATTTCTATCAAAGGGGTGAAGTTGCAGTGAGTAGAGTGTCCATGGAAGAGAACGTGGCAGACCCCATGACTAAAGGCCTATCTCAGCAGAAGCATGAATATCATGTGAGAGCTAGTGGGTTAAAGGTTGTTAGCAGTTGGCTCTAGTCCAAGTGGGAGTCTTTTGGAGTTGGTGTCCTAGAACCAACTAGTTTGTACTTTATTCATTAAAAAATTCCTTATCACATCTTGATTGTTCTTCTGCATGACAATGCATGTGATAATGTCTTAAGGACAGTTGTTTCATTAATGGTTCATAGCAGATCCCTGCTATGATGAGAACCCGGAAGTGCCATAACATTGTTCTTGAATATATGTTCTATGGCCCGATGATATTATTTGAGTGACATAAATAATACAGGTCATTAGGGGTGAGGACTCATAAAACTTTGAGGCACCTTCTCATGGTGTGTGCCCTTGGTAATATCCCGGAGGATATAATGAGAACGAGACCCGCCAATAGGAAATCCACATTTCATAGTGTCATTGGATGTTCCTATCTGCGGATGTTTTTATTAGTCCTTAGACTTTAAGATTATTATTAATGGGTATTACAACTCGCACACTTAGATGTATTGACAAAAACTATGACGACACACTGTTCGCAGCGAGGTAGGATACGTTGGGTGCATCACGAGTAATACTGCATTAATAGATAATTCGAGAAAGGATTTTTCCTGTCTGTTCCATAATGGAAGTAGATATCTTAGGCCCTTTGATGGAATTGATATAGCCTAAATAAATCCATGTCCATGGTAAGGTATGCACGAGTTCAATTTGAGGAAGTCAAAGAAAGAATAATCGAGCACATGGGTTGATGGCACTAGCATGCAACCCGCTTGATTGTAGATATTGAGACAAAGGGATTATATTACACAGTAAGAGTCCATAGGAGGCGACACATCATTGCGGAATTAACTTATTTCTCTATGGGTGTCTTGGCGTGTTGCTAGACGCTAACCTTGGACTTTAGGCAGGCTCCGCCTAATGCCACTGAGAAAGTGGCCTAGAGGGTCACACACTAAGTGTGTCCATGTATCTCAGTTAAATATTAATTTAACAAGTTAAATAAATATTATTCCCAACTGTGGTTTAATAATTATTTAAGGATGCCTGATCGCATTTATTTCGACACTAGTTATTCGAGAGAATATTTTGTGGGTGTAGTAATATATATATTTATTAGCGAGTAATGCAGTTACATTTATTTAAGAAATAAATAGCCATTACTCAAGGTCTAATAAATATGGTGGAGGAAATAAATAAAATGAAAAATAAAAAGTACACGCCGTGTATATTTATATACACACTGTGTAGTTTGTTTTTCGAGATTCTTGAGAAAATATTGTTTATTTAATTAAATGATATTAAATGTAATACGTTAGGTGCATGTCAAGTAATAATGACGGTCAACTGTCATTATTAAGACATGGGGTATTACTAAGAATTAAATGTAATGATTAAATGCTTTCGGTCAATTAATTAATTTTATTATTCTAAGTATTATTATCCTAATTACATTATTCTCATGGAGGGAGAGCCATTGTTGTGCACAACGGATTTTGGGAAATACTCTCAAGCCAAGAGAGAATTATTTTTTTCACCAAGAATGCTTTCAAGTTACGAAAGTGAGATCCTACAGCGGATCAAGGCAGTTGAAGGCAGACATCGCAAGCGAAGGTTCTTCTGTGCTAGCACCCATAGATCCCTTCGGCGACGTCCAGAGATATGTGGAGCACGTCTGGATCACTGCTAGAGGAATCTTGTACTTGGATTCTACAGCACAACTATGGATCACAAGATCGTGACCGAAGACTCCAACGAAGAAATAATTCCATTGTGGTAATTCTTTTGAATTAATTAAATTAATTATAACCAACATATGATGATCCTATCTAAAGGGTTCCGGGACTCTTTTTTTCTTTTTCTTTCTTCGTTCTATTCCGATGATTTGGTGTTTTCAATCGTGATGGATCTCGAATTGAACGTTGTTTAACGATTAAAATTAAATTTGGGTAAACCCTCCAATGCACTTCCGCTCCTCCTGGAACCTTCAGAACCAATGTAGATTGGTTCTAATACTGGTTTACCAAGAGATTATTCAGTGTGTTATTCAAAAAAAATCTGTATATTGGGAAATCTCTTAGGTTATGTTCTAACCTCATCATCATATCCTTTTATGATGGGGTATTCACCACTTCCCCATTTGAGTGGGAATTAGTGTCCATTTTTGGCTCTCTGTAGTTCTCTTCATCATCTGAAGGTTCCATCCCAGACACATTCACCTCTCTAACTTATTTTATATAGGTAGATATGAGGGAAAATAATTGTGATAGGGATGGTTGACCTAAAATATAGTATAAGGGAGAAAGAACATCGTCCACCATCAAGTGTCTGGAGAGGGACCTAGGGATGATATGGACCTCAGATTCTAGGATCATGAATCTCAATTATAGGGATTCTTCCCTAGACTCTGGTGAAGGTTCCATCATTGTGTCATCTTTTATCTTGTAATTTTAGGTGTTATAGATGGTGTGACACTTCTCAAGATTCCACCTCTGAAGGTGGTTATTTAACCTCTTTTCCCAATATAGCTCTTCAAGGAAGAGTATATCTTCGGTATAGGGAGGAAAACTATAATGGTTTGAAATGGAGAGTGGAGGACCTCCTATTTTATTTATGGTATCATGGGGAGAAACTCCATGGTGGTTGATGGTGGTTCTAGAAGGGCCACACACTGGTTGATGATGGACTGTGGAGGACCTCTTCCTTGATTAGTGGGAGCACAGGGAGGACCTCTGTGTTGGTGGATAGTAGAGTGAGCAAGACCTTCACTTCAACTAATGGTGGAATAGGGATGACATATGTACTATTTGGCAGTGGTATGAGGAGGACATCCACACTGATACATATTTTCATGGTATATCCCATACCGAATTTCAGTGGTTCCACTGACTAAGAGAGTTAACCTAGACTACCTATGAGGAAGATGAGGTTTTGATCCCAATTAGGAAAAGATGGATCTGTGTTCACCTGTAGCAAGGATCTATTGAGATACACCAACACGGGTAAGGACTATAGGATCTGAAGTTGATACCCCTTGTCTAGCGGTGTCCTGATCTTTCCCCTAAATTTGGTGTTGGGTACTCTAGGTTAGGTACAATGTAGCGTAGATGAAATAAACCCAATCTTCGGCCTTTGTTATTGGTCAATAATTTTATTAGTAATTCCTAGTGCGAGCCCTCCTAGGAGGCACTCGGGTGGTAGTCACTACTAGAATGACTCAAAAATTCCCTAACTCCTCGGTATAGGGGAGTAAGTTATCATAGAACCCTAATATAGAATCCCTAAGAATTTATTCATTGAAATGGTGGTGGTTTTCTCTTGTGCATCCCTCGAGAGCAGTAGTGTCGATGAGGAACCAATGCCTCCTAATCCTGACGGGCTATATCCCTAGGGGAAAGACCCCTTGGTACTCATACCGGAACACCAAGGTGTTGGTAACCATCCAACAGATGATATCATAGGGTGAGACAGTGTGTGGGACACTATAAGAAGAATATAAAGTGGAAGTTGTGGTATAAGTATAGTTTTGAGGGATCACTGCATCAAGGTTTCTCCTGCCTCAGCGCCTGCGAGTGATGGGTTGTTAGCTTCCTGTATGTTGAGTCCTATAAGGAATATGATTTCAACTATTATTAAAAATTTTGTTAAATTAATTCCAAAATCCCTAAAGTCATCTAATCTTATAAAAAAGATCAGGATCCAGGATGATGATGTCGCAGACTGAGGATTCCCAATGCTAATTGCACCAATTTTTTAGTGAGTTTCATGTTGGGAACACTATTTCATTGTTGGGTCTAGCATCAAATATCAAGATCTGATGACATGAAAATATATTGATATAACTAACACTATTATTCCCCATTATTGAGGAGAATAGTTTGAATTTAGGTTCTTTGTTTCTGTTTCTGATGCTTTTATCGGGGCACAGTGCATCACGAGCACTGCTGTGTTGCCCGGAATTACAAATTTCTAAAGGCAGAAATCTTTTGTCACTTTCATTATAAGTCTCTACTCCTTGATCTAAATTGGATGATCAGATTCCAATTCCTTCTACAATGGATTCATCCATAGATCTTGTTTCTTAGTCCGAGTCTCCTTCATAGATTAAGTCATGTTTATGGAACTCATTACAGATTCTATCTCAATGTGGATTCCAGATAATTACGTTGATTTGATCTGGGAAGGGAATTAACCATTGTTCATGTTGATTGGTAACATTGGGAACATATATAAATGTTTGGACATTGGTTATATTGGGAACCTATAAATTCTTCATCCCTGGATGGAATCTCATGTGTGAGGTATCTCAGGCATAGAACCTAAGGAATTTTATTTTGATCATGAGGTAATTGATGCCAATGGTGTGATTCTTCCAATGTTTTTTTACCTCAAGTCGCCCATTCTTATTGTATGGAGTTGGTATTATAGAATAGGGCTAGAGTTCAATGTCTTTAGGAGATGTAGAAAGGTTTGGCGCAGGTTTAATATCTTACAAGGACAAGATAGCTGGATGTTTATAATTTCAGGGATAAGATGGGTGTAGGTTTAACATCTTGTGGAAACATGATGGGATAAAGTTTAACATCTTGAGGATATAGTATGGGTTTAGGTTTAACATCTTGTAGGGATTGGATAGGCATAGGTTTAATACCTTATGGGGACATGATGTGTGCATTCTAAATGTCATGTGGGGATAGGATGGGTTCATTTTTAACATCTTGTGGGGATAGGATGGGTGCAAGTTAAACATATTGTGGGATAACATGGGAATAGGTTTAACATATATCAAGGATAGGGTGGGTGATGGTTTAACAAATTATAAGGATAAGATGGGGGTAGGTTTAACATCTTGTGGGGACAGAATATGCACTGGTTTAATGTCTTGTGGGGTCTGGATCATAAAATCCTTTTGTGACTGATCGATGGGGTGTGTCCCTAAGAGGAAAAATTTCACACCAAGATGATGTTGGGATTAATCCTTAGGGAGGCATCCCATGTACCCTATTTAAGAGACATGTATAAAAACCCCTGAAGTTCAGTGTCACAATTTAAAGTTGTGTGATAAGAATGATCCATGCAGTTCAACTTTTTGTGGTAAAGATGCTCATGTCGAGAAATGAGAATTATTGAGGGACGCTGTTAGGATTATAAATAGAATATTTCCATAGTAGGGGTGTCATCCCACCTGAAGAAAGGAAAATTTGTGGCTTATGTTTGTAATTTGATCATTGCAGGTGTCTCATCCTTGGTAAGAATGAATGGTGTAGGGATTACCCATCAAATCCAACAAAGTGTGGAGTTTCATCCAATGGTGAGGGAGAAGGTGGAATCCCATGATGATTATACATGTGGAATCCTATGATTATAACACGTGGTAGTAGGTTTGTGATTATCCTATGTGAGTCATAAATGGGGAATAATTTTCTTATCACATTAGGTAAGGTTATAGTTTTACACCATCTATTGAGGTCGTTATCATACATCTTTAAGTAATAAGACTAGTACATAGATCTAGGGAGGTTTATATCATGCAGCATGAATATTTAGGAGATTAATCCACATGGGGCCACATCATGGTGATAAGAAGACCCGATATAAGGACCTCCTACCAAGATGGGTGCATAGTTTTCCTCAAAGATTGCAACTTTAGGGCTTATGTGACCACTTCTCATGCACCTCTGAGTGGGGAATGTCTTTGGAACTTCCATGGAGGAGTGTAAATTAGGAGGAATGATGTTAGGGTTCCTATTCTTAGAAGATATTGGAATTAGGGTACCTACTCTCAAAATAAATAGGTATGATGAATGACCTAGATACACTTTGAGAGAAGTGGGTGGACACAAGATTTGGGGGAACTAGTCACACTAAGACTCATGGTGCTTATGAACCAATCCTAATTTGGTATAGGGGCCCCTAGTCACTAGCTTTCATGAAAGGATTTCATATAAAAGGAAGAACTATGGAGAGGCATGTAGGAGGTGCTTCATGATGGTTGGTGCTTTATAGAGGACGGTATCATGAAGCACAGGAGCCTCATGAAGATCTAGGGTCTCATGAATGATTATGAATAATAAAACAGAGTGACCCTACCAAGGGTTAAATTCCTAGTTCCCATGGGGTAGATTTCTCAAAGGGAAAGTTTCTTTTTAAACCCGACATACCTCAGAGGGATTTAATCTTTCACGAAGGGCATGGGCCTTCATGAAATGAATCTCCACATTGGATTGAGGTTATCAAAAACTTATGGGGGACACTTTTTCAAAGTATGGATACCTAGGGAGATCCATTTTCTCTTTCACTCATAGATATCAAGATTATCATGAACTCAGAGATTTTCCCAGAAGCCGAAAGGATGTCCTCCCCTTAAATGTCAGATATAAGGGTATTTATAGACCATATGAAGGTGGTGGTGTGGGTTTATTGAATAATAGAGCCTTTCAGAAAGATTTATGAGCTTCGCAAGTGGATGGGGATCCACAAACCTGAATGGCGTAGCATGAAGGTTACCATCAAACATCTACATAATGAAAAAATATAACTCTTTGCCTATGGAATCCCACTATATGTAGGTTACCATCAACCCTCCATGTATCCAGTACCTTTATGATCCAAACTATTTTATGAGGGTGGGAAGCTTCATGAATCCATTGTCTTAAGTGTATTTTTAGGCTGTTTGGCCCGAATTTTCTCTGAACCGGCCGTACCTTCCTCGAATTCTCCCATGAAATGCTTATTTCAATGTAAACAATGGGCCTTAAAATTAAAAAGTTTCCAATGTGGTAAGTGATTTTCATCTCAATTTTATTTCTATAGTACACATTCCCTATACACCACTTGTTTATATTGTGGGGTGTATATACTACCAATGAATATCAATTATGATTATTCATAGGGAAATTATGGTACATACATATCCATATAATATTCTCTATTTTATGAGGCATGTGGTTCAAATTTTTCAAAAGTGGTAATGTTTTTCTTCTATCTTTTATTTTTGTGGGACACATAACCCATACACCACTTATTTATTTTTTGGGGTGTATATACTACCCATGAATGTCTTTTATAATTCTTCCCATGCAAATCATGGGATATACTTATCCCTATAAACTTATATCTTTCATAGAGATTATGATTCAAAATTTACCAATGTGGTAAGGGTTTGATGCTAGAATATCAATGTCTATTGGGATTTTGTATGATTATGCTTATGATGATGAAATATTATGATCTATATCTCAATAAAATCATGATTTTTATTATCCTTTGTTTATTCTAAAAATTACATGTGTTAATTTCATTTTAATATTTTTATGTACTCCAGATCTCAAAATAAATTTTGAGATAAAATTTCTACTATTTCTCTCTTAAATCAAAAATCATTTTCTTCCAAATCTATGTTTTCTAAAAATACTTTCAATAATGCTCTAATATTATTTTTTTGAAGTCATTTTTACACATTATTGGATTTTCACAAATTTTTTAAAGGGAATCATCCATTCATTTTACAAACAATTTACTTTTTGACTTTTCTTGTAAAAAATTGAAAGGAATATCTGTTTTAACATGTAATATATGAACATTATTTCCAACCCTCATTACCACTCAATGATTTAAATATTACTTTACAAATTTCAAATTTTACTTTCAAATAAAAAAAATCATTAATATTTTGGATGTTTTTAGATTTTAAATAAATGATTTCAAAGTGAAAAGGTTATTTTCCTCAAGATATTTCCAAGTGATCTTTAAAAATGATTTTTAATTTAAAATGGAATCCTTTGATTTTACTTAAGATTTAATTTGTATATGATCCACTGATACCATACTTATTCTTTATATGTATTTTTTATGTTTATGTTTATAATATTTTTATGAAACTTTTTCCTTTTCCACAGGTTATTCTGTGATGAAATTATTAAATAACTAATTTTTTTTGAAACTTGTTCCTTTTCCACAAATTATCCTAATATGAAATGATGAATTTTTAATTAAACTAATTTTTTTCCACGGGTTATGTTATGGTGAAATTTTAATAAAACTGATTTAATTTCATGGGTTCTGATATGATGAATGTTTTATGATCTTGTGGAACAAATATATATGATTTTCATAATGTGATGGGTGAGACCTATATCTCCCTCCAATTCATTTGGAAAATATGGATAACTCATTAGTTAATTATGTTATGAGTGAACATGATTTCATGTTCAAAATGTAATGTGTGGACCTTGTTTCATGACCATAACGTTTTGAGTGGACCTTCTTTCATGTTCATAAGGTTTATTTTGGACCTTCTTCCATGTCCATAAGGTTATATGTGGACCATATTTTATATCCATAAGGCTATGTGTGGACCTAGATTCATGTCCATAAGTTTATGATAGGGCCTTTATTCATGTCCTAAACTTAATGAGTGGATATATTTCTATTCATGCATGTTAAAAATGTTATAATCTTATGTTTTTATACATTTTTATTTCTATGATATTATCTCATTGATTATGTTCTTTTATTCCTTTACGATTCATGTTCTATGAATTTCCATGTTTTATTCCATGACCCACAATTAAGATATTTGTTATATAGGGTATGGTTTTAGATGTTAAAATCTTGTTCTTATAAAATTATTCTCATGTTATTACTATGTGATCATTGATATCTCCCTTTTTACCCTCATTGAGTATCTGAGCTCACCCATTCTTATGTTTCATTTGTCCAGGTTATGTAGAAAGGTGTTAAGTCAGGTTTTTCTAAGAAGATTAATATATGGGTAGTTATTTATGGGATATTTTTATTATCAGTCATGAAATAATAAGATTGTGTATCTAGTCTCCATATACACGGAAATTTCATGTCACTTGGGTGTGTAATTGTGAAATATGTTGAATATTCATATAAAAGATGTGATATTTATGTATGAAAAGTTTAGGTAATTATAATTAGTCTGTAAACACCCATGTGTCAAGTGTTCATGAACTCAGTGAGCCATTAAGAACCCTATTCAACTCTAATTTAGATCTATTATATAAGAAACATAAATTTTTTACCTAACATATCCTAGTCAATGGGATATCCTAGAAATGTGTGTGTCAAATCGTTTCGGTTGGTATAGTCCAAGTACATGTTAACCAATTTCTAACACATGCCTCTTGGGGATGGTCTCATAGGATTAACCAACATTCTCAACTATAAAAGACATAGAGAACGACACATGAAAACCCATATATAGGATCAAAAATCAAGAATAACGTCATATTAAGTTGTATTTAAAACCATAACAATCATATGATAAAACATTAGTTTCACGAGCTCCATGTGCACACTTCTTGTGATCAAGTATCAACATAGGTCTCATGAGATATTCATGCCTAAAAATGTGATCAAGTCCTCAGAAAAATTCTCATAACTATGAATTCACACTAGATACAATCAATCAATAAAGTTTATTACAGCTACACAGAGACACTATATAATCAAGCATTAACATAGAATCAGTAGTGAAATCAAATAAGAATACACAACTAGTCACAGATTGAACATAAATGGATAGTAAACAATCTAGAACACAGGTTCAAACATGGACCTTGGTACCTTGTCAATTTATTATGAATATTTCAACTAATTAGTTAATAAATTGAATTCATTAACTAATTAAGCATGGTACAATGTTTCTCACTTAAATTGGTTTGGTGAATCAATTAATGTTTATTCCATTTTACACATATTATAATTTTGAATTCATTATAGTTCTAAAAAGGTGTCAAACCTCATATCACATGACAATAAATGGTACAAAAACCATAGGGTGGAGTATGTAGGACTACCTACCTCAAACAGAACCAAATCCAATCCAAGTAAAGCCTGACAGCTTCTTTTGTGTCGATCAAAGTCTATTTGACCACCAAAATTCTTCATAAGGATATTATCATACAAAATAATTATAATCAATAAATTATAACTAAATTATAATTAATTAATATATTACAAGAACTCACATTCAAGGTGAAGGGAATCCATAACTAAATACATATTGGATATGTTTACCTAGTCAAAACCATGACCAACCATCCATTGAAGGTCTCTATCGCACTTCAAACAACATTCTAAGAAAAAATAATGTCATGTGGAAACATAAAAACAAAAAATTTAATATAATTAAATTATAACCCTTTGAATAAAACAAACCAGGTGACATACCTTAAATTAAATATCATCCAACGGATTTTGAGCCAAATATGGCACACTCTGGGTTCTAAGATGAGAAAAATACCCAAATCAATTCTATGTTTTTATGGAAGATAGAAATAATTATAAAGTGGAATAAATTCATCAAACCATCCACCAACAACACTCATTCATCTTCATTGGACATCCCATGGTCTTATCCATTCAAATCCCCAATCATTGTTGGACAATTCTACTAAGTTTCGGTGAAATTTTCTTCTAATTCTCAATCGAAAATCGATCCAAATACAAATAAATGAGTAAGATAATTAATAAATATGTGTATTTTAAAAAAAATTGTAAGTGTAAGTATTTTTAGTGTTTATCCTTACCATGAGGAACATCCATGATGAAATACATGATGGTCTACCACCGTAGGAGGAAGAAGGAGGAAAAGATTGAAAAAGATTGATGGATCTAGCCTGGATTCACCAATTGTTTACATAATGATCTATATAAGATCAAATAGAGATCATGTAGGGATGATATAATACATTCAAGGGAGATTTGGCCTCAAAAATTGAATCTATAGTAGGTTAAATCAAGGGGGATCTAGTGGGTAAAAGGAGCAAAAGGACATTCATTTAACCATGCCCCACGTGCCCCACCAGCTTAGACGTCAGGGTCCACTAGTTAGCTAGCGGAACTCCAACCACTTGGTATAGGATCCATGATTATATGGTGATCCATTATAGGAAACCAAGCTACTAACTTACCCACTAGCTAGATGTGGGGGAAACTAGCTAGCAGGTGGTTTCATTAATAGCCCCTTTTAATTTGGGATTCCTCTATTGAAACTCTGAGATTAATCCACCAAATGAGATTCCATTAAAGTGTTAAAATTCTTCATAAAGTATTTCAAGTATAAGAATACTTTTATTAAAAATTGTTCTGCCATATGATCCATCCATTAGATTTAAAACTGAAATTCCCTCCAAAATTCACGACTCATAACAATGTGAGTCATCACAATCACCCTACCATAGAACTTCTCATCCTCAATATGTTGTGGAGGCACATGAATCGTGCCTTCCAATCTACAAAATTCATTATTTTAAAGTTCTAAATGTTCCATACTCAAATAGAAACTCACATCCATGAGGCCACATATAACCTAAATATTCATCTTTCACCTTTTGTGTGACTCCATGAACAAACAAAAAAAAAGTTGATCCAAAAGCTAATTATCACCCAAAATTTTGACAACGATCACCAAAAATATTGAACTTGACACCCCCATGGTGTCCTTAACTAGTTATTTAGGAATCATAAAAGTGTTCCCCACCATAAGAATCACCCCACGAAACAAGATTCTAGAAGTCTAACAACAAGTGCAATGTGCTTCTATACCATTATTCTCAATCAACGCAATATATGGAATAAAATTCAATACTGAATCATTATCGCTAGTTATGATTTTAAAAATGAGTCTAACAATTAACACAACCCAAATAATCCAACATTTCCTGAAATTCCCCCAACCAATTTATAGAACCTCATTTTTACTCAATAAGATGAGCTTAATGCAGTTCTAACCCACTGCATTCTGATTCATACAAAAAACACCAGTCAGTAAATTTACATCCATATTTTTATAAAGGTTCTTGGACTCAATAACAACACTCCATGAATTATCAATCATAATGCCTTAATACTTAGAGTAATTTATAAATTTTTCCAACATCCGACTAAAATATAAAATTAATTTAAATGAGTGTCTCCATTATGTTCACCAACCACTACCATGAGACATAAGGCTCTCAACTATGCATCCACATAGAAATGATACAACTTTTTCTAAGTTCTCAATAGTTTTTCTACTCCTAAAAACAATCTAGAGACACTTCTAATTATAACACACATAAATCTTTTGTATTCACCATGATCATCCAATTGTCAAACTTCTATAGATCACAACCCTTCTTGTAAGAGAGGTCTTTTCAATCACAATCAATTCAATGGTCTTCACCACCCCATAGCTCTTATAACAGTATACCAAAAACATTAATAGTCATAAAAAAACATAATGACTAAATGTGACTATCCAAACATACCCAATTTCTAATAAACCACCAAGCATTACACACAACTAGATTTCCTAGAACATAGTCTACTACATCCAAAAATCCATTCTCAACATGAAGGAAATTCTTCAGTAGCCTAGGCATGGGTTATGAATTAAAATATAGATGGATATCATTCCTAGATTCAATTCTCTATAATGAAACATGAAATTTACATATAAAAAACCTCAGGTCCACTACACAATGGTACCTCAATCCATTATTTATATAAGCATTCAACACATAAAAATCTATACTCACTAAAATCTCTCAAATGCCTAGCCATACGAGCTTGATTCCAAATGAAGTTGTTCTTAATAGTAAGGGTGACCATGAACAAAAAAATCAAGTGACCAACTACCACTATATCTTCTGGTTTCTTCAACAAAACCTCAATATTCACAATAGTCTTCTCACCACCTTACTCCACCGATTAAACTAACCCCAAACGTAACAATCACATAAATGATCAGATGCCAAGTACTTCATAAAAAGTTATGAAAAAACCACCAATTAATCAAAACATAGTGATCACCCCATGATTCATAGTCCTCTAAGCTTGACTCATATGGAATTTAGTTATCCATGAATCACAGGGTGCTAGCTCCTCTAAACACTAGCACTCTCAATTATCCCTTTTTTAGAAGTTGACTCTTTGCTTCAGAATTTAACTATAAACTAAACACAATGTGGTGTAAGTATGAGACACATATCATCTTCCCACACTCTAACAATCCTAGTTCCAAGAACCTAGGATCATTATTTAACTTCCAGTGAGAGTTTAATTTAGAATCAATAGTCCAGGCATTTCATGGTGGTATCATTAACACCACAAGCTTCCAAGTACTCCAAAACCCAACATTGTATCATGAGTACTAAAACTACAGGATCTCCACACACCTAGGTTTCCAGGAAAATTAAAATACCTTCCTTTAATCACCTAAAATATCACTCACATGAATAGTTCATTTTCGTCAATGAGAACTAATCCTAAGGCAATAACCTTGAGTATCCCTTAAAAAGGAATATCCTTATTCTGGACACCTCCAAGTGGCATGAATAACTGAACAACTAGTAATTGGTGTCACATCTTGAAATCCATAAGATCATTCACACTACCCACATGATATTTATCAAGGGGTGACATTTCATGGAATTTCATCTAGGAACATCCCTAAAAATATGTCTTGATGACTTTTTCCTTAGACTAACCATATCGAGAGGCCATATATGCCTAAATCATTTGAATAGAATACCACTAGTTGTTATATAGAAAAATCCTTATATAATATGGTTGGATCCATAATAAACCAGACTAATCCTTAGGCTTCCCACATAAGGTACTTTACTAAGATTGTTAACATCTGATAAAGGCATAACAAGGTACATTGTACCGCATATGCATAGAGGTACTACATCATCACCACTGTCATCATCCCTATAGTCATCCATGGGAACCAAAACATGGTATCAAAATATCTAATATTATATGTATACATGCATAGTATTTTATTTGAAATAATTTCACCATGATATTATATGTGAAAACAAGATACAAGTTGTTGAAATGAATCAGTTGTGTCCTCCCAGATTAGTACAATCACACACAAACATCATATAAGTCATGTGAAACCTATGTGCCTAATATAATGCATGAGACACCTCTTACAAATAAAACCAACGGTAAAATACATATGAAATCACAAAAGACAAAATCTATATGCATCACATGAGGTGATATCATAGGCAAAAATAATAACACAAACCAATAACATCAGTCCCTTGTTCTGGTAATTTAGAATTTCTTAAAAAATGGCGTTTGTGATGCACCAATCCAAGTTTCATCATAATATCTGACACATTCATATGTATCTTGTCTACCAACTCCAAAAAATAGGAAAAAATAAATCTTTCTCAAATACCATTTTATAACATCCCAACCCAGATCACCAGGTCCAAGCTAGAATTCCACATGACCTCAGGTGAACCTCCCCATATGCCATAGGCTACCAACTAGAACTGAGGTTCTCATGTGTAATTGTGGGGAGACTATACCCTCTAGTATATTGAAGAAAGAAAATAAATAACAAAACATGTAACAATATTCAAAAAGAGTATGAGGAATAATAAACATGACAACTATATAAATGAGATTCAACAGTATACAGAATCATCAATCAATAATATAATGATCCATAACCCACAGGGTCAATTACAAGTATAAGACAAAAATATAATAAAAGTATAAAATGATTTGAAACTACAAACCTCACCTCATCCCAACCTCTATACTCATACCAAGAAATCTTCATCATTCATGAAACCTAAGTCTCAACCCAACCGGTATCTACAACAAGTGAGGGTCTCTTGGGTACCCAAGTTCTATGGCCTCCCAAATAGGGAATGATTACAACTCATTAGGATACCATCAAAATTTTCCTAAAACCAATAAATAAAATGAAGTTTAAATACATGTTTAAATATAATCATAAAGTAAACCTGAAACACATAAGCTATACAAGAATAACATATAACCACCAATGCATAAGTAAACAATAAACACCCTTGTGTCAAGTGGTCATGAATTCACTAAGATACTACGATCCCTGGCCATACCAACATTGGATTCATGTAAAAAGGAACATCAGTCATCCTCCTGTCACATCTCCCTGATGGGATAGACAACAAACATGTGTGACACATCTTACCAGTGGGGATAATCCAAGTATATGCTGACCAATGTGTGACACATCCTCCTTGGGTGATAGTCTAATAAGCTCGACTAGAACACTCAACTACATTAGATAGAGAAAAAACACATGTAAACATGTATATAGTATGAAATATAAAACAAAACATCATATCGAGAAATATTCATATCCATAATAAACCATATATGAGCATACAACAAACATAGATTTCATGGGCTACACATGAACACCTCAAGTGATAAAGAAACAGCATAGGTCTCATGGTCCATGCATATGCACATATGTGATAAAGGATTCATACATCGTAACATGACTACACACACACCACATGAAAGAAATCAAGTATAGTTCTTATAGATACACACACACAAACCATGTGATCAAGAATCAATATAGACTCATATATAAAAGCTGACAGGTAATAAACAACCAGTCAATCAATGACCATAAGTGGCCAGGAAACAATCCAATATATAGGTTCCAAAATGTCCCTTTTAGCCTTGTAAATTTATTAGGAATATTTCAACTAATTAGTTAAGAAATGTAATTCTTTAACTAGTTAAGTTTGGTACCAGGTCTCTCACTTTAAACGGTTTGGTAAATTAACTAAAGTGTATGCCAAATTATTCATCACAAAGCTATAAATTAATGATCATTCACCTCAGGTGGAGAACCTTATATCACATGATAATAAATTGTACATAATATCATAGGGTAGAGAACACATGACATGCCTCAAATAGAACCAACTCCAAACTAATCAAAGCAAGATAAGTTTTTCTATTTTGATCTAAGTTCATTCTACCTCCATCATTCACCATAAGGTTGTTCTAATAAAAAATAATTCCAATAAATTGATTATAAATTAATTATAATTAATTAAAATAACACAACATCCCAAATTCATGGATAAATGCACCCATGCTTAAATACTTACGGATATCACTGCAAAGTTAGAACCAAGACCAACCATCCATGGAAGGTTTATCTCTCAGATCCAAATTCATTATAAGAAAAATCACTATAACTAATCAATATAAAAATGAACAATTTAATATTATTAAATTGAAACATTTATAATAAACCCAACTAAGTGACATACATTATTCTCAATTTTTTTCAATGGAGTTAAAAACACTACCAACAAAATCACTTTTCTAATATGAGAAAAAGGACCAAATAAATTCCGTGTTTTGAAGGAAAATGTTGTAGAATTGAAATAAAACCATATAAAGAAATTTAAATGGAAAACAATGCATTGAAATTCCTACAAAATACACGAATTTATCTCTATTGAACATCCCTTGTCCATCTTGATCTAAATATACAATCACTCTTTGTAAATTCCAACAATATCTGATGGAATTTTCAACCAATTATCTATCCAAAATCATTCCAAATAAAAATTAATAAATAATATCATCAAGAATAGGGTATATTCAAAGAAAATTATTCCAAATAAGGATCACTATAGTTTAGATTTACCATAAAAAACATCCATGATGAATGACATGATGATCCACCATCGCTGGAAGAAGAATGAGTCCAAGATTAAAGAATATTGAAGGATCAATCCTGCATTCACCAAAAAAATCCATAAATATGTATCTTGGATCAAATGTATTTCTTGAATGGAGGAGAGGAGAACCACATGAGTTACTTGAACACAAAATAATCAATACAACTTAGGTTAAATTAAGGGAGATATGAAAGGTAAAAGGACTAAAATCCCATTCATTTAACCATGATACATGTGCCCTACCATCTCATCATATGGGTCTATCATCTATCCAGTGGCACAGAGGTCACCCAATGAAGGCTCATCGATTGGTCGGTGGTCCATGCTAGGAAACTAGGATACTACATGACCACCAACTAGTTGGGGGGATACTTGCTAGTTGGTGACAACAGTAGCAGACCATGACTGCTCCGTATTCCTTTACTGAAACACCATACTCCAACTACCCACCAAGCTTTAATTCAATTGTGAAAGATATTCTTTAAGGAGTTATGGAAGGCCATGCCTTATCTTACCTCTCATTGCTCTGGATGATGCATCCACCAAGTGTAAAACTCTAATTATCTCTAAAATTTGAGACTCAGTATGATGTGATTTATCACATATGCAGACATCATGTGATAATATCACATGACAACTCACCCTCTATTGAGATTCCACTATTAATGGAGGCTTCAATCCAAACTAAAACAAATAAATCTGATCTCATCCCCTAAATATAAGATACTACCTAAACCCCACATATAGAATGACACTACTTGGTCCAAGCAAAAAAAAATAGAAACATACCCTTCCACCACAGTTCACATTAAACACCACAAACAAGAGGCATTCAAGAGGGTATGACATGCTCATTATAAAAAAAACTAGTTTAAATGTGCAAGATAGACCTCTAAAAATCCGAGATTATTGAGGCAACCCATTTATTCCCTTTAAAAATTCCATTTCAAACTACCCATTCAACCAAAATATTTGTGAAAACACACTCAAACTATTTGGTACCTCTGACACACCAATCCAATTTTATTCCAATAAATGTAATAAAACCCAATAATTTTTTCATTTTAAATTCATTAAATAAAAAAACAATATTCAATCAATTCATGGGACAAATGATCCCAAATTCCTTCTAAAATTCCAATTTCCATTTCAATCAATCCATTGGTAATTTCGAAAACTTCTTAGCATTCATAAATCTATTTTAGAACACATGTCTTTCAAATCATTATTTAAAAACAAAATTGTCTTAGAAAACATTTTAAAATATTTTATGCCAAGTGAATTTAATTTTTCAAAACACCTTAAAATCCTAAGAAACTAACGACATAAAAAGGTTGGAATCACACAAAAATAATACTTACCTTACTACTTAAGGCACAAGTCCATGACATCAATACCTTTACATGAGTCACTTTCATTCCTATAAAAATATCACACACATGACACATTAATTCGATGACACCAATAATGAATTTAGTCAAACATTAGACATATTGTTAATGTAATTTAATAAATTTAACTAGGTATAAATCATTATAAAATAATAATATAACATGTGAAACTATATGCCTATCATTTATGTATAAACTCATAAACTCTTACCAATCGGCCAAGAGAAAATCCCATAAATAAAATTCATCAAAATCATGTGCAACACTAAAAGTGAAATAAATAAAGATTAAAAGCACAAACAAAATAGTAATCCCATCTATAGTAATGTGGAATTACCTTATATTTGGGTTACTACTCTCATGGATGATATTAATACCAAGTTCATAAAACATCTTATGTCTTATATACCATTCCCAAATAGTCAATCAAAATAAAACAAGGGCTCTGATATCATTTTGTAAAACCCAAAAAAAATCACCAGGCCTAGGTTAGAGGGTCACATGACCTCATGTGTGCCTACCTATATGTAATAGGTGGCATACTAATGTTGAAGGCCTAATTGGAACCATAGAGAGGCCATTTCATCGATAATAGATAAAAATAAGAGCATACAATATAGTAAATAATAAATAGAGAAAAAGTGGAACAAAATGGGTAAAAAATAACAATACTAACATAAAATTATCCTAAAACAATATAGAATACAATAACTAGTACAAGTAGTCATGGATCTCAACATGTGGACGATATATATATATATATATATATAATAAACAAAAAATAATAATAATTATTCATATCTATATTAGATCATAGAATATTTCTTTGCATTACCTCAGCCAACCTCCTATAGTAAAACTTCCATAATCTAGTCCAAGAAGTATGCATGTGTACTGAGATGCATGTACAGTGAGTGAGTATAAACCTATTAGGAAATCAAAAATGAATCATTATCATAATTGAATCATTTATATAAAAGTGTATACAAGGAAAAAAAGTAAATGCACAAGTAAAAATCCACATGTTATGTCATCAGGTACTAACCAAGCCTCCAAAAACACTAACCCCAAATTCATTGCATATATGCTAGAACTTATGTACAGTTTCCATGAATCATTAAACAAGCTAAAAAAGTAACATAAGTCTCATAATAGTCCATAAGTCCATCTTTCCTCGAGTCATACAACAAGGCCATAATACCCCACTAAGTATCTTAGTTCAATCGATAAGGACTTCATGACCCACTATTAGTCTCAGACTAGACCTCAAGGTCATCATTACCTTTCATATTCCATTCAAGACCCCACCATAATCATCATGAATCACATCACACAAGATTACTCTCTATGAGATTAACTGATCCATGAAGATTCCACCTTCCACTATAATACTAGATAATAGAAATTTATGGTCAATACACATATATACATACACAATTCAAAATAATGAAAGTATTGAACTATAAAAATACACAATAATTTCATATCAAGAAAGGTCTCATGGGTCACACAAACATTCATTCATAAGAATGTCACATAAAGAGAGGATTCATAGGCTACACAGATATTTACACACAAGAATTTTATATAATACGGGTTTATATCAATATTGTAACATATTATAGAACACCCTAACATGGGTGTATTAAAGCTCAACATTAAGGTTCTCCACCTGAATCAGGATCACACACCAACGATCCCTAAAACAAACTCCAAAACCCGACATGAGGATTAAATATCAATGTTCCAAAAATTAAGAACATGTTAAAGTATAGGATAAATTTAGACTTATATAAGGACATGTTAGGATATATGTGTCCACTAAGAGGTGTTGAATCAATCTTCATTTCTTTTTATGTTTTATTCCTTTAATATAAAATTCAACTTTTATTAAAGGGAAATGATTATACTAAACATGAAATATAAGAATGCCCACAATAACACAGAAATTTAAACTTTTCACTACTCAATAAGGGTATCTAGTATTTTTCATGATCTTAAAATAATATGATATCACATAGTTCACTACAATACAATCCATATGTTTTACAAATATTATTGTATATCTATCACTTTCATAACATTATAATAATTAGATAGTACATGTGATCCTTGCATAGTTGATATGATATAAATTTTTTTGTAACAATGAAACCAACCTTCGCTAAATGGATTAAACATGTCATCATTTTGTTTCATGTATTCTTCAAGATTTCACTTCTACAAGTCATTTTTTCTTCATATCCTTCAATTTATTACAAATAAATGAGAAATAACCTCAACTTTCTATTTTCTCTATCCTTTTATTTATTCCAATGATGACTATATATTCTCACAAAAACAACAATAATCTAAAACTACTATAAATATATATCATATAGCATCGGTTACCTTCCTATTCTTATCTATCTCTGATATTAACAAAACCGTATGAATCAATAAATTTGAATTACCATGTTTTTCAATAATTCATAGAACCCCCAAAATTTCTTTTTTACTCATAATTTAAAACTCTAGACACATCTTTCATCACAACATTCATTATCACATGTTTCAAGATTTTAAAATTTTAAAACACCCACTAAATACTTGGACGCCTTCTTTACTTTTATGTCAAGATATATTTATATAGAAATTATGTACCCTTCTATTTAGATCATTCCAAAAATTCCACATCAAAAACAATTCCAAAAATACTATATCCAAAAAATATCTACTTATACAGATCAACATATTTAATATGAATAGGTTATAGTCATGACCCTCTTACTTCATGAAACACAACTCACAGTTCAAATTCTTACACCAAGAACTAATTACATATGTTGTGATTTTATCTTTAACAAGGACAATTATTATATATATAGGATTCATATATATTAATAATTCACTAATGTTGATCTATTATGTACATAACCAGTTTTCATATGTGAAAATTTTCATACATAGCAATACATTCATACAAACTCACCTACGTGTATCCATACATCCAAATTCACCTATATGAACATTCACTTACATTACTAATTCTACTTCCTTGAACATTTGGATACACAATAGTGCATTAATCTATATAGATTTTCCTATTCTGGTAAAATTCAAATGTGTATATTTCCTCACATGGAGAACATATTAAAATTCACAAATTTGGTTCTACACTGCCCCAAACAACTTTCAGACTTCATATTGTTTTCCATTTTTTCACTTCTCCATCATTTCTCTCTTCATCCAAGAAACGATTTACAATAATCATCATAAAAAATACAATAAAATTTGAACCATATAAGGAAATTTCACTTTTAATTGACTAAATTTAAGAAAACTTCTTACTAATACATGGAGATTTATGTGTTGATAAAAAATAAAACTCCATAATAGATCTCACTTCACGTATACCATTTTCTTCACCAATCCAATAATAACTCAAAATCTCTTGATCTAAAAAATATCACACATTGTATTTATATCAACCATGGTACACAAAATAATTAAAATATGGAACTCAATCTATGGATCTCTGTCCAATAATTCTTATCCTATATGTGCTATCTTGTTTTAGGAAACAAAAAATTATTAAATAATAATACCATTTTGTCTATAAATCAGTAATCAAATACAATCACACCAAACATATTTATTTCCTCAAAATTTAAACATCACATCTTTATAACAAAAACACACTAAAACCAATAAGAAACTATTCATGAACCTACTTCAAATTTTTTTTTAAAAGTTTCACATAGATCACACATGTGGAAATCATGTCTTACCCCTTCTAAAAACTCATATCAAACATGTGATCCCAAGAAATAGGTTAAGAACATATAAATTGATATATTTATGTACTATTATTACACCAACATTGAGAATATTATCCAAATAAAAGATGATAGGGGGTGAAAATGCATCCATCATCCTTGAAGCTGGTGAGATTGAACACCCATTATCTACTTCAGTTAAACAAAAGTATCTTTTAAAAATTGTTTAGTGAAAATATCAGCCACTTTTTCCTTCATAATAATATATTCCATATTTATTTAATTGATTTTAACAAGCTCCTTGATAAAATAATATTTAATGTTAGTTTTGTTTGATCTTGAAAGTTTCATTAGATTATTTTTGAGATTGATATCACTTTGATTATCATTTCCCAAGAGAAGTGGAAACTTCACATCAACCAAAAAGTTTTTAAACTATGTCTTTATCAATATTTATTTTTTTTGGTAGATTAAGTGGAATATATATATTTAATTTTAAAGTGATAAAAGTTAGTGAACTTTGTTTCTTTTTATTCCAACTCACACCTCTTTTTTTTGGAAATAATAATCCACCAAATATGGATCTTCTTTCATTAACAAAAACTACCCAATATACATTTGTATAACTAAATAGATTAAAATTTATCTTACTTTCATAATTTATCCAATAATATTTATTTTCCTTGATGTATCTAAGAATTATTTTTCAATAAAAAAAATGTGAATTTTTTATGCAATTTAAAATATGGAATAAAGGGTAACATCATAAAATAGGTCTAGTATATAGGCTATTAAATATAAAAAGCTTCTAATAAATTTCAAAAAACATTTATGATCAACATCCCATCCAAATTTATCTTTAAACGCATTTTTTACCACTTATATAGGTGTGGTAATAGGTTTTTAATCTTCATTTCCTAATATTTTAAGTGGATATTTGTACAATTTTTACTGTGATAGGCGAATATGATCCTTCTCTTGAAAGATTTGTAATCCGGGAAAGTGCATCATTTCTCTCAGAAAATATATTTCAAATGAAAGCTTTATAAATTTTTATAGAACTTTGTAATAATCTTTATTATTACAAAAAAATATGATATCATCAACATAAACAATAACAATGAGATAAACCTCTTGATTTTCATTTATATAGAGGTTCCTGCCTACTCCTATTTTTTTAAGTTGATCTTCTTTAAATAGGAATCTAATTTAGAACAAAAATATCATGGTTCCTTATTTAACCCATATAAATCTTTCTTTATCTTACCAAACATATTTCTATTCTTTTCGTAGAAATAAACCACTTGGCAGCTCAATATAGACTTCTTCTTTTAGCAGTCTATTGAGAAAGGGAGACTTGGCATCCATTTGGAAAATCTTATATTTCCTTTATGAAATAATAAAAGAGAAATATTATAATGGTTTGAATTCTTATAACTAGTGGTAATTTCTCATCAAATTCAATTCATTCTATTGGTAAATAACCCTTGAAAACTAGTATTTCCTTATTTCTTACAACTTCACCATTTTTTTCAAATTATTCTAGAAAACCCCATATTGTTCTAGTCACATTTTTATCTTCAAGTTTGTGTACCATCTCCCATGTATTATTTTTCTCAATC
Source organism: Viscum album (assembly GCA_963277665.1). Taxonomy (NCBI): domain Eukaryota; kingdom Viridiplantae; phylum Streptophyta; class Magnoliopsida; order Santalales; family Viscaceae; genus Viscum; species Viscum album. The sequence goes on from OY728134.1 coordinate 446,009,860, forward strand.
TGATCTAATTACACAATTATTGAATCAATCTAATATTAATTCTCTAATTATTATTCAAAATATATTATCTCAACTAGTGAAATAAAAGTGGTATGTGTGACTATCCTCAATTTTCTTCTAGTTTGAAACTATTTTACTTGATCTAAACTGATATACCTAACCTTAAAATTATTTCTTAGACTTGTATGGGATAATCATGATTATCCATCATCACTTGAAATGGATAAATCAAAATCTTCGGCTAATATGGTATCTACATCATCACTTCTATTAGAGAATTCAACATATTGTTTACTAGAAATAACTTAATATTCACCTCCTCTTATATTTGTAACTGATATAAATATTTCCTTTATGAATTTTCTAGTAGTTTCAGATTACCTGAGTCAACAATTATTCTAGTTTCCCTAAGTATCATATGTATCCTCTACTATTTAGATGGTATCTAATCAAGATTCCATCATCACCTCTTTGATCAAACTTCCCAAGATTCTCACCTTCAACTTTGATAATACAAGGGCTTATAAACACCCTTAAGTTATTCAAATTACATCTCATATAGAGACATGTATAAATTTTATATGTAAAATATTAATTTTTTAAAGTGGATTGTTACACAAATTTGTAATCTTTCCTTCAGCCACTCTATTTTGTTATTATCACGACCCAACCCACCAAGGCACGTGCCGAAACTACCCCAATACCACCTCCAATAGGCTAAGGGATGAAGTCCAACACTGAGTAAGAATATCACACACTAGGGAGTATTTAGCCTATGGTACCTATAACAATACACCCATATACATCTCCATGAAACAATGCATAGATAATAATAACTGAAACCTAAAATGAATGCATACATTTATCCCATAAACCGAGTACAACAAAAGTAATGAAAGAGTAAAAATGGAAAAAATATAATCCCATAAAAACTATAAAAGTTTCTAATATTCTCATATTGAAGGAACTATTTCCAAATGAAACCACTGGAAGACACATCAGTCAATAATTGGTAAACACCTCGGTATTTCTAGCTCACTAAGCTCCTCATGCTCAAGTTCCTCTTGGGACTTCATTGAAAGGCATGTCATCTGCACAAGACAAAAAATTTGTGAGAAAATCTCATGCATGGGTGAGTATTAAAATACTTATTAGGGGATTAAAAAACTCAAATTAAAATAGAGAAACCTAAAGGAAATATTCTTCTTGACCCAATCTAGAGGGAACCTAATGGGAGAGAAGAAACTCTATATCAACCATTCCCCATCTATACATGACTAGTCATCTCATCTCGATATAGTGGTTCAAAAAGGATATGTGACATCACCAAAAGGGAACCCATATATAATCATTTTAGAATCTAAGTCTCATGAGTTGACAACCTCACAGGCACCATATTCTACTCTAGGATCAAAGGTAATGCCCATCTAGAAGTATGCACTCCACGAGCCCTACCATCTTAGACAGCACTCATTCGAGAGATACACTCCATCAAGAATGTCTCTCTTTTCCCAACTCTAGTTCCCAACACCATAATTATTATCACCACTATATCAAACCCCCTACAAGATTATAGGAACCCAAGGGGAGAGACCTATTCCTCACCATTACACATAGTTAGGGAGCACTACTCCAGACCATACACCCTGTGTATCCTCTCTAAATAGATAGAAGGATGGACCCAAACCTCATCATTTCCAAGTAGCTGAGAGAGTAATAACACTTAACCATCTCACATTACCTCTATAGTACTCGTATGGAGATTCTCATACCTCAATTCATCAAGGTATACCTACCTTATATATCGGTATCGTGCATAAAAAGTGGAGTGTGTAGCTCCTTGAAAGTACACTCCACAACCGAGGGATCTACAACTCCCATGGAAGACCCGCTCCTCTCTACTAATTGAAGATAGGGGAGTACCAATCCATAGATAGAGGACTTGCACACTGTGTATAGGGTATTTCTTTATCTACCTATATGATCATAATGGAGGTTCTTCACCCTAACACGAAAGGAGACTACTAGCCCCAATAAAGAGGACCACCACCCAGGTATAGAAAGGGAGTAACAACTCTATCAGAACATTATGTATAGAGGACGTGTGTCCCAATATGATAGGGGAGAAGTGACTATATTGATAGAGTACCCACACCCTCGCACCTCAGTGTATTACCATCTCTATCTTCATAACAAGAATAGAGGGCTCGATCCCTAATGAGATTGGGGAGCTACATCTCTAACAACATGAATGATACAAGGGACCCATGCCCTTATTGTTCAGCTGATTACCAACCTCGAGAGATCTAATTCATGGGTAGAGGACATGTGGTTGTTGTGGGGGAGTTCCATCTCTATTGATATGATTGGTAAGGGATAATCATTCCCTAGTATGATAGTGGAGTACTAGTCCTATCATATCTTTGATAAATCAATATAACCTCTAGAATCAGTCACACATCACTGGAAAGAGTTTCATGCTCATCATGCCTCATGTTGAAACCCTTCCACAAGTAGGGGACATGCACACTGATAGTAGGGGATCACCACTATACATTCCCGAAGAGTCTAGGGGGACTCATATCATGAGAATATAAGGAATGGTACCAAACCTGAAATATCTCTAGTGATCTTCCCTAATCACTTCTATTGAATAAACACTAATAATGTAGCATCATGCTTGAATCATGCCATGTTGTATCTCAAAATCCACCATAAAGGATTCCATTGTGTTGTACAGAGATAAATGCTCAGGATAGGCTACTAGTGGGCCTGAATCTGATCCCCAAAGATGAATATTTGCTAGGATAAAGATCCCATGAATAGTATATGGCGTGTACTAGAGTTCATACTGTGTGTGACCCTACCTAAACAACAAGTTGTTTCCTCTTCCTAACATCTTGGTTGGCCATGAGATCTTGCACGGTATGTAAATGGTGCATAAGGCCGGTCTCACCTCACCTGAGACCCTGGTTTTGTCCTCATCCCATGCTTGTGTCTAACAACATGTTGCCATGTAATCTTGATTTTTATTATCACACGACCATATCATTTGACACGACATCCTTAGCCATGTCCCTTTTCCACACTACCTTAGATCACTACATGGAGTGTACCCCCAGTACACAGCGTGTATTCCCTAAAGGTTCATATTCTTAAAACAAGAAGAATATATGGTGTGTGCCTCTTCACTACACACCGTGTGGTTAGGAATTATTAATGTTATTTTCCTACGAGCTGCTCAAAACACCCTAGTTTCCACCAAAACCCACAGATCGACCTCCACATGTTCCTTTATAGTCGTCTATGTTCTCTAAAACATTAAAATAATGAATAATAATGGGGATCAAGACTTAAAAGTCATATTTGTCTAACTAATGGATAAATTCCAAACCTTAAGGTCCAAAATGACACTGGAAATCTAATATAGATCAATTTGGTGACAATCTACATCAAAAAATAAGGATCGATGGTACCTCCTTACTTTTGTTTGTCCACAGGTCATCTGTCGCAGAAGCGAGGGCTCATCTCTTCCTCTGTTTTGTTCCAAACATTGTGGGTTTATAGATTTTTTTTATTAAATCAATAAACTCTATTGAACACCCATCCAATGTTCACCCCCAACCAGGTTCCCAATGCTAAAAAACATTACACTGAGCCTAGAGTGAAACCCACATTTCGAACTCAACCACGATCTCATATTTCCGATCTAAGAATCATACCATGAGTTATTCCACATTTACCGAAGAACTTCTTGAATGTCATAAAATTTATTTAATTTTTTTAATATCACCACACAATGGCTTTTCAGGCCCCAAAATCCCATACAGACTCAGTTCCTCTGTTTGGAAATATTCATACAAATATTCTAATATCTTACACATAAAAACACAAGTTGCTACACTCACCCCACCTTAAGGTATTTTTACCCCAAAAATATAAATCCTACACACCAGGGGAAAATTGATCTCCCTATGGGACATCCCATGCATGTGATCTCACAAGATGTTTCATGTTCTATCTACAAACATGCACTCATGGGAACCACAAAGCCAAACCATGCCCAAAGTCTAACTCAAACCAGGTCAAAGCCATGAAATGAAGTGTGCATGTGTCTCCTCTTCTACAACAGGTGGAAAACAAAAATCATCTGGTCCATATGTGGTCATAGAGTCTAGCGGTGCACCACCTCCCTAACTTGATATAGATACTGATGTAACCCAATAGTTCTAATCCACCCCTGGATGAACTACACCCCACCATCCTCAAGTTTCTTACACACAACTCTAACATTGAGAATATGAGGGTACCAAAGAACAATAAGGGGATTCCCCGATATACACACTAGGTCTTACTAGGCCCTCTGTCTATAAACCACCAACTACACCACAGTTCACGAAGCTCCATGGTAGCTAACCGATATGCTTATGAAAATATTAGGAGATTCCTTGGGTGACAGACTAAGTAGAAGACAACTCCCATTGGGGAGATGAACCCAGAACATCCCTGGGTAGACTTCTCAAACTCTACTACTATATTAGGAAACTAAAATCTCATGGCACTATTACTCCAATTATGTACTATCAATTTGAAAAAAATGGCTATATCCACCCACACAAGTTCTCATCCCGCATGGCCTTGGGTCACTCCCTAAATGAAGAAAACTCCATCCCACAAGCTGGTACACCACCAGAACCACTAGGGTAACACATCTGATCATGGATGGTAGCTAACCAATCCACACCAAGGAAACATTGTAGGGACTCACTATTCCCTTAACGAAAGTTTTAATGAATGTAACTATCCTCCTAGAGATAGTTAATTCTATCAATAAACGTTTATAGACATTGATCCTATCATTATGAGCGTCTATCCAAAGGTTCAAGCATAAAGTCTCCACAAGTAATTATAGATCCTGCTCTAACACTCCACCATGAAACCCCACTCCAAACACAAAGACAATGGAGCTTGTCCGCCACACCTCGACACTATCCTCTTAGGGTGGAAATAACTTGCCGACAAAATTTTATATCATATCAGTAGAATGAATCTTAGTGGGGGAAGTATCCCTATATCTTAAATGTCTATATATACATCAAACAACACTGTCACATGGGTTCTATTGATGCCTCGTGTCACCCTAGATAATCCCCGAGAAAGAAGTTTCAAGAATAGAGTACATCAAAAAAGTGTCTAACAATACAACTTCAAAGGTATAAATTACATAGAGCCTACCTATAATCATTATCGGAGCCACCAGGTCAAAATCATTTTTCCCCTACAGCTATCCTTGTCCTAGTTCTCCAACTCCCTGAGCCTAGTGCAGAAAACCAAGAGGTGGTGGTGGAAACATATCAAATATTTTTCCACCCCCATCTTATCTCCCCACTCCTTATCCACATCTATCATCATAAAAAATCCCATGTTCCAAATGATGACTCTTCTAGGGTGGTCCATAGACTATCTCCCTCTTAGAAGCATGGAGGTTCATATAATCTCATAAAATATTTCCCCATCCATCTCAAGTGTAACACCACCTCTCCGGTAGCTGACCAGATCTTCATCACAACTCATATGCTTTAGACCCATGTTTCAAATTCTAGGAATGGGTATGCCTATTGCATTTAGATCCTATCAAATTCTATCTACTAGTTGCTGTAAACATCTTAGACTCATGATATCCATTACAGGATCCATATTCCCAAACCTCCACCAATAATATTGATATCACTAGAGATCACTCTTGGACCCCCCCCCCCAATAAGTGGGAAGGAATACGAATACCAAACATACTCATTTGTATCTATAGAGTCCCTACTCAAAGGTTTTTTCTTGAAAAAATGTTCTTGAACCATATCCAATGAGTATCGAAAAATTTCTTTATATCTTGTCGAGCAATCTTCTATAGATATTCTACCCACTAAAGCTACAAAAGCTCAGGATGCACAGTGATCTCAATATTGATAGATAAAAATATTCTATGAAGATCCACTCAAACTTTATCTAGGTGAGAATAATCTTGCCATAGGTATATGTCACTAGACTCCACCATCTCTCAGTCTATAACTACGAAAGACTCACCACTATGACCACAATATGATCGGGATGATTCCTCAAAAGGTGGAAAAAATATGTGACTACCTCAAGCCAGTCATCAGCTTCTAGTTGTTCTGGACCACCCAGATACCTATGTGGTCACTGCCTCTAGAACTCATGTAGTACAGTCATACTGCATGTATCCCCGTCCTGAACTATCAGTATAAACTACTTCTCCATGGGTGGTGGATCAAATGGACCACTCCCCGAAGGTACTTCCTCATGCCTAGTGCCTTGTACTGAGTCCTCGTTACAAGGAGGGTCATCATCACAATTTCTTCATGGAACCCTGCATGGTTGTCATAATGTTAGAATATGAAAATAAACAAGATGTGATACAGTTAAAGAGTATATCTAGGGAGTTTACTCAAGAAGGAAATGGAACCCACAACCCAGTCCTATATCATGCATGTACCAAAGTTTCTCTGCAAACAGTTCCTCAAATATCTGAGTCTTCAAGAAGGTTATCATACTCATGGTTAATGGATATATTAGTCTTCACACCAATATTAGAGTCTCTAGCCTAAATGATGAACTTGAAAAACCTTAACAATATCAACATAAATCCCAAACCAAGATCATAGCTAGACAACATCTACACTATGGCATTAATGTGGAACTCACTCTGATACCACTCTATCATAACCCGAACCACTAGGGTACGATCCACAACTACCACAAGCCCACCTTCAATAGGCTAAGGGCATGCATCCAGTGCTGAGTATGTATAATATACACATGGGAGACCTTAGTCTGTAGTTCCTGTATACACGCACCCACATACATCTCCATGAAACAGTGTAGAGATAATAATAACAAAAACCTAAAATTCTTACATACATATATCCCAAAAAATAGAGTATTTCAAAAGTACTAAAAGAATAAAAATTTAAAAATAAAATCCCACTAAAAATTATAAAAGATACCAAACTCCTTATATAGAGGGAACTATTTTCAAATGAAACCATCGGAACACACCTTGGTCAAGCACAGGTAAACACCTTGGTCTCTCTAGCTCACTAAGCTCCAATGGCTCTGGTTTCTCCTAAGTGTCCACCAAAAGGCATATTGTCTCCATAATACACAACATGGGTGGTAAAATATCATACAAGGGTCAGTATAATAATACCCAGAAGGCATCCCAAAAACCCAAAAAAAATGGGAGAAACTAAAAGGAAATAGTCTTCTCTACCTAAGACAGTGGTAACCCAATGAGAGATAAGAAACAAAATCTTGACCACTCCTTAGATATACATGACTAGTCATCTCATCTTCACATAGTCTCTCAAACATGATATGTGACATTACCAAAATGGAACCCAAAATAACCCAAATATACTCATCTCAAACTCTAATTAACATGAGGTCACAACTTCACAGCCACAAGATTCTACTCAAAGCTCAAAGGTAATGCTCATCCAGGAGCATTCACTCCATGAGCCATGCCATCCCAAATAGCACTAATCTAAGAGATACACTCCATCAGAAATAGATCTGTCGATCCATCTCTAGTTTCTATCACCAATGATCCTATCACCATTGACTTAAACCCTTCATAATCTCATAGGAATCGAATTATAGTTGTCTGACCCTCTCCACTTCACACAATCAATGGAGCCCTACTCAAGACCATACACCACATTAATCCTCTCTAAAGAGAGCAAATGAGGGACCTTAACTTCATTTCTTCCACACAAAAGAGGTGGTAGTAACTCCTAACCATGCCATGGAACTTCCACAGTACCCGTATGGAGAGCCACTCACCTCACTAAATTGAGGTACCACAATCTCATATCCTAATATCATGCATAACAAGTGGAGGGTCTCGCTCCTCAAAATTGTTCTCCATAACTAAGGGATCTCCAACTCCTATATAAAACCCAATCATCACCAGTACTCTAAGATGATGGAGTAACACTCCATAGATAGGGGACCCACACCCTGTGTATAGGGAAGTTCTATCTCTATCTATATGATCATAATGGGGGACCCGTACCCTAAAATGTCAAGGGAGTACCAACTCCAGGATAGAGGACCCACATCTAGGTATTGTGGGGGAGTACTAAATCTTTCATAACATCATTAATAGTGTACCCGCACACTGGTATGATAGGGGAGTACCAACTCCATGGATTGAGGAACTCCACCCGGGTACCTCAAGGGAGTGCAAACTCAATCTTCATAATGAGTATGGAGGGCCCGTACCATGATACGACTGGGTTGATTTGTCTCCAACTACACAATTGATATGAGGGACCCATGCCCTAATCCTTTAGGGGAGTACCAAACCCATGAGAACTAGTCCATGGGAAGAGGAATTGCACCCACTATGGGGGAGTTCCATATCTACTAATCTAAGAGTTAAAGGAAACCCAAACCCTAGTAGGAAAGGGGAGAACCAGTCCCAGCATCTCAAGGATGAAAAAGTATAACCTCTATAATTATTCATGCATTACTATAAAGAGAATCACACTTTCCACGCCTCACGTCACAACACTTCCACTGATAGGGGACATGTTCCCTGATATCAAGCGATCACCACTCTACTAGATTAAAGAGTCTAGGGAGGCACATCTTGAGACAATAGATAAGGGTACTGACCCCAAAATATCTCCAATGATCCACTCATATAACTACCTATGAATGATCACTACTAATGTAGTGTTGTTCAATAATCATACCACATTGTTTCTTAAATTCCATGAAAAAGGATACCACCACATTCTACGTAGAAAATTTCTTATGATAGTCTACTGATAGGCCTGAATCTTATCCCCAAATAATGAGATATGTTAGGAGGGAGTTCCCAATAATAGTACATGACATGTACTGGGTTTCACACAATGTGTGACCCTACATAAAAAAATTAGTTGTTTCCTCTTTGGCATGGATTTTTTAGCCATGCAAGCTTACATAGAGTGTACATACTGTACATAACATGTCTCACCTCACTCAGTCCCATGGTAGTCTCCTCATCCTATATCTGTGTCTATCAACCCATTTCCATGTACTCTATCCCTATACTATCACATGGCCTTGTCCATTGACATGGAATACCTATCGATGTCCCTGGAAACATGACCTAGGCTCACTACAAGTAGTGAACCCACACTACATGGTCTGTAGTCTCTAAAGGTTCATCTTCTCTAAATGGTAAGAACACATAGTGTGTGCCTCTTCACTGCATGCCATGTGGTCAGGAATTATGAATAGTATTTCCCTATGAGTCACCTGAAACACCTTGTTTTCCACTAAAACCCATATATTGACCCCCATAGGTTTCTTATTAGAGTCTTCTAAGGGATTAAAAACAATAAAAAAATATTAAAGGGGGGTAACATGACTTAAAACTAAAATATTCCTTCCTCATGGTGAAATGATGAAACTTCAAGTCCAAAACGACACTCATAAGTCTCTACATCTCGATCCAGTGATGATCAAAATCAAAAATGGGGATCGACAGCACCTCCTCACTTCAGTATGAACTCGAGTCATCCATCGCACAAGGGGGGTCCCCTCCTCTACTATCATGCGCCACAAAAGGGGTTGATGGTTTCTGGATTTAAATTATTTTAATTCAGTAAACTCTATTTAGCACACCGCCAATGTTCTCCCCCGACTAGGTGCCTAATGATGGAAAAATTTATGTCGCTCTATGGGTAAAACCCACGTTCTTAACACATACTCAATCTCAGATTTCTGATCAAAGAATCATATCAGGATTTTTTTCACATTTACATAACAATAGGATATGTGTGATAAAATATATTTTATATTTTTAATTTCACCACACTGAGCATCTTTGAGGTTCGTAATCTCGCATCGACTTAATGCCTAGCTCGGGAAATATTCTTAGAAATATTCCAAATTCTAACACAGAAAATCTGATTTTCTATAGTTATTTCGTGTATAGTGAACTAATATCATGAGGAATACCATTATTATAAATATAACCTTCAATATTACCACTTGTTTTTTGGAACCATTATCAATTTATATCTCCTTTATATAGTATCCAACCTTGTTTTATACACTTATCCTAAAACTTTTGAATAACTTAAAAGCATCTTATTTATGTTTTCATAAAAATATACATGTAATACTATTGAACTAATAAATTCTAATGAAATAAAATACTTATCACCATTTGTTTATTTCTTCATCATAGTTCCACATATGTCATAATGAATATGTTTTAAGGGAAGAGATGTATGTATCTCAACCTTCTTGTGTGAAGAATTTGAAAATTTAACTTTATGGCATATGGAACATCACAAATCACTACTTCATAAAATATTAGAATCATAAAAAACACTTCCTCTATGTGTTAAATTTTTCATGATTCTATGGAACATATATCCAAGACTTATATTTCATAATTTATTTTCTTCCATCATACTCAGATAAAAAGAATTTTGTACACCACCAAACTAAGTCAGTTTTCTATTGGTTCATTGTTCTCATATCATAACATACCCATATTTAAGAATTTTATTAATAAACCCATATCATAAGAATATAAATTTATTTCTTTCATCAAATTTTTTTGAAAAACTCAACGGATTATTTTTCAGTATATCAATAAATAAGGTAAATCTTGATTTTAATTTTTCTTTTCCAATGACAAAAGATCCAACCTTTTAATTTGAGAGACTCATTATTTAAAAATTAATTATTCCTTCAACGTAGTTTTCAAATTCTTTAATAGTTTAAATTATTTGATATCGTGTAGAGAACACCCAAATATCAAATATAAGGTTTTTCTCCTTTTGTTTTCATTAGTTTAGTTTTAACCGCAAGATCATTCTCTTTGTCTTTTCTTCCATCACCTAATGGTTCTGAGTTATTTCATAAAAAACTTGATGGGTTGAAAACATTATAAGATAACATTTAAACATGTTCCCAAGATAATCATACTCATCACATAGAGTTTCATGAAGCACGAATATATTCTCAATCTTCAACTAATATTTTTCATATTGCTTTCAGTCAGACTTCTTTGAGTGGGATGACTCCACCTATAACACTTCCACCAATGTCTCTTGGATTCTCTACAATGATTATTATTAAACTATAATATCTCCATTGTATGACCAATGACTCCACAATACCATTAATGTCTATTAAATCCATACTTACCTTAGAAACTTGTGTGATTTTAAGATTTTTGTACCTAACTTCCACCATCATTCTGACAATCAAACTTAGAAACTTTTTTCAAGAAAAAATATTCATAGACTCCTAGAATATTATTCTTCATATTATATATATACTAAACCATATAAGAGTATCCATTTTTAGTATTTTTTTCTAAAAATATTGATATCTCTTGATTTTTATAATTTAGGAATTCACTTGTTCTAGATAGATACATAATCCTTTTGACTTTTTTATTCTTATCAGATCCTTTTACAATATCATCAGCCTTGTTATTATTCTTTGAGAATGATACTTACTAATATTTATAGGATTCACACTCCATGTATATTTAACAAGATCTTAAAATTTTATTTTTGAAGTTAGGTTTTCCTTTTTCAGCTTCAACCATTTTATATTGTATAAGGTCAAACTCTTTCTCTTAAACCTTTATCTTCTATTTTATCTTGATGTTAAGTATTTTATATTCATCATGTAACTTATCTAGGTTATCAATGTCCTTAATATATATATATATATATTCTTCATGGTCTATTGATTAATTATTACTAGGCTGAATAACTTTATTTAAATTCTTTATTTTATTTCTATGGCTTTTCAATTTTCGACAGACATTCTTTCAATTTTATTTTTAGAATAAGCTCCAACTGAGTTTACAATTATTATTCTTCCTAAATTCGAATTTCATCACTTGTAATACTCTCATATTTCACCTTTTCAATAAGAAACTTCCCAACACATTTATCACTAGAGTTTTCAACTTCCACTTATTATTCATTCTTATCATATTCCTAATATTTGGATAAAAAATTTCTTTTTTATATTTAGAGAACTTATTATTCCTTCCTTTATAATATGAATTTGTTTTTTTCTTCTTATCCAATGGTATTATTGACATTATATCTTGTTTATTACTATTTTTATATTACATCAGTTTTAGAAAAATTACTGAAAAATGTCTAGTGGCTCCACAGTTAAATCACTTCAATGGTAACTTTACTTTATACTTCACTATGCCTCTTCACATTTGTGTAGAATAATGAAAATAATGAATCTAAATTATTACTCAATTTAACTTTTGAATCATAATCACTAACTTATTTTTCAAAAAAAAACATTCTTTGAATTTTATTACTTAGTGTATTTGAAATATATTTCTTGATCATCATTTTATTTTCTCCTGATAGAATTATATGTTCTCATTTTATATTTGATGAGAATACTATAAAAATTACGCAAAGTGATCATTTAAATGTCTCAATATTCTAATAAGGATACTATGGAATCAAATTTACAAGGAATAATTCTCGTTATATTTTTTACAGGTGTTTAGTCTTATAATTTTTTATAAAACATCTTATAGTGCTAAAAATATCTTAAGAATTGTAAATAACTCAGAAAAAAATTCATCATATCTAATGTACAGTGATTTTTATTTCAATATACAAATTTTAACTTTTCTTTATACACTTTTTTGTTTCCCTTACAAATATTCTTAATCTTATACAAGATTCCTTTAGTCATTATGATTGCTTTAACCTTTCTGAATTTATTTCTAATGGAGATTATAGAATAATATTTATAGATTTTCTATTATTCTCTAGATTCTTCTTGTCTCTCGATATTAAGGGATTATCCTCATTAAGAGGAGTTAAAACATATATATAAGCATATATAACTTTAAATCTAATGTATAAAATATTAATCCCCATTATTTCCTTTTTGATATGATAGCTCTTTCTATCAAATATAGGAATATTCTTATCATTAACTAAATTTTCTACATCCATGGTAGTCTTCTTCTACTCCAAACTACTTAAATCCTATAGTTAGTAAAGGAAATTGGATTTGATACCAATTATAAGGAATAATTGGTATCTTTATGTCTACTAAGGGGGGTGAATAAATGGTCATCTCTTTATATTTTTTCTTATTTTAAAATAATATTCGCCTCCTATTGAAGAGAAATGACTATATTGGACTTGACATATGATAACACCCACAAAAATAAGGGAATTTGTGTGGTTCACTACTCAATTAGAGTATCTATTCCTTGGAATGATCTAAAAACAATATAAGATGAAACAATCCACTAGAAAACAATCCTTTTGGTTTATAGTAAGTGGGGTATATACATCACTTACATTACACTATAATCATTTGATAGTTCAGGTTCTCCTCACACAATTGATATGATAACACAAATGTTTTCAATAATAGGGTAGAACTTCACCAACGGGATTCAAAAAAACATTATTTTTCTACATATATTATTCATACTTACACTTCTGCAAGTCAATGATTGTTTTTGTTTTTAAATTTCTTGCACAGTAGTGAGAAACAACTTATACTTTCTATTGTATCTCAATATTTGGTTCTTCATATAATAACTCGTTCTTCTCGCACACACACACACAAATGATTTGTAATAGCTATAAATATATACCATGTATTATTAGTAACCTTCCTCTTATTCACTATCTTAAATATTCAAAATAATATAGGGATCAATCCTTTTTAATTAAAATTATTTTTAGTAATTCAAAGAACATAAAATATTTTCCTATTTACATTCCATTTAAAATTGTTGACCCAAATTTCTTAATAACTTCCATGATCATTGATTTAAAATATTTAATACTTTAAACACCCCCTAAAGACATAGATGGCTTCATTTAATTGAATATATGGTATATATAGAAAGCATGTACCCTTCCATTTATATCGTTCGACAAAAATTTACGTCACAAAAAGTTCTAAAAATATCATATCTTAAAACTATCAAATTACCCACTTCTGTATATATATTATGTAGGGGTTATAGTCATGGAACCCTTACATCATGGCATAAAAATATTAGTTCAAATGTAGATTCAATGTTCCAATTTCAGATATTGATCTTTCTTCTATGACATAGCCAATTGTCATTTTGGTATATTCATATATGTGAACCATTCACATATTTTGATCAAATACATACATAGAAAATTTGAATATGTGACCAATTCACATATGTATCAGGACATTTGGGTACACATATTATCCAGTGTGAAGTCACGTATCAAAATTCACCTATGTGTACATTCACCTACATAACCAATCACGTATCGAATCCGACTTCTATGAACATTCAGATACATAGTAGTGCATTCAGATATGAAGATTTTCTTACATGGGGAATATCCATATGTGAATATTTAATTACATGGAAAATGTTTATATATTCCCATATGTATTCTTCACTTCTTCAAATAAATTATAGAATATTGCATTTTTATATGTTATGTGCTTATTCCTTCATTTACTCTTCATCCAAGAAACTTTTTCATTAATCAATGAAACCAATTACCTGATATTTGAAACATATAATAACACTTCACTTTACATCATCTGAATTTAGGAACACTTCTTGATAAAAATTATTAATTTATGTGTTGGAAACAAAAGAAAACATGATAAAAAATTGCAATTCATATTCACTATCTTCTTGACCAATACAATAATAACTCAAAAACTCCATGTCTAAAAAACTTACCCAAAGTGATTCAACATAATGAAAGAATCTATATAAATCCAATAACAATTAGGAAATACTATATTTATAATTTATTTTCCTCAATAACCAAGAAGTAATCACATTAGACCAAGTCATAATTCCTTGATATATTCATGACTGTCCAGATCTAGGTTCTTCCTTAAGAGAAGAGTGAATATCTTAAAAGAAAAAGAAGAATGGAGGAATAAGAATTAATTACCTTGATATCCCTAGCACCAACATCTCTAGATAAAATTAAATTTATCTCTACAGTGAAGTAATTCACTAAGAATAACCAATGGATTCCCTAAGTTTGATATCCAAAAGTATAGGAGAAATAATAAGGTGTTTTAAGGAGTTTTTATGTAAAAATATGTACTATTGGATTAATTCATACCAAATTGATGTTTTGGACGCATATTTTACAAACCATACAATGATCATTTCCTATTTAGGGAACCCTCATTGATTTTTTGCATGATTTGGTAAATTGTTTGTAAAACATGTTTTTTCATCTATTTTGAGTGACATAGTCACCTTAGTAATTTATCATGGTTAGCTCTAAAAAATTTCAAATCATGCACCACCCACATATTATCTCTAATAAAAAAAATTTCTACCTGATTAAAGTCATATGGTTTCTTCCAACCATGCTCAAATTTTGATCCACAACTAAATGCTTCTAAATCCATCCAAAAACACCCTGAAGTTACCCAAGACTTCACCCAAATAGAGGATAACTCAAGAAAAATTTTAGGAAATTATTAAAAAAACCTACAAACACATGGAAAGTCCAAGGTAATTAAATAATACATGGGTTTGAATTCATACAGCTCTCATACCCTGTGAGCCTATCCAATAAGGAATCCTCCTTATCTTCCTAAAGTACATGACTAATCCATGCAAACTTGAGTTCTCCTACCAGAACCAAAGTATGTTTATTTATTTGTTATTAATTAATGTATTTTTTTAAGAATGACTGTTTTTATTTTTGTCTAGGAGTTCATAATAATTCATTTATGACTTAGTTATGTGAAGCCATGTATGGAATAGAATATGTACACATGGATCCACTAGAAGAGAAATGAAAAATACACCTTGATATATATATATATATATTTAATGTCATTGGATAATTTGTCTATTGATTATAATAAGGATAAAGATTAAATGAGGTTGATATAATAATTCTATGTTATATTCTGGAGTCTATGGGAAAACACCACACCGTGGTGATACTGGCCACCTCATGGTTGTGGTGGCATGTGAGGCATCTATGACCCACACTCCCACTATATTTAATACAAACCAAGAAAAAATATCTTTAATTTACATTATCTCTAAAAGTTAAACATTGCATCTTATAAATAGTCACAATCCCATAAACTATAGGTTTAGATACTTTTAAGACTAATTACTTATGAAATGTATTTTACAATACTTGTGTATATCTCCCAGAATGGAGCCACACTAGACTCCCTTATAAAATTATCATATATTATATTCATCTTTATAACCAAGGAAATAGAAAAATAAGAAATGTGTGTGATCAAATTATTAGTAAGTGAGAACATATCAATATTTAATCAAGGTTTAGATCATAATAATATAAAAAACATGAGCAGGGAGATATATCTTATAAAAAATAACATTGAACAATAAGAGTTATTTTTAAGTCATTATAGAAGAATATGTATTCTAAAAAAATAAACATATACCACATAAAAAGTGTGAGTAATTATGTGATAATAAACATGAAACAAGGGACATAATCATAGGCATATAGAAATATGGAATATCATTTAAACATATCATAATAAGAAATTATAGAAAATCATAAGCATGGAAAATCTTGTGAACCATGCTACCCACATCACGTTCATAAAATAACTTTTAAAAAACATCTTATACCATGTTCACACTACAAACCTATGGAAAAATCTACCCACATCCCATTCACACAATAATCCTATAAACAATGCTACCCGCATCATTTTTATAAAACAAACATATTAACAAAGATAGATACATGATGTTCATGAAAAATTTCATTATATTATGCTATATGAAACCGTAACCAATTAATTAGAGGGAAATGTGATATTGTGATTTTTCATCATCTATATATATATTCCACTTGAAATCAATCATTCATAATTCCATAAATAACCCAAATAAATTTTATAGGTTTTGTAACATTTCCAAATTGTATCTCAAAAAAATAATTAAGAATTGTACCAGTTGACACCAAAATTTCAATCACCCCAAATAAATAATTCATAATATCATTATGAGTGTGATTCATAGGTCATGAACCCATATTATTTATATCTTTTAAATAGAAAATTGATGCAAATCTGAGTATAATATCTTTTAGAAAACATTTCTTAACATCATCATAATGAGTTGAAATTACTAATCAATTTCAAAAATAATTTTCAATAAAATAACATGAAAACCATTTTAAAAAACAACTTTAAAAAAATATAAATAATAGAGTCTTAAAAATGGAATGAATTTTTTCTATTCTTAATGTGGAGTGGAAGAAAAAAAAATTGAACTTGAAAGGGAAATAAATTTTAATATTTTGAAAATAATTTCATTGAAACCCACTTTTTCCTATGGAAATGGGGATGACTTTGTTTTATTAAGGTTAAAACATTCCAATCGTTTTCTAATGGGTTTGTTCGTAGAACCGGAAACATCCAATGATTCTATATCGATTTGGACCTACTTTCCAGAGGTAGGTGCTCATTAGTTGTAGTCCGATAAGGTTTAAGAATTTGAATTGGTCAAGAGGATGGGAGGTCGGACACATCACACCTTTTTTGGGGGAATTATTTTCTACTTCAGGACTCTCTTTATATATTTAAGTTATGTTTGTGAATCCTTATTATACTACCAAGTATGAAAATGAGCTTTCCTTAAGATCTGAAAATCAATGATTAATATGTATGAGATTTAGAGAATCTTTTATAAGTATTTGAGGTTCTTCATCGATAGAGAATCATCTATATTTGTTAGAGATTCTTATTCAATGGTATCCTTAATCACATTATATAAAGATCTATTGGTAATTATGATAACCATACTGGTTTTAAATCCACTCAGTGAGGCACTTTAGGTTTATTTTCGTTCAGAAGGACATGGAGTATTTCAGAGTTGGGATCATACCCACAGATGGGCTACCTACGTATCCTTGTTAGAAAAGGAATTAGAACCCGTGTAGTTAGGGAATTAATATATAGTTTAATGTCATATGGGACGGATGATAATTAATGGGTGATGGGCTTGAACCTCATAAAGGCTTCATACGTACTCCAATTTAAAGGTAGAGATCAAAGTCCACGTAGTTCGGTTGGGAATTGTGGGGCTTACATATGATTAACGGTCCAAAGAGATGTGTCGTGGTTACTTTTACACTCTAAGATCACGTGAGTTATGATCGGTGTGAGAAACAAGAGGTAGCAGTAAATCTGACAATTTGTGACATGAAAGATGTGGTCCCAAGAAATGATATGGGGCTTATGTATGTATGATTTCCCAAATAGATAAATATCAGGACTTAATTTAGAGAAGAAGCCCAGGAAAAAGGTTCATAAAGGTATATGTGCTTTATGGAGATTTGGATACTCTAACTTGGGGATTACTCCTGAGGAAGATTCCCAAATTAGGTGGGGACTTGTGATTGGGTTTTATTCCTGAGAAGGAAGCCCAAATCAAAAGAAGTTAATGGACAAGAGGGACACCCAAAAACAAGTTGGCGCGCAGGTCCTGTTTGGGTGTGCAGGTCCTGGTCGCGCAGGTATACCTACGCGACACTTGGGTACATGCGTGCTGGTCAACCCATTGGGTAATACTTGGGTGAGACTTTTCTCAATCCCTTAGTATTATCTCTAAAGGCTTTTTAAAGGGTGGCACACAAGTTCTGTTGAAGGGATAAGGCGGCGCGCAAGTGTGACCATTTCCAATAAGGGATGGACACTTAGGTGCACAGGTGTTGATGAATTTCAACAATTAGACCCTGTTCCCCCTCTTTAGATCTTCCATTCTATGTAAGAAATTACCTTATAAGTGTTTAGAAGACATCAAGAAGAGAATAGGGCACCGAGAGCTAAAATATGAGTTTCTAGATTTTTCGTCCTCGAAATGGGGGGCCCACAAGGGGTATTTATAGGCTACTGAAGGCCCTGGGCGAAAATAAAATATGGCACGAAGGTCACTTGCACAACCAAAATGTGGCGTGCTGGTATACCTGCGCGACCATAATAGAACTTGCATGACCCATGTTCAAAGAAATCATTGTTAATGCCTTTGTCGATTTTTTATGTTTCTTCAAAGGATGAATCACTTTGTGTTCCACGTATTTCCCTTTTCATTCGTTAGACTCTGTGATGGAAAGGAGCGTCAACAAAAGTCCCCCCTCAGAGTTGGATCCGAAAGAAAGGAGGATGTGACTCTGAGGTAAAGAAGAAAACCAAGGAAATGTGGCGCATAGGTTTTGAGCACGCAGATAGGGATGCTCAGGTGAGAGGCATGCAGTTGATAGGAGCACAGGGGTGCAGCCTGGCCTATAAATAGGCGTGCCATTCTCGCGCAAAGCACTCGGCTTTGAATGCTTATGAGCTCTCGCTGCACAGGTTGCTCTCGTCATGCAGGTTGCTGATTTTCCGCAGTGTCATTGTTTCGGTTCATGTCATGCTGCTGCATAGGTATTTCGACTTGCGCGGTGATACCTGCGTGCCAAAACCTGCGCGACATAGTTATACCTATGCACCAACATTGGACCTACGCGCCTTAATGACTTAGCCATTATTTCACTTTTCTTCACAAATTTTATGAAAAATCAACTCACATAAGAGTTAATTATTCGACCTTTGTGCAGATTCAATGGCTCTTAGAATAATTGGAATGGCTGATGAACTGGCTAGCAAGCGGATTTATGACATGATGAATGTTTTTGGCCAAGATTACTATGAGATCTGCGACATCACTCTCCCATATTTAGCCAAATACTTGAAGAAGTATCATGTTAATTTCCCACAGAGCATCTACTTGCCTCTATATGGGAATGGTCATCTGCAAGGAGTCAACATTCCAGATGCAAAGAACTATATGTCCGAGATGCATCCGCACTGGTACTCTTCTATTTTGGTTATGTTGTGCATTAAGAGAAATAACAATGATGCAAGCTTTCAAATTTTTCCTCCATGCCATTTCTTTGTAGATATGAAAATGGAAAACCATGGGCTGATATGTTTTCTACTGCCGGTTGATGAAGAGAATACTATGATGACATTAGAAACAATATCTAGAAAGATTACTCTCTCCAAATGGATCTTTACTTCAAATGCTCCATTCTCAAATCCATGTATCCATCTTCCAAATCTCTTGGATAGAAACAGAGTCACTGTTTGATCAGCATAAAATTTTCTCAAACCATACTCAAGAATATTCTTTTACAATTCTTCCATGAAGAGCTAGTATCCCTATGTCTCTTATTATATCCAGTTGAATGAATGAATTCCAGGTGGCTGCTGATGAAGCTCGAGATGCCATAAATCAAGTGAATAGTTATGTTGAAAGCCTCTTGTAATTCATGGAAAAGAGAAGAGAATCCAATCTCTGGATATTCTTGTAACTCTTGTGCATCAAATGAAAAACACTTTCATCTTCAATCATTTGCGCATTCCTTCTTTTGCTACCAGATTTTAATTTTTACCTAAGCCAATGGGCCTAGTAAGCATAGTTTGATTTCTTTCTAGGATTATAAAAATAAACCTTCAAACTTTGAATCTTTTTAACTTCTCAATATTACCTAAATCATAAAGTGTATGTGTTTAGTGAGATGAGAATTGACTTTTGTTCAGAGTTCCCTTGTATTTTGTGGGTAGTTTAAAGTCATGCACGTCAGACATAAAAAGGCTAATGTTTAAGGTCGAAATAGATTTGACCGAATGGATTAAAATTGAATCAATATCTTGATAATTTATCTGAAAACATATTACCATATTCAAGTACGGGGGAAAAAATGTAAATTATGACTTAGGAAGTTTTGAATCTGAGGAATCATATGAAAAAAAGGACTAAAAGTAATTAGAAGAAGTATTTCCCAAAAATGAAGTTACCACTATTTTACAAACCCGTTAGGGGGTTGAATTATGCAAGGCCACTTAAGGGTATTGGATGCATAGTCTAATAATAGCATCTTTTGTCTGAAAGGTCTGTTATGTAGACTACTTATGCAAGGCCGCCTAAGGGCACGTGCTGCATAGTCAGGAAAAAGAACTCTCAGAAATTTTACTTTTCTATTGCTAAAAAACCAGTGAAAGTTTATGGAGATTCAAATTTTCCAAAGCACAGAGTCTGCTTTATGGAAAGAGGTACTTGAATATGGAGATGATATTTCCAATCAAGATTATCAAATAATTGGATGAATGTCACTCCTACGAAGGTCTGACCCAAACGTAGGGAAGGGAAATATAAACCATAGACTTGAATACTTTCAGATCATGAAAAAGAGTATGGGATAAATATGTTAAGGATGGCTATTTTTGCGGATCCCTACTTATTTTCATTAATAAAAATAAGGAAAAAAGTGGTTTTCCTCCCAAGAATGAATTTACCACTATTTAATAAACTCATTAGGGGGTTGAATTATATAGGGCCACCTAAGGGCATTGGCTGTAAATTCAAATAATAGCATCTTTTGGCTGACAGGTCCATTATTTAGACTGTTTATGCAAGGCCACCTAAGGGGACGTGCTGCATAGTCAGGCAAAAGAACTCTCAAGTATCAGACATTTTTTTACTAGAAGTCAAGAAAAAGGTTATGGAGATTTAGAAGTATTTAAGGTTAGGAGTATGACCCATGAAAAATGATTATTGTCCAATGCATGAAGGAAATACACCGATCAATGCTAACCATAATCATGTTGTGGCTGGGTCCTGGATTAAGGTGTTGGACTTCACTAAGTATCCCATAAAGATGGGATTCAATCCATACGTAGTTCTTGAAATATAGTTTAACGTCATGTGGGATGAGAGTGTAGGAAATCTTAGTTTAGGTTCATAGAGCTCGGACCGTAATAAAAAATACACATTGTGTGTTTTATAGACCTGATGTGAACGAAGACCAGGGTTTTCATACCATATTCATGTTTTCACAGGGGGACATTTCATCCATGGGACTGAAAGTGAAATTTGGGGTTAGGCCTAAAGACTTGGGGTTGGATTTGAGGGATGCTCGAATGTTACTATGCATCCCATAAGGATGGTAATCAAGCTGCATGTAGTTCTTGAAATACCCTTTGTACAGATTTGGTTCGTACATATGAAGGGTGAAAGGGGACTTTAGTTCAATGATGGTTTGACCCAAGATTAAAGGTTTGAGCATTTCCATGTATGCATGTAGTCTTTGTAATATAACATGATTGGAGATCAATGTAAATAATGATTCCCTCTTAGGTGAGGGTGTCAAAGAGTGTTTTAGTTTATTGTCGTACAGGACAAAAAAGTGTGAATAGTTTAACATCATATAGCAAGGATGATGGTGAACTAATGTAAAAAAATATTGGTTCTAGGGGAGGCGTTATGAATCAACATCATATGAGATAGAGGTGAACCGATGTTAAGAAATTGGTTTTGGGCTTGAACCTCAGACGGTTGCCTACGTACCCAGCCTAGAAGGCAAGGATCAAAGTCCACGTAGTTCGATTAAAGAATGAATTGGTAATCAAGATTTTCTTGAGGGAAAGGACCTATAAAATAGTGTCATGACTTACACATAGTTAGCAGCCCAAAGAGGGTGTTATGGTTGAAGTTTACTCTAAGATCATGTGAGTCATACTCGGTGTGAGAAACAAGAGGTAGCAACAACCTTAACGATGCACAATTTAATGTCATGTAGGACAAATGAAGGGACTATGAAGTTTAAAGTCTTTCAGTGAAGACTATTGGTGCTGCACATTTTAGTGTCATGTAGCAGGGACAAAATACAGTTTAACATCATGTAGGACATATTAAGGGACTTTGTTCAGTTTTACGTCATGTAGGATGAATGAGCAATACAATTTAACGTAATATAGGATAAATATAGGGACACAGTTTAATGTCATGTTGGACATGAACCCAGTTTTGTGTCCTGTTGGACAATAAGGGTGTTGTACAGTTTAGCATCCTGTAGCTAAGACGACGGGGAAAATACAGTTTAACGTCATGTTGGACAAAAGGGGGACTGTGCAGTTTAATGTCACGCAGTAAGGACAAAATAGGGGTTGTTTAGTTTAACGTCATATAGCAAGGAAGACATAATTTAACATTGTGTTGGATGTAAGTGAAAATAATATAAGGTCATATGCATAGACCGTAGAAAGGAAAATGCATTTTAACATCTTGCTAGACGTAAGGGACTTCTGAACAGTTTAGTGTCATGTAGCTAGGACGTCACAGTTTAACGTCATGTTGGATGTAAGGTACTATGCAGTTTAAAGTCTTGCAGTGAGGACAACACAGTTTAGCATCATGTTAGATGATAGGGTATTTGTGTTGCACAAAATACTTCTTTAGAAATCTATCATTGGTTGGATTCGTGATGAGTTCTCCATCCATTGAAATTAAAGAATAAGCTCCATTGGAGTAGACCTTATGTATTGAATAAGGTCCTTCCCATTTTGGCTCCATCTTGGGAGGTTTCTTTCCTAATATCATTGGATTTCTGTGAACCAATACCAATTCTCCCTGAATGAATGAACTAAGATGAACTTTTTTGTTGAAAACTTGTGCTATTCGATTTAGATAGACTTTTAAGTGGTGTAGGGTGACCAATATTTTCTCATCTGATTGTTCTAATTCATCCAATATCTTTTGATATTGTTCATTTGTAGATGAACGATAACAAATACCTACCCTAAGTGAGGGTAATTGAACCTCAATGGGAAAGACTGCTTCCGTTCTATATACCAATAAATATGGAGTTGACCACGTTGCAGTGCTGGTGGTGGTCCGATAATCCCATAAAGCATGAAAGAGTTTATCAGGCAATGATTTATTATCTTTATCCACCATATTTTGAAGTATAATTGAAGGAGTCTTGTTGAAGGCTTCTATTTGGCCATTGGCCACTGCATGATACCAAGAGGAATGGTTGTATTTGATGTTGTATTCTTGATACAACTTCCTTACTTCAGATGAACAGAAGTTGGTGCCATTTTCCGTCAATATGGTTTGAGGGACACCAAATCTGGTAATGATGTTAGACTTGAGGAAGCTAACAATGATATTAGAACTAACTTCTTTGATAGGTATTGCCTCTGCCCATTTGGAAAAGAAGTCTGTAGCAGTAAGAATGTACTTAAACTGCTTGGATATAGCTAAAGGATAAGGTCCTACTACATACATTCCCCATGTGAAAAATGTCCACGAATATTTAACTATATGAAGCAACTCTGGGGGTTGATGAATGAAGTTGGAATGTACTTGGAAAGAATGACGCTTCTTTGTGAAATCAACACAATCTTGTATCATTGAAGTCCAAAAGTATCCAAGCCTTCAAATTT
Source organism: Viscum album (assembly GCA_963277665.1). Classification (NCBI taxonomy): domain Eukaryota; kingdom Viridiplantae; phylum Streptophyta; class Magnoliopsida; order Santalales; family Viscaceae; genus Viscum; species Viscum album. The sequence continues at coordinate 446,034,205 of OY728134.1, forward strand.
GATCAGATAGTCTATGTCCGGACTGATGGGAACCACAGACTCCTACATGCACTTCTTTCATGAAAGCCATTATCTCTTCAACGTCAATGAATCTGAAGAGAATTCCATAAAAACCACTTTTGTAGATAATTTTCTCTAGGTGATTGGGGCTATCATAAAGAGTAAAATTGACCACACATCACCAGATTTGTTCTTTCCCGGCTCTATCAGGTGGAAGTGTTCCATTTTGAAGTTATTCCCTGATAGGTGTCATCCATCCTGTAGTATGACCATATGGTTCAGGAATGGGAATAGTTTCATTGATTTCTTCTGTTATGATTTGAACATAAGGTGAAATTGTATGAAGGTGGGCAATATAGATGATTGTCTCATCCCGATTTGGATCTGCCTGAGCTGTGGCTATATTAGCCAATGTATCAGCTTGAGCATTTTTTGATCGCAATACATGAGAAAATGTCATTTACAAAGGAAAATCCACCATTAACTCTCTGGCCTAATCATACAAAGGGATTAACTCTTATTTAATGATTGCATAATCTCTATTGACTTGTTTGATTACCAGGTCTGAATCACCTTTCACCTTTAAGTGATTCACTTGTTCCTAAAGTGCTAACTCCAATCCTGTAATGAGAGCTTGGTATTTTGCTTCATTATTTGTACCGCCTCCCAATAATGAGAAGGAATAGGGTAACACTGCCTTTTTCGGGGAAATAAGCACAATTCCTAACACAAACTTGTTGAATTTAGAATCTTCCATTTTCTTCCCTGTTATACTTCTAGAAGCACCATCAAAGTAAATTTCCGGTGTTTGAAGACGATCTTGAATAGAGAAGACTTCCTCATTAGAAAGTTCAATATTTAAAGATGTATCTTCTTCTGAAGGGTGTTTAGCAAGGAAATGAGCCAGATCTTGGCCCTTTATTGCCTTTTGAGACACATACTGGATATCAAATTGCTGAAAAATAACTGCTCACATTACTAGACGTCCTGTAAGAATTGGATGACTAAGGATGAATTTGAGTGGGTTATTGCGAGATAAAAAATGTGCCTCATGATGTTGCAGGTAGTGTCTCAAATTATGAAATGAAAAGATTAACGCTAGGTAGCACTTTTCAATACTTGAATATCGGGTTTCTGCTTCAAGCATAGTCTGACTGGGATAGTAAAGGTTGTTTTCATTCCCAGCATCATTCTTTTGGGCAAGGAAGGCACCCAATGATCACTCTAAAGCTGACACATAAAGAATAAGTGATTTTCCTTCAATAGGTGGAATTAATACCGGTGGACTCAGGAGATATTTCTTGAGAATATCAAATTCTTCTTAACAGTCTTCAATCCACTAGTAGGTGACTCCCTTCTTCATTAATTTGGTGAAGGGTAAACTTTTTCCTGCCATATTAGTGATGAAATGCCGAATATAGGCAAGTGTCCTTGAATTCCTCTCAATTATTTCAAATTTCGAGGAGGTGACATAATAGGGATTGAATTTTTCTTCTCAGGATTGACTTCGATACCACGATGGTGTACAACAAAGCCGAGAAACTTTCCTGAGGTTACCCCAAAAGCACATTTTAAGGGGTTCGTCTTTAAATTGTGTTCTAGAAGTTCGTGGAATATGACTTCCAAATCAGCCAAGTGATTAGAACATTTTTTGGATTTAACCACCAAATCGTCCCCATAACATTCAACAAATTTCCCTAAAAAGGGTTTGAAGATAGGGTTCATGGAACGTTGATATGTTGCACCTTCATTCTTCATGCCAGAGGGAATTACCCGATAGAAAAACACACCTAGAGGGGCTCTGAAGGCTGTAGATTCATCATCTTCAGGAGACATTTGAATTTGATTATATCCAGAATATCCATCCATGAAGGAAAGTGATTCATAGATAGCTGTTGCATCAATTAAAAGTTCTGTAATCAGAACTGGAAAATCATCCTTAGTACAATGCCGATTAAGATCTCTGAAATCAATGCAAACTCTAATTTTTCTATTCTTCTTTTTCACAGGGACAATATTAGCCAACAATTTGGGATACTTAACTTCTCTGACGAAGTTAGATTTAATAAGTTTATCCACTTTACCTTCAATTTTGGAAGCATAAGTTGGGTGTTTTCTTCTTACGGCTTGCTTAAATCCTCAATGTTCTTCTGACAAACCCAAACGATGAGTAGAAACATCAGGATCAAGACTGGGAATTTCTGTATAATTCCAAGCAAATATATCTCTATTTTTCTTTAAAAATGAAATATACATTTCGTTCTCTTCAAGAGTCATGGCCGCACTAATTAAAGTGGGGAGTGGATCTTCTTTTGTACCCAGATTTATTTATCTGAGTTCATACACAGTGTTAGTGATACCCTCTTCAAATGCTGTAGGAGCATCCCTGAGATCTTCCTCTTCTTCTTCAACATGTGTTACTTCTTCTATTTCTACTTGCATAGTAGATGATGAAGCAGAATTTCCATGATTAGGAGAGATGTTAAAATTTGAACATCTTAAAGAAGAGGCTTCCATTTCTAACCCTATTAATGATGAATGGTCTTCCTTGGGTAATAAAGAGGAGACGATGGATTGAGAATCAACATCATCGTTCACCTCTGACATTCCTATAACTTCTTCTGGCCTGGTTGGTGAAGTATAGACTTTCTGGATTTCATCGAATGAAATGAAGACAGCTCTATTTGATCTTTCATCATTGCTTGGTGAATCACTACTTTCTCCCATGTTGTTTGTCTTGATTTTCATAATTGAAATTATGGAAGTTTCCATAAGAGTATTTGGATTCTGGTCTATCATGTCGATTTGACTGATAGGAAACACATAATCTGTACTCACATGTGTGAATGGGTTTAATGAAATCTTTTCCAAACCATATGGATCATTAATTTTGGTGACCTCCTTTGTCTTGGATTTCTCCTTCCATTCCATGTGATAGAATTCCACCTCAATGTATTGAGATTCACATGTTTTCAATGGGGATTTATCACTATACAATGTCCCAATTTGACCATTGAAACAATATTTGAGGCATTGATGGTGTGATGAAGGGATAACCGCATGTTGATGTATCCAAGGTCTTCCAAGAAAAACATTGAATGTTGTATCGTGATCAACAACCATGAAATCTGAATTGGATACAAAATCTCCAAACTGAGTTCTGAGTGTAATCTCGGCCAGAGGTTCTTATTAATTTTTATCATATCCTTGCAACATCAGAGTAGAAGGCGATAAATCAGATTCTATGAGGCCCAATCAATGAAGTGTACAAATGGGGATGAGTTTGACTCGTGAACCATTATCAATTAAATCTCTTCGGATGTCCACACCATTGACCTTTCCAGATAAATACAAAGTTCTAATATGTCCATGCACAACATCATCCTCATCCTCATCTGTAAAAGATATCACTGTATGGAATTCTGTAGGATTATTCTCTACATGGTAGACTTCAGCCGCAACAATTTTAGTTTTGAACTCTTGAGGACATGACAAAGCCTCAATGAGTGCCTCCCGAAGATCCGTGGATATATTCAAGGCATCCAGAATTGATAACTTGGCCGGTACTTGGGAAAAATGCTTCAAGACATCATATTTTTTATCCAAAGGTTTGCGTTTCCCAACAGGAACATGTGGTTTCATAGGTGACTTAGAAGTTGATGCTTTGGAAGTAGATGCATCTTGTATCGGGGTAGGAGTTGGAAATACTCTTGGTTTTAGAATATTAGACCGACTAGGTCTATTTACTTGCTGAGATGAAGAAGATGGAACCTCTAACTGATCCTCCAGAATAACTATACCAGGACTGAATCTGCCTTGCGTGGAAGAATTTACTTGTTCTTGTTGAGCCTGCTGAAGGGCTCTACCACGAGTTTCTATTGCATACATAGTTCTAGCAGGGGTAGAATTAGAATAGTGGTTTCTGGGATATCCATGTCGTCCTCTATATCCCAGACCTCTGGAACTCCCTCTAATTCCTCTGTTTGATACAGGGAACTCAAGCTCATTAAGATCAAAGTTGTGACTGGCATAAGGGTCTGTTAAATGAATCATGTTAACAGAACCAAAGATCAACTCTTCATCTAATGAAGATTCTACCTGATTTTCCCGTTTAGGCTCTTCCGTTTGGCAGGGCGGTGCCTGTGGATTTGAAGTATATGGCATAATACCTTCCAGAGTCAAAGACAACTTGAGCTTCAACACGATCTCATCTCCTTCTGATTATTCCTCTTTCTTTGAATTATGTCATTTCTTTGAGGATCTTCCCTCTGATGAAGAGGGTTTTACTGTGGCATTCATTTCAGAAGACACATTTGGTTTCTTCAATTGTGTTCACAAAATGGCATGAGTTCATTTGATCGTTTTTCTGACCATCAAATCATCACATTTTTGCGTATTTTTGTTTTTGACTTCTTGCCACTCTCCTTATTCCTCTGGATTTGTAGCAGTAACACATGCTACATGAGCTGAAGAACCTTTCAGTTTGACTTGTCCCGAGTCCACCATTTTTTTCAAGAGGTCTTTGAAGACAAAACACTCCTGAATGGGATGCTCCAACATCTGATGAAATTGTCAATAATTTGGACGGTCTTCATCTCCTTCCTTGTTATCCCTTTTGGGCCTTTTCAATTGAAACAAATTATTTTCCAGAGCTGAAATGAAGTAGACATGAACTTGTTCATTTCATAAAGAGTAAAAATTGCTCTTTAGATCCTAAAATTGTTTCCGCCTTTGATATCTTTGATCATATTGATGAAATGGCCTCTTTTTCTGACGCTCATAAGGTGGATCCCTTCAATAAGATGAAGGTTTTGAAGTAGAAGCAGGTAGAGGTGCGTGTTTAAGCGTAACTGTAGAAGTCTCTGCTTTACCCATTCTCCTTCCTGGAGCTGATGGAATTACATGAGTTTTATCCTTAGTCTTCGTAAGAGAGTCTTCAATCTGTTGAGAAATCAAAGTAAGGTCTCAAAACCCTCTTGTATATTTCACAGGGATCAATGGTGTGCGTAATTCATCACACAAATTTTCCACACATATTTGCAAAAACTCTTCTTGAGGGAGTACTAACCTTAAGAAATATGTTAATCCCTTCTAACGAGCAATAAAATCTGAAACCCCTTCATTCTCCCTTTTCTTACAATTTTTATGATCAAAAACTGTTGTCTTTGGCAAAGTTGAGTTGAATTGAAGAAGGAATCGTTGACAGAGATCCTCTCATCTGGTAAATGACCGGGATTGCAAGCTTGTATACCAAACAAAAGCAGGCCCTTATAATGACTGTAAAAAACACCTGAGCTTAACTGCTTCTTGTTGCTAAGGGGTTCCCATCATAGGATCACAACAAGAAACAAAATGTGTTAACTGTTTCTCGGGGTCTCCCGAACCATTAATGATTGGGAATGTGGTACTTGAAAAATTTGATGGGGGAGGAATTGCATCAACCCATTCTGGGTAATCTCTCTTCTCTGGTTGTATTTGTGAACACTTTCCCTTCATCGCTTCCAACCAAGCTGTTAATGACTCAATGTTAGTTATTAACTTTTTAGAAACATCCGATTGAGCTTGGACCTGAGCAGGTCCAATAATTGGAGCGTGGATAGGTGTGGTGGCTGGTACTGCAACTGAGGATAACACCGCCAGTTGTTGTTGCACCTGACCCATAGAATTAGAACTATGAGGGTGTACTTTTAAAGGAGGATATTGTTGATCCATATCAGTACCTGTATAAAATTCCCTTGGCTGACTGACTCTAGCACACTTAGGAGGAAGACTACCTTGAAGTAGTTCTGCATTTAACCTCCTTAATTCCTTCATTTCTTCCTCTTGTTGTGCAAATATTTTCTCTTGTGAGAGTGATTGGCCTTCTCTAGAGGAAGGATGTGTAACCTGATTCTTTCCTTTACCCTTGTTATATTACTTTCGAAGAGGGGGAAGTTGGTTATTTGAATGAATACCTAGATTCTGTGTAAACCTTTGATTTCTTGTACGCACACCTTCTTCATTTGTGTCTGTGTGTACAACTTCTTGAGCAAGAACTTTCTCATCTGATCCCTCTGAGTGAGCCTCATGTTCTGGAGGATCAGAAAAACAGCGTTGATGACATTTATTGATGCATAACACATTACATCTCTTCTATTGGCATTTCTGTGATATTGTCTTCTTCCGTGTCCCTAATGATACACTGCCTTCTCTTGAGTTGATCCCTTAGGAACTTCTTGATGAACCGTAATTTGGAGGGAGTCTATTGATAATTCAGATCTTCGTTCCTCTTGGAGATTCTTCCCTAATCGAGAAAAGACTGAATTTCTCTGAGGAATAGATTGGGGATTTGAAAAAGTCCCCAGTTTGGTGGTCTAGGGATCTTCCTGATCAACTCATCGAATCCTATTTGATGATTCCGATGGTTGGGCTAAAAGTTTCCCCAGTCTAGCAAGATGGGGTGGTTCTTGAGCTTCTACATCTGATACTTTCTTAAAATCTCTTCTGATATTTCATACTTTAGTCCGGAAATTGGATGGATGCATCAACCTACATCCACTCAAATCACCTGGCTCAAATAATCGTTGTATGATTTCTGACACTTCTGTCACTTGATGATGTGCTCGCTCTAAACGAGAATCATGTTCGATATTCTCATTGGCCTGATGCAAGAGTAATTATAAAACTTATTCTCTGTATGCCTGACTTTGAGAAGAACTAGTTGTGGCATGTTCTTGAGCGAGCCATTGATTACAAACAAAGCAAATTGGTTGTGGCCAGCCATGGGCAATAACATTGCATGAGACCATTTTTGGCGGGCTTTGTTGGCTGGAGAGTACAGTGAAATGTAGTACTCCATGGACACCTCATCCCCTGATATGAATACCAGATGGGCCATTGGCAATTAACTGGTGCAATCTTCTTAATGCATTAAGGCATGAACGCTGAAGGGCTCTCTGCTGCTTTTCAGCCTTCAGATATCGAGAAACTAAGAGAGAGGCTAAATCAATTTGGAATTTTAACCCTTCATATTATCTTGACAGTATTTTCATATTCATCATAAGATAATATTTTCTTTTTCAATTGACAAAGAATTTTCCACATGTTGAGACGAATATCGTGAATACAATCTTCTGTCAACATTTCAGGAATGTAATACTGAGAGTCAGCCAAAGGCCAAAACATGACTGGTACTTCACCTTTCACCAGTTGTTTCCTCATATTCAGTACTTCCTCCTTATCATTAGATGAATATTATTATACCTATTTAGACCAAAGATGGTTCTTCTTTGTTGCTTAATCAGATTCAACAAGATTGGTAGAGAATTCACTTATCATACTGAAAGATGAATGACCCAAGGGTGGTTCAGAGAATGACCTACACCCTGGGTTATCTTCTGATTGAGAAAGTATTTCACCTGCTATTGGTAAAGCATCAGACATGATTAGCTTCACATTTTCAAGTGCCTCAAGATAAGATGGATTTCTCATTACTACATTGTCTATTAGAGCATTTTCCAGGCAATGCGAATTACTAATGTGGAGAGGACTTTCACAACTAAATTCATCATCATGGGGAGGACCACCATGGTGGGTTACAACAACAGATGAAACCTCTTGCTCCATAGTCTTCTGGACACCCAGAGGGTTATCGTGGCTCTCATCTGAAGATGATACTTCGAGATCGACTGAACTGTCATGAAGCGATCCTTCACGAGGAAGTGTCTGATGCAGACCTTCAGAAATAATGTCCCCACTACTATGAAATGAGAGAGTAGAATCTTGAGTTGCAACAGATAATTGTCTGAGTGCATCAAGAACTCTTGCATCGATCAATGCCTTATTACAGATTATCTCTTGATTTCTTGATTGTACTGGATGGGTCTTTTTCTTAGACGCCTTCTTACTCACTTTGGGAACCACTTGTTGATGAAAGTGGTTATTATGGGCAGGTGTATGTTCCTGCTCAAAAGAAATAGCCAGGTTAGGCTGATTATCTCCACTCAAATCTGGTGTATGTTCCTGACTTGGTTGTCCGTATAACATGGGTGAGTATACCTCACAACCCTCTTGGACTGGAATAGAGGTGTGTGTCTGTTCTGGAGTGATCTGTTGATGTTTCACTCCACTGGTAGGGACATATTTTCATTTCTTTCCAAGTGATGCCATTGAAGCTATTATAATATCCTGGCAGGCATCCAGAATATGAGTAGGGATTTTCTTCTGCTACTTAACCATTGTTAGAATGTGTTTGGTGGCTTCAGCTGCCAGAATGGGAATTTACGTTCATTCCGTTCTTGGATTAGGTGTGTGTTCCTGCCCCTGTCCTCATTTTCCTGCTAGTGAATTCTTTCAGTACTCATGTGTGGGGGAAGAGATTTGAGTCTGCTCCAATTTTGTTGTCGGGGCTTTCCGAACTGACTTCTCTGAGTGCTACCAAACGAGACTATTGGTTAACCTGATGAACATTGGAAGGTGTATGTGCCTGCTGTTTATTCTCCGTCAAGTATGGTTGACTATTTTCCTTCAATACTGGCAGATGATACTGCTGACAGAATTATTGATTGTAAACAGGTGTATGTTCCTGTTTATTAGTTGCCACTATATCAGATTAGTGACCTTCTTTGGTTGTATTCAGACGAGCCTACTGAATAGTTGATGAGTTATAAACATGTGTATATTCCTACCTATAATACACCGCCATAATTTCCTGGCGGGATTGTTGTGTTGCTTCTATATGAGTCTGCTGGACAGCAGGTTTAGAATGGACGGGTGTGTGTGCCCGCTCATTGCTTTCCACCATGTTAGGTTGGTGGACTTCTCAGTAAATGGTAGAGATAAGAACCTGCTCACTGTTGACTAGTCATCTCCTCTGGTGGTTCGTCTTAACTGCTCGGGTTCGAGGAACCTGAGCTGAACGCCTGGAGACGACACCTGCATCATCTTGAGGGTGCACAGCCGCATGAGTCTGGTGGCGATTGTTGGTGGGATCCCTCGGGAATGACCCCTGTCTCTATGAATTAAGGCCTTGAGTGACCTTCTCATTCACCTCCTCATAATATGGGAGGGACTGGTGATTGCGTTCTGGGGATAACGACCCAAAACGGTTGGAGACGGTGGTTGGCACCACCTGCTTCTTGATCGCTGGTCATCATTGTGTAGACAACGAGGGTGAATTATTGACTTGGAGAGCTTGTTGAGCAGCCTTCAGAGTTGGAATGGTACTGTGTTGACGGTATTACTTAACAAGTGCATTTGATACCCAGCGTTGAAGATGCTAAGTAGGTGATGTCACCCTCAGAACGGACGACGATCTAGCAGAAGTAGCAGTATAGGTATTCATATCAGAGGCATTCACAGGTATGAACTTTAGAGAAGCCATTTCTGTAATGCAGAAGATCTTGGAAAAGAGTGCCTATTTGATATAACATATATAATCAAGATAATTTCTACCACTACATCTTTTGGATGAGCACATATGTTATTGATTGTTTTGGTGTCCTTCTCATTGAGTTTAAATAGGGGCCTAACAAATAAGTAAAACGTCATTTTAACTTGGTTAAAGATTTATATCGGGTTCATCATTTTTTGTTTCCTATGGAAATGGGTATGACCTTGTTTTCTTAAGGTTCAAATATTCCAATCGGTTTCTAATGGGTCTGTTCATAGAACCGGAAACATCCAATGATTCTATATCCATTTGGACCTACTTTCAAAAGGTAGGTGCTCATTAGCTGTGGACCGATGAGGCTTAAGAATTTGAATTGGTCGAGAGGATGGGAGGTTGGACTCATCACACCTTTTTGGGGGAATTATTGTCTACTCCAGGACTCTCTTTATAGATTTAAGTTGTGTTCGTGAATTCTTATTACACTACCAAGTATGAAAATGATCTTTCCTTAAGATCTGACAATCAATGATTAATATGTATAAGATTTAGAGAATCTTTTATATGTATTTTTGGTTCTTCATCGATAGAGAATCATCTATATTTGTTATAGATTCTTAGTCAATGGTATCCTTCAACACATTATATAAATATCTCTTGGTCATTATGATAACCATACTGGTTTTAAAGCCACTCAGCGGGGCACTTGAAGTTTATTGTCGTTCAGAAGGACATTGAGTATTTTAGAGTTGGGATTGTACACATAGATGGGCTACCTATGTATCCTTGTTAGAAATAGAATTAGAACCCACGTAGTTTGAGAATTAAGATATAGTTTAATATCATATAGGACAGATGATAATTAATGGTTGATGGGATTGAACCTCAGAAAGGCCTCCTACGTACTCCACTTTTAAGGTAGAGATAAAAGTCCACATAGTTCGGTTGGGAATTGTGGGGCTCACTTATGATTAATGGCCCAAAGAGATGTGTCATGGTAACTTTTACACTCTAAGATCACGTGAGTTATGCTCGGTGTGAGAAACAAGAGGTATCAGTAAACCTGACAATTTTTGCCACAAAAGATGCGGTCACAAGGAATGATATGGGGCTTATGTATGTATGATTGACCAAATAGATAAAGATCAGGAATTACTTTAGAGATGAAGCCCGGGAACAACATTTAAAAAGGTATATGTACTTTATGGAGATTTGGATACTCTAACTTGGGGCTTACTCTTGAGAAGGATGCCCAAATTAGGAGCAGACTTGTGATTGGGTTTTATTCCTGAGAAGGAAGCCCAAATCCAAAGAAGTTAAGAATGGTTAAGAGAAATTATGACTGGGGCTTATTTCTGAGAAGAAGGCCCAGGTTAAAGGGACTTGATAACTGGGTATTATTCCTGATAAGTAGGACTAGGTTAAAGGGACTTTAGAACTGGGGATTACTCCTGAGAAGGAGGCCCAAGTTAAAGGGACTTGAGAAATGGGGCTTACTCTTGAGAAGGAGGCCATGGTTAAAGGGACTTGAGAACTAGGGCTTATTCTTGAGAAGGAGGCCCAGGTTAAAGGGACTTGAGAACTGGGGCTAACTCTTGAGAAGGAGGCCCTGGTTAAGGAATTTGGTATTTGGGGCTTAATCCTAAGGAGGATGCCCATATTTGGGAACTTGGGGCTTACACCTAAGGAGGATGCCCATATTTGGGAACTTGGGGCTTACTCCTAAGGAGAATTCCCAAATTTCAGAACTTGGACTATGTCTTACTTTTGAAAATAAGGCTCAGGTTAGGGGAATTATGACTGGGGCTTACTCCTTAAAAGGTGTCCTCGGTTAAAGATCTTATCATCGTAAAGGATGAGGTTGAATGAATGAAATCTCTCACCTTAGTGACATGAACATATGTAAATCACTAGGTTTTGAGAGACGTTCCACAGAATTCCTTTTAGATAAGGAAGACAATAAAGGAACCATGTCATAAATGAATTTTAAGTGGGTTTTGAAGGCTAAATCTTGAAGAGGAGAAGAGGATTTTAAGAAAAGAGATGAATGGACAAGAGGGACACCCAAAAAAAGTAGGCACGTAGGTCCTGGTCACGCAGGTATACCTGCGCGACACTTGGGTACTTGCGCGTCAGTCAACCCATAGGGTAATACTTGGGCGAGCCTTTTCTCAAGCCCTTAGTATTATCTCTAAAGTCTTCTGAAAGGGTGGAACTCAAGTTTGGTTGAAGGTATAAGGCGGAGCGCAAGTGTGACCATTTCCGATAAGGGGTGGACACTTAGGCTCATAGGTGTTGATGAATTTCAAAACTTAGTCTTTGTTCCCCTTCTTTAGATCTTCCATTCTAGGTAAGAAATTACCTTATAAGTGTTCAAAATACTTCAATAAGAGACTAGGGTGCCGAGAGATGAAATCTGAGTTTCTGGATTTTTCGTCCTGGAAATGGGGGCCCACAAGGGGTATTTATCGGATACTGAAGACACTGGGTGAAAATCAAATATGGCATGCAGGTCACCTACGCACCCAAAATGTGGTGCGCAGGTATACCTGTGTGACCATAATGGAACTTGCACGGCCCATGTTCAAAGCAATCCTTGTTCATAACTTTGTCGTTTTTTTAAGTTTCTTCAAAGGATGAATCACTTTGTGTTCCATGTATTTCCCTTTTCATTTGATAGACTCTATGATGGAAAGGAGCGTCAACACCCACGCCATAAAAAAGAGTGATAAATAATTAATTTTAAATTAAGTATAAATAAATTTAAATATTATAATATATAAAACCTATTTATATTTCAAAATAATAAAGTATAACATTGGAGGGAGATTAAATATGGATATGGAAGACAGAGAGGTCATTTAGGAAGAATGATAATTATTCTTAACATTATAAACATTAATGAAGAACAAATTTCATCAACATAATTCCATAAGAAGGAAAGACTAAAGGAATTATAATGTCATCATAAAAATTAATAAAACCAACTTTTAAAACCATAGTAAAAAAGGAGTCATTATGAACCAATAATGGAATTTGATTCAAGAAAAACTCCTAGCATCTTAAGAAATTTTTTAACTAAAACCAATTGAAAGAGAGAGATTGAAATTTAAAATTAAATAAAATGAATAAAATATATTTCATGATATTATATATCCAATAGTAATTATACACACAGTTTAAATTAAATTTGGTTCATAAAACAAAACATGTCCTAAAGAAAGGAAATTGATACAAAACACCCTTACATCATCATCCTCTTTCGAATTGATAACCCATGAAAGGTAGAATATGGTATGGATTTTTATAAAAAATATATTTTAAGAAAAAATATTTTAAAATAAATCTATTTAAAATATATATACACCACAAAAAGTAAATAAGTGTTTAATATGAATTATATCTCAATGAATTAAAATTGGGATGTAAAAACCCTTAACTTAAATCCGACTATATTGAACATTCTATAAACTCATGAATAAAAAAATAACTATATTAATCACCTATTTCCTAAAATTATTCATACTTATACCCTTTTATATACTTAATTTATAATCATTTATTACAAAAATATTAGTTATTTATATTTAATTTTCATCTTCAGATGTTAAAAGATTTAATTATTTGATCTGTGCTTGTTTTGTAATGGCGGTGTCAATTATTGTTTACAATTTCAAAGTTCATAATTATGGTACCATTAAAGGTAATATAATATATGTCTTATAATTATTAATTATTTTCTAATTTCATTTCATAATTATTTTAGTTATAATTCATGAAAAAAAAGTTAGTGACAAGCATGTTTTGGTAATTTACAAAAACATAATGGTGGTAAAATAATAACAATTTAAATATTAATATAAAATTTCTATATCCATAAACCAAAAAATAATTTATCATTAATTACAAATAACACAATTATTTAATTTTACATAGTCACCCATAATAGAAACCTATAACATTGTTCAAGTAGGTGGTTAAACCAACCAAAATAAGAACAAGCTACTATTTATGGGCGAGTATGGTAAAGAATGTGGTTCCTATATAAAAATATAATTATTATAGAATAATAACTATTTTATATTTATATTTTATAATTTTTAATTATTTTATATGATAACTTGATAGATAATAAAATACTAGAGTAAAAAATGAAATACGTCACTTTCATGGAGGTGGTAGCCCTCACATATACATAGGATAAACATTCGTTTTCTATGAACCCTTAAGAAGATAGAGAATGTTTTATAATTTAAGAATCTTAATAATATTACAAATATCGTATTTATTCACTATATTCCTCCTTTTAACTAACTATGTAAGGATGTTATGAAAAACTAATTACATTGTTTATGTAGTAGGTTGTCCGCATGTAGCCTAAGCGACATTTTTTTAGAATGATCAGGTGGAAGATAGAAAATAGATATCCAATAAACAAAATAACATTTTAGTATAATTATGATACTAATGTAATTATTTCAATATGGATATATTATATTCAAATATAGTATAATAATAAATAATGAAAAATTAATGAAAAATGAGTAATTAAAATTTTTACCTTACTCGTTGGAAGCGCTCCTTTGAAAATTTGACTAAGGGTTTGAGAGGTGGTATGTTGAGAAGAATAGAACCTCCAAGAAGTGTCTTGGGGTGTTTGAGAGTTATTTGGGATTATTTTTGTCAGATCTAAGAGCCTTGAGGTGTGAAGATAAACAGGTTGGTGATGGATCCTTTAATAAGAGGAATCAGTGGGATTTTATAATAATATAAAATGTCAATTCAATTTTCAAATGTCAAATAGATCCAGAAATATAAAATAAAGAAGTATGGGAAGATGTTTGGTCGAGAAAGCCTCAACTACTCATTTTTCACACATGTTTTTAACATGTTTTAGGTTTCTAACCCTCAGTTACATCCATTTTAACTTAATTTACCTTTACCATGGTTATCAATTTTTTCCAAAGTAAATTATGAAAATAAAATGGAACATATTGAATAATTTAGACCTACTTATTAAAAATATAGAATCAATATTTTTCAAATAAAATTTCTAAGGGTGATAAAAATTAATTTCAACATTATCACACAAAATTTATAATAACCAACTTTAGTAAAAGTGTATTTTTTTAGTGTAAAAATAATATTTAGGGTAATGTTGTTGATTTTCATGACATTAATAAGGATATTATTATCAAATTAAGAGTTATAAAAATTAAAATTTAAGCTAAAATATAATTCTACCTTGTGATATCATTATAAAAAAAGATGAAAATTAGATTTTTTATTACAATAAAATATAAATTAGGTTTCAAAATGTTAAACATGAGTTTTCTAAATTCAATATAGTATTTTTAAATGAATTAATTCATAAAATAAATTCTTGGTCATGAAATTTTTTTTATAAAATTTTTGATTCATGCTTAGTTTATGATAAAGTCAAAAGCTCTATAGTATTAATAAAAACTATATTTTTAACAATTCATTAAAAACTACTAATTCTGAAAATTCAAAAAAAAATATTAGGATAATTTTGACATTTTAAATTCAAAAATGAGTATAATTTTATCAAATTAAAATATAGAAATTTCTAAATTGATCATTTAAATTAAAATAATAAAATATAAATGAAAACATGTTTTTATAGAAAATTAAACTTTTAATCTTTAAATGTTCTTAATCGTATTTCATTTCAATTTCCAATTTAGTAAATGTTAATATATTCGTTCATATATAATAAAATTTGTAAATTTGTAAATTTAATTTATTAGAATAATATATAACACTTTTAAAAAACAGTTATGTGAGAAATAAAAATCCCTTTTAATATTAATTCCTGATAATTACTTACTCTCTAAATATAAAAAATTTAAATTGATTAATATATTTTTACGTAGAACTGGTTTTATTATTCTTATAATTTTTTTAATAACATTCACTTAATATATCATGGATAATTTTAGTTCATCATTGTGTGTCAATCAATCTATTAAACCCATTGGATTTATATAAATGAAATATATTTTTTAAAATCATTTGGAATTACATCCCCCAAAATAAATTCCACCTTTGAAATTTTAATTACTAATCATTAAGGAAATATTTAAGGGGTTATATAAGATATTCATGACTTAAGATTTTATTTCTAATGAGGTATTAACCTTAGTAACTTGGGTAAGTCTATGAAACTAACTTACTCCTTCATAGTAGACATATCTTAATATAAAGTTTCTTCTTAAAAACATAATCTAAATACTCATCGTGATTGGTTGTTAAGGCCTATTTAATGTAATAAATTTCATTATAGATTTAATAGTCACCCATTGAGTGATAAGTGTTTGTAATTTTTTTAGAGATATGGAATAAAATTTATCTATTTCATTAACATGAAGCCTATATTGATATAGCCAATAAATTTCAAAAAACTCATAAAATACATCTAAATAATGGATTATAAGTCTTTTATAAAGAAAATTCTGAGAAAAACATCTTTGGATACAATAATTGTAGAATTTTTCTCCAATAATATCAAATATTATGGTATTCATTTGATGATCTTAGAAAATTTCTTTGACATACTAGAGTGGATATAACTTAATATAAGTATTTGAGGATAAATTTCAGCCAATTATTATGTTCAACTTTAGTGATAGTCATTAAAAAGTACTTCCCTTATTCCCTTTGTTTTATAGGTTATTAAGGTCTATTTTCATGGATTCCCCTTAGACAAGGGTGTCATTTTGTATAATTATAATAATAATTTTGTTTTAAAAAATTGAAATGATTACCCTCCATTATGTTTATCATCTCCTTATAAAAATAATTAACTATATTTCCCTTCTTTAAACACTTAAAACATTCCCCTTTTATTATTTTTAATGGTCTAGGATTCATATTCCCACATTTTTGGCATGTATGTGATTGATATTTCTTCAATCCTTGTGATTTGTTAGTTGAGTTCCCATAGAAATACAATTTCATTTTCTTTTCTCCAAAACCATTGTAATAGTGAGTGATTTCAGCTTCAATTTCTACTTTATGTTCACATAAAACAACTTCATTATAACTTTCAAAGTATCTTATAGCTAATTCCTTTATAAGACTTGGTTTTATTCCATAAAAGAATTATACAAACTTGATTTCAAGGATAGTGAAAAAACTATAGGTTTGCCTTATATGTATCAATAATTTATCCCCACAAGTAACAAAAAATTTATCCTCCTTTTATTTTAGAATAAGAAATTATCTCTCTATTTTAGTGTAAAAATTCTGAGGGAAATACTTGATCAAGAATACTTTCTTAAACTCTTATCATTCCATAGAGTCTACTTCCTATCTTTTTTAATTTATTTTTAATTATATTTCTCCAGTATCACCTTTCAAATGATTAATGGATAGAATAAGTTCCTCATGTTCTCTAAAATGGAGAATTGAAAATATATTTTTTATCACATAGATCCATTTCTCAAAAAAAAAAGTGGATTTGAAGAGCCACTGAAGGAGGGTGGAAAATTTACAGTGAAAGAATCAGTCTCAAGTTAATCCTTCCATGTTTTTAGTAGGATATAAACATGTTATTCATTATTATTCATATTTTGGGAAAGTTGGGTGACAATTTTCACAAGATTATGTACTCTTTCTCCCATCCAATTTTGTTTCTCATTGTGATAATCATCACAATTCCAATCAGATCCTTGATTAACTTGATTCCACCTAACAATGGCCATTAAAAATACCAAAAGGGTTTAATTTGAGTGATTAAAAATTATATCATAAGATAATTTTCCTAAATAATCTCAAAAAAAAACATCCTCCAAATTTCATACTCATCGAAACCATCACATTAGCTTTTAGTTCAACATAAATCACTCTCATCTCAGTCAAGGTTCATTTAGGTTGGTTTATATCATAATCATTAATCTAATTCCTTAATATAATACAACCTTCATAATGGATCATAAAGATAAAGTTATTAAAATAATAATATCCCATGGGAGTGTCTATCTAGGTGTGCATTCTTATCTCTACTCATCGCGCATTGAGTATAGATCGAGTTGATACTCAAATTGACTTTTTCAAGGTGATTACCCCTATGATCATATATGAAAAATTCACATCCACTTTCCATTATCTATTGAGGGATGTAATTTATTTTAAAACTATATGCTCAAAAAATTAAAAAAAATCATGATGTTATGCTATATTATGACTTATCCCTAGGTTTTTTATTAAATTTCTCATATCCTATTCCCCAAAAAGAACTAAACTCATCCAAAAAATATTTGAACCCTTATTTGATACCAACTGAGGTTCCTTAGTCCTGGACTCCTAAATACGGTGATAAAAAACACTATATTTAAAATTTGGTTTTAATATAAACCAAGATAAAAAATCTTTATTTTACATCATTTCTATCATTTAAACATTATATCTCACAAATAATTGTAACCCCAAGTATTAAAGGTTCAGTTTTTTGAGGAAAATATACATAAAAAATTATTTAACAATAGTCATGAATATTTCTCTTTAATTGGTGCACATTAGAATCCCTTATTGATTTATCATAAATTTATATTCATCTTTATAAATTAGTGAATAAAAACATAAGAAAGGTGTGAGCTCAAACCCTTATTAAATTAAACCTTATCAACATGTCATTAATGGTTAGATAATAAGCATACAAAAAAATTTGAAAATAGAAGAGATATCTTACTAAAAAGAACATGGAATAATAAGATTTTTCAAAAATTCAATATAAAGGGATATGTAACCTCAAATGAACAAACATATACAAGGAAACAATAGTGTCGAATCATGATGTAATAAATATGATCCAATTGAAAAAAATAATATGTATATTAAAATACAGAACATCATTAAATCATAGTATAACAAGGGATTACAGCATAAACATAATAATATAAAATCTTAAGAACCAAGATATATTCATCATGTGCACACAACAACTTTTGAAAAAGGATCTTGACAACATGTTCATACAAAAACCTATTAATAAATCTACTCATATCTTGTTTATGCAACATACCTATGAAAAAATATACTCAAATCATTTTAATGTAACAAACCTATGAAAAAAGCTACCTACATTATGTTCATGAAATATTTCATTATCGCATGGATATGAAACCTTAACCAATGAATTAGAGGTTTATGTAGTAACCCACTCATAAATCATCCATACATATATGTTTCACTTCGAATAATTCATTAATTATATCATAAGTAAACCATGGAAAGATAAATGATTTCATAACATTTTTAAATAGTATTACAAAAGAAACATCAAAAAATGGATATATTGATATCAAATTTTCAGTCTTAAAAAATAATTAATTCATGATATAATTTTTTTCGGTGATATATAAAACCTAACACCATTACAGTTAGAACTTTTAAATATAAAAATAGAATTGAATGCATGAAAAAGTAATCTAAAACATTTCTTTACATCATTATAATGAGAAAAAATTAAAAATAACATTCAAAAATAATTTTAAATATGGTAATATGAAAACCTATTTAAAAAATCACTTTAAAATAAATCCAAACAATGGATCACTGAAAAATACTTAAATTATTCCCATAGTATATGTGTATTGGAATATAAAACTATTAAATTGAAAGGTAAATCCTTTTTAATATTTTTAAATTATTTCATTGAAATCTACATAATAAAAAATAGTAATAAATATTTCATTTGAAAAGACATGATGATAAATTTAAATATTACATAGAATTAAATATATTTTTATTTCAAAATAATAAATGAAAAAATTAGCATTAATATTGAATATGGATATGGAATACAAAGATCTCATTTTTAAATAATGGAAAATATTCTTTACATCACTGTAATTTATTAAGAATTTATTTCATCAATTTAATTCCTTATAAAATAATTTGAAAATTCATTATAGTATAATTTTATAACATAATAAAACTATCTTGTAAAACCATATTAGAAAAATAATCATTATGACTTGATAAAAGAAGTTGAGTCAAGAACACCCCTTGTGGCTTAAGAAAATTTTTAATAGAAATACCTTGAAAAAGAGATATTGAAATTAAACATAAAATATAATGAATAAAATATTTTTTAAAAAATATATATCTAATAGGTAGTAGAAATGAAATTTAAATAATATTTGGTGAAAAAAACATGTCACAATGAATGAAAATTAAGATGAAACACCTTAACTTCATCCTTCTATTTTGAATTGATAACCCAGGAAAGGTAGAATATGAGATAGATTTTTAAATCCATTATATTTAATGACAAATATTTACAATGTAAATCAATTTCAAAAATATATGCTAAATAAATTAATCAAGTTGTTAATACACATCATATCTTAGCGAACCAAATTTGAGATGAAAAAACTCGTACCTTAAATCCCAATTATTCGAATATTTTATAACATCCTACAAAAAATTATCTTAATAAAATATTTAAAAACATTATTCATAGAAATAACCTCTTATATAAATCATTTATAAACATTTATTTCAAATATATTAGTTAGTTATATTTTATTTTCAACATCGGATGTTATTATCTTCAATT
The DNA here is from genome assembly GCA_963277665.1 of Viscum album. Lineage (NCBI taxonomy): Eukaryota > Viridiplantae > Streptophyta > Magnoliopsida > Santalales > Viscaceae > Viscum > Viscum album. The sequence continues at coordinate 446,054,157 of OY728134.1, forward strand.
ATTCATTTAGTACTAGTTTCATAATGGAAATGTCAATTCTTGTTTATAGAATTGAAGTTTAAAATTATTATATTATTAAATTTATTGGAATAGATTTTTTATAATGAATAATAATTTTATAACTTCTTTTGATAAATAGTTTAATTATAATAAGTGATTGTGAAGTCAGTGATGAGCTTGTCTTGGTGATTTTCTTGAACAGAAGGGTGGTACACAAATAATAAGTTATATATTAATATAACATTTCTAGAACCATTAACCAAAAAATAATTTCTCATTAATATATAATAACTCTTTTGGTTAATTTTTCATAGTCGTCCAGGATATAAATTTATATAATTATTCAAGTATGTGGTTGAAATGGCCTAGAAAAAAAACAAGTTATAATCTATGGGTAAGTATGGTTAAGAAGGTGGTTCCTTTGGAATATTATCATCATTGGAGAATAATAATAATTTTATTTATATTTTTTTTAATTTTTTAATATAGTTTTAATGTATTTTTATTAATTATAAAATACTTTATTTTAAAACAAGATACTTCACTTTCATGGAGGCGGTAGTTCACACGTATTCATGGTAAACGTGTTCATTTCCCGTATATTAGTAGGAAGATAGGGACTGGATTATAATTTAAGAATATCAATAATTTCATAAATATCATATTTAGTTACTAAATTTCTCATTTTAATCATCCTTTTAAGGAGGTTATGGAAAACAAATTTCATTGCTTATGGAGGTGATAGTCTAGATGTAACACAAGGAACATTTTTATTTTTTAAAATGATTGGAAGGAATGTAGGAAATATTTAACCCATGAACATAAAAAAATTAGTATAATTATAATAATTATAAATTGTTTATAATATATTAAAATTTTGTGGAATAATAAATAATTAAAAAGAAATAATTGTGGCTAATTTATAATTTTACCTTACTCCTTGGAAGAGTTCCTTTGAAAAATGGATTAATGATTTTAGAGGTGGTATTTTGAGAATAAAAAACATCTTGTAAGTTTCTAGGAGTTTTTCTTATTTATTTTTGAAAGATTTTTGTCGAATCCAATGGGATTGGGGTGTGAGGAAAAGTCGTTTGGTGACGAATCCTTTTATAAGAGTGATGAGTGGCATTTTTCAAATAATATAAAAATTAAAGTCACTATTCAAAGGGAAATTATATCCAATAAGGGAAAATAATGGAGTGAGGGAAGAGTTAAGGTTTATAAATCCTTAAAAATACATTTTCACACATGTTTTTAACATTATTTAGGCCTCTTAACCTTTGTTAAACCCTTTTTAACTTAATTTAACTTTACCATGGTAATTAATTTTTACACAAGTAATTCATTTTTTATCCGCAAAAAAATAGAAATTATTACATAATTTGAACCAAATAATTCTAAATATGGAATTAATTTTTTTAAAATAAAATTTTTAAGCTTGATAAAAATTAATTTTAACACTATCACACATAATTTGTACATTTTATTTTTATAAAATGTTTATTTTTATGCGTAAAAATAATATTTAGGATAAAATTTTCTATAATTATTTCCATGAAATTATTAATTTTATTATTAACAGAATAAAATTCATATCTTATAAAGAAATATAAAATATAATTATACCATGTGATGGAATAATTAAATAAAAATGAAAAAATGGTTTTTTATTAGAATAAAATTTTACTTAAGTCTCAAAATAATAAACATGGGTTTTCAAAACTTAGCATAGTATTTTTTTAATGAATAATTTTATTACATAAATACATCCTTGTTCATGGAAAAAATTTAAAGAGTTTTGAGTCATTATTATATTATGATAAATTCAAAAAAGCAATGGTATTAAAAAACTGTATTTTTCACTATTCACCAAAAAAATTAAATAATTCAAAAAATACTGAAAAAATCATCATAAACTACTTTTTCATATTGAATTAGAAAAAATAATTTTAATATTTAATTTTTTTTAATCTTATTTCATATAAATTTATAATTTAAAAAATGATAATATAGTTTTTCATACATAATAAGAATTTAAATTTAGTCAATTTAATTTGTTATGATAATTTATAACACTTTTAATTAAATATATATTTGAGGAAAAATAATCCTTTTTAATATTAAATCATATTAATTATTTTTCTTCTAAATATAAGAAATTTTAATAGATTAATATCTTTTTATTTACTAGAGTTTTTATTATTCTTATAATTATATTAATAATATCCATATAATTTTTCATGGATCATTTACTTTTGTATTTTGTGGTGACCAAGAAATAAAACATATTATACATATTTAAAATAAAGACATAAAATAAATTATTAGGTTGTTATAGAATGTTTTAAAATATAGGATCCCCAAAAATAACCCCTAGAGTAATTATTTTCTTTTATGGCGTAATGAAAAAACTCACCCATTTATAGAATATATGAATGAGGATCGTAGACAATGTGATTCGGTACTAGGCTTGGTTAAGGAGAGGTGGTACGGGGTGACACTACAAGTTGTTGTAGTATGGGGAGGCACCACTGGATCTATTCAATACATGGGTACCACTCTTTGGTTTACTATATAATATATAAAAAAGCATTTATTTTATTTTGTAAAATGGTATATGTGATCCATGCCATCATATAGGAGGCTACACAATAAATGAAGTTGAGATGGGTTTAGGTGGAATAATAATTTTGGAGGTGCATGTGACAATGAGGAAGTACCATGCTACAAAAATCCCAATCATAAATATAATAGAGTGTTATATGCCATAATAATTAAACCACACCATCATGGAACTCCAATAATGTTTCAAAAGCACTTTATTTTGGATAACTCCACACCACAAAGGCTATTTCCACTGTAACCTACCTAGAGAAGCTAATGGTCTATTAAATAGAGTATCATCTTTGATGTGAAGGGCATGTATTTGGAATACCAAAAGGATTGTTTTTTATGCACCAATAGTTCATTGTATCTTGTAATAGTAGATAAATATGTAAAAGGACAAGGGATAGTAAATATTCTGGGATATTGTGCCATAGTTTCAAAGAATTAAAGAGGAAGGTGGTTGGAAAAAATGTATGGATATAATTATTAATTTAGGCCACATGATAATTGTTACGGTTTCATAGTACATAATAATTTTCCATCTTATCTATAAGATTATATTGAGAATTAAATAACAAATTAATGGATGGGGATTTTAGTGATTTTTTCAAATTAAAAGAAACCTAATGAACACATCAAATTCATGTGTTATGCCTGGATTTTTTTGCAGAAAATTAGGATGTGATAAATTGATATTGACCCTTGTATCAGTGGGTTTGATTGCTAGAAATCTATAAAAATTCTCTTGGTGGTCTTGGGGAATGAATATCAAAAAGTACTTTATTTATATGTCTAATTTTGAGAGAAAATTATGAGAAGAAAGTTAAGTGAACATATTTAAAATATAGATTTGTAGAGAATAGTGGATAGAGATCCATACATAGTGATTCATTAACATATCTACTTTATTTCAAGTGAAGGATCAAGAAGAAGGATAAATATTATTTCTTTAAATAGTTATATAAGGAGATTGAAAAATGGGTAATTCCAATTTTTAAATTATCTTTATCTAGAGAAAATGATTTTTATTACTTTAATATTGAGGAATAAATAGATTCAACCCATGCATTGGGTTATTGATCTAATTCTGAATAGAAGAAGGGAACATAACAAAGTGAATCTTAATAGATCATAAACCTGGATATGAAGATGATATTTTTTTTAGAAACTTATACAATACTATAAGTTTACAGTATGTCTATAAACTATTTAAGATGACTCAAATGTCTATATACTATTTAAGACCTTTCTTAATATAGTTTGTGATTAAATAAGAATAGAGAGTTCCCATAGATCAGCAATAGGACTTTCTAAAAACTTATATCCACATAAATAGTTAATTATAGTATATTTCTAGTTTACTAACTCAACTTAGTGTTTATACTCATTTGATTAATCCTTAGTAATCAATTGTGTAAAATCCTGATATTCTGTGTACATTAATTTCTGCATTTATTTTATCATTTTAGGTGAGGGATAGTAAGAATGAGAGATCAAATGTGTTTTTATAAACATGATAATATGATCTATAAGACAAAAGAACTAATGAAAAATAAAAATTCTTAATCAGTATTCACCATGATTCACTCCCCCCCCCCACGAGGTAGTTTGGGTCAAATTAGTCTTAATTCGTGTTCTCATAGCTAAAGGGTTATGACTTGAAGGTTTAATCTATTTATCTATTTGGATTTATTGTGAACCTGAAATCTATGAATAAGGATCCATTTTTCATAGGAATTAACTATAAAGGTTATAAGTAAAAAAATTCTTCTGTTTCTGTATAATTTAGGTAAGGAGGTATTTAAGTGTATATTTCGATATTATGATCTGACTGAGCATGGTGAATGAATTGGTGATTCTATGGTAGAGAAGATATGGAAAAAACATTATCCAAGAAAGTTTATAATAAAACTAAGCATTTTACTAATACATTAAATATGTGTAAGTATCTTAAAATTATTTATGAGATCTTAGTGAAATTGAAGGAAAAATAGGTATAATCATCTAAAACTAGAAAATAATTCCTTATGTCAAAAGGAAATAAGAAGAATAATGTGATGATGATGATGATGATGATGATGATGATAATGATAATGATGATAATGATAATGAAGGATAAGAAGAATGATTTTGTAAAGACAGACTGTTAAATAAATTGAATAATCCTGATTCCATTGTAAAATCTCATTATAACCATCTTTTTGAAGTTTCTTGAAAATATAGAAATATAGAGTTTTCCCAAGAAACGGATAAAAGTGTTGATTCTAGTGATGATGTTTCATTGACATTAAGTCATCACTTTTATTTATGTTCATGGATTGATCAAGACAAGATCAAATCCATGAATGTGAAGGTGTATCAGTAGGAAATCATTTATCAAGTTAACCTAGAATTCATAGAATATTTGGTTATCTAGAATAATAAATTGAATAAAGTGGAGGTGGCATTGAGTTTTATCATAAATAATATGGGTCAAAAAAAGGATCAAAGTGATATACATGAAAATATTTCACAAGATTTATATCACTAAAAATAGAATGTGATGATAGGAGGATATCTAGAAATGAAGTTGGCTCGATGTTAAAGGAGATGGCACCCAATATAAAGGAGAAAGATGATAAGATCAAGGAGATTGTATCAAAGCTCATATATTTAAAGGGAAAGGAGAATCTGAATGTTTATTTCATGGAAACCTTAACAAGTGGATGAATAATCATTAAAAGAACACCTCAACTGAGGAGATACCATGTGAGGTATGATTTTCAATTTGTATATTTTATATATGAAAATTTTAGACACAAGGAAATAAATTAAAGCATGAATAGGGTCACATACATCATAATTAATTACTCTATTCTTATGAAATAAAATGAGAGAATTTACAAAAGAATAAAATTTATTAAATTGTAAAATAGATTAACAAATTTATAGAAAAAAATAGAGCTCAATGAAAGGAGAACCTTTCGGAAATGCTGATTCAATTACAAAAACCTTCACGGATCGAAAAAACGTAGATGTGGAAAGTAAATTAAGATATTTTTTCTAATATAATTAATATGTAAGTACATGTAAATAAATACTCTCTAAGGATTAGATAATCTAGAGTGGACATTATGGAAATAGAAGAGGATAGAAATCAGTCATGCCATAGTGGTTTCATAAATCATATTGTATAAAAGAGATAAATATTGGGGGAAGATCCATTATATTAGAGAGTAAGCATAAATAAATAATAATGGATGTTGTATCAAAATAATAAACTTATACAAGTGGGATTATTCTTTCTTTAGGGAAGGATCTCAAGCCATGGAAGATAAATAAACCCATAGAAACCCTTTGGAATTAAATTGTCGCAATTTTTACTTCAAAAATAACCACTAATAGTCCTTGGAAGAAAATGGTAAACAAAATGTTGGTTCATTAAGTCAAATAATAATCCTCAACCTTGGGATATTTCAGGTACCAATCTATCATTTAATTTAATTTTTTTTAATATATATTGATTGTGGTATAAGATAAATGGGTATATATGATATCTGGTCACTATGTATTCAATGTAGATTAAAATATATTGATAAGATTATTTTTCTATATAAATAAGAATCATGTAACCAAAGTAGTTAAAAAATTTACTAATATCATTTTGTGCTAGGAATGAATTTTTTTTCTTGTCAGATTATGACTCATCAAGTGATTACAAGGAAAAATATTTAATTTCAATTATAAATATAGAAGTTTTGAACTAGAATGAAGAGTAACATATGATGGAGAGCTTGATCTGAAGTTAAAAATGTGTCAAAGATGTATCTGGATATTCCAGTGGTGTGAATCCACTATTAAAGATCTACAAGTGTTATCAGGTCATATTTTTAGTGGTATCAGACCACTAGAAAGGATAATATATATTTTTGTATGAAGTATAAATCTATATGAAATTCATCCTTATTTGTTTTTATAGAAACATTTGGTATCTTCTTATTATTTTTTGGAAACCAAGAACCTTTTGGAATTAAATAACATTATCTATAAGTGGTTTTCCCCTTCAAAAATTTCGGTCATTAGTTATTATCATTCCAAAACAAAATAATTCAAGGGGTGTTCATTATGGGAACTCAAAGGGTATTTAGACTCATTTGAAGAACCATTGTGAATTTCAAAGATCATGGACATCAATAGATATCATAAGTTTATTAAAAACAACTAATATTGAATGATTCAATATGTGGTATGCCTCACACTCTTGTACTTTAATTATTATTTATAGATTAAAGATTAATCATGATCATAAGAATATTAGTTAATTAAATAATAAGCTCAAGCAGGATGATTTTATTCAAATTAAGTGAGTGACAAGGAAAACTTAGAGATTTATAACTTTTATGTCTATTTTCTATATCTATACACAAATTTATAGTATTAGACAATTTTTTATTGATTAAAATTAAAAATTGTGAATACACTTGATAAATTATTTTGGGATAATATAGTAATGTTTTTAAGTGTTAAAGATAGTATACTTTTTTGAATTTGAAATTTGTAAATGGTTGATAAAAAAACAAAGTTTTTTAGAAGTCAACTAGGGGTTTCAAATGGAATGAGAAGGAAGTATATACCAATAGGGGATAATGTTCAATCCTAATTAAGATTTATGAATTATTAGAAGAATATTTGGATCCAACATGACTTCAAGGATAATTTAAAGTATATTTCAAAAATATTTAATGACAAAGGTGGAGTAAAAGCTGATGAAGATTACACTATTGTGTTTTAAGGGGAAATAAATTGAACAAAAATATATATAATAATACCCTAATTATTATTATTTTCAAATTGGAAGTGAAAATATTAGAAGGAACTTATTGTAATATAATTATATATGGGAAATAAAACAATTTGTAAGGCCCTTTTAATTTTTATATCAAAGTGGGATTAAATAAATTGATCATAAATCTATAACCTTATAGGTATTTTGATTTATTTCATAGGTAATGGATTTATGATAGTATTTTTATACAATTAAAATGGGGAAAATATTGTAACTAATGTATATTTGTTGTTTAATGTTTTGGTAATCACTTTATTTGTTCTTGGAACTAAAGGTGGAATTGGTTTTTTTGTCTATCACTAAAGAAGCGTTAATTGATGATCCAGTTATGTGATTATATTTATGGAATAGAATAGGTGTACATTGATTCACTATATGAAAGATGAAAATAAAAACCTTGATATATCTATATATAATGGTCATGTATTTGGAAGTGATGTTTTTTTTGAAGAAAGATGAATATAAAATGAGGTTAATAAGGGTGAGTTGTATTTTGGATTCTATAGGTAGACACCACATTGTGGTGTTTCCTTCCATAGTATGGTTATTTTTGGATTTTTTAAAATTATGGGATCCCTGAAAGGCATCACTAGAGTGAATCTCTAGTGTTGTGAGGTAGTGGAACATCTCAATCATAACTAACATATGTGATCTATGAGAATAGATAGTGTGGGTTAGCACCTGGCTTGGTGGAGAGGAGGCAGTGAGGGATGATGCTCTAAGTAAGTGGTTATAGTGTGGGGCAGCACCACATGATGAATTAAATTCATTGGTAAATCACTTTTTTATTAAGTGGTTAATGGATGAAGTAATTTTTTATCTAGTATAACAAGATATATAATCCACATTGTATCATTGGATTCCATGTCGTAATGAAATTTGAGATGGATTTTAGTGGCACTAAAGTTTTGGAGGTTCTTGTTCCATGGAAGGAGTGCCATGATGTAATTTAACTAATCATAAATAAAATTTGTAAGTCTATGTTATAATAAATCATCCACATAGAGAAGTAATATGAGGAAATCCTTAGATGAAATGGTGATATAGAGAACTCCACACCACAAAGGTTGCTTGTGCTAGATCCTATCAAAAAAGGACAACACCACAGTTTATCATCTGCAACAAGAATGATTTTTATTTTGAATATCAAAAGGATTTATTTTATTGAACCTATGGGTAATTACACCCTAGAATAATGTAACATGTATCAATAAGATAATAGATAATAAATATTTAGAGAATATTTCACTATGTTTTCAAGGAATTAAAAAGGAATACAGTTAGCCAATAATTGGGGATCTATGTGTTGACTTATATCTTGATATAATTAGTGAGATTTTCTCTATGTGGAGTACATTTTTAGCTTACAATCAATATTTAATTAAAAATTAATGGGTGGAGGAATGGATCATGGTTTCAAATATTTAATCAAATTAAAATTCATTTAATGATCACACAAAATTCATGTGGAATTCCTAGAATTTTGTAATAAAATAAGGAGTTAATGTATTTATATCAACCCTTGGATCAGTGGGGTTGGTTTATAGAGATCTAGAAAACTTATCTTGGTTGCTCTGGAGAAATAATATGATGAAAAATAAATTAATATTTTCAAATTTCAGAGAAGATATGGGTAAGAGAGTGAATAAAGTATATTAAAAATAAAAAATTTGGGATTAAAAGGGAGATATCGACACACATAGGGATTCATTGACACATCTGGATTAGTTTAATAAAAGGATTTATAAGTAGAAATATAAATATCATTTCCTTTACTGGCTATAGAAGAAGGAAAATTCAAAATGGTAATTCTAGTTTTATAATTATCTTCATCTAGAGATTAAGAGTGTTATTGTTATGATATTTGGGAAGAAATGGATTCAACCCTTCCATCCTTTGTTAATATCATCCATAATAGAATGTGGTAGTATATAAAATTTAATATTAATTAATAATATACCTAAAGATGAATATTTAAGGTGTTTTAGCAACCTGCGTTGAACTAGAGGAGACCAATATGCCTATAAACTCTTTAAGAAGACCTGAAAGTATATAAACTTTCCAGGGCTTTTCATAAAGTAGTACATTATTAGATATGAAGAAGTTGTTCCCTAGGGTCATTAGTGTGCCTTTAAGAAACCTTTTATACATAGATATAGTGAGTTATAATATTTTTCCGATACACCAGTAAAGCATCGTTTGTATTATCCTTGGATTATCCCTTAGTGGTGTTGTAAGTAAAATCCATGTGTTGTGCATGATTTATTTCAGTGTTTATTTTTTTCCTTTTGAGGGAAGGGAGAGTAAAAATTGGATACTAAACATATTCTTGCTAACATTATTACAAGTTTTATATAACAGAACAACCAACTAAAAAAACATAGAAATATAGATTCACCCTAATTCACCCCACTAAGCGTGTTCTGGATCAACATGGTCCCAAATAACTCCCATCTTGTATTCCTTTGATATGTGATAGCGGTACCCCTCTAAGAGGCGTACCACCAATTTTCTTCCAAAACTAATAATACCCTCATCGTAATTCTGATCAGGTATCCACATGATAACTAGGGTCCCCATGATGAGGATATTGGTGAAACCAACCTTGGATCAATATGATTGTCCTGAATGTACAAGTCTCGAGTTGATCACCCTTTGGTCTAGTCAATGATCCAAAAATCCACATATATGGGCCTCTTTATTAATTGTAAGCACAAAAATATCCTCAAAATAAACAAAAAATACCTTCACTTGAGTCACTAGCCAAGCTAGGCACCTTCGATCATTATATGTGTATGCCCCAATCATATCCTTATTTCTCCCAAAAAAATAAAGGTCCTAATATTGGGTGTAAACCCTAAATTATCACTCACCATTCCATATTAACCATGAGTCTAGTCATCTTTACTCAATGGGGTGTATATCTTAGGAGAGACCCTTCTTAAATGGGCTATATTCCATTTTATCTAATCATATATTAATGGTCCATACTCTCAATGAGTCTAATTATACCTTATACTATTTAGTTACTAACAAACATAAAAAACTAGAAAGTGACTTCCATATGTTATCACCACAAATTCCATTTTTAGGAACCCTTCTACTTGTATTCTAAGATACATATATTTGAACAATATAACATAACTTCCTCGTGGAATGATTATAAACTACATAGAGTGGTCCTCTCACATGGCCTTAAACTCTAAAACTGGAACTATGTGGTCTTTGATTCCCATTAACCAGGATATGAAGCACACCTCTCTAAGGTTAAATCCTAACACATATATCTTTGATGCAAGACCTTAAAATATGCTTCACTTAGTCATGGATATACGACCATGAAAGGCACCACATTGGTCCTTGTCATAAAAACATAAAATGTATGGCATTTCCCATCAAGTGGAACTGAACTATGTAGGTTATAATTCATGGATATATAGTGTTACCTTTTCATGGGCCCAAACCCAACTCCACACCACCTATTGCCTCCATATATAAAAAAATTTAATGCCCAACCATACAACTTTAAACCATAGTATAATAATAATTAAAATGGGAATGAAGAACCTATGACACATATAGATTGTCACATCAATGAATGGTTTTAATAAATCACTTTCATGGTGGTAACCAATAGTAATATTATTATTAGTAAATATTCATAAACATATCATAAATCTATAATATATTTTTATAGTAAGAAATAACCCCCTCCCTCTAAGGGTGAGATGATATAGGTCACCCATAATATCAATAAATTCCCAACACAAAGTGTCCCTAGTAAAGTCCTGGTGACTTCCTGCCTTTGAAAAATATGTGTATATAAACAAAAAAATAAATGCATTCAAATTGTTCATTCGAAATAGAATTGTAAACTAGATGTGGATCCTTTATTTTTGAAATAGGCTGATCAATTGTTTTGATGCTACATTAATTGATTTTTTTATTCTTTCATGAAACTTATCATAACTCCCTTTAATACAAATGAAAATATCATAGCATTCATAAAACAATGTATGATACCATAGAAAGACATATGCCTCAGTAAAAAATAAGTTTGTAACCACTTAAATTTGAAGGATATTTTCACAAATTCAACACCTCAAATGCTAGATGAAGAAGGCATTGATCTGATAATATCATCAACATGTCTCAATCATAACACTGGAGGTAACTAATGAGAGACTTTAGGTGATGAATCCCTGTCATTCATCCTACCTACAATGGGTTATAAAAATGTAGGTGGCACAAATGGTCACCTACAATCACTTCGAGATCCTATCCTTGGTGTACTATAATTCTTTTCTCTATTACCTTAAAAATGTAGATAATTTCATTGAAATGCCCAATATTTAATATATTCTCAATATATTTACACTTGGTCACCACCATTGGAAACATTGTGTGTCATCATCCCCTCATTAATGCACTATGTAGGTCTCCCAAGAGATCCTTATATTGTTCATCTAGACTAGGTAATGCAAGAGGAGGTCTCTACGAGGGTGATAGATTATTAATACCATAGAGGGGGCTCGAATTCCTATTCAAAAAATTAATCCCATCAATTGATCCTAGTGTCAACTGAAGAGGAGGTGCATATTCATGTTCACACCCACTGAGAAGATCACCATACCATGGCTGTGATAGAAGAAATCTAGCGAAATATATTTTTTTGTTTCACAGGAGTAGGATTATATCCATGCTCCCATTTAAAAGATTCATCAGCATATTCTAGTGGTTTTCTTGTAGTAATAATACATCCCTACTCTCCTTATCATTTATAAATATATTTTTCATATATTGATAGAGATTATAGAACATGAGTAGTCTCATATATTTATTCTAGTCCAAAAAGTTCACCGGAATATTTTGGAAGCAACTGATGAATCCCATCAACATATCTTGGTATTGATAAAAAAGTAGACATATATTCCTACCCACACCTACAAGACCAGTCATCATATTATAGTAGTAATCAAAGAACATGGTTATATTCATTCCAGGACTTTTGAATCTCATCATAATATCTTAGAAGTGATTTAAGACCAATAAAAGGTCCATATTACCATTATTAATTATATATATAAGGTTCATAGGAATATTCTGAATGTGATCAAAGAGTGGGATCATATCTATTATCCCATAAACAAATCACATTATCATATCTCGATGATATCTAAGAATTAATATAGTACGACTCTTTCTTATAAGGGTTATTTCTCAAATTGTGTGACACCACTTGTAATTGAGGTTCCAGCCCCAGTTTCTTGACTGAGAGCATCTAATACAAGATCTCATAAAGTGAAATATAAATTCCAACAGTAGTTACCCACCCTCAAAAATATTAATATCCTCCAGTCCATTTAATATATATTGATAGTATCAGAAGAATATTTTTCCCATAATTATTGGGAGAAGGTGTCTATGGTTGTGGAGGTCCTCCCCATGATTCCTTGATCAGTAGCTTTGGAGTCCTTCCTAGAGTAGCTACCATTGTGCTACTCCTCACAGTGATTTGGAAACTACTAAAAAAGTTCCTCCCCAATATATCGGCTAGAGAATCCCTCCTCTTGGTATGAATTTTAACTGAAAAGGATTTCCTATACCTTTTAATCCATAAATATTTGGTAGCCACAATGGACCTTCCCATGGAATCTATGCTAGAAACTGTGGAAGTCTTCCCCCTAGGGATTATTATGAAATTCCTCTTCACAATAATATCACTCATCTATATGAAGGTACTCCCCATATAATAATTGCATCAATTTTTCCATCATATTGATATGAACTTGAGAATTGAAGGTAAACTATTCCAAATTCCACATCATTAATCACTGGTGTTTAATCCCCAACAATGGGTGATTTGGGGTGATAATCACCATTTTCACCTCCCATAATCTGCATAGCCTTTTATGTAACTGATAAGGTTATGAATGATCCAAACCCCCTTAAAAATGAATTGTGTAAATGACCTCTATGGTCATATTTTTTGGAGTAATGACTCTATGAAGATGAATATAATTCCATTAATATATGGAAATAATTGTTCTAAGGCAGAATATCATTCAGGTTTTGGACTATAGACACCCCCAAGTATGTTATTCTAGAGAAAATAAAAGAGGAATCCACACATTATCAAGATAATAAGTTATGAAAAACTCTTATACATATCAAAACTAAGAATCAATATTATGGGATGTATTCTGACCACCTTGAGACATTATGAAATCTATTCCACTGAGTTGACTTATCCCCCTTCTCAGTTTTTCAATACCTTAAATCAGTGAAACAACATTAGAATCTATAGATTTTTTACCATATCAGAATAAAGTCACTGTGATATATAATTTTTGATGTCCCTTATGACATTCATATCTAGGGATGGGGAAAGTACAAGTATCTACACTTCACCCTACTCATAGGAAAACAAGCCTCATAAAGTAAGATATCTTGTAATTTCATTGATTTGGGATATGAATCAGACCTAGGATATGCATATCCTAGTTATCCATTCTAGTGAAATCTGGTATATCTTAAATCTTAGAAGAGGTTTACTTAATAGTATTAAGTAATCAAAAGAATAATTTTTCAAGCCACTTAGAATTTTAAATATACCTCCCATTTGAGAAATATAAAGCCTATTATTTTCAAAAAGCCCTTGATAAAGAGTAGTTATCATACTAAACATGTTTTCAACCATATTATACCTAAATAGAGGCCTAAAAATCTAATAATTCCACAATAATAGTTTCCTCATTAGAATTATATGAGTGGCCTCAACCCATAAGGTTAGGGTCATTTTTACCCCTATTTACAATCTTATAATAATCAAATCCATAGTATATCTAAGATGTGATGGATAAAAATAAAACATAACCTCATCTCACATGATTAGGGGCATTATTACCCCATCCTCCTATAATGATTTTGGTATTCTCTATATCGGGTGGCCCTTCCCAGGAATCATCCTCATAGTTTCTTCCACTATAGGCACATGAGCCTGAGTCCGATTGGTGAGGACTCTATAGGTGCATCCAAGTGACCCGAGATCAAATCCAGGTGGTGGAGGAAATTCTAGGGGTACTGTAGCAGCACTGTAGCAGTGTTGTAGCATTACTGTAGTAGTAATATAGTAGTACTGAAGTAGGCACTATAGCATAACTATAGTAGGCATTATTCGGTACTGTAGTAGCTAGAACTATTCATCCATTTGGGCCATTAGGCCATCGGTTTGGTCCTCAGGTCCTGTAAGGCTTTCGGGCCACCCAAGGCCTTGGAGCTACATTAAGGCATTAGGGCCACCCCAAGGCCTTCGGGCCACATGAAATGAATATGTACCAGTCAAACTACAAGGGGACAAGGCTTCAAAGGAGGATTCAGGGAAGGCGCACCCACTAGAGCAGAGCAAGCCAGAATTGGAAGAATGAGAGGGTTTGGATTTGCCATCGGTACCAGGCCTATGCAGCTTTGCATAGGATAGCTAGCTGACCAGTCTTGAGAAGGTGGAGTGCTGATATCATGACATATGCTAGGGAGGAGCAGTTCCGCGTTTTCTTTTCTGAGTGATTCCCTCTAAGACCTACGGGTCATGTAATTGTCTCTGAGCCTTCGGGACATGTAAGGGTTCCACCATATCCCTTGAAATGTGGATTATCAAAGATAATAAAAAATAAAGGCCTTTGGGATATTCCGACCACTATAGGATATTCTCTTCTTATTGAGGATGCACATAGTATAATTGGTAGGGAAGTTGCTCAGAATCACCCTCCATAAATCACTTATGGTAAAATATCAAAAATGAAATATGAAACCTCATATGAGATATAAAATAAAATAGTCCACCAAGAAGAATAAAATCAAGATGGATTGTGATTTTTTCCCTCAATGTATATTGAGAGGAGAATAAATCCCATATAATTCTAGCGAGGATATGATTTCTACTATGTGATTCATATAAGTGAATATCCTTAATGTCATTCCCTTAAAAAACATGCAGTATGATACTGACACAAGAGAACATGATGAGGGGGATTCAATTCGAGACATGATTCATAATAAAATCCATGATGAATCTATGTATAACCAATATCAAAGAAAGGATCATGACTTGGGTGATCCTATAAATATCCATCTACTTATTGATTTAAGATTATCAATTAAAGTTATATTTAAAGGAGTGGTTATATCCCACCTGCCACATGAAGAATTTGTTCCTCTCTCTATTAGTATGAAGATGAGCTTGAGAAATTGTATTATCTCAACACTAAATTAATCTAGGGAAATATTTCAACTATGTGAAACTCTCACACCAATGCCAATATATTTTTGAGAATAAATCCCTCTCAATAAAGATATGGTCAAACAATGAGAGTGGATTCTATTCATTCAGCCAATTTGGGACCTAGAAAACCATTTCATCTAACATTGGTGTCCAAAGGCTATCTAAAATACCCTCTACTAGGGAAGTAGAGATAACCATATCAAGTGAGCTATCCTAGGTCAGTTAAACAAGGATATCAGCTATGGAAACAGGTGAGATGACCCTATCATGATCCACTTGTAGAGTCCACTCTAGTGTATTCTTAGTTTCATGTCTTAGTATAAATATTATAATACATCAATTCCCTTACTAATCATATGGAATACATTTAAGGGAAGCACGCACTAGTGTAGATAAAGAGGAAAACCTATCCAAAATGGGTGGAATTGACTCCTCTACCACCAAATTTTATAAAAACATCACCCTCACAATATTCAATGTAATAATAAATCTAGAGAAATATCTCATAAATTTTTCATCCCATTGAATCCCCAGGATGAATATAACTAAGGAATAAAAGGTAGTAATTATTAAGGGTTTCAACCAGACACTAGAGTGATTGATGTTTATTTAGTATAGTAATCTTTCAGCGAGACCCATTTCCAATTGGGAGGATTCATGAAGGAATTTCATCAATAAATTCACCTCGATGAAAAATAAGACAAATATACTTGATCTCTCAAACAAAAAACATTGTTAAAATGAGAGGGTTGTAGACTTCATCGACCAGTATAAGGGTTAACCCACTCCCTGAATATATAGCCTTCTCAATAAAAGTTATTTTAGATCTAGATATTGGATATATAGGAATATTTAAAGACATTTTTAATCCCTTTAAAATATTCATGTGGGTTTTGGGTGTCTGTAGTTATGGTAAAATGACTAGAGCATGTGATTTTCAATCTGAAATCAAGTATCGATTGACACCAAAAACATTAGGTAAGAATCCTGGTAGAGATAAGACTTCAACCATCACACTAAAACTATTTTCAATGAAATATTTAATCACTAAGTGTAATACATCATGTTTTTCTGAATTATGAAAATGAATAAAAATTTGATTTTTTGGATTTTGGATGCTTGTGAAGGGTAAAATGTGATGGTTCCAGGCATAGTGGAAGTATGAAAAGATGAGTGATATATTTAAATTTATTTTAATAATAATTTCCTAAAACCAAGAGAAAGGATCTTGCACATCACATTTATAATTAATTTATTTAATATTTGATGAAATAAATACTTGGGCTTAGAAAATTTCATTGTTGGTGAATTTTGATAATCAGAAAATACCCTTTCAAATTACATTCATTTAGTTGTGGGTATCCAAGGATAGAATCCCTCTAGAGGTGATCCACATGTGCACCTATGTTCTATGAGCTACACCATTCAATCTTTGGGTGCTTATGTTGTGAGTAAAATGTCTTGCACAATTCATTCTTGATCACTTGTCCTTCTAACTTGAATAAATATCTATTTCACTTATTTTTCTTGATAAGTATCGAGAAGGATGAGTTGAGAGAGAATCTATTTTTTGTAATAATTCTCTATTCATAATTTTTGATTCTATACACAATAGACATAGCTGCCTATTTATAAAGTTGGGATTTAAGTTAAAATATTATTTAATCGCATACCTTCCATTAAATAACATTTATTTCCTTCAATAAGTACAATTAATCATAATAAGAATTATATAATTATTATTTTGTGGCACGTGCCAGCTTACAAAATAACAAATATTATATATCGATCTTGTTAATTAATATTTTCACTGAACTCATACTTCGTCTGTTCGAACTCCTCTAGAATTTATTAAACAACCAAATATATATTATCTTCATAAATAAAAATTATATTCACAATCTAGAGAATAAATATTTATTAAAATATTTTAATAAATATTTTATTCACAAGCTAGCGAATAAATATTTATTTAATTTATGTGATCAATGTAATTTGAATAAAATTATTCTTTGGACTTGAGAATAATATATATTCCCTTAATTAAACTAAAATATAATTTTATTGAGATCAGCACATTCACTTAGTGTGCGGCCCTCTAGGATTCCTTATTTTTGGAATCTGGTGGGCTTTCCTAAAGTCCAAGATTATTTTCTATCAATTGGTTAAGGAAACCAATAGAAATAACTTAATATATCACTTTTGAAAACCAAATAAAAAATCTAATTGTTAAATATAATCCAATTTCACAATATCTCATCTAATAGGTTACAAATCTATGTCACCAACCTATATACACTACTGGAATGTGGGTTTTTCCCCACAGTTACATACCAACGGTTTGATAGAACCGTTGGTAAATGATTAAAATAGAGGTTTTTCCCAACGGTTTCTTAGAACCGTTGGGATAGCTTGGTTTGGGGGAGTTTTTCCCAATGGTTCCCTAGAACCGTTGGGATAGGCCTTGTTTTAGGGAGTTTTTCCCAACGGTTCCTTAGAACCGTTGGGGTAGGCCTTGTTTTGGGGAGTTTTTCCCAACGGTTCTAAGGAACCGTTGGGATAGACCTTGTTTTGGGGAGTGTTTCCCAACGGTTCTAAGGAACCATTGGGATAGGCCTTGTTTCGGGGAGATATGCCAACGGTTTTAAAAAACCGTTGGCAAAGGTTTTCCCCAAATCCCCAGCAGCCCGTTCTCTCCCCCATTCGCGTTACAGAGCCCTAACGGGAGAAGCAGCAGGTATTCAAATGTTTGGATAGTATTGAAACTTATTTTTATTTTTCCCTTCAGTTTAGACGTTTTTGGAGCTACTGCCGGCGCCTAAGGGTGAGTTTTCTTGAAAATTCCTTTTTGGATTTTACCCTTTGAACATGGGATGTCATTTGTGAAAGGTTATATAAATCGAATTGATTGTTCGATTTATGAATTGAATTGTAAATTAAATTAATTAAGGGTATTTTATGGTTTTCATTCCCCTTTAACACTTATATTTTATGTTACCATGTTAGATATATTATAACTAATGCATGTGATATCTTTATAGTCTTGTTAGGAGTGTTATATTAAAAATTCCCATGTGAGTGCTTGAATTTTCATTGAATTTCTAGCCATTATGAGTTATGTTGAGACCATGATATGGAATTGATTGATTAAGCAAGAGAATCTCATTATCTTGTCATTACAACATGAGTAAATGAAGCTTCATTCTTTTCAGGTTATTATTTGATTGAGTCGCCATTTTTAGGTGAGTTATATTAAATACCTTTGTTTTTTACCTTGGTATGTTTAATGAATTGTTTAAATGAAATGAAATTCATTAAATGATTAATAGTAAATAGTGATACATGGATTCTATTAGGATGTCAGGTATATAATCTTGTTTCTATTAACTTATATGCTTTATGTGATAAATGGATTCACAGTGGAATTCCACGGATAGATTCATTTCTTTGAATATTGATTAAGCCATTGGTGATACATGGATCCAAGGGAGGGATTCCATAGATAGACTTATTGAATGTAGAATTATATTCCAATTGATACATGGATTCTTATGATAATTCCATAGATAGACTTATTGAATGTAGAATTATATTCCAATGATATGCGTCTTGTGTGGTGGTGGTGTGGTTTATGTGTTTTATGGTAGTAGTGAAGTGTGTGATTATGTAGTTAATGTGAACCCATAGGTTGAGTATTTTGTGCTATCTATATATCATGTATTTTTATTTTATTTCTACACATTCCCAACCAGAGTTGGATAAACTTACCAACGATCAGAGGTTTTGAGTTATGGGTATTTTTTCTAATATCTAGGATGGTGGTTATATGTTTGGATAGCTACCATGTCTTCCCTACTCTTCCTTAAAAAGTGATTGACCATGTGTTTTTAGGAAAGATGCGATGTGATTGTCCATGTGTCTTCAGGTGAGATGTACTATGATTTCCCTAGTGTTTTTCGGTGAGGTGTGATGTGATAAGGCTATAATAAGATGTGGCATGTGGTTGGGGTCATGTAGGGTAGGAGGATGGCACAAGGTTGATGTTATTCATGTTCATGATACCCTACTAATATGGTTATGGGATGAGTCATGCTGTTATGTGATATAACACATTAAGTTCTTGTTGGTTTTACATTTTTTCAATAACACATTTGTATGTTTTTTTGACATGTGTAGTTGATACCTTGATTATTTTCTTCCTGTATCGTTTACTTAAATGTATTTTCTATTATAGTTAATGCCTATTGAATTGTTTATGACAAAATGACTTATATAAATTCTTTTTACAGAATGGACAGAAGTTGGATGTATGAAACCGATCGGATCTCAGACGATTTTCAAAACAATTTGGAGAGCTTTATAGATTTTGCATTTCACAATGCTTCAGATAGTGGTTGCATACACTGCCCATGTTCCAATTGTGTTGGTAGACCTTGGTTGAGCCGTGAAGAAGTCAGCTACCACATAACCAAAAATGGGTTTCAAGCAAACTACTTTCTGTGGTATCACAATGGGGAGAAAACGAAATCTCAAATTGGTGATGATCGAAATGAAAAGACTGGAATGGAGAATTTGTTAGATGATCGGTTTCTGTTTATTCGTCATCATGAAAAAGAAAGGATTTCGACTCAAGAAGACTTCGATATGAGGACAGCTGATGCATCTAGTGAAAATGATGATATTGATAGGGTGAAAAAATTGAATGATGCTGCCACGACTCCAGTATATCGACAATGCGATAAAATGAAAAAGATGGAATTTTTAATCCGATTATTTCATGGGAAAACTATGTATGGGATTTCTAATACAGCAATCGATTACATTCTTACCCTCTTGAAGGATTTACTTCCAGATGATGCAGATATTCCCTCAAACCACTATATGGCACGGAAGTTAGTTGAGGAACTCGGATTTTCAAGAAACAAAATTCATGCTTGCCCGAAAGATTGCAGTTTATTCTGGGAGGAAACCGCTGAACGAAATGAATGTATAAAATGTGGCACGTCCCGCTGGAAGTCAAAATCTGATGGAACACCATCCCGCGTTCCACAGAAAGTAATGTGGCACTTTCCATTGATCCCCAGACTCCAGAATCTTTTTATGTCTGATGACATATCAATAAAAATGAGATGGCATGATACCGAGAGAAAGAAGACTGATGATGAGTTGGTTCATCCTGCAGATGGATTTGCAAGGAAGAGATTTGATGCTCGACATCCTGATTTTGCAGCTGACGTGCGTAATGTGAGTCTGGGTCTTTCATGCGATGGTTTTAATCCGTTTGGGCAGATGCTTACTTCGCACAGCACATGGCCCGTTTTTATGCACATTTATAATCTTCCCCCATGGTCACCGCGGGCACACGGCACGTCCGATTGACGTGTCGTCTGCTCGACCACTTCATAAATCACTCACCCGTATTTGTCGTCTGATTTCAGGCCATTCCGACATCGTTCGGCCCGTTTGGACCCCCCTCACACGCGTTTCGAAGCGTGCGCATCACTTAAAACACGAATATTGAGCCGTACCGGGCAAACCGCACGTCCGATTGACGTGCCGTCTGCGCGTACACGTCAAAAATAATAATTAGAATGTTGCACGGTGGTTTCGGGTGAATCTCTGGTCGTCCGCTATGAATTTGACCGTTTAACGCCCGTTTTAGCCGTTTATGACACCCGAACTGCGATCTCGGTCACCGCGGGCACAGGTCATGTCCGATTGATGTGCCGCCTGCTCGACCACTTCAGAAATCACTCACCCGTATTTGTCGTCTGATTTCAGGCCATTCCGACATCGTTCAGCCCGTTTGGACCCCCCTCACGCGCGTTTACGAAGTGCGCGCATCACTTAAAACAAGAATATTGAGCCGTACCGGGCAAACCGCACGTCCGATTGACGTGCCGTCTGCGCGTACACGTAACAAATAATAATTAGAATGTTTCACGGTGGTTTCGGGTGAATCCGTGGTCGTCCGCTATGAATTTGACCGTTGGACGCCCGTTTTGGCCGTTTATGACACCATAACTGCGTTGTCGGTCACCGCGGGCACACGGCACGTCCGATTGACGTGCCGTCTGCGCGTACACGTCACGGATAATAATTAGAATGTTTCACGGTGGTTTCAGCTCAATCCGAGGTCGTACGCTATGAATTTGACCGTTGGACGCCCGTTTTGGCCGTTTATGACACCATAACTGCGTTGTCGGTCACCGCGGGCACACGACAAGTCCGATTGACGTGCCGTCTGCTCGACCACTTCATAAATCACTCACCCATATTTGTCGTCTGATTTCAGGCCATTCCGACATCGTTCGGCCCGTTTGGACCCCCCTCACGCGCGTTTACGAAACGCGCGCATCACTTAAAACACGAATATTGAGTCGTACCGTGCAAACCGCATGTCCAATTGACGTTCCGTCTGCGCGTACACATCAAGAATAATAATTAGAATGTTTCACAGTGGTTTCGGGTGAATCCGTGGTTGTCCTCTATGAATTTGACCGTTGGACGCCCGTTTTGGCCGTTTATGACACCATAACTGCGTTGTCGGTCACCGCGGGCACACGGCACGTCCGATTGACGTTCCGTCTGCTCGACCACTTCATAAATCACTCACCTGTATTTTTCGTCTGATTTCAGGCCATTCCGACATCGTTCGGCCCGTTTGGACCCCCCTCACGCGCGTTTCGAAGCGTGCGCATCACTTAAAACACGAATATTGAGCCGTACCGGGCAAACCGCACGTCCGATTGACGTGCTGTCTGCGCGTACACGTCACAAATAATAATTAGAATGTTGCACGGTGGTTTCGGGTGAATCTCTGGTCGTCCGCTATGAATTTGACCGTTTAACGCCCGTTTTGGCCGTTTATGACACCCGAACTGCGTTCTCGGTCACCGCGGGCACAGGTCATGTCCGATTGATGTGTCGTCTGCTCGACCACTTCAGAAATCACTCACCCGTATTTGTCATCTGATTTCAGGCCATTCCGACATCGTTCGGCCCGTTTGGACCCCCCTCACGCGCGTTTACGAAGTGCGCGCATCACTTAAAACAAGAATATTGAGCCGTACCGGGCAAACCGCACGTCCAATTGACGTGCCGTCTGCGCGTACACGTCACGAATAATAATTAGAATGTTTCTCGGTGGTTTCAGCTCAATCCGAGGTCGTCCGCTATGAATTTGACCTTTGGACGCCCGTTTTGGCCGTTTATGACACCATAACTGCGTTGTCGGTCACCGCGGGCACACGGCACGTCCGATTGACGTGCCGTCTGCGCGTACACGTAACGAATAATAATTAGAATGTTTCACGGTGGTTTCGGGTGAAGCCGTGGTCGTCCTCTATGAATTTGACCGTTGGACGCCCGTTTTGGCCGTTTATGACACCATAACTGCGTTGTCGGTCACCGCGGGCACACGGCACGTCCGATTGACGTGCCGTCTACTCGACCACTTCATAAATCACTCACCCGTATTTGTCGTCTGATTTCAGGCCATTCTGACATCGTTCGGCCCATTTGGACCCCCCTCACGCGCGTTTCGAAGCGTGCGCATCACTTAAAACACGAATATTGAGCCGTACCGGGCAAACCGCACGTCCGATTGACATGCCGTCTGCGCGTACACGTCACAAATAATAATTAGAATGTTTCACGGTGGTTTCGGGTGAATCTCTGGTCGTCCGCTGTGAATTTGACCGTTTAACGCCCGTTTTGGCCGTTTATGACTTCCGAACTGCGTTCTCGGTCACCGCGGGCACAAGTCATGTCCGATTGATGTTCCGTCTGCTCGACCACTTCAGAAATCACTCACCCGTATTTGTCGTCTGATTTCAGGCCATTCCGACATCGTTCGGCCCGTTTGGACCCCCCTCACGCGCGTTTACGAAGCGCGCGCATCACTTAAAACAAGAATATTGAGCCGTACCGGGCAAACCGCACGTCCGATTGACGTGCCGTCTACGCGTACACGTCACAAATAATAATTAGAATGTTTCACGGAGGTTTCGGGTGAATCTGTGGTCGTCCGCTATGAATTTGACCGTTGGACGCCCGTTTTGGCCGTTTATGACACCATAACTGTGTTGTCAGTCACCGCGGGCACACGGCACGTCCGATTGACGTGCCGTCTGCGCGTACACGTCACGGATAATAATTATAATGTTTCACGGTGGTTTCAGCTCAATCCGAGGTCATACGCTATGAATTTTACCGTTGGACGCCCGTTTTGGCCGTTTATGACACCATAACTGCGTTGTCGGTCACCACGGGCACACGACAAGTCCGATTGACGTGCCGTCTGCTCGACCACTTCATAAATCACTCACCCGTATTTGTCGTCTGATTTCAGGACATTCCGACATCGTTCGGCCCGTTTGGACCCCCCTCACGCGCGTTTACAAAGCGCGCGCATCACTTAAAACACGAATATTGAGCCGTACCGTGCAAACCGCATGTCCTATTGACGCGACGTCTGTAACGACCCAAAGTTTTTCAATAGTAAATTCCCTCCTTTTATAAAAACACAAAATAATGAACTACTAAGTGATAAGTGACCTTTAAACATAATTTTGTCACCCCTATGTTTGGAATTTTAAAAATCCAACATTCACGGTTGTGTTCAAGATGGTTTTTGGAGTCCAATGAAACAAAAACAATTTTTGGTGAATAGTAACCTACCCTTATGAATAGTAACCTATAGTAATATGACCCTTATGAATAGTAACTAAGAATAAAATTACCTATGAATATTAAAATAAAATTTAGACATCATAGAAAGTGACAATTTGACCTTAGTAAACGTTTTTGGTATTTTATAAGTCATAAATAATTAATTATAATTAATTAATTAATTCAAAAGGATATTTATTTTCCTGAAATATATTCATAAACTATTGAATCAATGTCTAATAGTTTTTAGATAATATTATAAGACCCTTAGTAATTTTTAAAAGAACTACAAAATCAGTTTTAATTTTAAAAACTGTTTTTTTAAGTAAATTATGATTTTAATTAAATATTAAATTAATAATATTTAAAAAATTATTTTTGAAAATTGGACATCATTTTTGGATTCTACACGTCGAAAAATGGTAGGGGTAAATTTTTGGGTTTATTCTGAAATACTTCAATTTTCGGGTGAATAGTAAAAAATACAGTTTTTCGCATAATCGGTGTACACTAAATTGCATCATTAATGATGTAATGATGACATAAACATTCTAGAACTTTAGTTTCGGCCAAAACAAATTAAATTTCATAAATTGTTCCTTGAAATACAATAGATCCAATTGTCAAACCTAAAAAGAACTTTCCAAAGCTTAAAGTCAAAAAGTGATTTCTTAAAGTGACTTTTTCTCTTCCTTTCACTTTCCTTTTTAATAAATTAATGAATTCGACTTATAAAGAAGATTTAAACCCTAAAAAGAATTTTATTATATTAATATATGATTTAGGATGTCAAAAAACTACTATTACAAGTCTAAATTATGATATATTGTTTTATTTAATAATTTATTCCAAAAACACCTCCCACCTCATGTATAAATAAGGCCTCCCCCTCCTCTTGCCAAACCACACCTCTCAAGCTTCAAGCATTGTCTAAGCTCTGCCCAATCATCTTCCCTAGCCTCTCCCCCACGTCCAGGAGCTTCTGGTCTCATCAAAAGACCAAGCTTAGGCCCTTAAGGAGGTTCTCAAGAGGAGGATCCAAAAGGTGATTTCTCTCCCTCTTCTCCTTTAATTTCTTTTCAAGTTCAAGTTCCTCTCTTGATCTCTCCCTACCTATCATCATCCAAATTGTTTTGTAACTCCAGTACTATACTTATACTGTAATATTATGATTCTAATGGTATATTATATCACCCCACACCCTTTCCCTCTTCCTTTTATTTTATTAAAGAGAACGTTGTTCATGTGGTGATAATTTATCACCTTCAAAAACAACATGCTCTCTTCTTCCATTTATATCTTCAATCTGGTCATGAAACCATTTTTTATGGTTGAACCAGAATATGTTATATGTATTATGTTCTATTTTAAGTTCGGGAAATAACATATGGCCATATTACTAAGTGAAATGTTAAAATGAGTTCGTTGTGATCCAAAAACCGCTCAAATTAACCCAAATAATTTTCATTTAATTATTATCTAATAATTCGGCCACATGAATCTAATATAACTCACTCTAAAATCATCCAAGCTTATGTAATATCGTTAATTACATGTAATATCAGTTCTGGATGTTTAACGATAATCTACCCAAGCATAAAATTAAGAATACAAGTGGACCGCTCAAGAAAACCATAAAAACGAACATCCCCGAACAATGTTTTTAAACTCTATAAGTCATCCAAAGGAACTTAATATGAAATAATAAAACCAGAATGAACCCTATTAATGTATAAAAGGTTCTGGAATTTCTAATTAATGAATATAATGTTATTATACAGGACATTAAAGAGAAGGAGGCATTCGAGTACAAGGTAAGGGGAAATCTCGAACCCAATTTTCTTCCTTCGGGTTCTCTCTCTTTCACTCCATTTTTGATATGGTTACTCCTCAAAGGTCTTTTGTTCATCATTTCCTTTACTTTTCTGGGATATACATGTTTGTCACTGGTTTTTATGTCCATAAAAATGTTTTCCAAAAGAACTCTTCTTTCAAGATCTCACATTTTGCCTCTCACTCAAGGATGATGGCTCTTATATCAAGTATGTTGTTCCCTCTTCCTTTTGGGAACCCAAAGCTTATGAATGTGTTATTATGAGATGAAACCCATTCCTTTCCATGGTTTATTTATGTACATGTTTGATATGTGTTCTATGTGGCAAGCATGATAATGATAATGTTATGATGTGACGGGTGCGCCCGGAATTATATAGCGCAATATGAATGTTTAAATGTGACGGGTGCGCCCGGAATTATATAGCGCTCCAATGAATTGGGTAAAGTGATGAATCTCATGAGTAAATGTGAAATTATGCGTGAACATGATGCTAGCTTTGTTCACAATTATGTGTGGTAGTTAACCACTTAGACATGATGTTACATTTTTATGCTTTGTCACATTTCAAGTTTATTGTTTATGCCCCTCTCATGTTCAAGATCTCTTTCCTATGTTATGATTATGCTCCCCCCATGCTATATTGTCCTTATCTATCCTCTTACTGGGCTTTTATCTCACCCCTTTTGATGTATATCCTCAGGTGGCTACATGTACTAAGGAGGGGACAAGTGCTACTAAGAAGCTATACAAGAAGAGATTAAATGAATTTTTTTTATGCTTGATGTTGTACTTGTTATGTGTAGTCGTAATTTGCCCAAGACACTAAACCTATGTATCCTCCATGTGTAATACTATTATGTTGTTTATCTTTAAAATGATGTAATAGTAATGTAAGAAAAGGTTGGGTCGCTATAGTTGGTATCAGAGGAAAGGTTTAGTTAATTTGGGAATTAGGATTAGTGAACCCTAAAGAAAACCTCTAGCATGAGACTAAGTACAAATATGCACACAAGGATATTTACCTAGGGATCCCATATGTTATGTTTTTGGTATAATTGTTTAAAAGGATAAGTTATTCATGACTTGTTTACTTATGTTTTGTTCTAACCTTTTCTATTTTAGAAAATGGTGGGAACCAGGAGAAATCAGGCCAACAACTCTTGTGAAGGCCAATGCAACGATTGCCCGAATGACATCCCCAATGATATTGGAGGTGGAGTTCAAAACTTCATGACGATGCTTACCCAATTATCCCGGGTTATGAATAATAACCATAATAATGGGGAACGTCCTCCCTCACCAAAGAGGGAGCAGCTAGCTATCGAAAGTTTTATGCGGCAACGACCACCGACGTTTTGTGGATCTTCTGATCCACTAGTTGCGGAACAATGGGTCAACTCCATGGAGAAGATCTTTTCTGTTCTTCACTGTTCCGAGACGGAGAAGGTGACTCTAGCCGTTTACCGTCTAGATGGAGAAGCCGATCAATGGTGGGCTTTGATTAAGAACACCAAGCCAAGGGAGGAAATTGAAGAGATGGAATGGGAAGACTTTAAGATAATGTTTCTTAATAAGTACTTCCCAAGAACTCTTCGCACGAAGATGGAGAGAGAATTCATAGAGCTCAAGCAAAAAGAAGGAGAATCTGTCACAATCTATGAAGCAAATTTCACAAGGCTCGCAAGGTATGCTTCGGGTTTTGTTATCAACAATGATAGCAAAATTGATAGATTCTTTAGTGGATTAAAACCACATCTTCGAAAAGCTCTTGCAATTCGAGACTTTGGGAGTTATGAAGAAGTTGTTCGGTGTGCTCTCAAAGTGGAGATGGAGTTTGGAGAATGGTCCCATGGCTATAGTGATAGGAAAAGAAAGATGGAGTTTCAAGCTGGTGGATCTAGTGATAAAGATGGGAAGAAAACACAACAACCCACTTGCCAAAAATGTGGGAAGTTGCACAGTGGGAACTGCCTCAAAGGGACGGGGAAATGCTTCAAGTGTGGGAAAGATGGACACCTAGCTCACGAGTGTCGAAGAGAC
This sequence comes from Viscum album, assembly GCA_963277665.1. Lineage (NCBI taxonomy): Eukaryota > Viridiplantae > Streptophyta > Magnoliopsida > Santalales > Viscaceae > Viscum > Viscum album. The sequence continues at coordinate 446,082,420 of OY728134.1, forward strand.
ATGAAAAGGAAGGGTAATGTAGCCGATGAAAGGAGAGAACCACTCGTGGTTCAATGCTACAACTGTAAGGAGCTAGGGCACTATTCAAACCAGTGCACTAAACCTCGAGCTTTCGAGGGTAATCAGCGCCAACAACCACCAAAGCCAAAGGAACAAGGGAAGGCTTATGCCATCACTACTGCGGAAGTGGAACATGATAATGAAGTCGTACAAGGTACACTTCCTATTCACTCAAGAATGGCAAAAGTCTTATTTGATTCTGGTTCTACGCATTCCTTTATATCTTGCAAGTTTGCTAGAACTATAGAATCGAAGCCCCGAAACCTTGAAGTAGAGATATCTGTAAAAACACCAAGTGGTGCAATCATTGCAACCCAAGTGTTTGATTCTTCTCCTGTTGACGTATGTGGGAAGATTCTTCCGGCAAATCTCGTAATACTTCCCTTGGTGGAATTCGACGCTATAATGGGAATGGATTGGCTCTCGTTATATAGAGAACATATCAACTGTCGGGAAAAGGAAATATATTTTCGTATTCCGAACCATTCCATGCTCCTCTACAAATGCAAGGAAGATCACGAATCTCCTTTGAGAAATCCTTCAATGGTGTGGGTGATGATTCCCTATGAAGAAGCATACCTCTCCCAAATGATTGAGTCAAAGGAAAGTTCCAGCCTTGAGGAAATGCCCATCGTAAGGGAATACGGCGATGTATTTCCCGAAGAGTTACCCGGAATTCCCCTGGATCGTGAGGTAGAGTTCTCAATTGAACTCATACCCGGAGCTACTCCTATCTCGAAGTGCCCCTATAGGATGGCTCCTATCGAACTGGAGGAGTTAAAGAAGCAGCTGCAAGAGCATCTGGACAAAGGGTTCATACGCCCTAGTGCATCACCTTGGGGTGCGCCAGTGCTCTTTGTGAAGAAGAAGGATGGTACCATGCGGCTGTGTATCAATTATCGGGAACTCAACAAGATCACCATAAAGAACAAGTATCCTCTCCCAAGGATTGATGACTTGTTCGATCAGTTAAGAGGAGCTCAATACTTCTCAAAGGTGGATCTTCGTTCTGGATATCATCAAGTAAAGGTGAAGAAGGAAGATATTCAGAAGACTGCCTTCCGTACAAGGTATGGGCACTATGAGTTTTTGGTGATGCCCTTCGGACTTACTAATGCCCCTGCAATCTTCATGGATTTGATGAATAGAGTCTTTAGACATTACCTCGACAAATTTGTGGTAGTGTTTATTGATGATATTCTCATTTACTCCAAGAGTAAGGAGGAACATGAAGAACATCTAAGACTTGTGTTGGCGACATTGAGAAAAGAGAAGTTGTACGCCAAGTTCAGCAAGTGTGACTTTTGGATGAATCAAGTCACGTTCTTGGGTCATGTGATCACAAGCGAGGGAATTTCTGTGGACCCTTCAAAGACAAAGGCGATTGAAGAATGGCCCAGGCCCTCTAGTGTCACAGAAATCCGTAGTTTTCTTGGATTGGATGGGTACTACCGACGTTTTGTGAGAAACTTCTCACGATTGTCAAGCCCGCTAACTAAGTTAATAAGGAAAGGGGTAAAGTATGTATGGACAGAATAATGTGAGGGAAGCTTCAAGGAGCTAAAGAGAAGGCTGATCACTGCACCTGTACTCACACTACCAAAAAGTGGAGAAAGTTTTGTGATATACAGTGATGCTTCAAAGAAAGGCTTGGGTTGTGTACTCATGCAAAATGATAATGTGATAGCCTACGCCTCACGACAGTTGAAGATCCATGAGCAGAACTACCCGACGCATGATCTAGAGCTGGCAGCCGTGATTTTTGCCTTGAAAATCTGGCGGCACTACCTTTATGGTGAGAAGTGTGACATATACACCGACCAAAAGAGCCTAAAGTATATATTCACACAAAAGGAGCTCAACATGCGTCAAAGGAGATGGTTAGAGATAATCAAGGATTACGATTGCTCTATTCACTATCATCCTGGAAAGGCGAACAAGGTAGCTGATGCTCTAAGCAGGAAAGAACCTGCTACTCTATCCATGTTGAGGATTGAGAAAGACCCTATCTTCTTGGATATGCAAAGGATGGATTTGGGAATCGTAAGGGCAGGGGATACATCCTACCTTGCCCAAATGATTGCGCAACCATCCATCCAACAGAAGATCAAGGAAGCACAAAGGGATGATGTGGAGATACAAAAGAGGGTGAATGCAGTAAAGGAAGGAAAGCTGCAAGAGTTCCATATCGACGATGATGGTGTGATTCGGTTTGGAACGCGGCTTTGTGTGCCTTCATCACCTGGAATAAAGAAGGAGCTATTGGATAATGCACATAGATCAACTTTCTCTATTCATCCTGGAAGTACCAAGATGTATCGTGACCTCCGAGAACACTTCTGGTGGGATAACATGAAGAAGGAGATTGCAGAATATATATCAAGGTGCTTGGTGTGTCAGCAAGTTAAAGCTGAGCGGCAAAAGTCCAAAGGTATGATGCAGCCATTGCCCATACCCATGTGGAAATGGGAAAATGTCACTATGGACTTTGTCATGGGCCTCCCGAAAACGTCAAGAGGAAATAATGCGATATGGGTTGTGGTTGACCGACTCACCAAGACTGCCCATTTTATCGCTATTCGGGAAGACCTCTCACTTGAACAACTTGTAAGAATATATGTGAAGGAAGTAGTGAGGTTGCACGGTGTTCCACTCTCGATTGTCTCTGACCGTGATCCAAGGTTCACTTCTAAATTTTGGAGGAGCCTTCAACATGCTTTGAGTACTAAATTAAACTTCAGCACGGCCTATCACCCCCAAACTGATGGCCAGTCTGAAAGGACTATTCAGACACTTGAAGATATGCTAAGATCATGCTCTCTTGAATTCAAAGGTGGATGGGATCAGCACCTTCCATTGGTTGAGTTCTCATACAACAATAGCTTCCACTCGAGTATTCAGATGGCTCTGTATGAAGCTCTTTATGGGAAGCGATGTAGAACTCCAACCTGTTGGGATGAAGTTGGAGAACGAAAACTACTTGGTCCCGATCTTGTTCAAGAGATGACAGAGAAGGTTCAAGTCATCCAGAAACATATCAAAGCTGCTCAAAGTCGGCAAAAGAGCTATGCTGACAATCGTCGAAGGGACTTAGAGTTTGACGTTGGAGATAAAGTCTTCCTTAGAATATCTCCATGGAAGAGAGTCATGAGATTTGGGAAGAAAGGGAAGCTAAGCCCAAGGTACATTGGCCCCTTTGAGATCCTTGATCATATAGGAGCCGTGGCCTATCGTCTGGCACTTCCACCGAATATGGCTCAAGTTCATGACGTGTTTCACGTATCACTACTGAGGAAGTACATTCCAGACCCCTCACACGTACTAAACTCAGAGGTGGTACAGTTGGAAGATGATCTCTCATATGAGGAGCAGCCGGTAAAAATTCTGGACCAAAGTGATAAGGTTCTACGCAACAAGACAACCCGCCTTGTCAAAGTATTGTGGAGGAACCAAAAGTTTGAGGAAGCAACTTGGGAACCGGAAGAGGCAATGAAGGAGAAGTACCCTCACCTGTTTGTGTAAAGTGAAATTTCGGGGGCGAAATTTCTTAAGGGGGGAAGAATGTAACGACCCAAAGTTTTTCAATAGAAAATTCCCTCCTTTTATAAAAACACAAAATAATGAACTACTAAGTGATAAGTGACCTTTAAACATAATTTTGTCACCCCTATGTTTGGAATTTTAAAAATCCAACATTCACGGTTGTGTTCAAGATGGTTTTTGGAGTCCAATGAAACAAAAACAATTTTTGGTGAATAGTAACCTACCCTTATGAATAGTAACCTATAGTAATATGACCCTTATGAATAGTAACTAAGAATAAAATTACCTATGAATATTAAAATAAAATTTAGACATCATAGAAAGTGACAATTTGACCTTAGTAAACGTTTTTGGTATTTTATAAGTCATAAATAATTAATTATAATTAATTAATTAATTCAAAAGGATATTTATTTTCCTGAAATATATTCATAAACTATTGAATCAATGTCTAATAGTTTTTAGATAATATTATAAGACCCTTAGTAATTTTTAAAAGAACTACAAAATCAGTTTTAATTTTAAAAACTGTTTTTTAAGTAAATTATGATTTTAATTAAATATTAAATTAATAATATTTATAAAATTATTTTTGAAAATTGGACATCATTTTTGGATTCTACACGTCGAAAAATGGTAGGGGTAAATTTTTGGGTTTATTCTGAAATACTTCAATTTTCAGGTGAATAGTAAAAAATACAGTTTTTCGCATAATCGGTGTACACTAAATTGCATCATTAATGATGTAATGATGACATAAACATTCTAGAACTTTAGTTTCGGCCAAAACAAATTAAATTTCATAAATTTTTCCTTGAAATACAATAGATCCAATTGTCAAACCTAAAAAGAACTTTCCAAAGCTTAAAGTCAAAAAGTGATTTCTTAAAGTGACTTTTTCTCTTCCTTTCACTTTCCTTTTTAATAAATTAATGAATTCGACTTATAAAGAAGATTTAAACCCTAAAACGAATTTTATTATATTAATATATGATTTAGGATGTCAAAAAACTACTATTACATGTCTAAATTATGATATATTGTTTTATTTAATAATTTATTCCAAAAACACCTCCCACCTCATGTATAAATAAGGCCTCCCCCTCCTCTTGCCAAACCACACCTCTCAAGCTTCAAGCATTGTCTAAGCTCTGCCCAATCATCTTCCCTAGCCTCTCCCCCACGTCCAGGAGCTTCTGGTCTCATCAAAAGACCAAGCTTAGGCCCTTAAGGAGGTTCTCAAGAGGAGGATCCAAAAGGTGATTTCTCTCCCTCTTCTCCTTTAATTTCTTTTCAAGTTCAAGTTCCTCTCTTGATCTCTCCCTACCTATCTTCATCCAAATTGTTTTGTAACTCCAGTACTATACTTATACTGTAATATTATGATTCTAATGGTATATTATATCACCCCACACCCTTTCCCTCTTCCTTTTATTTTATTAAAGAGAACGTTGTTCATGTGGTGATAATTTATCACCTTCAAAAACAACATGCTCTCTTCTTCCATTTATATCTTCAATCTGGTCATGAAACTATTTTTTATGGTTGAACCAGAATATGTTATATGTATTATGTTCTATTTTAAGTTCGGGAAATAACATATGGCCATATTACTAAGTGAAATGTTAAAATGAGTTCGTTGTGATCCAAAAACCGCTCAAATTAACCCAAATAATTTTCATTTAATTATTATCTAATAATTCGGCCACATGAATCTAATATAACTCACTCTAAAATCATCCAAGCTTATGTAATATCGTTAATTACATGTAATATCAGTTCTGGATGTTTAACGATAATCTACCCAAGCATAAAATTAAGAATACAAGTGGACCGCTCAAGAAAACCATAAAAACGAACATCCCCGAACAATGTTTTTAAACTCTATAAGTCATCCAAAGGAACTTAATATGAAATAATAAAACCAGAATGAACCCTATTAATGTATAAAAGGTTCTGTAATTTCTAATTAATGAATATAATGTTATTATACAGGACATTAAAGAGAAGGAGGCATTCGAGTACAAGGTAAGGGGAAATCTCGAACCCAATTTTCTTCCTTCGGGTTCTCTCTCTTTCACTCCATTTTTGATATGGTTACTCCTCAAAGGTCTTTTGTTCATCATTTCCTTTACTTTTCTGGGATATACATGTTTGTCACTGGTTTTTATGTCCATAAAAATGTTTTCCAAAAGAACTCTTCTTTCAAGATCTCACATTTTGCCTCTCACTCAAGGATGATGGCTCTTATATCAAGTATGTTGTTCCCTCTTCCTTTTGGGAACCCAAAACTTATGAATGTGTTATTATGAGATGAAACCCATTCCTTTCCATGGGTTATTTATGTACATGTTTGATATGTGTTCTATGTGGCAAGCATGATAATGATAATGTTATGATGTGACGGGTGCGCCCGGAATTATATAGCGCAATATGAATGTTTAAATGTGACAGGTGCGCCCGGAATTATATAGCGCTCCAATGAATTGGGTAAAGTGATGAATCTCATGAGTAAATGTGAAATTATGCGTGAACATGATGCTAGCTTTGTTCACAATTATGTGTGGTAGTTAACCACTAAGACATGATGTTACATTTTTATGCTTTGCCACATTTCAAGTTTATTGTTTATGCCCCTCTCATGTTCAAGATCTCTTTCCTATGTTATGATTATGCTCCCCCCATGCTATATTGTCCTTATCTATCCTCTTACTGGGCTTTTAGCTCACCCCTTTTGATGTATATCCTCAGGTGGCTACATGTACTAAGGAGGGGACAAGTGCTACTAAGAAGCTATACAAGAAGAGATTAAATGAATTTTTTTTTTATGCTTGATGTTGTACTTGTTATGTGTAGTCCTAATTTGCCCAAGACACTAAACCTATGTATCCTCCATGTGTAATACTATTATGTTGTTTATCTTTAAAATGATGTAATAGTAATGTAAGAAAAGGTTGGGTCGCTATAACGTCTGCGCGTACACATCACGAATAATAATTAGAATGTTTCACGGTGGTTTCGGGTGAATCTGTGGTCGTCCGCTATGAATTTGACCGTTGGACGCCCGTTTTGGCCGTTTATGACACCATAACTGCGTTGTCGGTCACCGCGGGCACACGGCACGTCCGATTGACGTGTCGTCTGCTCGACCACTTCATAAATCACTCACCCGTATTTGTCGTCTGATTTCAGGCCATTCCGACATCGTTCGGCCCGTTTGGACCCCCCTCACGCGCGTTTCGAAGCGTGCGCATCACTTAAAACACGAATATTGAGCCGTACCGGGCAAACCGCACGTCCGATTGACGTGCCGTCTGCGCGTACACGTCACAAATAATAATTAGAATGTTGCACGGTGGTTTCAGGTGAATCTCTGGTCGTCCGCTATGAATTTGACCGTTTAACGCCCGTTTTGGCCGTTTATGACACCCGAACTGCGTTCTCGGCCACCGCGGGCACAGGTCATGTCCGATTGATGTGCCGGCTGCTCGACCACTTCAGAAATCACTCACCCGTATTTGTCTTCTGATTTCAGGCCATTCGGACATCGTTCGGCCCGTTTGGACCCCCCTCACGCGCGTTTACGAAGCGCGCGCATCACTTAAAACAAGAATATTGAGCCGTATCGGGCAAACTGCACGTCCGATTGACGTGCCGTCTGCGCGTACATGTCACGAATAATAATTAGAATGTTTCTCGGTGGTTTCAGCTCAATCCGAGGTCGTCCGCTATGAATTTGACCGTTGGACGCCCGTTTTGGCCGTTTATGACACCAGAACTGCGTTGTCGGTCACCGCGGGCACACGGCACGTCCGATTGACGTGCCGTCTGCGCGTACACGTCAAGAATAATAATTAGAATGTTGCACTGTGGTTTCATCTCAATCCGGAGACGCGGTGTGGCCGGCACCACTCAAAGTGTCCGTCTTTTGTTTCAAAAGGACGTCATTTTAAGTGAAAAGCATCAACTGGCATACGGAAAACCGACCAAACGCATTCCGAATCTGTTGATAATTTATCCCAACAATCCATGGGTCATATGTGACGTGTACGAGCCAACCCGGGATGAATCCGAGTCGCGGTGTGGCCGGGATAATTCTAAGTGGCTCTCTTTTGTTTAAAATGAACACCATTTTAAGTACATACGGAAAAACGAGCAAACGAATTCGGTTTCCATTGAAACTTTAGGAGAACGATCCATGGGTCATATGTGACGTGTACTAATCAACCCCGCCGCAATCGGAGACGCGGTGTGGCCGACACCACTCAAAGTGTCGGTCTTTTGTTTCAAAAAGACGTCATTTTAAGTGAAAATCATCAAGTGACATACGAAAAACCGACCAAAGGCATTCGGACTGTGTCGATACTTTAGCACAAGGATCCATGGGTCGTATGTGATGTGTACGAGTCAATCTCGGCTCAATCCGAGGAGCGGTGTGGCCGACACCATTCTAACTGTGTATCTTTTGTTTAAAATGGACAGGATTATAAGTGAAATGAACAACTGGCATACGCAAAACCGACCAAACGCATTCCGAATCTGTTGATAATTTATCACAACGATCCATCAGTCATATGTGACATGTACGAGCCCACTCGGGCTCAATCCGAGTCGCGGTGTGGCCGGGATCAGTCTAAGTGGATCTCTTTTGATTAAAATGGACATCATTTTAAGTACATACAGAAAACCGACCAAACGCATTCGGTTTCTGTTGAAACTTTAGGAGAACGATCCATGGGTCATATGTGAGGTGTACGAGTCATCCCCGACTCAATCCGAGGCGCGGTGTGGCCAACACCGCTCTAACTGTATCTATTTTGTTTAAAATGGGTAGGATTATAAGTGAAAAGAACTGGCATACGCAAAACCGACCAAACACATTCGGTTTCCATTGAAACTTTAGGAGAACGATCCATGGTTCATATGTGACGTGTACCAATCATCCCCGTCTCAATCGGATTCCACATATAATTGTCATCTAAATTTTAAATTGAATTATATATGAATTATGTATGTTTATGAATTGTAAATTAATTATGGATGTGTATAGTTTCAGGATCCATTATATGTTAAATGTGTATGAATTTGTTCGTAATTGTATATGTATGTTTTAGTTTATTACAGGTACAATAGTTGGATCGAAAATGAGGTGAGAATGAGGCCTGATGAGGAGAGGTGGCTGATGTACAGAGGGGCTGTGCAAATTGCAGGCTGCTGCAATTTGCAGCCTAGGGTATGCCAACGGTTTTAAACCGTTGGCATAGAATCTTAAAAATATGTTTTTACCAACGGTTCACTGAACCGTTGGTAATAACTCTTTTCCCAACGGTTTAGAACCGTTGGGAAAGAGTTCATCTAAATGTATATTTAGTTTTCCCAACGTTTTGGGAGTTGGGAAAAACTATTGATTTTTTCCAACGGTTTTTGAAAACCGTTGGGAAAAACAGTGTTCTGAGTTTTGCCAACGGTTTGACAACCGTTGGGAATCTTTTTTAGTATTTTTCTCCGCCTATACCAACGGTTCACTGTAAACCGTTGGGAAAAGTTTTTCCCAACGGCTTACTTGCCTACGGTTGGCAGAACCGTTGGTATAACATATACCAACGGTTCCCCAGCCTTTCCCAACAGTTCTAAACCGTTGGGACATCCTCTATTTCTAGTAGTGATACTAAATATGTATTTATTTGACTATCATAAATAAACATGTCGTTACACCATGGCCATGGATTTTAATGCGACGATTCTATTCCAATTAATGGGATGAGATATAAGCTACCATAAAGATGGAAGGGACAAACCTTTTCTCGAATAATTCATTAATGACATGTCACTCATGACGTACCCAATGTATCCAACATCGCCATGAACAGTTATCGTTATGGTTTATGAAATAAATCTATGTATGTGAGCTGTGACATCCATTATTAATAATATTAATGTATAAGGACCACCACACACACTTGTAGAGAGGAATATCTGATGACAAAAAAACTTGCGGAATTCCTACTGGTGGGTTTATTCACATAATCTCTCATATTGGAGATCACCAAGTGAAAACTTTATTAGAAGAAGCATCATCTACTTATGAGTACTCACACCTAACATTTTATGAACTATGTATAACATCATAGTATGTTATCCAACCAAATAACATTATTTGAGAATATCATCATAGCACATCAAGGTTCTCATCAGAGTAGGGAACTATCATGACCTTATCAATATAATGTATAATCTAGGACATTGTTACATAGAGTTATGCAGGACAACAATCAATATGTAATAAGAAGTTTTATTAATATTAAATACATTGAATATACATGTAATAAAAGTTCAAAATGGCCTGTTCTAGGACACCAACACCAATAAGATCCCACTTGGACTAGAGCCAACTGTCTACAACCTTCAATATTTTAGACCTCACATGATAGTTATGTTTCTTCTGAGTCAATGCTTTAGTCAAGGGTTCCACCATTCTCTCTTCCATCGAAATAATCCTCACTTTAACTATACCTCTCTGAGAAAAATCTCTCAAGAGATTATGCTTATGAAGTATGTCATTCATCCATTCATGTGACCTTGGCTCTTTTGCAAGATCCTTTGTTGTTGTATTATCATAGTAGAGTTAGATAGGATCCTTACTACTAGGTACTACATCAAGTTCTTGGATAAAGTTTCACATCCATAGAGCTTCTTTAACTGCCTAAAAAGCCATAATATACCAAGAATTTGATGTAGAATCTATAACCACAACCTTCTTCGAGCATTTACAGCTCACAACATCTCCATTAAAAGTGAATATATATCTCGTTTGTGACTTCATGTCATCTTGATCAGTTTGAAAACTCACATCTGCATATACTTTGATGAAAAGTTCCTCATCTATTCCATAAACCAAGGACATATCCTTAGTGCTCCTTAGATACTCAAGGATGGTCTTGACTTCCATCCAATGAAATCACCTAGATCATCTTGATATCTTCCTACCACACTTAATGCATAGGTGATCGATAGCTTAGTTTTTAACATAGCATACATGAATGGACCAATTGTAATGCCTCGACCCTAGTTACCTAGATTCGGTTCATTATTACATAACATTGGCATGATACAAGGAAATCATGTCCCAAAAGGCCGATCACATTAGTAGCTTTAGAAGTACTACATACATTCATAAGTTTTACATTACATTATAAAATGAAAAAAAACAAAAACATTGTCTCCATTGACCACATTCATATCCCATAGACTATCCCTTCAGGTCATTCATAATATACCTCTTCACATATTGGGAAAAATAAAACATAGAAAAGGGCGATCTCAGATACTCAGTAAGCATAACAATATAGCGGAAACTTTCATAAATAATCATAAACATATAAGGCAATGTATAAGACTAAAACATAAGCCTTTTAAACATAAATTTATTCATAATATGGAAAATATAAATCAAATAATTCCATTTACATATTCACATGGATATTATATTAGTTGAATAATCACATGCAATATCAATAACCAATTTGTTAATGATGAAATGCATAATGCCAGACTTCAAAACCACATAGTCAAGGTCATGTGACAAGAAAACAACTAAGATTTTCTCAATTCCTTGTTCCAAGACACTATTTTTTCTCATGAGACCTACCGCTGCATCGAGGAGCTATAGTGGGCGCCACTCGTCACTTACTAAGTCCAATGCATTCCTTATATGAAAAATGTAAAGACATAACAAAACATTTGTATTAGAACTAGCATAAAAAATGTCATTAATTTATCCATAAACCATGAATGGTATAAAAATTTCACATCCACAATAAAACATATCAAAAAACTTTCAATACAATATGGAATATTTTTATCATAATAAATCAACTTCAAACAAGTTTAAAAACCATAAAAAGATGTTGACATAGATAAAATAAAAACTATTTGAAAGAAATACCACTTTCTATTTTGAAACCATTTAAAAGAAAGAATTTATCTTATAAATATTCTTATAAGATTATAAGGGAGGCTTCGATGATGTTATAATGGTAGAAAATAGACACACCCTCCGTATAAGTTAAAAAAAATACATTTTTGCCTTAATTTTGTTGAAAAGGTCATAAAGTACCTTGTTTGGAAAACGACAGAAATATTCCTTTATAAAAATCTTATAAAAAGTCAAATAAGTGTATAAATTACATTAAACCATATCCTAGAAAATAGTAAAAAAAATTGAAATACATTTTAAGAAACATGGATGTGGATGATAAAGAGGTCACAGTAGATTCTTACGTAAAAACAACCTCGGATAATAATGAGGTAGTGAATTTCACCCTTACCTTGTACTTTTCCTTGGTTGAGGGTAGGTTAACCTCTTATATAATGGTGAAATCATTGTTATTAAATTATACAAGAACCATATACATTAATATGATATCTTATATGATTTTATATTATTTCTTTGTCAATGATATTTCAGTAGTATCATCGTTTTGGGTGTTAACTGGTTTGTTTTCTTTTATATGCTTTCTTACGTAAGTCATGTCTGTTATAAATGAGATGTATCTTATCCATATCCAGAATTATTTCAAGTCTTTAAATATTATTTTTAATCATCAAATTAATATTATTCTTGAATGGTTAAGATGGTTAATTAATCTCATTTCGTTTGTGGAGACGGTAATTCGTACGTACACACGAGCGACAATATCATTATATTGATGGTGAGATCGTATGTATTTGGTTGGTATATATTATATAAAGAATCATTAATAGTTTATATTTATTATTTACATCAATTATACTCATTATTATACCCATAATAATAGTGACATGTTGAATGAAAAACTACACCATGATGTGGAGACGGTAAGCCGTACGTATGCACGTATGGTGACTTTGTCATTTATAGGATGGATAGAATAACGAATATGGTTGGACCATATTTTTAATAAATAATAGTATGTATAAGGTACTATATTTATTATTTTATTATGGAAATAACAAAGGAAGATGAAGTGGAAGAAGAAAAGAACATGAAAGAGGGTGGTGAAATTATTACCTCTTCTTCGGGTGTTTCCTTTTAAGTTGATAAAAAGGGATCCTTAGGTTGGATTTATGATCAAAGTAATGCTTATAGGTTGAATTGATGTAATTTGGGAGGATATGTGGGCAGGGTTTGGCCAAGACAAATGGATTTGGAGGTGTGATTATGAGAGAAGGGAAAGTACCCTTTTATAAGAGCGGTGAGGGTCACTTTAGAAAAACCTTAAAATATTATTTTATTATACAATCCTATTCGGTTTATAATGGCTCAAAAATGATTTATTTCAAGTATAAGGTGGGTATGGATCTAAATAATCTCAACCAATAGATTTTACACAGGTTTCGGTCACCATATTAACCTTATCATTTAGATTTAACTCGTAGTTAAATAGTTTGACATTTACCATGTCTCTTGGTATTTTTATATTATATGGTTAATAAACTAATTATATACTGGAAAGAGAACCCCAAGTTGTTCATTATTGATATATATAACCTTATCTATGTCCTTTAGACGAAACCTATATTTTTAGGAATACTATATTAATTAATAATATAGTATTTGTTTTAAAAACTCATTTATGTCAATTTTGACACTATTTAGTAATTGATTTTTTTAAAGTCCTAAAAACTTTATTACTCTGAAATAAATTCATTTAATAAACCCTAAATTTTCATATTAACCTATAAAATTCGTTTAATTTCTAAAAAGTCTCAATTTACATTTATTTGGGTATTTATGATATCAATTATTTTAATATTTCATTAATAAGGTAATTACTACATCATCATTGTGTCATAAATAAATTAAATTATTTAATGTATAAAAATAATAAATAAAAAACAATTATATAGGAAATATATTTATATTTCTAGTTAATATTTATAGTTGAATTTATCTTATGTGTAACACTATATTAAAAATGGTTTAGTTATTAAACTTTGATTTTTAACACATTTAACTCTTCTTTAAATAAAATAATAATAAATGTCCTAATCTAATCCAAGTAGAACTAAAGGGTCATATTTTATTTATAAGGTTGTTTTGGATCAAAATTCACTTATCAAATAGAATTATGAAATGTGTTAGGGTAATAATAATATCATTTTTACCTTTAATTGCCCTATTTTCTTTTAACTGTGGTAAATAAAAGTAAAAAGTAACAATTCACCAAAAAATATTTTAATCTTATTAGACCACATTTTACTTACTAATATCAACCGTGTCTCTCGGATTTTTGAAATTCAATTCAAAAAAGCGGTAAAATTAAGTTTTATGCAAATTTGCAAATGCTCTTAGGAGGTGGGAAAAAGACGGTAAAAAGTTCAAAAAAAACTAATATTATTATAAAATTACTCCAATGAATTACATTGAACTTATATAGGTATTATGTATCTATTTTTACCTAATATAAATTTAAATAAGATATCTAATTATAAAAAGTTTTTTTAACCAATAACGTAGTATTTTTCACTATTCATCAAAAATTGAATGTTTTCAGAAAAATATCAAGATTTCACCCCAAGCTAATTTTGATATTCCAAATCCTAAAATGATTTCCATTTTGAAAAATAAAATTTATAAAATTTCAAAAAGTGGGTATTAATATTCATAACAGCTAGTTTGATTGGTCGTGGTGTGTTAAAACTCTAAGTTGCATACAACGCAAGCAATTTAATTATTCAAATAGAAACGCACCATGGAAGCTTGGGGTGTTACATTCTACCCTCCTTAAAATAATTTCATCCTAGAAATTTCTAGAATATTACGGCTTAAAAATATTCGGATGGTTCTTCATCATAAGTTCCTCAGTTTCCCATGTTGCCTCTTCCATCTTATGATTTCTCCATAGAACTTTAACCAGATGAGTCGTCTAGTTTCTCAGCACTTGTTCTCTTGTATCAAGAATTATGATAGACTCTTCGCAATAAGACAGATTGGTTTCCAGTTGTAATTCTTCACAGGTGAGTACATGTGTTGGGTCAGTCATGTATTTTCTCAACAGTGATAGATGGAACACGTCATGAACTTTAGAGAGACTTGGCTGCATTGAAAAATGATAAGCTACAACTTCAATTCGTTCTAGCATTTCAAAAGGTCTGTTGTACCTGGGACTCAATTTACCCTTATTACTAAAACGTATAACACCCCTCCATGGAGATAATTTCAAGAAAACATGGTCTCTTACTTGAAATTCCAAATCCTTCCTTCAGTTATCGGTATAGATCTTTTTCCTATATTGGGCTAATTTGATGTGGGTTTGGATAATCTTTACCTTTTTAATTGTTTCCTAATAACTTATAGGCCTATGAGTTTTCTTTCACCAACATCATCCCAAAAAATTGGTGTGCGACATCTCTTTCCATATAACGCTTCATATGGTGCCATCTGAATACTTGAATGGAAGCTATTATTATAGGAAAATTCTACCAGAGGTAAATATTGATCCCACATACCTTGAAAGTCAAGTGATACAGATCTCAACATTTCTTCTAAGGTTTTAATAGTACATTTTGATTGTCCATCAATTTGAGGGTGGTAGGGTGTGCTCAAAAATAGTTCATTATCCAGGGCCTTCTGAAGAATTTTCCATAATCTTGATGTAAAATAGGGATCACAATCAGAAATAATTGATAAGAGTACTCCATGAAGTCTTATAACTCCATTAATATATATTCTTTCTAAACATTCAAGTGTTAAATCTTCTCTTATAGCAAGAAAATGTGCTGATTTGGTAATACGATCAACAATGACTCATATTGCATCATTCCTTCTAGGATTCTTTGGTAGCTTGATGACAAATCCCATCATAATATCATCACATTTCCACTCAGGTATGGGAAGAGGTTGCATGACTCCTCTAGGATGTTGTCTTCCAGCTTTCACTTATTGAAAAACCGTACATATTGACACATAATCAACAGTCTCCCTCTTCATGTTGTCCCACAAAAAATGTTCCTTAAAATCTCTATACATCTTGGTGCTACCAAGGTGTATAGAAAAATTGGGGCTATGTGCATCATCCAAGAATTACCTTTTCAGATCAAGTATATTAGGAACACAATTTATCTTTCCAAATTTCAAAATCCCATATTCATATATGAGGTCACTCAATCTCCCATCATTCATAAATTTAATTTTCTTTTGAAACTCCTCATCATCAGCCTGGAAACTTTTTATCCTTTCTTGTAAATATGGTTTGGAAACCATTTGAAAAAGTATCGATGTTTCACCTTATGTGATTATTCTCATATCCATATTTACTAGATCCATGAAAATAGGATCTCTTTCCACTCTCATCTTTTTCAAAACTCCGTGATCTTTTCTTCTCAAAGCATCTACCTCCTTATTTTCCTTCCCCAAGTGGTAGTGTATAGTGAAATCATAATCCTTGAGTAGTTCAAGCCATCGTATTTGCCTCATGTTGAGTTCTTTCTGAGGGAAAATATACAGCAAACTCTTTTGATAAGTATAAATCTCAAATTTTTCACCATAGAGATAGTGTCTCAATTTTTTCAGAGCAAATATTACAGATGCTAACTCAAGATCATGAGGGGGATAGTTTTTCTCATGAATTTTTAGCTACCATGATGCATAGTCAATAACCCTATCCTTCTGCATAAGGACATAACCAAGTCCTTTCTTCAAAGCATCACCATAAATTACAAACCCATCATTCCTCGATGGTAGATTCATGATAGGACCATTGACTAATCTCCTATTTAGTTCTTCAAAACATTATTCATACTCTTTTTTCTAAACAAATTTAACCCCTTTACATGTGAGCTTGGATAATGGGTTAGCCAATCATGCAAAATTCTTGATGAAACATCGACAATAACCTGCTAAACCAATAAAACTACATGCGTCATTTATACTTTTCGATGCTAGCCATTCTTGGATTTCCTTTGTCTTATAAGGATCAACAGATATTCCATCCTTAGAGACAATATTACTAAGAAAAGAAATATCCTGAAGCCAAAATTCACACTTGCTAAATTTACCATATAATTCATTTCTTCTAAGAGTCATTTGGATAATGCGCAAGTGATTTTCATGATCTTCATATCTTTTGGAGTATACCAAGATATTATCAATAAATGCCACTACAAAGTCATTAATATATTCCTTGAAAAACTTGTTCATTAGATCTATGAAAATAGAGGGTGCATTAGTCAGCCCGAAAGCCATTACCGTAAACTCGTAATGCCCGTACCTGGTTTGAAATGTTGTCTTTGGAATGTCTTCCTTTTTCACACACAAATGATGATATCCAGATCAAAGGTCAATATTTTAAAAATATTGAGCTCCATGATTTTGGTTGAATAAATCATCAATGCGAGGTAAGAAATACTTGTTCTTTATTGTTATAGCATTGATCTCCCTATATTCAATCCACAACATCATAGATCTATCTTTCTTCTTAACAAAAAGAACATGGGCTCCCCATGGAGAAACACTAGGGTGAATAAATCCCTTATTACTCAATTCCTCTAGTAGTTTATTTAGTTCCACTAATTCCACAGTGGCCATTCTTTAATGGGTCTTCTATATGGGCCTTGAACAAGGAATTGAGTCAATGGAAAACTAAATTTTTCATTCTAGAGGATTTCTAGGTAAATCCACTAGAAACACATCAAAATATTCTTACACAATAGGTAAATTATCTATTTGAACATTCCTTCACTCACCCATAGTTATTTCATTATCTTCCTCCCCAATAATTGAATTTAGTAGAGCTACTGGGGGTGGATCTAGATAAGAATCAGATGGTGACGTTTCTGCTCTAAAGATAAGGTACTCCTTATCATCATCAATAATTGTAACCTCCTTCTTCTTATAATAAATTTTTGCATCATGGTCCGAAATCCAATCCATACCGAGGATTATATCAAATTAAATCATGGGTATGACAATGAGATCAGCAAATAAATAATATTTATATGACTTAATGGGAATAGAATCACAAAACTTTGTTGAAATGATACTTCACTTAAGAGTTTTGACTGACAACTCCCTTATTATATCAAATTGGAAATATATAATTTTCATTGAAAACGTGGAAGATATAAAACAATTAAATGATCCAGAATCAAAAAAAGCATTGGCTGAACTTGAGGAAACCATTAAATTACCTGCCACCATGTCTTTCGGAGCTTCAACCTCAGGAGTAGTGATTGCATAATCATGGCCTAGATCCCTTGGCCTTTTCTGAGGTAAGTTTTCTCTGGTGCTTAGGACTTTTATTTTTATAATGCCCTATTTCTTTACAACTGTAGCATTCAACATTGAAAACCTCTTTTGTCCCTTACAATCACGATCTTGGTATCCTTTTTCACCACACTTGTAACAGACTCCAATTCCCTTCAGGAAATTACTGGGGTGTTTCTTCCCACATTTATTGCAGGATGGATATTCAACTTGTCCTTTCTTCCCCTTATTTCCATTTATAGAGTGTTCAGTAGATCTCTTATTCTCCTGCTTTTCTCTAAAGTCCTAAGACTTATAGAATTTCTTTTCTTTCTTTATATCACATTAGACAATATCTTTATATGACGAGAACGATTATGAGACTAATGATCAATAGAGAAATGGTTTTTACCCATAAAATAATCAATCAATATTACTCTTTGGGTTATGTATATAATCTTCATCATGTCTTGCTAACCTTGTAAATTTAGCTTCATACTTTGTGACATTATCATCATCCTTTTGACTTAGACTCAGAAATTTCCTTTCCATATCCACTTGATGTTCACGAGGAATGTATTTTTCTAAGAAAATTTCTTTAAATTCCCTCCATTACATACTTTATACTTCTTTATCCTCCTTTGTGTTTTGAACCAATGACCACCATTGATCTGTATCTCTTGTGAGGTGATAGACTTCCATGAAAACTTTTTCCCTTTCACTACTCTCTAAAGAATGAAATATTTTCTCTAAGGAACTTGTAAATTTCTCATATACAAATGGATTTTTACACCCATTTAATGTTGATGGTTGTTTCCTCATGAAGTGGTATAACATTGTTCCTCTGTGTTGTGGATCAGGGTGCTCCATACGGGTAAGGTTATTATTCATAACCTGATTGATTTGTCCCAATATGGTTATAAGTTGATCAGTACCAATTGCATCACCAGCTCCACTATAATTATATTTATTATGAGGTAAATCCCTACATGGATTACATGAATTCATATGGTTTACATTCCTTCTACTAGGCTTCATTTCTAAACAATGGAATACACTTGATTAGTTTATTAATTGCAATACATAATTCCAAACTTGTAAAACACTTAACATAAATTGAACAGTGTATGGATATAATCCATAGTCATAAAAAAAATTTCTTTGAGGAAGTATATACTCATAAATCCTTCATAATTATTTGTAATGAAAATAGGAATTATCCTAAGCATATCCCCCAGGAGTGTCGTAACCAAGAGTGCAGCAAGGCCCATTGTCGTGCACTAGTTCTTGTTCGAGTCTAGCTCAAAGTAGTGTTTTCAGGTTTTACCCCAAGGTACATCTATTCCAGAGCCGCCTCTACCTTCTCATATCCAGATAGAGATTTATTTCTTGGAAAACTCACAAAATCTCTACATTACCAAAATTACAGGAATATCTTCTATACTGATCCTCAAAGACTATCTTAGGATAGTGTTCTCTAATCAGAGTTTTTTCTAAATCTAGTTTCCAAGGTTTTTACTAAAATTTCTCTAATACCAACTATAAATCCCTGACCCTAGTTACCCAGAGTCAGTGCATTATTACATAACATTAGCATTATGAAAGTAAATCATGTCCCGAAAGACCGATCTGTTTAGTAGCCTTGGAAATACTAGACACATTTATAAGTTTTACATTACATTATAAAATAAAAAACAACAACAAATTTTTCTCCATTGACCACATTTATATCCCATAGACTATAACTACAGGTCGGTCATAATAAACCTCTTCACATCCTGAGAAAAATAAAACATAGAAAGGGGTGAGCTCAGATTCTCAGTAAGGATAACAATAGAGCGGAAAATTTCCTAAATAAGCGTAAACATTTAAGGCAATGTATAAGACTAAAACACAAGCCTTTTAAACATAAAATTCTGCATAATATGGAAAATATAAATCAAATAATTCCATTTACTTATTCACATGTATATTCTACTAGTCGAATAATCACATGCGATATCAATAGCCAATTTCATAATGATGGATTTCATAATGCCAGACTTCATAACCATATAGTCAAGGCCTTGTGTCAAGACTAAAAATATGATTTTTTCAAGGCCTTATGCCAAGACACTTGTTTGTCTCATGAGACCTACCGATGCATCGAGGAGCTATAACGGGCTCCACCCGTCACCCACTAAGTCCAATGCATTCCTCATATGAAAATGTTTAAACATAACATAAAAATTAGTATTAAAACTAACATATGAGATGTCAATACTTTCTCCAAAAACCATGAATGGTATAAAAATAGCACATCCACAGTCAAAACATATCACAAAACTTTCAATACAATGTGGAATATTTTTATCATAATAAATCAACTTCAAACAAGTTTAAAATCCCTCAATGGATGTTGACATAGATGAAATGAAAAATATTTGAAAGAAATACCTCTTTCTATTTTGAAACCATTTAAAATAAAACATTTATCTTAGAAATATTATTATAATATTTTAAGGGAATCTTCAAAGATGTTACAATGGAAGAAAATAGACGCACCTACCGTATAAGTTAAAAAAGACATTCTTACCTTAATTTTGTTGAAAAGGTCATAAAGTACCTTTCTTGGAAAATGACGGAAAGATTACTTTATAAATATCTTTTAAAAAGTCAAATAAGGGTATAAAGGAATTTAACCCATAGCCTAGGAAATAGTAAAAATGTTTTGAAATGCATTTTAAGAAACATGGATGTGGATGATAAAGAGGTTCCAGTAGATACTTACGTAAAAACGACCTCAGATAATAAAGAGATTGTGAATTTAACCCTTACATTGTACATTTCCTTGGTCGAGGGTAGGTTAAACTCCTATATAATTGTGATATAATTGTTATTAAATTATTCAATAATAATATACATTAATATGATATCATATATGGTCTTCTAATATTTATTTGTTAATGATATTTCAGGAGTATCATCATTTTGGGTGTTAACTGATTTGTTTTCTTTTATATGATTTGTTACGTAAGTCATGTATGTTATGGATGGGATGTATCTTATTTATATCCATAATTATATAAAGTCTTTAAACATTATTTTTAATCATCAAATGAAAATTAGTCTTGAATGGTTACGATGAGGAATGAATCTTATCGCGTTCGTGGAGACGGTAATCTATACGTACACCCGAGCGACAATATCATTATATTGATGGTGAGATCATATGTAATTGGATGTTATATCATATATATAGAATCCTTAACATGTTATATTGATTATTTAAATAAATTATACTCATTATTATACCCATCCAAATAGTTAAGTGTTGAATGACAAACTACACCACGACGTGGAGACGGTAAGTCGTACGTACGCACGTATAGTGACATTGTCATTTATAGGATGGATAGAATGACAAATATGGTTGAACCATATTTATAATAACATCTCAGTATATAAAAGGTACTGGAATTATTATTTTAGTATGGAAACATCAAAGTAATTGGAAGTGGAAGAAGAAAAGAACATGAAAGAGGGTGGTAAAATTATTACCTCTTCTTCAGGTGTTTCCTTTTAAGTTGATCAAAAGGGCTCCATAAGTTGGATTTATGATAAAATTAAGGCCTCTAGGATGAATTGAGGGAAGTTTGGAGGATATTTGGGCAGGTTTTGGACGATCCAAATGGCTTTGGAGGTGTGATTTTGAGGGAAGGTTAAGTACCCTTTTATAAGAGAGGTGAGGGTATCTTTAGGAAAACCATGAAATATTTTTTTTATACAATAATATTAGGTTTATAATGGATCCAAACTGATTTATTTAGAGTCTAAGATTGGTATGGGTCTAAATACTCTCAAAAAATTGGTTTTATACAGGTTTAGGTAGCCATATTAACCTTATCATTTAGATTTAACTCTTAGTTAAATAGTTTGACATTTACCATGTCTCTTTGTATTTTTATATTATATGGTTAATAAACATACTATAAACTGCCAAGAGAACACCAAGTGGTTCATTATTGATATATATAACCTTATCTAAGCCATTCGGCCGAACCTTATATTTTTATGAATATTATATCAAATAATAATATAGTATTGGTTTTAAAAACTCATTTATGTCAATTTGGACACTATTTAGTAATTGATTTTTGTTAAAGTCATAAAAACATTATTAGTTCAAAATAAATTAATTTAATCAACACTAACATTTCATATTAACCTATACTATTCTTTTAATTCATCAAAAGTCTCAATTTACATTTATTTGGGTATTTATAATATCAATTATGTTAATATTTCATTAATAAGGTAATTACTGCAACATCATTGTGTCACAAATAAATTAAATTAATTATTGTCTAAAAATTATAAATAAACTTCCATTATGTAGAAAATTTTTTTATCTTTATAATGAATATTTATAGTCAAATTTATCTTATGTTTAACCCTACATTAAAAATTGTGTAGTTATTAGACTTTGAATTTTAACACTTTTAACTCTTCTTTAAATAAAATAATAATTATTGTATTAATCTAATCCAAGTGGAAAAAAAGGATCATATTTCCTTCATAATGTTTGTTTTGGTATAAATTCACTTATCCATTAGAATTAGGACATGTTTTAGGGTATTCATAATATCATGTTTACCTTTAATTACCCTATTTACTTTTAATCGTGGTAAATAAAAGTAAAATGTTATTATTCACCAAAAAAATATTTCTATCTTATTGAACTAAATTTTACTTACTGATATCAACTTTTTCTCTCAGATTTTTGAAATTAAATTCACAAAATTGGTAAAATTAATTTTTATACAGATTTGTAAATGCTCCTAGGAGGTGGGTAAAACACGGTAAAACGTTCAGTAAAATTATATATATATAATATTATTATAAAATTAATTCAAAGAATTACATTGAACATATAAAGGTATTATGTATCTATTTTTACCTAATATAAATTTAAATAATATAACTAATTATAAAAAGTTATTTTTAACCAATAGCGTAGTGTTTTTCACTATTCATCAAAAATTGAAAGTTTTCAGAAAAATACCAAAAAATCACCCTAATCTAATTTTGATATTAAAAATACAGAAATGAAGTCCATTTTCAAAAATAAAATTTGTAAAATTTCAAAAAGTGGGTATTACTATTCAGAACGGCTAGTTTGACTGGTCGTGGTGTGTTAAAACTCCAAGTTGCGTACAACATAGGCTATTGCATTATTCAAAGGGAAACGTACCATGGAATCTTGGGTTGTTACACCAATCACTTATGTGTGTTGAATATTTTTCATTATATTTCTTTCCTCGTGAGTCTGAGGTCAAATTTTCTTGGAAATATGGATGCCATGTGACGCTGGAAACAATTCCCTCTTGGATTGTTCCATACCGAATCTCTTAAGTATCTTATCAATGTATGTACTTTGACTTAGGATTTGAAACCTCTTAGATATACCATTATGGATCACAATCCTAATAATATATGTTACCTCACCTAAGTCCTTCATAGAGAATAATTTATTCAACCACGCCTTAACAGACTTTAAGACAGGTATTTTATTTTCAATGAGCAATATGTCATCAACACATACTATTAAGAAAATGACTACACTCCTGCTAAACTATTTATAGACACATGGATTAAATTAATTGTTTATGAAACTAAATTCCTTTATATCCTCATAAAAAATAAGGTTCCATGACCTATATTCTTTCTTTAATCCATAAATGGATCTTTGCAACTTTTATACCTTGTTGGAATCCTTTGGAGTCACCAACCCTTTAGGTTATGGCATCAATAAAACTTCCTAAAGGTTTCCATTAAGGAAGGATATTTTGAAATTCATTTTCCAAATAACATAATCATGGAAATATGCAATGGAAAGTAGAATTATGTTGTATTTCATCATTGAAACTGGTGAAAAATTTTCTTCATAATCAATGCCCTGATGTTGTTTAAACCCTTTGTAACCAGTCATACCTTATAGCTACTAACTTATCCTTCCATGTCCATTTTCTTCTTGAATACACATTTGTAACCAATAGGCTTTTCATCTACTGGAGGTTCTACAAAAATCCAAACTTGGTTTTAGTACATGGAATCCATTTCATAATTCATGTCTTCTTAACACATGGAAAAAAATGTTCCACTTACTGCTTCCTTGTAGGCTAGAGGATAATTATTATAAACTAATAATTTGTCACCATCCTCAGTGACTAGAAAACCATACCATTCTGGTTCTCTAATCTCTCTAGTACTCATACGCAGTAATTGTGTATATGGAATAATTTATTCTTCCATGGGGATTTTTGGAATTTTTTATTCTGCCAAATCTTGTATATCTTTAGCATGGACTTCATAGAAGTCTATCTCATTCCCACTATTCTTTTAGATATAAGATCATTATAATGAAATGTGGTACATCTTTCAACCATTACCTTTTTTGAATTATTATATAGGTAGTATCCCTTTGTTTATTTGGGATATCTTATAAAGATGCGATTTGTGTCTTAGGGTGCAAGCTTGTTAACTAAAGAAGCCTTAACAAATGCTTCACAACCCCACAAATGTTTGTCATAAAACATGGATTTCTTTCCATTCCATAATTGGTATGGTATACCGTATGTTTATTTAGTTGCAACTCAGTTTGGTATGTATGTTTTTGTTTATAACATGTATCCCCAAAAGGATAATGGAAGACTTGCATGACTCATCGTTGATCTCACCATATACAATAAGGTTTGGTTCCTCATTTAACTTAATCCATTCCATTAAGGCATATAAGGAGGATTGAATTGATATTAAATTCAAAACTCTTATATATAATCAATGAAGTCTTGATTAAGATATTATCCAGCGTGGTATGAGTGAATTTTCTTAATCTTCTTACCAAGATGGTTGTCAACTTCATTCTTTTATTCCATGAATTTATCAAAAGAGTCCAACTTATACCTCATTAAGTATACATATCCATATCTACTAAAATTATCAGTAAAATTTATGAAGTATAAGTACCCACCCCTTGCTTCAATATGAAATAGTCCACACATATTGGAATGAACTAATTCAAGAAGAACTATATCCCTTACACCTTTCCCACTAAATCGGGGTTTGGTCATTTTTTCTTGTAAACAGGTGTGACATACACCAAGTGGTTTTAGTTTAAAAGAATATAAATATTCATATTTAATTAATTTAATTAAATAAATTTTAATTTACATGACCAATCTAGTGATGCCAAAGTTTGGTGTGGTGTGATTCATGTGAAGTAACTTCATTTCAGATTTCCATTATTTGGTTTGTGGAATCCAACACATAATGACTATTATTTAAATGTTCCTTTCCATAACAAATTCTATATTTATAAAATAGGAAAAATTTATTCTCAAATTTGAAAATAAATTCATCCATATCAAGTCTTAATATAGAGAAATTATTTTCGTAACTAAATTCACATATTTACAACCCTTTAAAACCAAGATAATTCTAGTTGGAAACATGAGGTGTTAGTCCCCAATTCCTACAATAGAATGTTTAGCTTTGTTGCCTACTCGAAGATCTACCTCTCCTCATTAAATCAATATAAATCTACTTGGTTCCTATATTTTAATACATCTGTGAGAACCAAAAATTTATATTTAATACCCAATCTATTGAAATATATAAATTGCACTTGATAATAAATTCAACTAAAACTTCCCCTTTCTTCTTTGGTTGGGTGCGGTTTTTCTTCCAGTGGCTCTTCTTTTCATATGTGAAATTGACAACATCCTTTTCCCTTTATTTCCCATTGATCTCCTTATTCATGGAAGGGAATGAAGAAGCTTTGGGATTAAATATCTTCTATTTTCCTTTACATTTGTTCACTATAAGGATGGAATGTTTCTCAGGCTTCGTATCCATATCTACTTGGTGAAGAATAGTAATAAAATCTGGAAGATACTCATAAATGTTGTTCATATTACAATTCATGACAAAGCTATGGAATCTATAAGGAAGTGATCCCATAATGAGGTCAGTGCCTAGTTATTTTGGGGGTTTAAACCCTATAACCTCAAAGTTCTTAATGTATTCAATGAGATTGAGTACATGAGGTCCTACTAGGGAACCCTCTCTAAGATTGATATGAAATATCACCTTGAAAATCTCAAACCATTCCTATTTAGCTCTCTCTTGGTAAAGACCAAGGAGGTGCTCAAGCATGCTATATGAATCCATGTTTTCATGAGACTTAATTAGTTTACTAGATATCGATGAAATCATCAAACGCAGAACATCAACCATGCTTCTCAAATGTTTTTCGTAGACAAGGAACTCTTCATCACTCACCTCTTTAACAGGCGGATCAGGCATTGATAATTATGGCACATAATATTTCTGTTCATATTGTAACACAACCTAAAGATGTCCAAACTGCTCATAAAAGTTACTTCCACATAAGAGGTTATTATTCTAAAATATTGATCATAGGGATAGTGTGGATGATGAACTTTTCATTTTATTCTACAATTGAAAAGATAATATTATTAGTACTTTTATTGATTACAAAATAAGTGAGATATAATAAATTAAATTTTTTTTTCTTTTAATTGTTTATTAAATATCCCAATATTTTATCAAGTCTAAATATCCCTCACCATTGAACTCAAAATGTCTAGTTTACTTAACATTCTATTGTAAAGGATCCCCATTAAATTTATTAATGATCTAGACTTTGGCCATGAAAACCATGATAAATTAATTAGGTAGGAGTCCTTTCCAACTACGGACTTAAAACTCCTTGATCCATTGAGTGGATTCCCTTATCCTAAAATCCTGAATTATATTTCCTCAATTCTTTCACCAAAATTTTTATTAAATAGACTTTGTTCATAAAACATTATACAATTTCAGTTAAGTCAACCCAAAACTCCAATAAGAACTCCCTGATAAAAGTATTTTTCTCTACTTTGGTCATGTACTACAATTAGTTGTATTGTTTCATTCTCAATCAGGTAATATAAGGTTGAATCTGACTTAATATTTAATTGAGGGATTTTAATTTATTATGCATAAATTTTATTTTCTTTAATCCTTTACACATCTTGTTAATATTAGCTAGATGTTAATTAATTAACCATGTTAGAAAAAACATTTATGCATAATTAAATTTTTTAATTTCTGCTTTTGTACCTTAATTCATATATTTATGTGTTCTATCCCATGGATCAATAAAATAAATAATTGGATTTTGAGAAATAAGTAATTAATAAAATGACATGTTCGTGAGCTTTATCTGAGGGTTCATTTACTGAGTGGGCATTAAATCAACATTTGACCTTGGGGAAATAACTCATGTTGACTGTCTTAGCATGACTTGTAGAATTCCTCATGTCTATTTTTATATCCCCTTGGATGGAATCATTATGGTTCAGTCTTGAACTGCCTCTATGTACCTTGAGATACTCTATTAATTAAAAATATTTATTACTCACACGCAAGTGAGGGGAACCAAAGGATTGGTTAAATGGGATTACATAAATATCCTCAAACACGTAGGTCCTGCATAATAAGGGAGGGAGGAATGATTCACAGACCATAATTTAGTTTAATATTAAATAATATTTAAATCATACAAAAAATTAAATTAAAACATTCAACACCTACATCGGTCTTGTTCAAGCTCATGAATGGTCATACATGCAATGAATACACCAAATGTAAATGGATAGCATTCATTTATTATTCATTCTTTTATTATTTAAGATAAACATAATTTAAATAATTAATTAATTAATTCCCTTTCATATTAATCATAATCTGATCTTATTTGGAGATACCCATCATTAATGGCATTCATGAAAAATAAACGGTAGAACCAATAATGAAATATTAATTATGATAAATTTATTGAACATATAAAATTATTTAAAACTATTATTAATTTTTCAAACACACAATGGTGTTCCAATCAATAAAATTTGTTTGTAATGATGCAATTTAAAATTTAATGTAATTTTAATTTTTTTCATTAATTGGAGACTACACGATGTGTACATGAATCTATACGCCATGTACCTCGGTTGTCGTATATCCAAGTCACACACTTGGGGCTTCGTCGTGTAAACTTGGTCGAACTAGACAGTGTGTATAGGATAATAACACACCCTGTATATACTTTCCATGTTGTGGGGTTGTCCCAGTCAACACATGGAGTACAATAAAATAATAGTGTGTAATTAATTTCTTGGCGCATCAAGATACAATGTGAATTGGTATACAGCGTGTTCTCCGTCCTCACGTCGTGTAATCCAGTTTTTCTAGCCAAAGATTTGGAACTTCCTAATGGAATATTCAGTCATTATTTAATTATTATTAAAGCTTCCAAAAAATTAAACACTAAAAGAACATGACTAATATGTTAATAACATGTTAATTCAAAACAGATTAAAGAATGTAACACTTGAAATGAAAATCTAACCATAATTTCTTGTAGATCAAAAATCAAATAAAAAATTACAAATTTAAAATGTGACTAATATGATACCACTTAATGGTTTTAGGCATAGCAGAGAAATGCGGAGGTGGGTGATATATTAAAATTTATTTTAGTAATCATTTCCTAGAAATAAGTTCGAGGATCTTGCACATTAAATTTATAATTAAATTATTTAATATTTGAAGAAATAAATATTTTCACTTAGGAAATTTATTTTTTGGTGAATATTGATCATATGAAAAGACCCTTTCATATTTTCTTTATTGCAATATGGGGATCTAAGGATATAATCCCTCTAGCAGTGATCCACATGTGCTCCTATGATCTCTGAGAAACACCACTTGATCTCCGGGTGCTAGCATGGAAATTCCAATGTCTTGCATTGTTCATTCTTGATTTATTTTTCTTAAATATTGAACAAATATCAATTTCACTTCACATTCTTGATAGGAATATAGAAGTAGGAGTTGAGGGGGAATTCATTGTGCCCAATAATAATCTATTCTCAATTTTGGATTCTCTACGCAATAGACATAACCTTCTACTAATAAAGTTGGGATTTAAGTTAAAATATTGTTTCATTGTATACCAGCCATTAAAATAACATCTATAACCTTCAATAAATCCAATACCACATAATAATAATTATATTATTATTATTTTGTGGAACTCCCCAACTTGCATAATAGCAAATATTATATAGCGGTCTTATTAATTAATATTTTTTACCGGACTCGGTCTTCGTCCATTTAAACTCCTCTAGCATTTATTGAATAACTAAATAAATACTTTATTCATAATTAAATATTCTATTAACTATCTAGTGAATACATATTTATTAAAATATTCAATAAATAAAATAAAAAAATTATTCAAAAGCCAGCGGATAAATATTTATTTAATTTATGTGATAAATATAATTTGAATAAAAATACTCCTCAGCCTTGAGAATAATATTTATTCCATTAATTAAACTCAAATAGAATTTGAGATCAAGGGAAACACTTAATGTGTGACCCTATAGGATTCATTCTTTTTGCCATTAGGTGGGATTCCCTAAAGTGTATGACTACTATCTAGCAATAGGTCAAAGCACCCAAGAGAAAGAACTTAATGTTGTAATGTCAACAACCACATAAAAACAATCACTGTGTAATATAATCCCTTTGTCACAATATCTCATCACACATGTTTCACATCCATTTCACCATTCTATATGCTCGATATGTCAATCTTTGACTATATGAAATAAACACATCATTTCAACCTGCCGATGGAATTTAATGTAATGGTTCTATTCCAATCAAATGGATAAGATATCAGCTTCCATAAAGATAGAAGGGACAAATCCTTCCTCAACTTATTAATTAATGACATGTAACTCATTATTCACACAACGTATCCAACTTCCCCATGAAATGTTATAGTCATGGTTCACAAAATACATCTAAGTACATGAGTTGTTACATGCATTAATAATAATCTTAAAGTATAAGGACTATCACACACCTTCGTAGATAGTAATATATAATGACACCAAAACATGTGGAATTCTAACTTGTGGGTATGTTCTCATAATCTCCCATCTTGGAGATTATCAAGGGAGAACTTCATGATAACAAGCCTCATATGTTTATGATTACTCACACTTGAAATTATCTAAACTATGTGTCCTATTATAGTATGTTATCTAACTGAAAAACATTATTCGATAATATCGTCAAAGAACATCAAGGTTCTCATCATAGCAGAAATTTTTTTATGACCATAGAAAAGCTCTATATACTCTAAGACATTATTATATTAGATTCATGTAGAACAACAAAATATTTTTAATAATATGTTTTATTAATATTCAATACATCGAATATACATGTAATCAAAGTACAAAATAGTTGGTCCTAAGACACTAACTCCAACAAAATGGTCATTTTATTTTAGAATATAATCTTGGATAATTTATATAACTACTCAATTTTTCCCATAAGATGATATTTACAATAGGATATAAGTTTGGTGGAATTCTAAGTCTTTCAAATTTTTACAAAAGAATGAGAATTTAAATTTTAATTAATTAAATATTAAATTATTCATGCATGTTCATTTGATGATATATTTTGAATGGATAATTGGATTGATATTCTAACTATATGGTTGATTCTTGAATGGGGGTTTTCCTAGGTGTGGCATCACAACATTTTGGGTATTGGGGGATGGGATCGAGCCCCATTTCTTTATCTTTTCAATTTTCTCTTTTTCTTTTTTTCTTTTTTCTTTTTTTATTTCTCCTCCTTCCCTTATATTATCACATTTTTTCCCATGGGGTTTCTCATTTTTGTGTTCAATTTAGGATGTGGTGATGGATAGGGAGATATAGGGAATAATAAATTCGGTGTAGCTATGAATTGTGGGAGAATCTAAATCTCCATGTGGGTGTTGTGGAGCTCATAAACAAGAAAAGATTCAATAGATTAAACCTAAAGATAGTATTGTTTTAATATTATTTTCTAAAAATATCAATACTTTTTAAGTTTTAAATTTGTTTTTTTGTTTTTGGGGATCCTTATATGGTAGATCAAGTAGGTTTATGGTATGAACTAGTGTTTTGGGAGGATCATAGTAGTTTCCTATTCATAAAATGTGATCAGAGAGTGTATAATTTCATAAACACATTTCATGTGTTCTTCCTATTTATAGAATATGGATTTTTTTGAAAATTATCACTATATACTCTATATACACATTGTTTAGTGGTACATGGTCATGTGACTAGGTACTTGGGTTGAAACCCCATATAACAAGGACATGATCATGTAGTAGTAAAAAACTTATCCCAAGATGCTCCT
This sequence comes from Viscum album, assembly GCA_963277665.1. Lineage (NCBI taxonomy): Eukaryota > Viridiplantae > Streptophyta > Magnoliopsida > Santalales > Viscaceae > Viscum > Viscum album. Next base: position 446,113,564 of record OY728134.1, read on the forward strand.
TGGATGTGTATTGGTTCACATAAATACCTCATGTGTCCCTTGTAAATTTAGTAGTACACATCCAAAACTCATGTGTACAAAGGCTTTGTAGGAGTACATATCCAAGGGAGACTTGGGATTATACTTCATATACTTCAGGTACATGTTGTGTAATAATCCATTTCTATCCAATTCAGGGATTTGGTTGATTTTTCACCCCTATAATAAGAATTGGATTAAGTAGATGTTCATTTTGATTATTTTTTAATTTAAAAAATGTCATTAGAACCCTTTGGGTGATTTGAGTACTTTTAAGATTCAATACAGGGAGAAAATTTATAACATAGCGGTTATTCATGTGGTAATTGAATGAGAGGTATCCTAAGTAGGACATGGGATGATTTCTAGAGTAGGTTCATGAGAATTGTTGGAGTATATGGAATGTAATTTAAAAGTTATTCTATTGGTTTTTGCATGAGATTATCCTTAGTTTTTGGGACAAGGTATTGCTTCAAAAAGATAAATAGTTTGGGTGTTCAAGGCAACCTAGGGTGACCCAAAAAGGGGGAGGGATTAAATTTCTATCCCATTTAATGTTTTCCCTTTTATTCATGTGAATACATGTGATATTAGATACTAATTTTTGGGGTGTTTTACCCCTGAGAGATGGGTGTTGTCTATGGGTTGTGGTTAATATCGACGACCACAAGTGGGGTGTAACAACCCGATATTTTATGAGAATTATTCATTTTAATTTCATTGATGCCTTTTGTTATATGCAACACCAAAGGGAGCTTGCGCTATATTCATCCCTAACTTGGCTTGCATTACACGCAATCGTGACCTTCCTCAATAAAGTGTGTAGTATGAAATACTCGGTTTCGCTAAACAACGATATATTGTTACAATATTATTATGGACTAGCCGTTATGAATATTGTTAACTACATTTTGAATTTTATAACATTATTATTCATCTTACACATTTTCTAGAACATGGTATGAGAACAAAATAAATTTTTCAGGTAAAATAAGTATTTTTAAAAAAAATGCAGTTTTACCACCTTTTGATGGCGCACACACATTAAATCTAGTTTTTGACATGTTTATAAGTTCAATTTGACAAAATAAAATTCTTATTTTTAATCAGGATATAAAAATTTACTTTGGATAAATTTTTCATATTATTCTGATAACTTTCATATTTTAATGAATAGTAAAAACATGCTATATTTTAATTAAAAACAACTTTTTTCATCACAATAATTTATATGGTTAAATTATAGTATTTAATGGTTTTAAAGTATAGGTAGAATATAGTTTTACCATTTAATATAATTTATGTCATTACCATTAATTTTACATTAAATTCATAGGTAAAAACATTTCGATCTTTGGTAATGTTTTAACTTTTAAAACCCGTTTTCTTAACAAAGGGATTATTTTTAAATTAATTACTGCAACTTCCTTGTTTTGAATTTTGAAAAATTTATTCCATATTTTAATTCAGTGGGTCCAAATTATGTTGATAGGTTACTTTTATTTTTTTGATATTATGAATAGTAACTACGGAAATTTTTATTTACTATAGTTAAAGGTAAATCGGGTAATTAAGGGTAAAAATAAGATTATAAAATTACCCTAACACTTGCCAAAATTCTTATAGATGACTAAAAGTCGACCCATATCACCTAAGGGTTGGAATAGATTCATTTTATGGACTTTTGACCATGCAAATAATTTAATTATTATTAAAACCAAAGAAAGTGACAACATGTCACTCTCTTAAATATTATAAGTATAATAATTTTAATTTTGTGATAAACTTCATGAAACTTAAAACATGAATATTCTACAAAAATATAATAAAATTATCTATATCATGTGAATTTATTTATAATTTTTAGTGATAAAATAATTATCATTAAAGGTGACACAATTTTGATGTTGAAATTATTTTATTGATTGAAATATCAAATAAATGGTTTTAAAAATATTAAAATAAATATTTTATGAACTATTTAATGTGCTCCATAAATTTTCTAGATAAATATGACATGTTATGAATCTATTAAATATTTTATTTTGAACATTTCTTCTGTGTGAATTTTATTTAAATTCAAATAAATGAATAGTGTCAAAAATTGACACTATTGTTATTTTTTAAAAATAACATAATATAAAATTGTTTAAAAATCACAAAAATATTTAAAAATTAAAAATTAAAATTTATATGGTCGAAAATTTCATAAATTATCCAATTATGGACAATTCACAAAACATAATTAATTATTTATAACAATTTAAAATTTATAATCTTATTACCACAAATAAGATTAAATAAATTAAATAAAGATAAATCAAGTTGATAAGGTTTAAAATAAATTTCCAACATGTCTAAAATTTATTGGTTAATTATATTACAACCCTATGTCATCTAATATTATAATATGAGTCATTTTTTATGTTTTTAAGTGTGGTTTGATTTATTATAAATTAATATTTTTAGGTTTCCAAAGGTGCCCCTCTCCTCCCTTATAAAAGGGAACCTCCTCCATCTCCTATTCACAACACCTTGAGCCTTAAAAATTCATCCAAACCCTACAAATGTATCTTATAAACTTCTCTAGAAACATTTTGGAGGTTCTGGTCTTCTCAAAAGACCAACTCTAGTCCCTTAAGAGGAAGCTTAAAGGAGGTACGTCGAATAAGAGGTAATCTCTTCTGCCGATTCTTTCAAGTTTCTTTCTTCTTCAACTTACTCTTATTTAGTTGTTTCATTGTAATGTAATAAAATAAGTATAACTAAAATACTTATATGATATTATAAATATGAAACAACCCCATTTCACCTTTTATCCATCCTACGGAAAATGAAATCACTGCACGTGAGTACGTACGGAATAATGTCTCCACGCCGTGGTGTAATTAGTTTTTCCATCACCACCTTACATGTATGGGTATAATGGTGTAAATAATAACTATATATATGGTTATTATAACATGATACTAATTCTGAGATATTATATCATCCACTCTAATTCCATTAAATAATTATGGGAACGATATCACTGCCCGTGCGTACATACGGATTACCATCTCCATGATGCGATGAGATCCATTCTCCATGTTAACCATTAAAGAATGATTATAAAGTATATATATTAAATAATCATGAAATATATGAAATATTAATGATACTGGACTTATGTATATATTATTTACTTACTTCCATTCAATTTAATAAGGAAATTAAAACAGCGTTCATGCGTACGTACGGCCTACTGTCTCCATGAACGGTGTATTTATTTCCATTTATAGATCTACTATATATATGTATATTATGAATATATATTATATATAAATCATATTTTACATTATGGAAGTAATTAATCATGATCTAAGTAATCATATGAATAATTACAAGTCAAAACATGGACGATAAATGAAACAATTTTACCCAAAACGCAACATTAACATGGAATTCAAAATTGAACGGGTAATATAAAGTCGTAAGTGAATCATATATGATAAAAGAATATTATTATGGTTATTTCACAAGTTAATAATATGTTTAAACCCACTATACAGGGGTCTCAGATACATACAGAAGAAATTGGACATAAGGTAAGGGATAATTTTACAATCTCATTTTTATTCGAGATTGCCTATATGTAAGTTTTTACTGGGGTTATATTCTTCATTCATGATCATAAAAATGTTTTTCATAATGTTTTTAATATTATTTCATGTATTTTTAAATTCATTTTTACCCCTCTTTGACTTTTACATTGTGTTATGGAAGGAATCTTTCTTTTGTTTATTATACGAGGAACTTTTTGACTTTTTCATTAACAGTACGAGGAAAATGTTTTTTTATACGGCATGAAATGATTTTTTTACAGTTTCATAATGCCTAATTTTCAAGATGATTCCTATACAATATTTCATGATTATTTTCAACAAAATCATTTTCTTTTAAAATTGAATGGCATTTTGTGAAAAGAAAATTATTTTTAAAAAGAAAGGATATTTTCCCCAAGAATTCATTTAAAGTGTTTTGTCAAAACTATTTTCTATCTAAGATGTCATTATTTATTATGATTATGTTTCAAGAATAATTTCTCTATTATTTACATGGTTTTATTATTCTTATGATGAAATGATATCCATTTTTTATATGGATTACATTATTACGGGATGATGTTTATGAAACCCATTTTATTATTTGGGTTATGATGAATGATTTATGTTTATTTTCTGGCACAAGTAAGAATGATATCATTATTAGATGGGTGTGACCTATATCTCCCTCCAATGTATTAGGTAAAGATTTATATCTCATGAGATAGACATGGCAGGACCGGCAAGTTAATCTGGTTCAGTGATATAGAACTGGAATGAGGAGTGAACTCGATTTAGTAAGGGACTTTGTCCACTAAAATGGTCTTGGCAGAAATGCCTTGGCTACTATGGAAATCATATCAAGTGATTAATGGTTTTCCAAAATTATGTGTTTTATTCACATGTTATTTTATCATGATTGATGTTCCATTATGATCTATCCCTTACGTACTGCCATGTTTTATTTCATTGATCAATATTTTTATGTTTAAACATTATGTTCATGTTTTTAAGATAAAATATATGTGGTTTGTTTTATTTTCTCCATGATTACCCTTACTGAGCATTTGAGCTCACCCTTTACATTTTTTCTTTTCCCCAGGATATAAAGAAAAGTTTTAGGTAAGAAAACAAAAGGGGAATATCTTTTTGGGAGATGTTGAAGATCTTTCACCATGATTTGAAGATTATGTTCCATGTTTCCAATGACACTAAACTATTACAGTCCTTGAGTGTTGGTTTTTGTTATGTATTAAGTATTCCACAAAAGTAATGTAATGTCTATGTACGTCAAGTTTGGGGTCTCTACATGGGGTTTCTTTCTATGTTACAACTTAAGAGAACCCAATGGGTACCCTATTGACCTAATATCCTCGAGGGGATATATATGTCCATTAGTAGAGATATTTTTTTGTTCTACTTAGAACCCAAACTAACTTTTATGACTTATCGTGACGAGATAATGATGATGGTTATGGGTATTCATCCAACCCTGGTGTTTTCATCTTTTATGATGAGTTACAGGATGTTCCCTCAGGACTGATGTGAAAATATTGTGATATTATGATTTATAATTGAATATGGTTGGATATACCATATATTTGGAGCTCATATATGGTGAGGATTTCATAATTTGTATCATGATATGGTTGTATCTTCCATGTAGTAGGATCTCAGATATGGATGGAGATTCCATGGGGTTGGAGAACGAATACGGTTATGATGTTATGATTTGGAGTCTAATACAATTGGAGCTACAATAGAGTTTGTGCTTATATATGGTTACAGATTCTAAGGGGATGGATCTTAGATATGGTTGGTCTTCCAAGGATTTGTAGCTTATAAGTATAGGGTTGATCATTATATGTTATCCTAGTGGGGTTTTATCAATGGGGATCCTAGTTTGCGATTTGTCGAGGACCTCCTATATGTAAAGGCATAACTTGTATGATATAACGAGGTAAGCATATATCTAGGTCTATGATTCTTATTTTTCTTAGTCCGTAGATGAGAAATCTCCCATAGGGGGTCAGTGATACTTATTGGGCTTATGAAATGGATAATAAAACACCCATATGTGAGGTCTATGATACTTATTAGGATTATAACCTGGATGATAAAACTACCATAGCGGTGGTTTATGATACTATGGTTGAAATAAATATGTGACATGATCATAGACACCCTGAAACTGGATAAAGAAGGTATGGTTGATCAGGGCCATGAACCTAAGGATGGATGGTTGTTTGTTTATTACTTTATTTCAGTTATTTCTGGATAGGCTGACCATATTGCCTAGAATAAAATTATGAAAGAAGGTTATAGGCTCACAGGTGTGGGTGACCTAATGAGGATTATTTATCATCCCCTGTATATAAACCTTGATTTGTATGAAAACCTAATGTTTACTTTCAATATGATCATGAATACACGACTTATGTAGATGAATCCCATGGAGAATGATCAAGTAGATTCACTTGTTTTGTGTCTTACGATTGGGCTAAAGCATCCAGGTAGGGTTTTGGGGACCAGGCATGTGGTACGACATAGAGTTAGTAGAGGATCCTTGTATATTTATTTTCATTTTATTTATCTTCTATATATGGTCAGCCTATTGGGTGACTAATTGATGTGTATATCATGACCATTTGAGTTGTATTCTAAATTTCATTTTATTTCAACATTTTTATCTTTTTATTGTTATTATGTGTACTCCGATGTGTATGAAAGTTTTTTATTTAATTATTATTTTTCACTCTAATATGGAGGTATAATATCCTAATAGAAAATCCTTAGACCCCTGCTACTAATCAGTAGCTTTTGGAATATGAGGAAGCACATCTAATGTCATATGGAAAACTGATCCAGTTACTATCAATGGAGTGAATTAGTTTAGTCCATTACAAAGTTTTATTAGAGTGGTTTTTCTAGCTCCTACTATTTGGGATATCGTAGTCTGAATATATAGGAATGTGTCAAAGCATGTGATTCATACCAAGATGGTGCATCATGGACACCATCACTTAAAAGTAATTAAATGTTTCCAAGTGTTTAGGATTAGTATTCATGGTATGTGATGTTATAATTGACATTATTTTCACCTCAAGTGATGCACAAGATGTTTTAGATTAATAATTTCTACAAGATTTCTAGTTCTTAGCCCATTGTAAAGTGACTATATATGGATCTAACTCTTATACTGAAGATGCAGTATGCATCTTAGGCATCATGTGTTGGTATGTAGGATTCTCATGACTTATTGGGGTCTTCTAGTGTTATTTGTGTCATTTACAAGAGGTTTTTATATTTAAAGTGTCAGCAACTGCTCAAACAGTGTTTCCCTTATAAGTACTTGATGGAATTCTAGTTAGGTGGAATGACATGTATATATATTTCCTTTTGATAGAGATTCATGTAGATCTATGGTGAGAATATATTTGATAACAACAGATTCCCTTGGTGTGTGGGATATATAGTGAACCAAGTAGGTCAATTAAGGAATTTTATAACTTCTTGAGAAACCCCTTGTGGGTTTTTTTTACCTTGGTTCTGTTATTTAAAGTTTCAAAAATGACCTCTATGTAATTTTCCCATATATATTGGAATGAAATTATACTTAGCTAAGCTATGTATTATAGTTTACCATGCTACAATTCATCTAGGGTAATTTCATTGGTTATGATAATGATTATCGATGAGTGGTGATCCTCGAGGGATTACTTACATAGGTGGATAATTAGTGAGGATCAGTTCTTGGTGGGTCGATAAAATTTGAATGAGATGTTGGTTGTACATATATGAGACCCATGAGTTGGTGGTTTGGTATGTTCATTACTATGATATTATGATAATGGAATTGGATGTTACTCGTGAGTTATGGATTGGTGTGATATATAACTATTGGGCTAGGTAAGATACCTTTAAACCATGATATGCGACTCAATTTTTAGTGATTTGTCTATTGTGATATGATTGTGGGAAACCCATAAGAGGGGTTAATTCAGGATTTTAGGATCCTTTAAGACAAAAACAACAAGTGTGTGCTATTTTTTGTGAATGATGTGTGATATGTTCCATCAAGGTTATTATCAAATAATGTTGATGCCTTATGTTTTGTTAGATTAAATCCCCTGAGTATTAGCACCTTGGAATGTGCGGAACCAAGTGTGCCTAGGTATAAAGGTGATATTTTGAGGGTAGGACTGGTCGTGTGCCTAAACATATTGTTGAGATGTGTTTTGGTCTATGGGAAAGACCATGGGTGGATGATCATGAATTGGAACTACACTTAATGGAATCTAAGAGTGTGTTTCATCTTGTAATGGAATCTAAGATTTATTTTTAAGAGGATATTTTAGGGAACATTGACTTTCAAGAACATACCTATGAAATGAGAAGAATCGGTGTCTTTATATGTGTTACTAAGAACTCTTGGTTCCTATCTCATGTGAGCATGATATTCTATGAGTGGGTCTCATGGAATCACTATACATTGATGGGGAGAGTGATAGATGGAATGGGTTGTTGAGAAAATACATATTGAGAGAGGGAATGCGTGTATAGGTTATGTGCAGTAATAATTAGACTATATGTGATACTGTTGTATTTATTTATTGATTGAGAAAAACCTACTTATATATCCACGGATAACCTATTGAGGTCTGTTACTGAGGAGTGGTATAATGAAGTCATTATGGTCGAGAGTACACCATAGGCTGTTGGAGGATATGTTATTCATTTTAAATGGTTTATTGAGTATATAGGTTATTGCTACTAATGTCTTCACATTGGTACTCTACTGTGAATGGTTCTTCCACATATAATCATTGTATTCAATGAAATATGGAGCATCATTCAGGGATTTGGTGTTTGGTTGTGTGGTGACAATAAGGATACCCTTATCGTGTGGAGTATCAGATCGGTCACAATTGAATGTCTATCATGTTTGGAGAGCATTTTTGGCTCTATGAGATTGGTCATGGGTGATCGAGATAGCACCATTTATGAAGATTCTCATATGGAAGCATGATTTTTGTTTGATCATTGAGGCTTCTCATGTATGTGAAGGGAAATACTGGGAAGATAGAAATACCCCATGTTTTTTTATTATAAAAATGAGAGGAAATTTTAATTTTTAGTTTTTTTGTACATGTAAAGTGTAAAATTATCATTTTCACATATCATATGATCTCATATAATTTTTTTAACTACTCATTTGGTCCTGGAATTGGTTTTTTACTATATTATATAATTTTGGTGGAATTTCAAATTTTATAGTTTTTTAAAGAATAATTAGTATTTAATATTTAATAAATTAACTAATAAATTATTACACATGTTTCTTTTATGATATATATTGTAAGGAGTATCAAATTGATATTCTGAATCCATTATTGAGTATAAAATAGGGGTGTTGTCTAGGTTAGGAATAAACTTGTGTCAGGCATCATGGGATATGCTCGGACACCTTTTTTCTTTTCCTTTTTACTGTTTTCTTTCTACTCATTATCTTTTCATCTCTTTTACACCCCCTTGTGTATTAAACTTGTATTTTACAAGATAAGATTGGTATGGGTATATGGATAGGGATAGGGATGGATAGAATAAGGTATGTTCTACTACAAAGTTCAGGTGGAGTTGAATCATCGTGCGACTACTACGAAGGATGAATACAGACGAAGCTTTAGAAGATTATGGGTGAAGTTAGGAATGTTTTAATTTTTTCCACAAATCCACATATCTTAATTAATTTTAAGTTTTAATCTTGTACTTGGGTTATTGGGGACACCTAGAGGGTTTACATTGTGAATTTTTAGGCTGAATAAGGTTTTTGGGAGAATCGTAGGGGTTTCCAGTTTATAAACCTTTATCACATGGCAAGTGGTTTCAAGAATTCATGCCATCTATTCATCCTATTTGGGGAAGATAGATTTTATGAAACTATATTTCATGAGCTCTAAGATCACTTCATGAAGTTTTACATGGAGACATGATTGGGTACATGGGAAGACACCCCATGTGAGGGGTATATGGCCATGTAGTAGTACACATCCAGACCCCAGGTATACCCTAGCCATGTAGTAGTACAAAACCAAACCCCATATATATAATGGTTATTTAGTAGTACACTACCAAACCATTTATGTACTTAGTCCATGTAGGAGTGCATTCCTAGGTAAGATATTTTATAGTACACATTTTTTACTTATGGTATACGTCATGCACTACTCCCCTATTTCCCATTTGATGGTTTGGGTAATTTTCCACCCCAGAGTCAGAACTGGTCAATAGAGGAGTCCATTTTTTCTATTTTTTCATGTATAAAATGATGGTAGAATCCTTGGGGTGATTTTAGTACTTTCAAGATCTGATTTTGGGAAATAAATTTATAATGGAGAGTTTAATTCCCAAGTAATTGAATCATGAGATATCATTAGTGGGGAATGGGATGGTTAATTAGTAGTACACTACCAAACCCTGGGGGAACATAGGATATGTTGGAGTGCCTGCCTAGGGAGGATATTTTCGATTATACCTTTTTTACTCAGAGTATATGTCGTGCACTAATCTTCTATTTCCCATTTGAGGGGTTTTGGTAATTTTGAACCCCAGAGTAAGAATTGGATAAAATAGGATTCCATTTTGACCATTTTTTCATGTATAATATGATGGTAGAATCCTTGGTGTAATTTTAGTGCTTTCAAGATGTGATTTAGGGAAATAGAGTTATCATGGAGAGGTTATTTCCCATGTAATTGAATCATAAGGTCTCATGAGTGGGACATGGGATGAGACCTATAGGAGGGTCATGATATTGGTTGGAGGACATAGAATGGTATTTCCAAGGTTTTGGATTAGTTTTATCTAGAGATTGAACTGGTTTATAGAACCTAGTTATGTTTTGAATAGATGGATAGTTTGTGTGTTCAAGATAACCTAGAGTGATTTGAAAATGGGATGGGATTAAGGATATCACCCTTTATATATTCTCTTTATTAGGCATGTGATTCCATGTGATGTTAGGGATATAGTTAGGGGATCTGTTACCCTAGATAGATGAAAATTATCTGGGAGTTTTGGTTATGATCAAGGGCCCTAAGTTGGGTTCCTTGTTATAGGGTAACCTAAGGGAACTAAATGGGTGCCCCAATGACCGAATAGCCCTGAGAGGGCAGGTATACTCATCTTTAGAGATGGTTATAGGTGTAAATTAGAATCTAAAACAAGGAGGAGAATTGATGGGGTAGAGATGTTGATCATGAGAATGGTAATCTGGCCAATCCTAGTGTGTTTTATTCTTTAATGAGAGGTTACGAAATTATCACTTAGGAAATATGTGAAAAGGTTGGTCTACCATGAATTATAGTCATATATTGTTGGAGCTTCCACATATTTGGAGCTTGGATATTGTTGGGATTCCATGATGTAGAGCCAATTATGGTTGGAGCTTCCATAGGGTTGGAACTCTGATATGTTTGTACTTCTATGATGTGTACTCAGATATGGGTAGAGATTTCATAGAGTTGGTGCTTCTATTTTGTTAGAGTTTTCATGAGTTTGGATCACATTTATGTTTAGGATTCCATGAATTTAGAGCTGAGAGGTTTAGAGTGGTCCATCATGTGATATCCTGGTCGGGGTTTTTTGGTGGGAAATCATGGCCTACAATCAATTGAGGACTAACTATCTATCAATGAATGGATGTCCTATTATACCTAGGGGATATTTTCATTGTGCTGGTGATAATTATTAGGTTTATTCCTTGGATGAGAAAACACCCATATGGGAGGTCTTTGAAACTTTTAGGGATTAATCCTTGAATGAGAAAAATTCCATAGGGGAGTTTAGTAACACATATTGGTCTTATTCATATGATGAGAAAACTCTCATAGGGTAGGACTATGATATTGTGGTTTTTATGATTATTTGATGTGTTCAAAGACACCCTAACACTATCCTTAGTAGGTATGGTTCATTATATTCATAGACCTAAACATTAATGGTGGTTTTTTAGAAATTTTATTTTAGTTATTTCTCAGCTAGGTGGGTTATATTTCATGAGTGTTCCTTATGATAGTAGTTTGTAGGCTTTCCATTGTGTGTGACCTATGGAGATTCATTTCTTACCCCTTGATCATTCACCATTATGAAAATAAAAACTTTTTTCCGAATTTCAGGTTGAGCGCAAATGTACAACTAATAGGGTTGAGGCCCATTGTTGCATTATGAATTAAATCCACTCATTTCAAGTCTTAAGATAATGTTGGAGCAACTCATTAGAATTTTGTGGATCGGGTATGAGGTATAGTTTGGAGTTGGAATAGGATCCACATACATTTATTTTTTTTTATTTATCTTTTATATGTGGTTAGCCTAGTGGGTGACCAATTGATGTATATTGAATTATTGTTTTAGTTTTATACTACATTAAACTTTATCAAATAATGTTTATATTTCAGTTGAAATTTTGTGTAGTTATATTTTTATGATGTTTAGTTATTTATTTTGGATTGTTCACTCTAATATGGGGATATAGTCTCCTCATATAACCAACATAAACCACTTCTTTTAGTCAAAAACCTATGGAATATGAGGTGTGCTTCAGGTCACATAGAGAACTGGTCTGGATACTTTCCATAGAGTGATATAGGTTAGTATATTACACCAATCCGCTCAATATCATGAGGTTCCATATCATAAACAATAATGTCATCAATAATTCCCCCACCAGGATGTGATGAAGAAGAAAATTAATCTTAAATCTGAGGGTTGGAACAATAAAGTCTATTCATCATGAAGAGAGTTGGTTCTGAGATATTTCATTTCCACAATGTAAAATAACCTCCTTAAGCTAATATACGCTATGAAACTCACAAAAATTGGTGTAAATGATCATCTAGATTTCTATCCCTACCATCAGATGTTGGGACATGATATCCAAGACACCTTCGTCTTCAAGGACATGCTCTAAAATATAGTTAAATCTGAGCCTTTCAAGGTGGAAAAACTCTTAACATAGGTATAATTAATCTCTATTTAACAACATGAATAATAATGTGAGTGGAAGAAAATCCCATAGAACTATGTGAAAAATTTTAATGATTGGATGACTAGGAAATCGGTCAGTCGAGCACATGCCATAATCAAGGATAAATTATACCAGCCAATTGTGAAAATAGTTCCCCCTATGATACCCAAAGGAAAAACTTTCAGTATCCTGGTATTATAAGATTTGAAGAAACTAGTTTTGGTTGAAAAATGTATATGAGGAAGATCCTCCACCGATACTTAATCTGTTCTAGAGTCTCTATGAATTATTACTCCCATCATTAAGAGCATAGGAAACAGCCCACCGAATAGGATTCTATTTAAATAAATACCCATAATATAGAACTATCGATTTCATCCACTTAATATACCCCATAATTGATGAGTATTATGGCACCCAGAAGTTTTAGAGTATATTTCTCTCTAAATAAAATGTAATTTTTCAATAACTTGCTTGACAAAAAACACTAAGCATAAAATGAACCATGATATATTATAAATTGACCATTAAATTAGAATTATGAATAGAAATAACAAAATTATTAACAATATACACACACATATATATATATATGATTTATATAATGAAAATATATTTCCCAATAAATAGGTACTCAATTATTAGTAAATTCATTTTATGCTTCAAAAATATATTTTCTTCAAAATGGTTTTTATTTCATTTTATACACCAAAATTATAATTATTTTCAGATATTTTTTAGAAATTTTATTTTACTAAATAAATATCATTTTTGAAATCAGCATGTCAAATTATCTTATGGAGACTTTCTAGGATTTTTCAAAAAAGATTTATTTTTATGTGGATAGTAAAAAATACCAAATTTTGTAATAATTTAATTTATTTTCATTAAATAAAAAAAATTTACAGTATAATTCTGTGTTGAATTTTATCCTAAATTAATGTAATGAATAATATAATTAATTACATAGGAATCATAATTATAATTTATTTTGGTATAAGTTCATTTTTATTCTTAAAAGTGCATTTTTTTAAAATTGTTTTTCATAATGTTTTACGCCTTTATATTAAAATTTATTTCTACCAAAAATAAAAATTGAATATTGAATAATGGATTCAATATTTATAATTCCAAGGTAAATATTTTTTCAATAGATCTATTTTATTTTTTGTCATTAGGAATAGTAACCATAGTAAATATTTGTCACCTCAATAAGGGAAAAACGGGTAAAACATGGTTAAAAGCTTGTGATAAGGTCTTAAAATTTCAATAACAATTTAATTTATCCAATTTGATGGGTTTTTAAAAAAATAAATAATATATATGAAAATATGAAAACTTATTTCCACTTTCCTTCGATTATAACATTTATATTATTCTAAGGAATAGATAAATACAAAAAAAATCACTTTCTTGATTTTAATTTCTCATATATGTTTTCATGGGGACAAAAAAGAAGTTATTAAAAAATATAAAAGGTTTTTTTAACATATATATTTAATTTTAATTTCATTAATTTATTTTTAATTTTTAATGATGATATTATTACCTTAAAATCTAATGCAACACTGATACATTGCTTGTATAAGTAGTAGAAAAATCAAGGTAAATGATTCTAAAATCATTAAAATTAATATTTTATGGATAAATTATTTTATTAAATGAATTAAATAGGTAATTATAAATTATAAATGAGGTAAAATGTGTTTATATTTTAATTCCACTGTTTTTTTGATGTATTTGAATTCAAATTAAACAAATTGTCCCAAAAATGACATTAAAAGTATTTTATGTTAACTAATATTTTATTGAATGATTTAAAAATAAAAAAAATAGGAAAATAGGAAAATTTTGATGGTAAATCGTCTAAAATTTCATCCATGGACCATTTTTTAGACACTTTTCACCTTATAAGTAAATTTATGACTCTTAAAGACTAAAATATGTGTTACCACAATCAATGGTAAAAAGGTTTAATAAGGGGGAAAAATTAAATGAAATGGTTTAAAATAAAAAATAATCATGTATAAATTTTATTGTTTGAAGTTATTTTGAATCTGTTATGTTATAACATAGAAATTATGTCCATTTCATCCACTTTAAATGATTATGATATATATTATATTTAAATATTTATATAATTCTAAGTGTGTCCTTTCCCATACTTATAAAAGGGAACATTGTCTTCCCCTTTATTAAAATTTTTTTAGCACTCTATATCAGCCAATACATAACATAATACATTCTTATATTCATTAATTTATTTCTTTATCATCTGGTATTTCCTTAGTATCATCCTATGAAGGCTTAATGTGTAAGCTAGAGGAGGTTTCTCAAAGAAGAAGTAGTCATCATACTTGATTATTTCAAAGTTTATTACTTCTTATACTTATTATAAGTTTTTAAACACATAATAACATAATAAAACTATTATAATCGATATAATATAATTTTTTTTGATTATGTGATAGCTATATTCCACCTCCTTTCTATCAAATGAGAAATGATAGTATCGCTCGTGTGATAGTATGGGCTACAACCTCCTTGAAGTGATGTGATTCATTTTCAATAACCAATTAAAATTGATGGTCATAATGACATATTTAATAAATATATGTTATTATGATGATGTTTTTATGGTTCTATAAAGGTGAATTATTATTTACCCTTTTTCATTCTGTCCATCAAAAAGTGGAAACATCACTTGTACGTAGGAACGGACTATTGTCTCTACAAAGTGATCTAATTTATTTTTCATCATTGATTTATATGAATGGATATAAATATTTATATAATAATATATATGATATTTAAATCATTATTAAAATTCAATATATGATTCTACCATGATCAAATTGTAAGGACCATAACTTCCAAACAAAAACACGCATGAAAAACAAAACAGTTATCACCTGGAAAAGTGATTTAATAATCAATTGTTAATAAAAGAAGGATATAATGTTATAAGTTCATCACGTATGGTATTATAATCATAAATATTGTTCTATTATATAATTATAATAAATTTAAATTTACTATAAAGTATGTTTGATCACATATGAAGCAAGTCGGACTTGAGGTATTGGTTCTTCATCTCAATATTCTTTCATTCATACATATTTGATGTTATGCACCTATTTATATGTATAAGGTGTATATACTACCCATTTTATAATTTATATCATGAAAACACTTCTGTTTATTGTATTGAATTTTTCATTAAGTTATTTATTTCAAGGGACTTACTACTCATAAGTTACCAAAGTAGTAAGGGTTTTAAGTTAGAATATCTCTTTTTACCCAGATTATTTATGATGAAATTTTTTATAATAAAATTATGTTATTAATGTCTTACAAATAATATTTAGTTTCATTTAATATATTTATTTCAAGAAATTATAATTTTTCCTTTCATTTTATTCTCTCTATGTACTCAAAAGTATGATAGAATGATCTTAACGAATGAAAAAAAAATCTATTCGGTTAAGAATATTTTTTAACATATACATATTTTCTTTAAAATGTTTTCAATAATTTTTTTATTAATATATAATGACCGATTAAATTCAATTTTACACATTTTTTAATTTCTATAAATTTTTTGAAGGAATCTTCTTATCATTTTCTGAACGAAGTACTTTTTTACTAATGGTGTGAGCAGAATCATTATTTTAACATATACCGCATGAACAAATTTTTCCACTTGAATTACTATTATTTGATTTGAAGCTTCCTTTAAAAGTTTAAAAAGTTATTTTTAAATAAAATATTTTTATTAATATTCCTTAAATTTTTAGATTTTAAATAAGTGATTTCAAAATGAAGATGGTATTTTCCTCAAGAAATATTCTGGTGATCTTTTAAAGGTATTTACATATATGAAATCATACATTGATATTATTTATTCTTCACTAAGGGATATGATCCAATTATACCATATTTCTTCATTCTTTAAATGATTAATGATTATGATGAAGAGATATTGATGAAACCCATTTTATTTTCCACAATATAAGATCTGAAAAAATGGTAAATGTTTTTATGATCTTCTAAAATACATATAAATGAATTAATATTATCTAATGGGTGGATCCATTATAAACCTCTAATCCATTAGATCCTAATTAATTTTTATGAGCTCAGAGGGTATATGATAGGTTATCCCAAGCACGAAATAGGGTACATGGGAGGCTATACCAAGCCTTAAATTGGGTACACTGGAGGTTATCCCATGCCCGAAGTAGGTATATAGGTGTTTATCTCAATCCTAACATGTGATGAATGTCTTGGTTAGTTTCCTTGACATAATATTTTAATGATTGTGATTATTCATAATTTTTATTCTACTTTATTAAATATTCTTATGTTTAAGATATGATTTTGATTCTTTTATGATTCACATCTTATGATCGACCAAATCCTTGTGTAATGTTTATGATATTTGAATTTTTGGGTATGAATTTAAAATAATAAGCTCATTGTATAATACCCTTATGATTTAAATATTCTTGATTATAATCCAAGATTTATATCTACCATATCTACCCTTACTGGGCATATTATCTCACCCTTACATTTTTTTCCCGAGGTTGTAAATAAATTTTTAAGTAGGGTATTTCTAAGAACTGTACTATGTGAGAAGAACTTTGTGGGGGATTTTGAAGATATTTCACAAAATAATATTATTATGAATCTAGTCTCAAAATACATTGAACCTTTACGGTTCTAAGGAATTAATTATTATGATATGTATTGAATATTCTTCTAAAATTATGTAATATTTGCATATGTAATATTATGGTTGCCTTAGTTAGTATCTTAGATGGTATTGTTTATTTTTTGAGATTATGATTTAGCATTTTTTTGAAAACCCTAGGGATAAGTAGATATATATGGTATCACCCTGAATATTTGATAAAGTAGAGATTTCATGGTTTTCTTAGAAATTGAATCCCTATATGGATACTGAAAATTGGATCTGGTTGTGAAATTGATGGCCCTAGGTGTAATAAATATGAATGTGGTGGATTGGGTATTAACTCAATCATCACAGATACAAAATGAGTAGCACTAATATTGTACACATAGATAAACACTCCCAGGGGATATTCTTGGGTTAATTCACATTTTATTTATGAACTATTATGGAGGATTTTACTAGATAATGATTGTGGATAACCTAGGTTAAACCTAAGGTGTCACGGGTTGAAAAGAATGTGTCATAATTTAGACATCCTATGAATTATTTTTTTCATGATTATATAATTTCTCACTATGATTATTATTTCTTAAACAATACTTTTTGGTTTTAGTCAATTGTTATAAATAGAGTAATTGTGCTAATAATAGATTTGATAGATGATGTAATGCTTATCCTAATGAGAAACTAAATGATATAGGATAAGGAATGTTAAATATTATGATTATTCCTTGCATTTATCTCGATTTATGCTTAAAAACATAAACCTAGGTTATTCTCTTGACACACCTAATAAGATAAAATTGTGTTTTATGAAACTTTGTGTGATAAATACCATAGAGGAAAGAATATTAAATTTTATCCTTGTCCAGAATATGGAGAGAATAACTCAAGGGAATGTATCAAATGAATAGGAAACTACTTTATGTGTGGAAAATAAGGTAATAAAGTAGTAAATTTTTGAGTAAAAATAAAAATTTTTGTTAAAAAAGTGGATGAGAATAATTATTTTAATATGGTATCATCTATGGTTTAATTTTTTAAATGTGGGAAGTATGGGCATTTTGAAAATCATTGTATTAGAGGAAAATATTGAAAAGGGGATCAATGTGGTTATTTGAGTAATGGGTTTAATATTGATGATGAAGAGACTATAAATGTCATATAAAAGAAACTTTAAAGGAATAAGACAACAAGGTTTGGTTGATGGTTTGAGAAGGAAGTGGAATTATTGAAGTGTTTATGTATTGATATTCAAGAATATTTTGTAGAAGGGTTTTAATAATTATATTCTTGTTATAAGAAAAATTAAACATTTATAGATTGCTTTATAGTAGTATTTCTTTAAGGATTGTCAATAATTTGTTTAATGGTACCATATTCAAGAAAATTGATTTAGTGGAAAGGTGATATTTTTAGAAAATGCATCTTTGAGGGATAGAAAACACTTAATAAGTTCCAAATGTCAATATAACAATGTTTAGTTGGGATAAATATCATATTTATAATGATAAAGTAAATTGGATAGTATTAGTAACCATGAAATTGATTATATATTTGATAAGAAAGTGATTTTATGAAGTCTAGTTCTTTTTTTGGATTTATGTAATATATCAGATAGTTCGTGTATAGTTGATTTTTTCAAGTATATATGATTTTATTGTGTATTTGTGGTGATTATAGATATTATATAAATGATTACTATATTTTGGGGAGTATATGATTAAGGAATATACAATTTTGTTATATGACCATATGAGTAATTGATATTATTTGAAGATAATTTTTAATTTGATTATGGAATACTATGTGATAAAATCACTCTAATATTTGGGATTAAATTTTGATCTATCTAATTTTTAGGGTTTTTATAGTTAGTTATTTATATAATGATTTAAGTTAAACTTTGGGTTCAATTATAGATATTTTAGAGACCAATGTGTGAACATTTATTCATATTGGATAACTTGTGATAACCATTTCGGTTTATATATATATATACAAGAAGAATGATTTTTCATTACTGTATGGAAATTATGATCCATTAAAATATAATTTTAGCAATGTATGATTTAAGAAAAATCATCATGTTTATTCATAATATGGAATATGAGATGAAACAGGGATGTAAAAATACTCCAAGCACAATCAATGGATGAAATTATGCATATGGTATGAAAATAAAGCAGGTGTGTTATCTCATATTCTATTCCTTGATTGTAAATGATTTTCTATACTCAAGTTATATGAAGATAAATCTATCAATTATTATGTCAAAATTATCCCTAAAATATCAAGGTATGTTTTTGGAAAATGATGAGTCCTATAATGATTCATCCTAGATCATATAAATACTTTATTCATAAATACTAAGTTTCATATTAGTGACATAGAAATTATTAATCAGGATATAAACTACATAAAATTTTATTACTATGTCATCATACACTAATTCTAGTAAGTGAAAATTTAAATTACAACGAAAAAAATTATTTAAGGGTTAAAAAGTAACATGCTCTGATTTTATAATATATTTCTCTCTAAATAAATTTTAAGTGTTTGATAACTTACTTAACATGTAGCACCAAGATTAATAAAACTATAATATATTATAACCTGGATGTTAAGTTGGTAGTATGAATAAGAATAACCACACTATGAAAAAAAAACTATAAATTTTTTATATAATGAAAATATATTGATTAATTTATAACAAATAGGTAATTAATTTTCAGAAAAGACATTTTATAGTTAAAAAATATGTTTTATTTGAAATGATTTTTATTTCATTTTTAATTTAGAAATTATAATTAATATCTACCATTTTTAGAAATTTTATTTAATTAAATGAGTATATTTTTTTGAATCATCATTCCAATATTATCTTAGGGTGAATTTTTGGGATTTTTCTAAAGAGATTTATTTTTAATTAAATATGGAAAATATCGATTTTTGAAATAGTGTCATTTATTTTCATTAAATCAAGAAATTTAAAATTTATATTGTGTTTTAAATATTTTTTCTTAATATAACATGATAAATAATATAATTAATTACATATTAATTAACATTATACTTTATTTTAACATAAGTTTCTTTTTAATCCTAAATATGCATTTTTCTAAAAACTGTTTTTCATTATGTTTTATGGATTTATATTAAATGTTATTTATAACACTTATAGAAATAGAATACTGTAAAATGTATTCCAAGATTAGAATAATGAGATCCAAATTTAGTAAATGGTGCCTTTATATTTTTTTCATTATAAATAGTGACCATGGTTAATATTTGATATCTAGTTAAGGATAAAACTATGTTAAAACCATGAGATAAGGCAAAAATATCTATCTAATGATTGTCTTTATCATATTGATTGAGTTTTTTTATCCTAAAAAAATCTTATATATTAAAATATGTAAATTGATTTCCACTTTACTTTTATTATAACATTTATATTATTTTAAGGAAATGATTAATGCAAAAGTTCACTTTCAATATTTTAATTTCTATTATATTTTTTCATAAGGATAAAGAGAATTTATAAAAAAATGTATAATTTTATTTGGAACAAAAAGAATTTATTTTTATTATATTAATTTAGTTTTAGTTTTTAGTGATGATATAATTACCTTAAATGCTTACATAATTTTAATACAATGCTTGTGCAACCAATAGAAAAATCAAGGTAAATGATTTGAAAAAATAATAAAATTAATATGTTTTGGTGGAATTGTAATATGATGCGAATTTAATAGGTAATTATAAATTATAATTAATTATAAATGCATTTAGATTCAAATTCAATTTCTTTCTGGATGCCTTTGAAGTCAAATTAAATAAATATTCCCAAAAATTACATTAATTGTATTTTTTGTTTACTAATATTTTATTAAATGATTTAAAATACAAAAATTACTAAAGAAGAAAATTGTGATGGTAAATGGTCAAAATTTTATCCATGGACAATTTTTTATCCACATTTCACCTTAAAAGTAAATTTATGTCCCTTAAATGCTAAAAAATGTGTTTCCATGATTAAGGCTAAATAGGGTTAATGTGGGGCTTAAACTAAAAGATAAGGTTTAAGATGAAACTTAAACATGTATAAATCTTATTGGTTGAATTAATTTAAACATTATCATGTCCTAAATTTAAAATTGTTTCCATTTTGTGCCACTTTACATGATGGTGACATATATCATATTTTAATATTTTAATTCATTCCTAATGTGTCATTTCCCTCTCTTATAAAAGACATCCTTATATTCTCCTTTATTAACAAATAATTAGCACACTAGCTCAATAATTCTATGCACTAATACTTTCCTACCATTGTTCCCTTTATTCTTGATATTTTTTATTACCTTATGACTATCCTAATAAGGATTAAGTTGTAAGCCAAAGGAGGTCTCTCAAATAATATGTAATCTTATTACCAGACTCTTTGAGAGTTTATTTCTTATTATACTTACTCTAAATCCATTCTATCCAAACTAACATAATTAATATAGTATAATAAATATACTTAGGTATTATTATTATTATTATATTACAATAGTATCCACATCATTTCCATCAAATTATAAATGAAAGTATCACTCATGTGTACGTATGGGTTACCACCTCCACATAGCGATGTGATTCATTTTTAATCACACCTTTACATCGATCATTAAAATTAGGGATTTACTAAATATATATGATAATTTAAGATATTATTAATGTTCTATAAAAGTTAATTATTATTTACTATTTTTTGTTCCACCCATTCAAAAGTGGTAACATCACTCACTACTACAAAACATGCTTTTAACAGCACTAGAATTAGCCTTTATCAGCGCTAGAAAATCATTGATAACCTTAGTGTGGTTAAAATTCCATAACTTTTATCAGTGCTAAAAACTAATTGATAATGGGTATATTTATTAGCAAAAAAACAATTGCTGAAAAATTATACTTTTACCAGTGCTTTTAAAAGTGATCATAAAAGACCCCATTTGTCAGCGTGTTTATTTAGCACGGATAAAGGTCATCTTTTATTAGCACTTTCATTTGTGCTAATAAAAGTATGATTTATCAGTTCTTTTTTGTGCATATAAAAGTATGATTTCTCAGTTCTTTTTAATGTGCTGATATAGATATACTTTATTAGCGCTTGTATAAGATTCGATAAAGGATTACTTTATCAACACTAATAAAGGAATGATTTATCAACGTATTTAGTAGTGCAGATAAAGGTGAAAACTACAGTGTGATGATACAGTACACTACATCACTAGAAACAGGTGTAGTGTGCTACAACAACACACTGCATCAGCAAAAATAATCAACAAAAATTACCAAAATAAGATATAAATACTATATTTAAATGAAATTAAATTTATAAAACAAATACATCAAAAATGAAAACATTATTATAAAGTATGTCAGTTGTTTTTTGATTAAAATTAATGTTTATTTTGAATAAAAAGGATACACTTGGAGTCATATCGATCACATCGTGCATTGGATTGAGGTTCGGCTGAATGTTATATGTCCCAAATAATTCATGGGTCATTTTTATAAAGTATCAAAATAATTGGAATATGTTTTCTAAGTATTGGGTATGTTAATATTTTATTAAAATTAATGTCAGCTTTGAATAAAAACACGCAGTTGGAGTCATATCGGTCACACCATGTGTTAGATTGATGTTCGGATGATCCTTACACGTCAAAAATGACATATGAATCATTTTCCTAGAATAACAAAACAATCGGAATGTGTTTTCTTAGTTTTTGAGTACGTCAATTTTTTTTTAATAAAATTAATCTCAATTTTGAATAAATAAAGATGCACTTTGATTAATATCAGTCACACCATACATCGGATTGAGGTGTGACTAAATGCTAGAAATCCCAAATGACTCATGGATAATTTTACTAAATTATCAAAATAATCAAAACGTGTATGATTGAGTATGTTAGTTGTTTTTTTATTAACATTAATGTCACTTTTGAATAAAAAAGATGCAATTTGAGTCATACCGGTCACACCGAGCATCAGATATAGGTGAGGATGATCCTTACATGTCACAAATGACGTATGGATAATTTTTCTAAAGTACCAAAACAATCAGAATACTTTTTCTCAGTTTTTAGTATGTGAGTTTTTTTTTAATAAATTTAAAGTGAATTTTGAATAAAAAATGCACTTAGAGTCACACTATGTGTCAGATTAAGGTGCAGCTGAATTCTAAACTTTCCAAATGACTCAGGGATCATTTTCCTAAAGTATCAAAACAATATACATTTTTTTGCTCAGTTTTGAGTATGATAGTTGTTTTTTTATTAAAATTAATGTCACTTTTGAATAAAAAGATGCACTTGGATTCATACTACTCACACCATGCATCTAATTGAGGTTTGATTGATCCCTACACATCAAAAATAACTTTTGGATCATTTTACTAAATTAAAAATACAATATGATTTTTTTTTATCATTTATGATTATATAAGTTGTTTTTATTACTAAAATTAATGTCACTTTTGAATAAAAAAGATACACTTGGAGTCATAACAGTCACACCGCACATCGAATTAAGGTTTAGCTAATCCCTATATGTCACAAATGGTGAATGGATCATTGTCCTATAGTAACAAAACAATACGAATGTGTTTTCTCAATTTTGAGTATGTCAGTTTTTTTTACTAAAATTAATGTGACTTTTGAAAAACAAAGACGCAGTTGGAGTCATACCGATCACACTGTGCATCAGATTGAGGTGAGGAAAATCCCTACACATCAAAAATTATGTATGGATCATTTTCATAAAGTACCAAAACAATATGAATTTTTTTACTCAGTTTTGAGTACGCCACATCAGTTTTTTTGTAAAATATCATTTTAAACTGGAAAGACGCACAATGGATCTTATCTTAAGTGACAAGTGTCGTGTGCTCTTTTAAAAAAATATCAAACACAATCATGGTATAATCCTTATTCTACTTCATTACCCAATAAATTTATTATTTTTCAGTCATCGCTTCTTATCCTCCTCTACCTCGGTCTTCGCCTCTACCACCTCCTCCATTTCGGTATCCAACTTTGAATATGCCTCTGCTTTTACCTTGGAATATATTTATACCTGTTCCTTCTCCTCTTCCTCCACCATCACCTCCACGATTACCCAAAAATTTATTGTTTTCAGGGAAGTTCTACTAAACAAATTGATTTCCCCTATTAATCTTATCCTTGATAAAGAGATCGAAAGTAATATATAAGAATTATGATACTAATTCTTCACACCCCAAATATCTTTTAAAGGTCATAACTCATACTATATCACAAAAATAGCATGTAATCGCATAAATTTTTTGTTGACATACATTCTGAAAAAAATTACATTGCTCACTCATCTCTAATTAAATTTATTTCTTCTTTTGAGTAACTCTTTTATCGAAAATATTGATAGTACTAAGAAAATATAAAAAAACAAATTATTAGGAAATATATCTAATGAAATTGTATTTAACTTCATAAATTACCTATTGGGGGATGCTGTTTTTCATGATCTATGATTTCTATCATAAATTTGAAAATATAACATCTACAACTGATTGCATTATCTTGTTTTGGACACTGCAGAAACATTGACCAAAATAAGTAAATTATTTTCAAATGTCTTTATAGTTAAATATTTCTATATATACCTTAATTTTTTTCCATTTGTATTAATACATAGGCTTTAGATTGTCATACACCGACCTCATGCCATGATTTATCCTGTATTTAGCAACTACCCTATAATAACAAAATTCTCATTAAAACACATAATAAACATATAATTCAAAGTTTATCTATAAAATTTTGATTGTATTGTTTTACATATTCACAATACACATCATGTGTGGTTAGTTTTTTGGAAATCCATGCATTAAATCCAAAACAAATATTTGGGACATCAATATTTACTACTATAAGCACCCAGGGCTTCCTAAAAAAACAAAAAAAATTAAGTAATGAAAAAATTAAAAATATATTTCATGTCATTAGATTGTAGAGTTTTACACTTCCTTTTTAGGCATCAAAAATATTCTTTCATCTGAATATTTTTTATTAAACACTTTGAGTAACTCATCTCTTTTCTTCTCTATTTCTTTATTTTCTAAAGTAATTTTTATCATAGAAAGGATACTGAGATTAATGAATCCAAATCGTTCTTCACATGATCTTCCATTTATATAGTTTTAATATATATTCCTATAAAAATATGAATAGTTATTAACATTAATAAACATATTTAGCTCACTATTTGGAATAATGTATTATGAAAATGTATCTTATATATGTATTAAAAATTTAGATTCCCATCCATTCATGCTTGAGAATATCATTTAGAGACTCGAGGCCAATTCCATCTATAATGGAAGCTACAAATATTTCTTCATCATAGTAAATTTAAGACATAGATTTATTTTTAAATGTAGTCTCTATATAAAGTTGTAATGTTAATAAATATTGAACTTGAACTGGAGGAGAGAAGGTACTCCTAGAAGTTTATTTTGTTTTCTTGGTTGATTCATTATATTTTTGTTAATTTGACCTATTGTTTTCCACTGCTTAATCCATCCGTAATATCATACCTCGCTTTATACATTTTATCATCAATGGTTAAATGTTTTTCATATGAATTTTTTTTAAAGACGTACATCATGTATCTTAAAAAGATTACACTGCCCTGTTATGAAAGCTCTAATATCATCTTCAACCGTTGTAATATCTAGATCATCAAGTGGAACAAGAAAATCAGTAGTCAACTCATAATCTACCTCAATACCCACTCTCATGTGATATTTTGTGAGAGTTTGATTGTGTAGCTAGTCTCCATAGATATTATACATTTTAACCCTTGAAACACGGTGGTACGTGGGTGTTGATTGAAAAAAATGACACACAATTACACCCTATAGAATTTTAGTAATATAAATTTATTAGATGTTGTTTGATTCACATTTAAGAGAAAGGGTAATGAAAAAAAATTGATTTCCTCGTGTAAGGTTTTGGGGGAATGACTAGCCCCAAAGCTAGTGGGATCATTTGGATCATGTGAGGATCTTTTCTTCACTGCCAGTTCACTTTGATCTTTTCTTATACCATGGTCTTCCAAACCAGACCACAAAATAATATATTGAAGTGAGTCTATATATGTTTAAATTTGTATCATCATATTGTATGTATGTTCATGTGGTTTTACCTTCCCAAAATATGTTCAAGGAGAGACTCCAAAACCTAACCCTCTAACACAACCATATTGTTCAGGCCGCTTCAAAGCATCTGAAAGTTGCTTTTATTCTGGTATGGTCATTGCCTATTATTGGTTCTAAACCATATAAACATATATAAACATATTTATTTTATGTAATATTGTTATAAATCATAACAAATTAAAATTACATCATACTTACACATGATTCCAATACTTCTTTTGTGTTTTCATCAACTAATATACCATCCTAATTTACACGATCCTTCTTCCATAGCACATGATGTGGGTTGGAATTGGATTCCGATTTTGATTCATCAATATAAATATAAACAAAGGACTATATTTTGTTTCATATCACATAATTAAACTTTTATTTTTGATTTCAAATACATAACAATTTCTTCTCTAATAAAGCGTACCCCATCCTTCCTTTGCGATATGGGTACACTGGTTTTGATGCACGTTCTTTATTTTCAATAATCTTTTTTTGTTCAACAAATTAACAATTTTGAATAATGTTGGATAAAATAAATAAATTTAAATAATATATTATTGATCACAATTCACTTGAAATGATTTCTCATTGTGAAGATTGATAAAAGTAGTCCATGTTCTCTTCTATATAATTTGTTCATAACAAAGTGGCAGGTGGGGCTTTATTTTCCCCTCAAAATCCCTAAGATTTATCTTTTTCAGAAGAGTTTGGAAACTTTTATGGGATTTTCTAGTGGCTATTAGGAAAAATTTCATACAGAAATATTCAGAAATAAACAAAGTTGGCAAGGAATAATGAAAACTAAATCAATGTTTCATGATATAATTTTTCAGTAAAATTGAGAAAGCATATTGTAACATTATTTTTGTATCTTTACAAAGGATTTCCTTTGTTATAGGTTGGAAATGGCGTTATAAGCCAATATCAATCTATAGATTCATCCTCGTTGTGACCCCAAGATAACTAATGAACATTGACTTGTTGGTTTCAATAGGTTGGACGCATTGATTCCAACCAACCTCAAATTTTATACCCAAACTTCTTGCTTTGATAATTTTATTCAAAAATATGATGTTTCATCATTGTTGTTTTTTTTTTGTTTTTTTCATCAACATGTTGTTGATCCCCTAATAATTCTGTAGTTTTGTCATCAACAATTTGTTCTTAATCAGGATTGGCAATATCATCATGTTCAAAATCCATTATCTACATGAGTAGTAAAACATTTAATTTGTCTTGAAGAAAAAAATACAATATACTCCATGCATAAAAGTCCACAATTGCATGCATCTTTCATGAAATCTGGATTAGAGATATAATACTTCAATACTATAGTAAAAATAACCTTCACTTTATTTATTTAATTTATCCTCAGACGCTTGATTGCCTTCCATATCTTGATGATGGGAGGAAGGATAGTTTGAAAGAGGGAGTCCAATCCATCATCAAGATATGGAATAGAATCAAGCGTATAAGTATTAGAGTGTCATAGGAACCTAAACGAATTGAATCACTCAAAAAGTCTCTTAAATTGATATATAATAGCCATATTATATGGTTGAATAAAGAAATCTATCACATCATAATATATGATATTAACATAATAAATTATGGAATTTATTTATTCAAAAAAACAAATACATTAATACATTATATCCCTGAAGAACAAGTATCTGATACCACTTTTGAGTTTTAGGGTATCATCCTATGACCATTATAGGGATAAAACCCTAAAAAAGGACTGATTTATCTCAAGGATAAATGTGAATGGAAACAAAGAAAAAAACACATATGGCCTACTTGTAATATAGTATCAGTGGAATCCATCTTTAAGCTTCAATGGAATATATATGATTTATAACACTGAAGAAGCAAACAAAGTATTCTATCCTTTGAAAAGATTAAACTAGACTTCAATCATAGATATATTCTTGATGAACCTTAATAACCAAAGGATTTCTGGTGCCTTAGCCTAGTGATAAACAGTGATCAAAGAAGAAGATAGGTTTAGCGATGGAATAAAATAAAGGTTTAATTACAATAGGGAGATCATATCTCTATTTTGTGCATTTTGGACATGAATAAAAAATTATCATTAATTATAGGACATAAATATCCAAACCATCAAAGGTATATTCTAATAAAATTTTGTTATCTCTACAGTTAAAAATCAAGTTATATGGATTTTCAAATTATTTTTTTATCCTATAAATTAATTATCTCGCTATTTTGATTACTAAATCTATTAATAAATCTCATCTCATAGTTTTCTTGATCAACTATCTAACCATGGATAAGTCACTTACTTTTGGGAAAACACTCTTTAAATGTCGTGTATTTCTATGTCTATTTACCCAATGATTTCTCAACTCTATCCGATCTAAACAAAATTTAGAAATTTCTTTTGAGCATATTTTTCTCACCAAAAATATTCCCCCACCACTATTCTTAACCAATGGTTAAAGCTTAGTAATAATCTTGAATTAATTAAAAAACAAAACTCTCACAACATGAATCACTAAAATAATTTTTGTAACGTGACTAATTAATTTAATAATTTTTTTAATTAAATAAAAAATTATTCATCAAAATCATAAATCTAAATAACCCATTTCATGGTTTAACAATTTACATTAATAACCAAAATCCAAAAAACATGTTTTAATGTTGTTTACACTTACCTTGGTCCTTATATGTTCGTCACCCATAAATGAGTTCTAAAACTTGGTATCCCCTAATCCTTGAAAATCCTCATAATTAAGCCTTTAGAATCTTTAATATAGTATATAAGATGAATAAAATTTTAGAAATTGCCTAGATTTTTGAACCCTATATTATTCAAATAAATAGAAAACTGAGGGGGGTGAGAGGTGTCCTTACTAATGTTGAGTGGAGAGTAAACCATTTATGTGTGTTTCTAGGGAAAAATGGTGTAACACCACGAGATTTTATGAAAAATATTCTTTTAATTTCATTGATGTATTCTATTATATACCACAACAATTTTAGCTTGTACTATACGCAACACCGTATTAGCTTGCAGTGTAAGCAACGCTATTCTTGGATCGTGTTACACACAATTTCAAGTTCGTTTTATAATAGTCATTCTACTCAACATTGAGTCTGTTTATATATATATATATATATATATATATATATATATTCAATGTATAAATAAAATATGGTTGGATTATGTTATATGAAACAACGAAGGATTCTTGCACAACACGGAACCCTGACTTGGCTTGCATTACACGCAATCGCGACCTTCCTCGATAGCGTGTGTTGTACGCAATACCGAGTTTTACTAAACAACGATATATTATTAGAATATTATTATGAACTAGCTGTTATGAATAGTATTAACTAAATTTTGAATTTTATAACATTATTATTCATCTTATAAATTTTATAAAACATTTTATGTTAACAAAATAAATGTTTCGGGTAAAATAAGTATTTTTCAAAAAATGCAGTTTTGCCGCCTTTTGATGGTGCACCCACTTTAAATCTAGTTTTTGACAAGTTTATAAGTTCAATTTTACAAAACAAAATTATTCTTTGGAATAAGGATATAAAATTTTACCTTGGACAAAATTTTCATGTTATTCTGATAACTTTCATATTTTAATGAATAGTAAAAACGCGCTATATTTTAATTAAAAACAACTTTCTTCATCGTAATAATTTATGTGGTTAAATTATAATATTTAATGGTATTAAACTATAAATTGAATATATTTTTACCATTTAATATAATGTATGTCATTATCATGGATTTTACTTTGAATTCGTAGGTTAAATCAATTCAATCTTTTGTCATGTTTTAAACAAAAACTCCTTTTCTTTCGACAACGGGATTAATTTTAATTTAATTTCTGCAACTTCTGTGTATTGAATTTGGAAAAATGGATTCGATATTTGGAATCATTGGGTTTAAATTATATTAATAGACTACTTTTTATTTTTGGGCATTATGAATAGTAACCACGGTAAATTTTATTTGCCATAGTTAAAGGTAAATCGGGTAATTAAGGGTAAATATAAGATTATAAAATTATCCTAACACCTGGAAAATCCTATTAGATGACTAAAAGTCTCACATATCACCTAAGGGTCAGATTAGAATCATTTAATGGACTTTTTTCTAAGAAAATAACTTAATTATTATTAAAACCAAAGAAAGTGACAACATGTCACTCTCTTAAATCTTATAAGTATATTAATTTTAATTTAGGGATAAACTTCATGAAACTTCGAACATTAATAGTCTCCAGAAATATAATGAAATTATCTACATCATATGAATTTATTTATAATTTTTAGGGATTAAATAATTATCATTAATTGTAACACAATAGTGATGCAGAAATTGTTTATCTAGTGAAAAATCAAAAATATTGTTTTTATTAAACTAATAGTAACCATAAAATGCCCAAAAACCTGACCAAAACTTATTGGTCATGTAAATTTAAACCATAATCATCCAATGGTCGAATATTTGACCATTTGGAGCCTTATAAAAGCGATTATGACACTTATATTATTTTATTTTAAATGATGCGAAAGTTGTCACCTTCATAATTTAATAAATATAACAATTTAAATATTCTGATTTTAAGATGATAAATTAGAGTAAAAGTATTATTATAAAAGGTAATAGATTTATATTAACCATAGGATTTTATTTTTAATTTTCATGCGAAAAATAAGTATATTAAATAATTAAACAAAAATGTTGTAGTAATTATTTTATTAAGCGATAAGCCAAATAAATGGTTTTAAAAATAATAAAATAAATATTATATGAACTATTTAATGTGATACACTAATTTTATAGATACATATGACCTTTTATGATTCTATTAAAGCTTTTATTTCAAACATATCTTCTGTATATATTTTATTTGAATTCAAATAAATGAATAGTGTCAAAATTGACACTATTGTTATTTTATAAAAACAATATATTATAAAATTGTTTAAAAATCACAAATATATTTAAAAATTATAAATTTAAATTTAAATGGTATAAAATGTTATAAAGTATCCAATTATGGACAATTTACAACAAATAATTAATTATTTGTTATAATTTAAATTTTAGAATATTATTACCACAAATAAAATTAAATTGATTAAATTAAAATAAATCAAGTTGATAATGTTTAAAATAAATTCCTAACATGTCTAAATTTGATTGGTTGATGATATTACAACCCTATCTCGTCCAATATTCGGATATGAGTCATTTTTGGTGGTTTTTAAGTGGGGTTAGATTTATTATAAATTAATATTTTTAAGAATTCCAAAGGTGCCCCTCTCCTCCCTTATAAAAGGGAACCTCCTCCCTCTCTTCCTCACACCACTTTGAGCCTTCAGGCTCGGCCAAACCCTGCAAAATTCTCTTCTACACTTCCCTAGAAACATCTTAGAGGTCCTGGTCTTCTTCAAAGACCAATTTTAGTTCCCTAAGAGGAGGTCTCAAAGAGGCGCTTCAAAGAAGAGGTAATGTCCATTACCGATTCTTTCAACTTTATTTCTTCTTCCACTCCTTTTTTTTAGTTGTTTCATTATGATGTAATAACATCAGTATCAATAATATACTGATATGTTATTATAAGTATGAAACAACCATATTTCACCATATATTCATCCAACGGAAAGCAAAATCAACATGCGTGCGTACGTACGGAATACCGTCTCCACGCCATGGTGTAATCTATTTTCCACCACCACCTAACTTGGATGGGTATAAGGGTGAAATTAATTAATATATATAATTATTGTAAAGTGATATTGATTCTTTAATATTATACATACACTTTAATACAATTCCACGATCTTGGGAATGATATCATCGCTCGTGCGTACATACGGACTATCGTCTCCACGACGCGATGAGATTCTCTCTCCATGTTAACCATTCATGAATGATTATAAAGTATATATAATGAATAATAATGAAATATATGAGATAATAATGATACTGTATTTATGTATATATAAATATTTATGTCATTTACTTAATTCCATTCAATTCAAAAGGGAAACGAAAACAGCGTTCATGCGTACGTATGGCCTACCGTCTCCATGAACGGTGTATTTCATTCCTTTTATCGATCTATAATATATATGTATATGATGAATATATATTATATATAAATCATGTTTTACATTCTGGAATTATTTAAATCAGTATATAAGTAATAATATCAAGAACGACAAGTCGAAACACATACGATAAATGAAATGATTTTACCCAAAACACTACTTTAACATGGAATTTACAAAAGAACGGGTAATATAAAGTCATAAGTGAAACATATATGATATCATAACAATGAATATGATTCTGTAATAAGTCAATGACATTATTTAAATCATTATACAGGAGTTTCGGATACGTACGAAGCATATCAGACCTAAGGTAAGGGATAACTTTTCCAATCTCATTTTTATCCGAGATTGTTTATTTGTATGTATTTACTGGGGTTATTGTTATCACCCATATCCAGGTTTTATAAAAGTGTTATAATGTATTTTTAAAGTCCTTTTTACCCATTTTTGACTTTTACTACATGGTATGTAAGGAATCTTTCTTTTGTTTACGTTACGAGGTACTTTTTTTGACTTTTCCGGCAAAAGTACGAGAAGAATGTTTTTTTAACTTATACGGAACGAATAGATTTTTAGAGTTTTATAAAGCCTTATTTTCATGAAGCTTACTCCAAAATATTTCATGACTATTTTCAACAAAATCCTTTTCTTTTAAAATTGCATGATGTTTTGTGAAAAGAAATTGATTTTTAAGAAAAAAGGATATTTTCCTCAAGAATTCATTTCAAGTGTTTTATCAAAACCATTTTCTATCTAAGATGACATTATCTCATATGTGTATGTTTTAAGTATAATGTCTCTATGATTTACATGGTTTCAATTTTATTATGATGAAATATCCATTTGTTTTATATGGATTATGTGATGATGGGATGATGTTTATGAAACCCATTTTATTGTTTGGGTTATGATGAATGTTTTAAGTTTATTTTGTGGCACAAGTAAGAATGATTTCACTATGAGATGGGTGGGACCTATATATCCTTAAAATGCATTGGGTAAAGATTTTATATCTCATGAAATAGACATGGATGGAACGGTAAGTTAATCCAGTTCAGTGTTACAGGACTGAAACGAGGAGTGAACTCGATTCAGAATGGGACTTTGTCCACTAAGATGGTCTTGGCAGCAATGCCTTGGCTACTATGGAAATCATTACATGTGCTTAATGGATGCCAAAATTACATGTTTTATTCTCATGATATGTTATCATGATTTATGTTCCATTATGATCTATGCCTTATGTACTTTCATGTTTTAAGTCGTTTCTCAAGATTTTTATGTTTAAACATTATGTTCATGTTTTTAAGTTCAAATGTATATGGTAAGTTTTATTTTATCCATGCTTACCCTTACTGAGCATTTGAGCTCACCCTTTTTTTTATGTTTTATTTTCCCCCAGGATTAAAACAAAGGTTTTAGGTAAGGAAACAAAAAGTAGAAGATCTTTATGGGAGATGTTGAAGATCTTTCACCATGATTAGAAGATTACGTTCGAAGTTTCCAAAGACACTAAACTATTACGGTCCTTGTGTGTCTGTTTTTGTTATGTATAATGTATTCCGCAAAAGTAATTCAATATATATGTACGTCAAACTTTGGGTCTCTACAGTTGGTATCAGAGAAAAGGTTTAGTCAACCTTTGGAAACTAGGATGCGAAAACGTTAGTGAGATCCCTAGAGATATTTCTAAGGTATGTCTAGGGACGTCCCTAAGGATAAGTATACGTATAGGATATAGTCCTAGAACTATTATAACGATCTTAGATTTTAACCTAAAATGTTATATATTTAGGGTGCTCCCCCATTACTATGTTGTTTTCCCTAGCATGATTTTTTCTTCTCACACTATTCTTTTTGGGTTTTAGAAAATTGCTGGAAATAGGAAGATTCATGATAATGGAGGATATGATGGACAATGGAATGATATTATTCATGAGAAACCAAATGAAATGGGATTTGGAAGTCCAAACATCGTTATTATGCCTAATCAGCAATCTCATAATATGATCAATAATCTCAAATTTGGTATGCTTCCCGACTCAGATAATAAGAGAAAGATGGAGTTTCATGATGATCATAGAGGAAATAAAGTTCAATTTCCCTCATGTAAATCATGTGGGAAGAGGCATCAGGGAGATTGTTTCAAAGGAACTGGAAGATTCTTTGGTTGTGGAAAAGAATGACACAAAGCCAGTAAGTTCAAAGGAAAAGGTTCAGTTAACATCATGGATGAGGATAATGGTATTGCTACGACATCAACAATGGTTAAATGTTTTCAATGTGGAATGTACGGGCGTTATGCAAACCAATACCCTAAGGGAAGTTCTCATGAAGAGAATCAGTATGGTCGTATGGGTAGTATTTATGTTGATGATGATGAAGAGACTACAAATGATATGTGAGATGAAAGAATTGTTGAAGCTCGGTCAATGGTTTAAGAAGGTAGTGGAATGATTAAATGTTTATCAAGTGTAATGTTGTATAAGTAATCTCATGGTACTATGGAATAAAGAGTCATCTAAGGATTGTTACACTGTTGTCTTTCCTTGAGTTTTGAAAGTGTATGATTAATGGTACCAGTAACCATGAAAGGTTATTCAGATATTTTTGGAAAGCAAATGATATGCGCATAATGAAGGGATAAGAAGATAATGAGCTGTTTGATTGTATTCATGAGCTTATAACTGATATAAGGACTAAGTGATATTATGGTTTGAGTATATAGAATTTTTGGGATTTTGGTATATGGAATGTGTTAAAATTTAACAACATTCATGTTTTCACTAAGGTTTAATGGGTATTCATTTTTCAAGAGAATACATGATTGGAATGTGACCAACAAGATATATGGGGGATAAATGATGGTATTCACATTCTTGGTTGATGACAATTCAAGTAATCATTTTCTTTATACTATGAGCTTGGACCAAAGTATTTTAGATAAGCCTAAAGATTGGAATGGATTATGTTGGACATAAGTTAGTATTGTTTAAGGATAGAACTTTTTTTGATATTATTGATGGGATGTTATAGTAATGTAGTTTTAGAAAAAGGACAACCTGCAGGACGGGCGATAGCCCATTGCGTCGGACAAGGCTGTGGGAATCGAACCCACAACCAAAGTGTGACTGGCCTTTATCGCCTACCACTGGCCTACAGGAAGTCCCTAGTTAGTAGAAACTAGTTTTATTTTATTAAGCGGTATGATATATGAAGTATAAGTTCATTTTTGGAATCGTATATGATTAACCTCACCATAGATGGACTTATGTATATTTGATAACTTTTCTTGAAACAGATAGAATAACCCATCATTCTATCACATTATCTACTAACTCTTCACAAATAACAAATTCAACTTCATTTCTTTAAGAGATGAAGTGGAAATTTTTCAAAGCACGAACAACATTGAGATTGTACCAAAATCAAGCAAATATTTCTTCTAATTCAAAATTTTCAACTTTAGGGAAATGATATTGAAAACCAAAAATGTTGTCCTATTGTGCTTATATCCGATGAATCAGATGGTAACTTAGATCATCACAAATCTATGGATTTGTGATTGATGGATTTTTCATAGCCATATTCTCTACCACTCTCCATCAGAACATGATGGTTAGATTTCTCTTACATATCCATATTTTCACCTATGTTCTCCTATGTGGAAACCCAGTGATTAGTTAATTTGGGTAACCGTTACTTTTCATACATTAGTTTTTAAAGTCAAGTTTTTGTATTCCTTTTTACGATGTGGGTTTCTATTAAAGAAATGTTCAATTAGCAAACCATTTATAACCCCAACGAATTTCGAGGGAGAAATTCATTTTAAGGGGGGTAGAATGTAACTCCCTAAGATTTTATGAAAATTATTCTTTTAATTTCATTGATTTCGTCTATTATAAACCACACCAAGTTTAGCTTGTACTATACGCAACACCGTATTAGCTTGCAGTATACGCAACGCTATTCTTGGATCGTGTTACACACAATTTCAAGTTCGTTTTATAATAGTCATTCTACGCAACATTGAGTGTTTATATATATATATATATATATATTCAATGTATAAATAAAATATGGCTGGATTCTGTTATACGAAACAACGAAGTATTCTTGCACAACACAGAACCCTGACTTGGCTTGCATTACACGCAATCGCGACCTTCCTCGATAGCGTGTGTTGTACGCAATACCGAGTTTTACTAAACAACGATATATTATTATAATATTATTATGAAATAGTCGTTATGAATAGTATTAACTAAATTTTTAATTTTATAACATTATTATTCATCTTATAAATTTTCTAAAACATTTTATGTTAACAAAATAAATTTTTCGGGTAAAATAAGTATTTTTCAAAAAATGGAGTTTTGTCGCCTTTTGATGGTGCACCCACTTTAAATCTAGTTTTTGACAAGTTTATAAGTTCAATTTTACAAAATAAAATTATTCTTTGAAATAAGGATATAAAATTTTACCTTGGATAAAATTTTCATGTTATTCTGATAACTTTCATATTTTAATGAATAGTAAAAACACACTATATTTTAATTAAAAACAACTTTTTTCATCGTAATAATTTATGTGGTTAAATTATAATATTTAATGGTATTAAAGTATAAATAGAATATATTTTTACCATTTAATATAATGTATGTCATTATCATTGATTTTACTTTGAATTCGTAGGTTAAATCAATTCAATCTTTTGTAATGTTTTAAACAAAAACTCGTTTTCTTTCGACAACAGGATTAATTTTAATTTAATTTCTCCAACTTCTGTGTATTGAATTTGGAAAAATGGATTCCATATTTGGAATCAGTGGGTTCAAATTATATTAATAGACTAATTTTTATTTTTTAGCATTATGAATAGTAACTACGGTAAATTTTATTTACCATAGTTAAAGGTAAATCGGGTAATTAAGGGTAAATATAAGATTATAAAATTACCCTAAAACCTTGAAAAATCTTATTTTATGACTAACAGTCGACCAATATCACATAACGGTCAGATTAAAATCATTTAATGGACTTTTTTCCATGAAAATAACTTAATTATTATTAAAACCAATGAAAGTGACAACATGTCACTCTCTTAAATCTTATAAGTATATTAATTTTAATTTAGTGATAAACTTCATGAAACTTCGAAAATTAATAGTCTACAGAAATATAATGAAATTATCTACATCATGTGAATTTATTTATAATTTTTAGGTGTTAAATAATTATCATTAATTGTAACACAATAGTGATGCAGAAATTGTTTATCTAGTGAAAAATCAAGAATACTGTTTTTATTAAACTAATAGTAACCATAAAATGCCCAAAAACCTGACAAAAACTTATTTTTCATGTACATTTAATCCATAATCATCCAATGGTCGAATATTTGACCATTTGGAGCCTTATAAAAGTGATTATGACACTTATATTATTTTATTTTAAATGATGCCAAAGTTGTCACCTTCATAATTTAATAAATATAACAATTTAAATATTGTGATTTTAAGATGATAAATTTGAGTAAAAGTATTATTATATAAGGTAATAGATTTATCTTCATCATAGTATTTTATTTTTAATTTTTATTTGACAAATAAGTATATTAAATAATTATACAAATTGTTTGTAGTAATTATTTTATTAAGAGATAAACCAAATAAATGGTTTTAAAAATAATAAAATAAATATTATATGAACTATTTAATGTGCTAAATTAATTTTAGAGATACATATGACCTTTTATGATTCTATTAAAGCTTTTAATTCGAACATATTATTTGTATATATTTTATTTAAATTCAAATAAATGAATAGTGTCAAAATTGACACTATTGTTATTTTATAAAAATAATATATTATAAAATTGTTTAAAAATCACAAATATATTTAAAAATTATAAATTTAGATTTATATGGTATAAAATGTTATAAAGTATCCAATTATGGACAATTCACAACAAATAATTAATTATTTGTTATAATTTAAATTTTAGAATGTTATTACCACAAATAAAATTAAATTGATTAAATTAGGATAAATCAAGTTGATGATGTTTAAAATAAATTCCTAACATGTTTAAATTTGATTGGTTGATGCTATTACAACCCTATATCATCTAATATTCGGATATGAGTCATTTTTGGAGGTTTTTAAGTGGGGTTAGATTTATTATAAATTAATATTTTTAAGAATTCCAAAGGTGCCCCTCTCCTCCCTTATAAAAGGGAACCTCCTCCCTCTCTTCCTCACACCACTTTGAGCCTTCATGCTCGGCCAACCCCTTCCAAATTCTCTTCTCCACTTCCATAGAAACATCCTAGAAGTCCTGGTCTTCTTCAAAGACCAATTTTAGTGCCCTAATAGGAGGTCTCAAAGAGGCGCTTCAAAGAAGAGGTAATGTCCATTACCGATTCTTTCAACTTTATTTCTTATTCCACTCCTTCTTTTTTTTAGTTTTTTAATTATGATGTAATAAAATAAGTATCAATAATATACTGATATGTTATTATAAGTATTAAACAACCATATTTCACCATCTATCCATCCAAAGGAAAACGAAATCACCGCGCATGCGTACGTACGGAATACCGTCTCCACGGCGTGGTGTAATCAATTTTCCACCACCACCTTACTTGGATGAGTATAAGGGTGAAAGTAATCAATATATATGATTATTGTAAATTGATATTGATTCTATAATATTAAACATACACTTTAATAAAATTCCACGATCTTGGGAATGATATCATCGCTCGTGCGTACGTACGGACTATCGTCTCCACGACGCGATGAGATTCACTCTCCATGTTAACAATTCATGAATGATTTTAGAGTATATATAATGAATAATAATGAAATATATGACATAATAATGATACTGTATTTATGTATATATATATATATGTCATTTACTTAATTCCATTCAATTAAAAAGGGAAACGAAAGCATCGTTCATGCGTACGTACGGCCTACCGTCTCCATGAACGGTGTATTTCATTCCTTTTATCAATCTATAATATATATGTATATGATGAATATATATTATATATAAATCATGTTTTACATTCTGGAATTATGTAAATCAGGATATAAGTAATAATATCAAGAACGACAAGTCGAAACACATACGATAAATGAAATGATTTTACCCAAAACGCTGTTTTAACATTGAATTTACAAAAGAACAGGTAATATAAAGTCATAAGTGAAACATATATGATATCATAACAATAAATATGATTCTGTAATAAGTCAATGACATTATTTAAATCATTATACAGGAGGTTCAGATACGTACGAAGCATATCAGACCTAAGGTAAGGGATAACTTTTCCAATCTCATTTTTATCCGAGATTGTTTATTCGTAAGTATTTACTGGGGTTATTGTTATCATCCATGTCCAGGTTTTATAAAAGTGTTATAATTTATTTTTAAAGTCCTTTTTACCCATTTTTTACTTTTACTACATGGTATGTAAGGAATCTTTCTTTTTTTTACGTTACGAGATACTTTTTTTGACTTTTCCGGCAAAAGTACGAGAAGAATTTTTTTTAACTTATACGGCACGAACAGATTTTTAGGTTTTATAAAGCCTTATTTTCATGAAGCTTACTACAAAATATTTCATGACTATTTTCAAAAAATCATTTTCTTTTAAAATTTCAAGATTTTTTGTGGAAAGAAATTGATTTTGAAGAAGAAAGGATATTTTCCCCAAGAATTCATTTCAAGTGTTTTATCAAAACCATTTTCTATCTAAGATAACATTATTTCATATGTGTATGTTTCAAGTATAATGTCTCTATGATTTACATGGTTTCAATTTTCTTATTATGAAATATCCATTTGTTTTTTATGGATTATGTGATGATGGGATGATGTTTATGAAACCCATTTTATTCTTTGGGTTATGATGAATGTTTTAAGTTTATTTTGTGGCACAATTAAGAATGATTTCACTATGAGATGGGTGGGACCTATATCTCCCTCCAATGAATTGGGTAAAGATTTTATATCTCATGATATAGACATGGCTGGAATGGTAAGTTAATCCGATTCAGTGTTATAGGACTGAAACGAGGAGTGAACTCGATTCAGAATGGGACTTTGTCCACTAAGATGGTCTTGGAAGCAATGCCTTGGCAACTATGGAAATCATTACATGTGCTTAATGGATGCCACAATTACATGTTTTATTCCCATGCTATGTTATCATGATTTATGTTCCATTATGATCTATTCCTTATGTACTTCCATGTTTTAAGTCGTTGCTCAATATTTTGATGTTTAAATATTATGTTCATGTTTTTAAGTTCAAATGTATATGGTAAGTTTTATTTTATCCATGCTTACCCTTACTGAGCATTTGAGCTCACCCTTTTTTTTATGTTTTATTTTCCCCCAGGATTAAAAGAAAGGTTTTAGGTAAGGAAACAAAAAGTGGAAGATCTTTATGGGAGATGTTGAAGATCTTTCACCATGATTAGAATATTACGTTCGAAGTTTCCAAAGACACTAAACTATTATGGTCCTTGTGTGTCTGTTTTTGTTATGTATAATGTATTCCACAAAAGTAATTCAGTATATATGTACATCATGATTTGGGTCTCTACAAATGGGATGGACAATAAAATATATATTAAAGGATAAAAATGATTAAGTAGAACCACATTCATTGTATTTTAGTAGTTATGAGAAGATATGTACGGTTCTTCATGTTTAAGAACAGCAAAAAAACACAAAAATTGGAACACAAAACGTCAAACAATGATATAGGAAGAGTATAAAATTAAATACATTGGATTCTAGACTTTATTAATTTGAGGGAACATAGAGGATTTTTCCCGGTAACTGAGGAGTTCTATGAGATCTTGAGAATCACAAGTGGCTGAGTCATGGATGGGGTTTTTTTAAATAGATCGATGACACTTTTAACATCACTTTCAAAAAAACACTAACAAAGATCCCTTTT
Organism: Viscum album; assembly: GCA_963277665.1. NCBI lineage: Eukaryota > Viridiplantae > Streptophyta > Magnoliopsida > Santalales > Viscaceae > Viscum > Viscum album. Next base: position 446,155,247 of record OY728134.1, read on the forward strand.
ATCAGTGATAAATTTATAAGTGCTGATAAATATGTCTTTTATAAGCGCTAAAAAAGCGCCGATTAAAGACATATTTATCAACCCTATAGTTTTAGCACTGATAAATATATCTTTTAACAGCACTTAATTAGAATTGATAAAGAGTGATCTTTATCAGTACTACAAAAGAGCTGTTAAAATTTTTTTAATTATAATTATTTAAATATAATTAAAAAACTTATTATAATTATTTAAATAAATTTATTATAATTATATAAACACTACTTTAAAAAATAATAATTATTTATTTATAATAATTATTAGTATAGAAAATATAAATTTCCCCAATAGGGGTGTCCTAGTGGTTGGGTCATTTTCTTGGTTCGTCAGAGTCAGGGGTTCGATTCCCACTGGTTTTATTTTAGTATCAAATTTTACCGCCATTAACTTAACAACCTCTTTTGTGCTGGGCGGCATGGGGTGGGGTGGTTTTACGCAGTATCAACCACATAGCAAAGGGTGATCCTGGGGATGTTTAACCGTTTTACTAGGGGTGGGCTACTCAATTGGAAGCTTAAGACGTGTAATCGAGGTGATGTGGTTTCCATTCAAAAAAATACTAAATATACATTTATTATTTATTTATAAATATTTATTTACATATATATTTTTATCCTTATTAATGAAAATATAATCTTAAATACATGAATTTTAAAAATGAGTGAATTTTAATAATTCAAAATGAGTACACTTTAAAAAATTTCAAAAAATGAATAAGTTTTATTAATTAAATATAAGTTATTGAAAAAATATGGATATATATATTGAAGTGGATGAATACATATTGAAAATACTAAAACATAATAAATAAATATATAAATAAATAATAATAAATGATCAAATTAAAATATAACATAATAAATAAAAAACATTAAAAATGAATACCCTAAATATAGTATTAAAAACAAATAAATAAAATTAACTGATTAAAAACATAATTTATAGTAAATGAGTTATGTTATAATGAAATTCTAAAATATACTAAAATTTGAATAAATTACAGAAATATTAGGTGTATGTGTTTCCATATAATGCATAGATATGTTTTCGTGTGCATTTGTGTATAAAAATGCATTAATATATATGTGTGTGTGTGTGTGTGTGAAATAAATGCAACACATGATGTATAATATAGGTAAAATTGAAAAATCAAACAACATTAAAAATGAAACAGACATTAATATGTTTTAAATTATCCTTTTATATATATTATCCTTATTCATTTTATATGTCTATATTTAATATAAACTATTTATTAATATTTAATATATATATATATATATATATATATATATATCTGTGTGTATATTAAATTTATTCATTTTTATCAATAAATATTTAATTAATAAAATGTTTGATATTTTTATTAATTTACTAATTTTTTTTATTTTTTTATTTCTTCATTTTATTATGGAATTTTATCAGCGCTAAAAAAGCGATGATGAAGGTAAACTTTTATCATCGCAAAAAATTTCCTAATAAAGGAAACCTTTTACCAAAATTATAAAAATAGCACTGATATAAGTTTCCTTTATCATTGCAAAAATAAAGAGCTGATAAAGGTTAGATTTTATCAGTTCTAATAAAGGGTGAATTTTATCAGCAATTTTTTAAGCATTGATAAAGGTATTATTTTATCAGTGCCTATTTTAGTGTTGATAAAGATGAACTTTATCAGAAAATTTTTTGAGCACTGATAAATTATAGTTTTTATAGGTCGATTTTTTAGCAGTAACTCTTGCATATGTATGAACTATCGTCTCCACAAAGTGATGTAATTAAATTTTCATCATTTCATTATATAAATGGGCATAAATAAGCATATAATGAATAAATATAATATTTGTATCATGATTAAAAATCCATATATTATTCAGACATGATGAAAGTGCAATAACCAAAACAACCGAACTTAAACATGCATGAATTAATGAAATAGTTATCACAGGAAACAATGATTTTAATTAAGAATTATTAATAAATAGGTGATAATATTTCATAATTAAACCATTTATGGTATTATAAGTATCAATTTTGTTCTATTATATTATCATAATAAATTTAAATTTATTATATAGGATGTTATATCACGTATTAATCAAGCCGAACATGAGGTATGGGTTCTTCTTCTCAATATTGTTTCATAGATTTATGTTTGATGTTATGAACCTATTTATCTGTATGAGGTTTATATACCATCCATTTGATATTTTTTATAATTAATATCCTTATATTCATGCTATTTTAAGTTCTATTTTATGTTTTTTCATTTATGGAACTTATGAATCAAAATTTACCAAAGGAGATAAGGTTTTATGTTATAATTTCACTTTTTTCTAGGATTGTTTATGCTTAAATTTTTTGTAAAGAAATTATATGATATATCTCAAAAAATTCTTATGTATTTTCTTTTAATATATTTATTTCAATAAATTATAATTTTTCATTTCATTTTCCTTTCTCTAAATACTCAAAATATGGAAAGAACGTTTTTAAGGAAAACTAACTTTTTTTTTATTTAGTTAAGAATATTTTTCTTCCATGTCCATATTTACATTAAGATATTTTTAAGAATGTATTTAATATTCACCAATTATTTAATAAATGCATTTCTTCTCATGTATTAATTTCTGTAAGAAGTTTTAATAATGAATCTTCTTTTCATTTTCTAAATGAGGTAATTTTATACTAAAGTTGTGAACAGGATCTTTATTTTAATATATACCGCACAAAAAAATTTCCACACTATAATGACTAATATTTTCTTTGAAGTTTCATTTAAAAGTTTACATGGTTTCATTAAAAAAAATTCCTAAAATTTTGGAAATTTTTATAATTTTCATATGTGATTTCAAAATGAAAATGGTATTTTCCCCAATAAATATTTCAGTGATATTTTAAAGGTATTTTCATATATTACAACATCAATCGATGTTGCTTATGATTAAATGGGGATATGATCTAATTAATCCTTATTTATTCATTCTCTAGATAGTTTATGATTATGATGATGAGATATTTATGAAACCCATTTTCTTTTCCATGGGTTCAGCTATGATAAAATGATAAATATTTTCATAAAATCTTGGAATACATATAAATATATTATGATTATGTGATGGGTGTTCCCATTATATCCCTATAATTAATTGGGTAACGATTAATGTTTATGAGATCAATGTTTACATGAGAGGTTATCCCAAGCTCAAAATAGGGTACATGGGAGGTTATCCCAAGCCCAAAATAGGGTACAAATGTGGTTATCACAAGCCCAAAGTACGTGCAAAAGTGGTTATCCAAAGCCTAACATGTGATTAATGACTTGGTGGGTGGACATGATATAATATTTCGATTATTATGATTATGCTACATTTTTATTCCACTCTCTATGACATGTTCGTATTCTTAAGATATGATCTCATGAATCATGATCTCTGATTCTTCTCTTATGATCCACCAAATATTTATATAATGTTTATGATATTTTAATTTTTAGGTTTGAATTTTGAATTTTAAATTCATGTTCTCATACCTTTAAGATTTTGATATGCATATATATGATCCCTAATTGATATCTCACATGTTTACCCTTAATTGAGAATCTAAGCTCACACTTTATTATATTTTATCTTCATAGTTTATGAGGAAAGGTTTTAATTAGTGTATATATAAGAGGTGTTTTACATGAGGATGAATTTTCAGGTGATGTTGAATATATTTAATGAAATAAGATGATTATGAATTTAGTCTTCAAAGAAACTAAACATTTATAGTTAGAGTTATAGGGAATGAATTATTGTTATATGTATTTAATATTCATCTAAATTGATTTAATATTTATGTATGTAATGTTTTGGTAACCTCGCGTAGGATTAATAAAGACCTGAGTTCCTCTCAAATAATTGAGGAATGGATTATAGATCTTAAGAAAGGTAAAAAAATATGAGGTTGAAATGGGCCCTGATGCTCTAGAATTGTTTCTTATGAGGCCGCATATATTATAGAAACCCAAATAACTATACTCCAATTAGATTAAAAGGAACATCAATCTAATATTAAATCATACACTGTATATTCAAACCCAATAATACTAAAATATTTTCTGGTAAACATGAAATTTTTTGGCCAACATTGAAGCCCCGGAAGGCCAGTTCAACCCAACATATAGATGGAAATGATTCTCCATCATTGCAGTAAAAAAATATTTTTCCAAAATATTTACCTTCAACTTCAGAGTCTAAAACTTCGGAACAACTCTAACATAGAGAGAAACCTCGAGGTAATATGTACATACCCTTGGTTCAGAAATATGATATCTTAAGTAAACTTTATATCATTTCTTCCATGCTTTCTATCCCAGATTCCATTAATCTCCCTAAAGAATGAAAATAGGGTATTATATAGGGATTATTAATATTTTAATAGTTTTATGGACAAAGTCACTATATCTAAGACATATCATATTGAAATAGGATCTGTTGAAGGTTACATGGTCATTTTCTTCATAGATAAAGACTGGTAAGTTTCTATACAGGATCACATTTTATCATTATATATATGAGTAAATCTTGAAGATATGAATGTCCATCGGGGCTTAATTGAAATTTTTTTGGGATAAATCCCATCCCAATACAAATTCTATGATTATTATAATATAGTGAATCCAATTTGAATCCTTCTACCCAAAATATACAAGGGTATAATAAGAGTGATAAAAAACCTATCAGTAAGATTAATCTTAAAATCCAATTCCAAGAACATATCTTTGACTCAAAGTTTAAGTTCATTTAACAATATACAACTTTAAATTCTCTATTGAGAAGTTAATGTCTCCATATTCATATAATAATGCCCTCATCATATCATCAATGTCTGAAGTATTTTATCAATGGGAATATTCGGGTACTATATGATGATAACTTCCCCCTTTGATTATTGTGAGTATCATTATATAGATGTAGGATTCTAAAAATGCATGGGAAAAATATGGTGGTAGATTATTCCATCCAAATTACTTCTCTTAATGGTTATTATTCTACTCTCATCAATTCAAGGAGTGAACTCAATGAATACTACTAGTTTTCCATTCATTAAATTGAGGCAACAACTTGTGATCTATGGTTTCATTTGTTCATGTGGGTTCTATTAAACCATAAACCAAATCATCTAATTAGTTTCCTTTCATATACAATCCATGTGTGTGTCTCCATTTTAAAAACACTACTAAGGGAAAAAGTCCAAAGTGAAATACATGTGTATCAACCTAGAACCAGAGAATATTTATCTCCATGTAAGTCTGAAAAATACTCATTAAACCTAGACAAGACTACTTGATTAATTAGATATAGATTCAAAAAGAATAAGAGCACATGTTTTTGACATGTTCATGAAAATTCTGATGGTGTCAATTTTTTTAGATGATCCCAATCATTCAAGATAAAGAAATAATTCTGATGAGAGTAAAAATGTCCTTATATTGCCTTCTAAATCTTATAACATTAGTCCATTTTTTACCCCTAAATATGGTGAGATAAATAGAAATATATTAGTGATTATCCTCTATAATTCAAGGAGGGTGTATCTACCATCATTTATGAACTCAATTACATTAAAATGGGTATGAAGGAATAACTATGACCTACATTGATCACCACTACCATGACCTCTAAAGAATAGGACAAATATATCTCTTTCTTAAAACAACATCAAGATTTATTCATCTGTAACTACATAGGGATTAATATAATAGATATTAATGTGTATTCCCATCATCTAGGTTTTCTGAATAAACACCATGGTTATAAATAGTTAGAAACGATAATCCATCAAACCCATAATGCCAAGGTGAAGCTGAATTTTATATTATTGTCAAATAAAAATTCATTCGTAAAGCTTAAAACCCAAAGTGGCTCACCAAAATAATCCACATCAAGGAAAGGAATAGGTAAATCAACGTCTCTATCAACTTTTGGGGACTCATTTGACACTACATAAAGGATGATTTATCAGTCCTAATAACTGGTTTATTGATTGATGTGATATCCGTCTCACAATCCCTCTCCTTCATGGATGAATATTCAGGATACAACCAGATATGGATAACCCACAAATATGAGGATATCACTTCCCTTCAAGAATTCCAAAGGGTATAATTCTGTCATTTAATTCCATTTTACTTGAAGATTATTGGTTCCACATATCAACATTCCATGCACTATATTTTTAAGACCTTTTTAAGGATGATCATAGAATGCTACATGGATGATCTGGTGGTCAGGTCTCAAGAATGTTTTTTTCATATTTCTTATCTTGAAATAGTTTTTAAAAAAATATGGAAACATATATTGACAATGAACCCCTTGAAATAAATTTATGGGGTAACATTAGGGAATTTACTCGACATTTTTTTCCACCACCACAACATCGATATCAACCCCAAAAAGGTTAATACAATACTTGAGATTCCTCCTCCTCAAAACATCAAATAGTTAAGAGTGCTCGAGGTAAATATTTAATATAAAAAAATATTTTTTGTTTCACTTTTCGATAAGTGTTTTCTCTTCAAAAAATTGATGAAATTACGGGTTAACTATCAACGGTATTAGAATTTTCATAAGTCCATTGATGACCTTAAGAAATTCCATCTCAACCCACTATCCTTGATACCACCATTTGAAGGAAATCCACTCATATTCAGTGATAAATCCTTATAGTCATCACCTACTTCCATCCTTTCTAAAAAAATGTTGCAGGCAAGGATTACAGTCTTTACTATCTCAGTAGGACAATGTTGGATATTAAGACCTGAAATTATAACTTCAAAAAGAGATGCCTCGCACTGATTTTCATAGGGAAGAAGTGTAGACACTATTTATATCATCATGAGGATCACCTTAACTCTTATATTGACCTAATCGAGTATATTTTTATTCTTTTAATGGTAATTTTTGGTCTAGAACAATGGGTGGACATTCTATAGCTGTTTGATATTTTGTACATTCCTTAAAAGGTGTTCAAGGGATAATAATTAGCATAATTTCTCATAGTTCACCCTATCCTAAATAAATTAATTTTGGACATATATTCCCCTGATAAAGAGGTATTTTCATCTATGAAATATCCCAAACAAGGAATGTGTATTTCAATGGTGATTCTAGAAGTGTAATGGGAAAAAGAATGGAAAATTTGAAGAAAAAATGGTTCATGTAAGGGATAATATTATTACCTTAAGAAAAATCATTCTTACCTTACAAATTCATGTTTTAAAATGATTCTCCAACAATATGTAAAAATAACAAACCATCATCATGGCCTTGGAACTGGGCTTGTGGATAAAAATATTCCAACTAAATTTAAATGGTGATTTAGACTTAGTAATCAAGAAAATAAATGATAAGTACATTATCAATATGGGATAACTAATTCCACTACTTGATTATGTGTGGGGATTGATAGAAAAATTCCCCGCGATGATGGAAATGTCTCATATTTAGTGTATACAGGACTCACAAGCAGATACACTAACCTATAAAATTATATCCTTGGTAGATCCAGATTGGTACAATATGTTCATTCACATTTCTCATCATAGGTTGGTTTCTCTATTCATCAACAATGATAATGAAGGGATCAAAGAAGTCAACACCACCCTCGATCAAGGAAAACCTTTACCTCACTAGTGTATACAATAATCGAATTGATGTATCCCATAGTAGTATACCTCCAAAATAGATTTCTTCTACCTAATTGAGCCAAGGAAGAGAAGATCCAGTAGAAAGTAGTGAATTTTATACTTTATGATGGGCCAAACTCCCAAAATTTTCTATATCAGAGGGGATTTGATGGATTTCTCCTTAGGTATGTTGAAATAGGAGAGTCCCTCAGTGTTATATTAGAACTAAATGTTATATCCTATAGTTCTCACCAATCAGGATCCAGACTCTTCCATAAAATTAATTGACTTGGATACTTTTGGTCATTAATGATGAAAGTTTGTATGGAGTTAAAAAATAGGTTCCACGATTTTTAGATACATTCCAAATTTATTCATCAACCACCAAAAGTAATACACACCAATAAATACTTAAGGAAATTTACCATACAGGGAATAAATGTTACGGGGATACATCCTCGAGCTATATCCAGGTAGTTCATGTACTTCATTACTGTAACTAATTTCTTCTCCAAGTTGATCTAGGCTATATTCCTAAATGGATTAAAAAAATCAAATAATGAATTTAATAAAGTATAATATCCTTACTATATTTGGTGTCCCTCACACAATACGTATGGAAAATAATACCAATTTATGTGCTTACAAATTAAAAAGTCTATATTAAAAATAAAATATTTACTTTAACCATTCATATCACTATCATGTAGTATCCAATAGATAGATAAAGGACTTAAATTAAAATCAATATAATATCATTTATAAGATGGTGGACAATGACATGAAGTCTTGGTTAGAAAATATTTTTCATGATTTGTTGGCTTATTACACCATAGCACATACTTTTATACAAGAAATCCCATATTGTATTATGTATGAAAGATAGGAATTTTGGACCATCAAGGATTAACTACCCTCAATTTGAATTATTATTTACAGTCAGTTTTCTAAGGATGAGAAGTCTCATATTCATTAGTATAAATTAGAAATAACTCAATATGAAAATGTTACATTAATTGTTCAATATCTAAATTCATCACAATTGATTCATGTAATAATTAAATAAGAAGGTCATCCTTTGTTCATTCATCTAAGGAATATTAGTGTTTTCCCTGAGAACTCCCATGATACCAAGGAAGAATCCCCTGAAACTAGATTATAAATAGGAAGGTTATTACACTATACATAAGTTCTACTTCAATGAAGCCTATTCCTTGATCACAATGGATGGAGGGTGTGTCACCATTTCCACTAAAGATTTATCAGAAGGTAAATTCCATGACATCACATTGGCTTCACCCAATTATATTCTATATGACTTTAAACTATATTAAATACATCATTATCACCTAACATAAAATTTTATGACATAAATTTCAAGTTATATTACTCTAAACTATATTCCACATAGTCCTTTTCATAAGATAATAAAAATTATGATTTTTACTCCATCAAGAATGACTTAAAAATTTCTGGGTAAAAATATCTAAAGGTTTCCTATCAGTATGTTTTTGGTGTTATTGTGTTTTTTGACAAATCCAAATGACCTAAAATGAGCATGGTTGGTGATTATCGAAGAAGCTATTTAAGGTGGCATAGTTTCCCAGTGTTTTCAAATATTTGGGGCCTCAAAATTGGGAGTTTGGTTTTTGGAAAAGGATTATTTATACATAGGATTACATAGTACGCAGACCATGAATCCTAGTTCACAGCCTATAAATGGTGGTATGTGGAATTTCGAAGGAAATTGGAAAAGGAAAGGAATCGTGAAGCGCAAGACGCAGACCGCGTACAGGAATGGTTCACAGGGAGAAATTGGTCTATAGTGTAGGCATGTGGTATGCAAAAGGCTTGAGGTACATGGGATGGATTTTCATTTGTGAAAATGTGATGGTGATTTGAGCCACTGAGAAAGAGGAAAGGCAGTACGTGGACCACGTGTGGGAGAAGTGGTAGGCGGTGAAGGTTGTTCCACATTGAAGATTTGATAAATCTCATATTAGAATATTTTTCAGATCTTTTTGCCTATATAAGGAGTACAAATCCCATCATTAAGGTAGATAGGTTTTCATTAGAAATCATATTTTCTTTGGAAATTTAGTGAAGTCTGAAAGAGGTTCATGTGGGAGAATTCTGTCAATGGTGAAGTGGTTTGTGTGGAAGCAATTCCGTTGAAGGTTTTTACGAGGAACTATAGACCAAAAATGACATGGTACATGGTGGAATAAGGCATAGTACACAGAGGGGGAAGAAACTATACATAGAGGAGAGACAGTTCATAGAAGTGGAGATAGTCTTCAATGTAGGAAGCGGTATGCAGAAGAGGAGAAGCGGTCCACGAAGGAGGATGATCTGCACAGGGAATCAGTTCACGGAAGAGGTGTTCCGCAAACCATACCTATTGCACAGTATGCAGAGTAATCTAGGTGGTTTTTCAAGGACTCAAGGAAGATTTAAAATTCTCACGAATAGTTCACGAAAGAAATTTCTGCTAACCTAAGATTATGCAGAAAATTGGATTTCATCTATGGGTGAAAAAGGGACTTTAATAGAGAATCTACCTATAGTTGAGAATCCGTGAATTCATTGAAATGAATGGACCTATAAGTCCATAAACTATAATTTGATCCCTTCTTAGAGAAGTGAGAAAAATGAATATGAATATGGTGATCCTTCCCACTAGTAGTGAGCCAGAGGAAGAGACATAGGGAGTGACCCTTGGGAATGTAGTGAGCATACCCTAAAACTTGTAAAGGTATTGATCCTGGGTATATACGATCTAGCCCAAAACATGTAATTGGTATTGAGATTTAGTTTATTTGTTACATTGGCACATCACCATTGTATGCTCCTTGGACGTATCCCAGTGAGGGTGAACCAGGTAAAAATCACTATGTCTTATGTATGATTTCATTTCTATTCTTATATTTCTATAGGAGAGAAAGATAATTGTGTTCTTTTAATGATGAAACAAGATCCAAAGGGGTAGTAGTTTTAATATTTCATACCCTGATTCACCCCCCCCCCTTAGGGTATTTGACCTAGTGGACCTAAGAATTGGTATTTGATGGAAAGATAAAAATTCAATAAATATATCTCAGTAGAAGGAATGGAGGTCGTCAATCCCAAAGGGGTTCTGATATTTGATGGAAATAATATTCAACTATGGAATAATATCATGTAGAACTACTTCCTATATTTTGTAATGGATGTGTTTATGGTAGGAAAGCATGGAATTTCAGCCAACATTGATAGTGGTGCTTTATCAGAAGCTAAGCAAAGAGAATTGGATGCTGATGCTAAAGTGATCATTGAATTAGGAGGATCCCAAACCAATAAAATATATACAAAGGTTATTACCTATAAAACATCACATTACATGAAGGAAAAGTTTTTGAACATTTATGAGGGTGACTCAAAAGTCAGAGAAGCGAATCTACATGTTCTATGGAAGAAATATGAGGATCTTAGAAAGCACTCAAATGAGTCAGTTGATACTTTATTTTATTGAGTGAACATTGTCATGGAAGACATGTGCAGCCAGGGAAAAATTATTAAAGATATAAATATTTTCAAGAGCATCTTGAGAAAACATCAACATCATTTTAATCCAAAGGTTTTTGTATTGGAAGGAAAAGATCCGAAGGAGCTGACATAGGATAACTTTCATAGTACTCTCATTGCATATGAAATGAGAAATGATGATAATGATGCAGTGGAAAAGGGGAATTCCAATGAAGTGGAATTCAAGGCCATGAATAATCTCTCTGTTGAAGATATTCCTAAGGAAGACAACTTGGATGATGTCATTTCATTTCTCCCCTCAAATTTGCAAAGTGGGAAAGGAAAGTTCAAAGGTAAACTTACATTTTCATGATTTCGATGCAGAAAGATTAGGCATTTTGCTGTAAAGTGTCCTAAGACATTTTATGATGATGATGAATAAAATGATGAAATTTCACAAAAGAAGTATTGATCAAATATGAATGGTAGGAGAATCACTAAGATAAAGTTCTTCAAAAAAAGAATCTTCTTTCAAAAGAATATGGAAGTTCAGAAGAATCTGAAATAGAAGAGATGGAGGATTGTAAGGATCATGAAGTAGATGCTTTTGTTTAGGTTGTTAGAAATTACGAAACAAAAGAATAAAGTGTCAATGAATAAGGAGAATTTGAAGGAAAATTTGAACTTTATACTGAATTATAAGCTAATCTTGAAGAGGTAGATGTTTGGAGAGCCAAAACAAGGAAATCTAACAAAGTGGTTCATGATGAAAAACTCTATATCCAGCAGGAGGAAGAAGAGAAGTCTAAGTTGAATGAAGAAATTGAAAAATTGAAGTCTTCAACAACAAAAATCTCAGAAAAGATGATTGAGTAAAAAATTAAAATTGAAGAATAGAAAAGAGATATTGATAGTTTGATTGAACCTGGAAAAATAAAATCAAATGTATTAAATAACATTAATTGGAATTATTCAATCAACAAATAAGTGTTAAGGATCAATAAAAATTGTTGAATCACATAACATCTTTGAGAAAATAGATAACACAAGCAACAGAAAGGATGGAAGTGAAGCATGGTTGTCCAGCAGAACAAAAGCATCAGTCAAATTCAAATGATAAAACTGGTATGGGGATTAATCAAAAACAGAAAGAAGTAATAGTTGATGTTAGATCATAACCACCTAATCCAATATTGGAGATTTTTTTGGGTATAAAGCTGAATTAGAAGATTCATAGAACCATAGGGATAACTAGTGGTGCACTGTTTCCATGCAGGAATGTACCCCACATAAGATGTTATTGTTTTTGGACTATGGGACATGGGAAAAATGTTTGTTCCATAGAAAAGTGATACAGAAGAGAATAGTTCCAACAGAGGCAGTCGTACATAGCTCAGTTTTCCAGGTCATCATTTGAGGGTCTCTATTTCAGGTGTGGAGGATTCAGACACTTGGCAAGATATTTCTCATCAAAAATACATAAGAATGTGTCAAAGTAGACTGAGGATGGTTATAAGAAGAATAAAAATGTATCATCAAATGATATGAAAATAAAAAATCTATTTTTAGATCTACATAATTAATCGTGTCCATCATATTCTAGGGAATGTCAAGAGTATGAATCCATACCATGTATAAAATCAAAAAAATGGATAAAAAAGAAAAGATCTGAGTAGGAAGTGGTTGAAAAAAATGTGTTCAAGGAATCAGATCGCACTGGAACATGGATCATTTATAGTGGATGTAACTCCCATATGATAGGAAATAGGGATCTGGTGATAGGAATTAGGTATGATAAAGAAGGTACCATAATATTTGAGAATGATGAAGGGTTGAAAACTATTGGCTCTAGGAAAGAAAATTTTGGGGTGAAGGACATGAGATGTGCATATTTCTTAGTTGTTGAAGGTATTAGTCACAACATATTAAGTGTATGTCAATTGTGTGACATAGGACATGCCATAACCTTTTCCAAGAAATTATGTGTCATCAATGAAAATGATGGTGTTGTTATACTGTAGAGAAATCATACCAAGTGGAATCTCTACCTTGTGAGTGGAGAAGAAGATATGTGCTTTCTTTCCAAGGAATAATAAAATAAGTTATGGAACAAATGTCTTAGCCATGTCAGTCAAAAATACTTGGAATATCTAGTGAAATTTGATGCTACTTGAGATCTCCCTATATTATCATGTGATCATACACATACATGCAATGTCTTCCAACAAGGTAAGATTATTCTAAATACATATAATTTAAAAGACAATAGGTCAAAAAAATTCTTGTGTTGGTTTATATTGATGTGTGCAAACCAATTTCACCAAGATCTCTTGATGGGTGGAGATACTATGTTTTCTTCATTAATGATTATTGTAGAATGGTATGGGTATCAATCATTACTCGTAATTATGAGGTTTTCATTTTCATTACAAGATATTAAAGTGAAGATGAAAAGATGCTTGGTCAGAAAATCCAGAATATTCAAATAGATAATGGAACAGAGTTCACAAATAGCTAAGTGGATGATTGTCTTGAGAAACATGGGACAAGAAATCAAGTTTCAGCAGTAAGAACTCCACATCAGAAAGGAGTAGTTGAGAGGAGAAAACAGAGTTTCAATAACATGGCCAGAACAATACTCACTGAGATAGACCTTCTAGATAAATTTTAGAAAGAAGCAGTGATGATAGTAGTCTACACTTCAAATAGAGCATTACTATGTCTGAAATAAGAAAACACTTCATATGAGATATGGTATGGAAAAAACCATCATTGAAGTACTTTCAAATACTTGGAAGTAAGTGTTTCATTCTCAATAATGTGAAACACAGGAAGTTTGAATCCCATGGAGATGAAGGGATATTTCTCGGCTACTCAAAGAAAAGAAAGGCATATAAATGCTTCAACAAGAGGCCGGGAAATATTTTTGAAATCCTTGATGTAACCATAGTCGAAAATGAGAAGAATATTCAAAAAATACTTATTCAGTATAAAGATTATAGTTCTGAAGAAATAAACATATCATGGGATGCTCTAGTTCTATAGGCTAATTCAGAAGAAGACTCAGATGATGAGAAATATGAGCACAATTCAGTATCTATACAAATACAGAAGAGAAGAGTTGAAATTGATAGACAGAACATAATTGGTTATCAGAACGCTCTAGTGCAGACAAGGAGGATGAATACTCTACAACAAGAACCATACCTATCAAATTTAAAGCCTAAATGTTTCGATGAATGATCTTGTGATGAGAATTGGATTCAAGAAATTAATAGAGAGCTTAACCAAACTGAGAAAAATTGTACATGGTAGATTGTTTCAAGGGAAAAAGACAAAACTTTCGTTGGGAAAAAATGGTTCTTTCATAATAAAATGAATAAAGATGATGTTGTGATTTGAAACAAAGAATGACTAGTGTGCAAAGGGTACTCCCAAATAGAGGGTATCAATTGCTGATGAAACATTTTCACCTGTTTCAAGGCTAGAAACAATTCAATTATTCTTATCCATTGCATTGCAAAGAAAGTTCAAGGTTTTCCACATGGATGTCAAATAATCATTTATAAATGTGGTTCTAGAAGAAAAATTTTATATTGTGCAGCCAGATGGTTTTCTCATTCATGAAGATGAGATCATAGTTTTTTGTATGGAGAAGGATTAATATTGTTTGAAAGCAAGAACCAAGATAATGGTATTCAAGGCTAGATAGATTTATGAAAAAGCATGGTTTTAAACATGGTAGGGTTTATTACAATCTATACTTCAACAATAACAGTAATAAAAGGATGACGGTGCTGGTATATGTCAATGACATAATCTTTGGAGGATCAGAAGAAGCAAAATGTAGATAGTTTTCTGAATTTATGAAAAGTGAGTTTAAGATGTCAATGATTGGTGAACTGAAATCTTTCCTTGGTCCACAGGTGAAATAAGGAAATAATTTCCCATTCATTTATCAATCCAAATATTCCAAGGAAGTTTTGAGAAGGTTTGGAATGGGTAATTCAAAGGATATTAAGACTCCAGTTACTTCCCAAATGAAACAATCAAATGATGTTAAGGTAGTTAATACCACAGAATACAGGAAACTAATTAGAAGTTTACTATACTTAATAATGAAGAGACCTGATATTGTCTTTTCCACATTCCAATATTTATGATATCAAAGTAATACAAAGGAATGTCAAATAATTTATGTGAAAAGAATACACTGGTATATCAAGGGAACTGTGGATTTTGGTTTCATGTATAATGAAAAATCTCAGCCAGTGCTATTGGGATATATAGATGCAGATTGGGTATGATCAGCAGATGATAGAAAATCAATGTCTGGAGGTTCTTTCTATCTTGGTGGTTTTTTTATTTCTTGGAAAAGAAAGAAACAATATTTCATTTCATTGAGAACTATATAAGCTGAGTATATTGATACCACTCAAGAATGCACATAGTTATTGTGGATGAAAAAACAGCTTGAGGATATGGGGGTTGAAGTGAAGTCTCTGATTGGAATTCATTATGATAATTCGAGATCTCTAAATATTATCAAAAATATATTCCATCACTTAAGGAAAAATAAAATTAAAATAAATTATCATTTAATCATGGATAAGGTGGAGCAAGGGCTTGTAAAGTTAGATTATGTGCCTACATAACAAAAAGTTGTAGATATTATAACAAAGGCCTTACCTAAAGAATCATTTGAAAGGCATCAACTAGCTTTGAGAGTCTAGTAAACTCCCCACACTTGAAAAGGTGTGGATGTGGGACCCCCTCTCCCTAAGTTATGGTGTGTTTTTCCCTAATGTTCAAATATGTGTTCTATACCCTGTTGCAGACATAAAAGGAATGGAATTCAGGTTCATTGACAAATTGGGAGAAATTGTGTCTATAAAAGGGAGAAAATTTCTAAGTCATGTCATGGGTAGAAGCTTTTAGGTGGAGAAAAAATATAGGGGGAGTTGAAGCTAAATATTTTTAAAGGAGCAGTGATGTAGGGGGGGTATTAAGTCGGACGATGCTAGATGCGATCGATCAAAGGATACATATCACGACAGTAGAGATTTGTGATGAAAGCAAAATAATGGTGTTGGAATGGAATGAAGTGATTCATTAATGAAATTTTAAATATACTTTTATTTCTCAAACCGAGCATGGATCGTGTGGGCTTAGAGTATTTGTTTGGTAAATCCTTGATATTTATTTTAATCACAAGAAGTGAATGCTGGTAGAAGTAGTAAGAAGCTTTAACGAGGTATCAAATTATGAAAGTGTTGTCAAAAACCCAAAGGGGGATATTGTTAGGTAAAAATCCCTCAAGGGGTCCTCTGGGTATGTTTTGGGTGTGATTGTGTTTGTTGAAAAATCTAGATGACCAAAAATGAGCATGGTTGGTGTTTGTCGAAGTAGGTGTTTAAGGAAGCACAGTTTCCCAGTGTTTTCCAAATTTTTTTGGGCCTTAGAATCGGGAGTTTGGTTTTTGGAAAAGGTTGATTTCTTCATAGGAGTACACAATATGTAGACCATGAAGCCCAGTTCCCAGATCATGAATGGTGGTATGTGGAACTTATAAGGGAATTTGAAAAGGAAGGGAACCATGAAGCTCAAGACGTAGACCACGTATGATAACAGTTCGTGGGGAGAAATTGGTTCACAGGAAAGTCATGTGGTATGTAGAAGGCTTGAGGTACATGGGATGGATTGTCTTTTGGGAAAATGTGATGGTTATTTGGGCTACCATGAAGGAGGAAAGGAAGTACATAAACTGCATAAGGAAGAAGCGGTATGCCATGAAGGTTGTAACACATTAAAGATTTTTTAAATATCATATTAGCAGATTTTCAGGATCCCTTGCCTATATAAAGAGCATTAATCACATTGTTAAGGGAGATCGCATTTCATAATAAAACATCTTTGCTCTGGGAATTCAGTGAAGTCTGAAAGAGGTTTGCAAGGGAGAATTCCATGAAGGGTGAAGTGGTTCATGCTGAAGAAATTATTCCAAGGCATGGTATATGGAGGAGGAAGAAGGCACAGTACGCAGAGGAGGAAGACCAGGTAGGTATAGAAGAGACGGTTCACAAAAGTGAAGATAGTCTGCAAATAAGGAAGCGGTAGGTGGAGGAGGAGAAGTGGCTTGTGAAAGAGGATGATACACATTGGGAATTAGTTCATGGAAGAGGTTTTCCATGAAGAATACCCACTGCACAGTACGTGGAGGAAGTTAGGTGGCTCACAGAGGACTCAATGAATATTTCAAAAGATCAAAAATAGTTCACAAAATAAATTTCTGCTAACCTAGTGGTACGCAGAAAAGTGTATTTAATCTACAGGTGAAAAATGGAATTCAACAAAGCATCTACCTATAGTTAAAGATATATGATTTTATGGAAATGAAGGGACAAATAAGTCCATAAACTATGAGTGGATACCTTCGAAGAGCAGTGACCAAAGGAAGAGGAAAACGGTGATCCTTCCCACCAGTAGTGAGCCAGAAAATGCGATATAGGGAGTGAGCCTTGGGAATGAAGTGATCAATCCAAAAATCTTGTAAAGGCAGTGATCTTGAGCATATAAGATCTATCCTGAACCTTGTAATTGGCAGTGAGCTTTAGTGGATATAATACATTGGCACATTTTTGTTGTATGCTCCTTGGGTGTATCCCAATGAGGGTGAACCAAGTAAAAATTGTTTTTCATGTGCATGATTTAATTTTTGTTTATATATTTCTACAGGATAAAGAGAGAAGTGTTTTTTTAAATTATGAAACAAGATCTAAAGGGGTAGTAGTTTTAATCTTTCATACCCTAATTCACCCCCCTCCCAAGGTATTTGACCCATTGGACCTAGAAAAAATATTTTTAGTGGTCCATCATACATGACAATAAACCATTTATAGAATTCTATTTAATTTGATTTGAATAAAAATTCCTCAAACCTATGTAAGATCCCATTATAAAAAGGGTCATTTCTTCTCATACCTTATGGATTTGATATTTAGGGAAACATTATTCGACCTTGGTGTCATGTTTCACCTAACATGTGACTAAAATTTATCCCTTTTTAAAACTAGGTGTGGATTGATTCCTATCGAAACAAGATACATATTGATTCACATATCACTAATATTGCTCCTAGATATAAATTCAATCAATATCAAACCTCCCATTGTTTATAGTCTCCTCATTCAGGTGAAGTCTTTTTTCAGTAGTCTTTATATTTGGATAACCCATTTTCACCAAAAAAAATACATGTGGTTTGATTCTTATTGCCTCAAGATACATAGTGATTATTGGATCTCTTATCCTAATCCCAACCACAATTTACATTTCCCCGAGTGGTTCTTCTCTGGTGATGAGCCCCTTTCTAACTCACACTGGAATTTATCCTTTTATAATTAGATCATCCACGCATTTCTCCCTATCTCTAATATATGAGAGATAGATATGTACAGAGATATTCTATTTTAGAACTATGTTTGTCTTTATTTTTACTACCTCAGAATATGTAACGACACATAGATATTTTATCTTGGTCCCAGCCAAAAAGCCCAACAATTTCATCCCCCTCTTCATCCTACTATGGGGAACTCCATTCACATTGGATTTTCTCTAATGATCCCTATACAATGAATTTATGATAACTTCGTGTTTATTAATTCCTGTTATAGCAGGATATATAGTGAAATATATATTATCGGTCCCAACCAAAAGTCTCATTCCAATAAAACTCTTACACTATCTGGGGATATGTTACCTCACTCATTTAAGATGGGTTCCCTCTATGGGTTCGGTAGTAAGATGAATCCATTTAGTTTTCATCATGATCCTGACAAACATAAACCCCTCAACATAAAGGCCCTCTTTATATGATCTTATATTATATAACACTTAATTACACTTTTAAGGCCTATAAATTACTTGAAATTATCCCTCTTAATAACACCTTAAACTGATGAACATATTAGTACTGGTAACATGATTTTAAACTATAAAACATATGACATGTGTTCAGCCATATAATACCTTAAACTGCTTATAATGGTTCTTCTAAAATCACCTAACTTCCTTACATGATAATTGCATACATGAAATGGTTCCTAACATGTGTTATATATTCTTAAACCTAGGATAGAATAAAACACTCCCATTCCTGAGCTAGCCCA
This sequence comes from Viscum album, assembly GCA_963277665.1. Lineage (NCBI taxonomy): Eukaryota > Viridiplantae > Streptophyta > Magnoliopsida > Santalales > Viscaceae > Viscum > Viscum album. Next base: position 446,174,627 of record OY728134.1, read on the forward strand.
AATAACCTGTTATAGTTATAGGCCATAGAGATTATTCTTGTTATAATCTCATAGCAAAATAAAGAATATCCCTCTCTAACATATTATGTAGATCTATTTAGAGACTAATTTCTTAAGAACTAGGTATTTATTGATTCAGGTTATCTCAATATACATACTGATCTATGAACCATATATTTATTACCGAACCATAAATCATCATCCATTTCCAATCTACATCAATATCCCATAACATCATAGTTGTTGTTAATTAAAGAATAGAGTATCCTATAAACTTTTTGAATATTACCTTCCCACAAACCAAAATCTGTACCATAAGTGTTTCAAATCACCATAAATCATTCATGGCTATTGGAAATGAGAGCATTCTACTCCAAGGTGCACCTCTACTTGTTAATGATATTTATGCCTCCATATTCAAAACTACCGGCCAAAAGAAAATTTCATTCTAAGGAGAAGGACCACCAACCATCTATGACCTTGACAATATTTTTAGAGAAACCATCATTTGAAAATTATTTAGTGATCATCTTTAACATACCTATCCCATATCATAATTTTCCAACTAAAATACCTCAGTTTATGATTTACATCATACTCATTCATTTTTCAAAGGTCTTACTGAAATATTATACATGGATTAATATTTGGATTACCACGCCCTCTCACTTCTTATTTTGATCACTTTGACCTTAAACTATGTGCACCCATCTATGGGATCTTCTACAATAGCATTGGTATCTTCATTGATATTAAGTTTATCTCTCTCTTATTGGATAGACATCAACCTTTGGTCAAATATTTTGAACCTTAAACATTATTAAATATTGTTCCAAGAACTATTTACATAAACTACATATTAATTTCTCTATTTTTGTAATCATTAGTGACATTGGGCTTTTATTCATGTAAGGCCAACCCTACTCTTACTACAAGTTATATTGCCTCATATATTTTGGTCAAACTTGTATGGACTTAAACCTTGAGCCATTTTTGTTCAAAGTTATATGAACTTAAACTAGAGTCCTCAGTAATCCAAATTTCAAGACCCTTAAATTGTAAATGAAATAGGTAAAAAGTATTATCAGGTTGAAAACCCATAAAAGGTGTCCTGATCAAGATTCAAGTCATCACTTGTTAAGACATTCTCTTTTATAGATTAGGAAAATGTTAGACCAAAAGATGAAAAAGGAACAAATAATACAAGGTTCATCATATAGCCCTATAAAAATTCAAGCAATACTACTAGACCCATCGGTCTAGGAATATTTTACAGATAACATTTTGTATTCTCACTTATATGTGTGATTATGAAATATCAAGATATATCCCTTTACCTAGAGAATATGTTCAATAAATGGTGGTGTAACCTTTATGGTATTCAAAACCTTCATGAATATCCTTTTCTATATAAAATTTCTTTATTCCCCATGTGTTTGAATCTTCAAAATACTTTCATGGCTATCTATAATGACCACATTCAACTCCAAAAGATTCTTCTTCTAGTAAAGATATTTGTGATTCCATATTTAGTATAGATAACTAGATTCATATTTCTTCTTGACTACAAGCCCTCCAACCCTATAGTCCCTCAATAACATTGTAGTGGAACCTATCATTTGAATTTAGTCAATGTTCATCCCCTACATACTTATCATATACCAACATTTACTAATTAAAATGTATCAATTTATATTCTACAACTCAACTATTCAAGTGGATTTGAATACCCACGATGTAACACATTTCTGAATCACGCCCATTTTCAAATTTGGATTCTGATATTCTATTCATCTACCCTTCATGGTCCTCATAGCATGACCCAAAACCACTTGACACAATAGTCTGATCACTGTGACATAAAATAATATGCACCTACCCTTGAGGTAGTCTATATTGTCATTGGGATCTCATTCATGTCAGGTTTAAATCACCCATGTTGCTATATAGACTACATAAATCATCTAGTCAAATATGTTCAACATTAAAATTCACCCCTAAATGGTCTAAATTTCAAGACTGTAAACTTCCAAAGGGAATATTTATAGTACTCTCTAGGTTGAAAACCCACTAAAGAGGACTGAGAAAAGGTTTATTATTTACTCTCTAGGCATGTTCCTTTCATATCCTAGGAAACAATCTGAGCATTTTAAATAGAAAAATGAACAAAACTTGTTTGTTTAAAAACCCCTAATGTAAATTATAATAAAAATTTGAGTTCCTATTCACTAAGATTACCCTATTTAATGCTAAGAAAAAAAATTAGTGTTGAAATGAAAATAAATAAACCTTTTAGGAATCACCATATGGCCCTAGAAAAAGTTAAGTTATTCTCACATGGTCCCTCAACCTAGGTAAAAAATAGATAAGCCCTCCATTACTCACATATTGGTTCAGATACATGTGTAAAAGGAACAAAGATGTAATTTTAGGGTACTTGGCCCCTTTTGTACAATGGTCAAGGAAGCGGGAAATAATCTAAGATATTAACTAAACATGTGCGGGGATGCTCGAAACTGAGACCTCCCGTAAAACCACCATAGAGTGCAACCACTAGGTTGCGCCCATCGGGATAGGGTATTTGAACACTTTTGATCATTGTAAATCTCATTAAAAAAAATTCAACTTCAATATTTTCATCATGTCGAGTCATTCATCTATCTCATATCTTAGTGAGATAATCTTGGATTATAATGATTATGCATGCACTACTATATTAATCCTATATATATCATTCTTAGAGAACACGCTCAGTAGGAAACCAAAATTGTAGTCCTTTTTATTATAAACTCACTTTTTCTTATGATGATAATACATATTAAATCATATAAAACCTAACTATATCCATATGAGGGTACATGTCTAAGAGATAGTGGGTTGATCCATACTTTATAATTGGACCAAGAATTATAAAATTATGATTTACTTGATACATTACCATTTAATATTAAAATTTATTCAATTATATTGATTTTAATTCTTGAAGGTTTCATAGGTTGTTGAGAATTGATGATCAAGATGAGATAGAAAGAGGAACATTGATAAATTGAAGTATCTCTATAAGACCTGTCCTAGTGGGGCTTGTTCCACAACTCCCCAAGCCCGCCTTCAATAGGCCAGGGGCTGGTGAATAGTACTGAGTAGGCATATCCAAAATATAAGATGCATTTCCTAAGTACCTATACACACACACACACACATCTCCAAGCCCAAAAATTATGAAATGTAAAAACTACTAAGGAACAAAATGTATGCATACAACTAAACCAAACCAACAGAGTACAACGAAAAGTAAAATGCAGAAAGTAAACTGGGCCAGAATACAAGCTCACAAAAAACAGTGGTATGAAACTTAACAACGTGCAACCTGTTAACAAAAATAGGCACTGGGACTACTGATCGTAGCTGTAGGAACACCTCATCCTAAAGGTACACTCACAAAGCTTGGCCATGTCCTGGTCCATACTAGATTATGTCAAAAAGTTGCTCATCTACACAAGACAATACACATGCGAGAAAATCCTGTGTAGGGGTGAGTATAACAATACTCAGTTGGGGACCTCAAAAACAACAAATCAATACACAAAGTAAAGGTCCAGTCATATCTACATAGTATATGTCTACATAACATATAATAAGAGACACATATCTAGATATACTTCAAACCCAAACCCATGGTCTAGAGGTAAGTCACAACGATCACATACCCATGCTAGGGATTCAGTTTGAATATTCCAAGAGGCACTCATCTGAGAGAACTCACTCCTCGAGTATGAAAGACCTAATGACATTCGTCCAAGAAGTATGTTTTTTGGGAAGTCACGAGAGAGAGAGAGATAGAGAGAGATTCACTAATAGATCTGATGAGAGAATAGATACACTCATTCAGGGAGAACTCACTCTTGAGTGGGGAAAGGTTATGAAACACGGATAAGGATCACAGCCAGGGCCTTGGCGGATACCACGACTCGTCTGGATTCACCTTATAAGTAGAGGATCGGCATCCTATAGTATTTCTCATGCTGATACCTAACTCTAACTACTGTCAAAAATGGGTAGAGGATCTCAATCCGGGCCTCTCGTAGGGATTATGACTCTATACAGAAAGTCATGTTGAAGGGATCATACTCATGTGAATGGAAATGATACCTAGCCTACAGGGGAATGAGAAAAGGGGCACTAACACAAATGAAACAAGTCCATGTGAAGGTGCACAATAGGATCAATTCATGTACAAAAAGGTACATGACATGTAGAAATGTCACACACCATGTCCTATAACCTCAGGTACTGCCTGTGTACAAAGGACCATGTCGAAGAGCCTGTCAAGTAGAGATATATATGGTGTGTAAGAATGTTACACTCCATGTCCTACTATCTAGGGTCTGCTCTGTGTACATTGGTCATGTGCTCGTACACGGTTTTAACCCGTGTCTGCCAACTCGTGTACTAATACATGGGGTAACCTGCGTAACCATCCTAGTCTAGTTGTGTGGTGGAGTACATGTTGTTTCCTCTAACCTGTGTCTATGTATCATTTGATACACACACCGAGTCCTTCGTAAGGACACAAACTTTGTGTGACAATTGTCACATGATGTGTCATCACTTCCTACATCACTAAACCCTAGGCAATGCTGAGCCGGCTCCACAAGCCGTGTTCTTTAGGATTTTCTAGAACCGATGTTCTTCATTGCCACACCTCAAGTGATTCTCCATCCTTAGATCCGATTGTCTGATTTCCAAGAAACTCAAGATTCAAGGTCTCCCCGATGCCACAAAGACAATTTTTTTGGATTCGGACCTTTTATCAGCCCCAAAAATATATTTTGAACCAACAACACGAAGAATTATCAAAGCAATATTTCTCCATAACCAAGTTGATTCATCTACCGTCGCTACTGTCTCACCTCTTCTAGGTCATCACGATTCCGGATCTACATTTTGGGATCGTTGTGTTCTGAAATGGATGTACAATGATTTGTTTTCCATAACCCCATGAAGAACGTGAGCAATGCGGGGTAAAAAGGGGATAATAAATCCACATAATGAATTTGAGGAATGAAAATCTGTCGTCGTTCTTTATGGAAATGATATTCTCCCATTAGAATGATCAAACAGAGAAAATTAAATTAATTCAAAATAAATGTGGATCAATTCCCCAAAAGAAACACGATAAAAGACCCTCCCATAAGAATAAATGATCTTTGGGTCAACCTTCTCATGGGTTGATCCGCGTTCATCATTTTGAATCCCAGAACGGGGAAAGAAGAATTGAAATAATAACACATACCTTGATTATAGGCAAAGAGGGAGACCAGGCATCAGTCAGGATTCGATCTCACTATGCAATGATCCACACGTCATCGTTCATCAGCGTTCGTAAAGAATTCTCTAAGGTTCGATCCTCTCCAAAGTTCTAGAGGATTCCAGGGAGTTTTCTATGGTTATGAGCCTAACCTTGTGCTCGATATTTTTTTAAAAAAATAACGCATAACATTGTTATGGAATCATTAAAATTAAAATAAATTATTAATTTATTTTATTTCTTTTAAAACGTCCAAAAACTTACTTCTACTACTGATCTACACTTGTTAATGTTAGGCACCGCCTAAAGTAAAGTCGTTGCCCTGAACATAATAGTGCCCTCGGATTTCTAATCTGGGCCCCTGTTTAAAAGTTATTTTACTTTTTTAGGGAAAAACACTCGTGCGCATTATCTAAAATTTAATTTATTTTAAACATATATTCTGGTCACCATAAGCCTTGTAATTGCACATCGTTGAAATGTTTGGTCTTGTAATAATTCCATATAATATTTTAAATAATACACAGAAAATCTGAGACATTACATTAGCCCCACATTAGGGATTTTATGTCCCCGTAAATTCAAAACAAAAGGATACTCAAACAAAAGTGTGTACTACACATGAATATTAGCCTCCCACTCCCACATGCTCTCCTAAAGGATATCATGCTTCCATCAGACATGCATAAAGGGAATCACTCACCCGTGAAGGATCCTATCCTATCAATCCTTGATCTCTATTGGGTACTCTGTGAAGGTCACTCCATCCTCGATGTCCATCTCTACCTAGTCGATGAAGTGAGATGGGTTATGCACGTATTTCCTTAGTTGCGACATGTAGAAGATATCATACACCTGGTGAAACTATAGTGGTAGAGCTAGGTGGTATGCCACCTCTCCAACTCTGTGTATTATCTGAAAAAGGATGATGAACCTCAGAGACAACTTGTCATCCTGGACAAATCTCTGATACCCTCGATGAGGTGAGACCCAAAGGAAGACAAGGTCTCCCTCCTCGACCTCCAGAGGTCTCCGTCGTTTGTCATCATAAGACTTATTCTGGCTCTGTTTAATCTTCATCTACTCCTGGATGATTTGCACATTCTTGGTGGTAGCTCATACCAACTCTAGACCCATGAGTGATGACTCTCCAGGGTCGGTCCAGCAAAGCAGTTACCTGCAGGGTTACCCATATAAAGCCTCAAATAGTTCCATACTGATAGTAGAGTGGTATATGTTGTTGTACTCGAAATACACTAGTGCTATATGGTCCTATAAACTATGAAGAAAGTCTAAGATATAGGCCCGCAACATATCCTCCTGAACCTGAATGGTTCTCTCTGTCTGACCATCTGTCTGGGGATGTAACATTGTGCTCAACCATATGCCTCAAGCAATTCCTTCCACAAACAGGATGTGAAACAAGAATCACAAACTAAGACTATCATCAAATGAACTCCTAGAATTCGAAATATCTCCTACATGTAGAGGCATCCCAAGATCTCTACAGAACTATGCACCCTAATAGATAAGAAGTGGGCCAACATGGTGAGTCGATCAATGATCACCCATATGGAATTGTGTCCTCTATATTTGTGTGGTGATCCCATCATGAAGTCTATCAATATTGTATACCACTTCCATTCTGGCACTTCCAGGGGTGAGATAACCCTTCTGTCACATGGTTTTCAGCCTTCACCTACTGGCATGTAAGGCATCGAGGAACAAACTCTACTACTACCCTCTTCATACATGTCCACCAGAACTGACTCATGAGTTCCTGGTACATTTTTTTCACTCCATTTTGTACCTCTAAGGATGATGTATGAAACTCCCTTAGAAACTCCTCCTTCAACACCACCGGTACAATAGTGCATCCTCTGAAAAGGATGATGTGCTCTCCACCTTACGAATATCTATTAGGAGAATGTCCAATGGATAACTGAGCATGAAAAGTCTCATATTCGACATCCCCTAACTGTGCCACCATGACTCTTAGTAAGAGTGGAGGGGTGAAAACCATCAACTGGAGATAATTTGTGTCATCTCCATTCATGAAGTATAACTATAGAGAGGCCAACTTCTCTAATGCCTTGATCAGAAGGTGTGAACTCGATATCCAACTGAGAGAATCTACAACTACATTCCCCTTCCCAAGAGTATAGATGATCTCTAAGTCATTATACTAGAGGAACTTCATCCATCACCTTTGCCTCATATTCAGGTCCTTTAGTGAGAAGATGTATTTGAGGCACTTGTGGTCGGATTGGACGATAAACCGTTCACCTATCAGGTAGTTTTGATACATCTTCAATGCGAATACTACCGCTACCTACTCACGATCATCAGTCATGTAGTTCTTCTCATGCGGCCTTAGCTAGCACAAACCATAAGCAATAACTGTCCACCTCTGCATCAGGACATAGTCGATCCTGGTCCTTTATGCATCACAGAAAACTACGTACTCAACACCCTCTTCCAGAAATCTCTAGATCGGTGTGCTCGTCAAACTCTGCTTCAACTACTTGAAAGCCTGATGGCACTTCTCTTTCCATTAAATAGGATTCCCCTTCTGGGTCAAGGCTTTCATCGGTTATGATATCTAGTATAAATCATGGATAAATCTATAGTAGTATCTCTCCAACCCAAGGAAGCTTCACACCTCTGTCACACTTTGGGGTGGCTCCCATGCTAACATCACCACAACCTTGGCTGGGTCCATTACTACTCCATCTTCTGAAATAACATGTCCCAAAAATTAGATTGCTTGTATCAAGAAATAGAACATTCAAAACTTCCCATATAGCTGGTTCTCTCAGAGTATGTCTAGAACCATCCATATGTGCCTCGCGTGCTCCTCCTCTGATGACAAGTACACAAGGATGTTGTTGATGGAGACCAATAGAAATTGTTCTAAGTAAGGTTAGAATATCTAGTTCATAAGTCCCATGAACACTGCGGGGTCATTCTTCATGAGGAGAGGCATCACCACGTACTCATAGTGATCATAGAGGCATCTAAAATCCATATTTTATATATCCTCATCTCGTACTTGTAACTACTGCTAACCCGATATAATGTCAAACTTTGAGAACCATTGTGCCCCTCTCAGTTGATCGAAAAGTTTTTGATCCTCATCAGTGGATACTTTTCCTTCATTATTACCTGATTCAGGTGCTGGTAATTCATTAACATCCTCAAACACTCATATACCTTCTTGGAAAACAAAATTGGGGCTACCCAGGTTAAAACACTAGTTCTTGCGAATCCCTTACTTTGCAAATCCTCCAACTAAACTCTCATCTCACACAGCTCTTCAGTATCCATCCGATACGCTTATGAGGATATTGGTTCCATCCCGATGTTTAAGTTGATGCAGAATTCAATCTCATGGTGGGGAGGTAATCATGGAACATCTTCTGGAAATACGTCCTCGTACTCCGCCACCATTTCTGGGAACTGAAATATCACAACATCTACTACTCCAAGGGTAAGGCTAGCCATCTCATCATTGATCGGCTGCACCCTCCTATGAATTATCCCCTCATGTGGCCTTTGGGTTTCCTTTTATCCGACAAATGAAAACCTTATTCAATCATTGCGGACACACTGCACTATTTTCCAAAAGCAGTCAACCTGGGCATGGACCGAAGATAACCAATCCATATCAAGAATGATGTCATAATTCTTTAATGCTACCACCAAGAGGATCCAACCAAAACTCTCACCTCCAAGGGTAAGATCAAAATTTCAACAAAGATGTTTGATCATAGAGTCTCCTCTTGTAGGTGTCTCCAAACATAAGGGTTGAGTCAAAGGACCCACCATAATCTCAAGGTTTCTCACAACACATGTGGCGAAGAAAGAATTATTGGAACTTATATCAAGAAGTATGGAAGCTAAGGAAGAAAATACATAGATCGTATCTCGGGTCATACATGGAGTCCTAGGTCATATTACTCAATCGAATTCAGCTACCCCTACCCCTGTGCACTAGATCCCTGAGCCTGCTGCGGACCTCATGGGGTGGTATTGGAAGTAGATCAAAGCATCCACCACCTCATGCAGCTCTCCCTACTCCTCGGTCACGCATGTCGCCTAGAAGGTCTGCCTTCTCCACTCTTTACCTCTGCCTCAGTGGTCCATCCACCATGTCCCTATCAGCAGCTCGACGGGTTGGACAGTCTCTGGAGAGACATCCCCTACCATCGAACAAGTAGAATCACCTCTCTGTAGGCTGACTGGATCCATCCTTACTGCCCTATATTGTTGATCCCCTATCCTAGGTCCTCCTGTGACATCTCCCACATCCCGATCCTTATGCCTGATGTTAGCTCCCTACTACCGAGGTCTCCGCACTTATCTGCTTGCTGTTGACCGCTACTAGCTATCTCTTCTCTTCTAAGAAGCTCAATATCACCAAGCCTCACTCGAGAACTCCAGCATAAGTCAAAATGAAAAGATGCCCGACAATAGCTCAGATATCCCATCGTAGACCTCGCTCGAAAGTCTGAGCTCTGAAGTACTAATCCCTAACCATATCTATTGAGTACCTAGAGAGGTTAGTGAACCTTTATGAATAGTCATCCATGATTAAGTTTCCCTATTATAGCTGAAGAAGCTCCTGGATACGCAATGTTCTGAGCATAACCGGATATAAATCCTCCTTAAAGAGTCGCCCAAACTCCGTCCATGAAAGAGTCTCCTCATCGTGAGTCTTCATGGTCGAACTCCACCATCGTCCTGTCAAACCCTGAATAAGGCTCGCTCCTAGGATCATTAACTGGTATGCTTGTGTCCTCACTAGACATAAGACTTTGGTCACTACCTCAAGATAGTCCTCATCTTATTGAGGGTTGGGCTCACCTCGGAACCTGAGGGGTCTCTATCTCTGAAACTCAGGGAGCATGGTCAACCTGTGCTCCTCGTCTGTCAGTACTAAAGGTTCCACGTGCTTCTCTATTGGGAGTGGTATAGAAGTGAACAGCCTGGACGTAACACCTAGGGAACTGGTCCTTGTATCAAAGAATCTTCATTGAGGGGGTCATCCTCTTGTTTGAGTCACTAAATCCTAGCAGGTATGCATCGCAGAGGCATCCTATAAGGAAACAATATGTACCATGTTCAAATAGTATATCTAGATAGCTGACACAAAAGGACATTAAAAACACTACCCATTCCTATATGATGAATGTACCATTTTTTCCTGCAACTAGTTTTTTCATGTACCGAGTCGAAAAGAAAGTTATCAAAGTCCTGGTATATGAGTTTTTCGGGCACCCACACCAACACTAGAGTCCCTCGACTGGAAGCTGAACTCAAAACACTTAACACGGTTTCCCAAAACCGATCTCATGGACTCTTGCTCCTAAGGTAGAACCGAACTCTTCTAATACCACCCTCTCACGACCCATACTAGTGGGGCTCATGCTGCAACTCCCCAATCCCACCTCCAATAGGCCAGGAGTTAGTGATTAGCACTGAGTAGGAATATCACTAACATGGGAGGTATTGCCTAAGTACCTGTACACACTCACACATCTCCAATCCCATAAATCATGAAATATAAAAACCACTAAGGAACAAAATGCATGCATACAACTAAACCCAACCAATAGAGTATAATGGAAAGTAAAATGCGGAAAGTAAAATGGTCCAGAATATAGGCCCCCCAAAAACAAGAATTTTCAACCTAACAAAGTCCAACCTGTATATAAAAATAGGCACTGGGAATTATGCTCATATCTGTAAGAAAACCTCGGCTTGGAGGGACACTCACAAAGCTTGGTCATCTCATGTTCTGGTCTAGACTCCATCAAAAATCCACTCATCTGCACAAGACACAACACGTATGGGAAAAACCCGTACAGGGGTGAGTGTAACAATACTCAGTAAGGGACCCTAAAAACCACAAATTAATACACAATGTAAAGGTAAAATCATCTCTAAACAGTATATTTCTACAGAAAATATAACAAGAGAAACATATCCAAATATACTTGAAACCCAGACTCATAGTCTAGAGGTAAGTCACAATGATTGCATACCCATGCTAGGGATTCAGTTCGAAGATTCCATGAAGCACTCATCAGGGAGAACTCACTCTATAAGACTGAAGGATCTAATGATGTTCATCCAAGAAGTACAATCGTCGGGAAGTTTCATGAGAGAGAGATAGATTCACTGATATATCTGAAGAGAGAATAGATACACTCATTTTGGGATAACACACTCCTAAGTGGGGAAAGGTTACGATACATAGATGAGGATCACTTCCAGGGCCTTGGCGGATACCACGACTCATCCGGATTCACCTATTAAGTAGAGGATCGGTGTCTAGTTGGATTGTTCACATAGATACCTGACTCTACCTAGGGTCAATAATGGGTATAGGATCTCACTCCAGGCCTCTCGGAGGGATTCTGACTCTATCTAGAAAGTCATGCTGAAGGGATCATACTCCTATGAATGGAAACGATACCTGACCTTTAGGGGAACGAGCAAAGGGGCACTAACCCAAATGAAACTTGTCCAAGGAATGGTGGAAAAGAATATCAATCCATGTACAGAAAGGAATACTGCATGTAGAAAGGTCACATGTTCTGTCCTATGACCCTTGGTACTGCCCGTGTACAATGACCTGTGTCTAAGTGCATGTCAAGTAAAGATATACAAAGCATGTAAGAACTTGACACACGGTGTCCTAATATCTGGTGGCCACTTCATGTACACTGGTCGTGTTCCCATACATAGTTTCAACCAATTTTTACCAACCCGTGTACTGGTACACGGGGTAACCTATGTAACCATCTTGGTCTGCCCGTGTGGTGGAGTACATGTCGTGTACTTTACCCTATGTATTTGTATCATCAAAAACACATGTTGAGTCTCACGTAAGGAACCACACATCGTGTGACAGTTTTCAAACGTCGTTTCATAGCTTCCTACATCGTGAAACCCTAGCCACCACCGAGCCGGTCCCACATGTCATGTTCTTCGAAGAACACTCTAGGTTCTTCATGATTTTCCAGAACTGATGTTCTTCGTTTCCACACCTCATGAGATTCCCCATACTTTGATCCAGCAATCCAATCACCAAGAAACTCAAGGTTTGAGGTCACCCCGACACCAAAAATCTGATTTCATTGGTTTCGGGCCTCTAATCATCCCTAAAAACACGTTTTGATCCGCCATCACGAAGAAACTTCGAAGAAATATTTCTCCTAAAACAAGTCGATTCATCCTCCACTGTCGTCGTTGCACCTCCACTAGGTCGTCATGATGCCCAATCTACAGTTTGGGATCATTTCATTATAAAATGGTGGCTCAATGTTCTGTTGTTCATAACCCCGCAAAGAACGCAAGGAACACGGGGTAAAAAGGGGTAAAGAAATCCACACAACTAATTTGAGGAACAAACCACCACCTTCATTCACCACAGTGTTGATCTGCTCCCATTAGAAGTATTAAATGGAGAAAATAAAATTAATTTAAAGTAAACATACATCAATTCCCAAAAATAAAAATGATAAAAGACCCTCCCTCAAGAACGAATGATTCGTGGGCCAACCTGTTTGTCGGTTGATCCGTGTTCGCCATTTTGAATCCAAGAACGTGGAAAGAAGAATTGAAATAACAACCCCTACCTCAATAACCGATGAATAAAGAGATTAGTCGTCAGTCAAGATTCAATCTCAATGTACAATGATCCATGCATCTTTGTTCGTCAGTGCTCATCAAGAATTCTCTAAGGGTGGATCCTCTCCAAAGCTCCGAAGGATTCCATGGAGTTTTCCAGGGTTATGATCCTAACCCAAGGCTCCAGCTTATTTAAAACAAAATAATGTATCACTGCGTTATGGAAACTTTAAAAAGAAAATAAATTATTAATTTATTTTATTTCCTTTAAAACATCAAAAAACTAACTTATGTTGTTGATCTACACCAGTTGATGGTAGGCCCCACCTAATGTAAAGTCACTAATCTGAACGTAACGGTGCCCTCGTATTTCTTAACTGGGAACACATTTAAAAGTAATTTCACTATTTTAGGGACAACTACTCTCACGTGTTATCTAAAAGTTTAATTTATTTCAAACATTTATTCTGAGCACCCCGGGCCTCAGAATCGCACGCTGTCACAAATCCTGGTCTTGTAATAATTCCATATAATATTTTAAAATAATACACTGAAAATATGAGATATTACAATAACTTTAGTATATAAATGGCAGATTAAGATACATTTAGTGTTATACTATAGTCTATTCTCTAGTAAGTCTTGAATTTATTCAATTGATCATCAGGATTCATCAATAATTCATCGAATTCCATCTATCTTTACTGCTTCATCTTCCTCATGAGGGCATATTATCTCTTCCATTACATTAAAATCTTCTTCCCTAATATTAAAATATTAAATAGACTTTGATGATCCTCCAATCCTCACTTAGATATACTCATTTCTGGTAAAAGGTATCTCACTAGGAGTTTCCCCTATACAATTAGAAATTATTACACTAATTTAACCTCCACGTAATGATACATTTCTCTAAAGTGATGTATCTTTTTCGTCCATAGAATATTTCATTTATTCCTACAAGGTCATGTTTACACATTCACTCATAATCCATCCTATGGATGTTATCTTTCACAATAGTGTGGACTATTTGGTAATAAAACCCCCCATATATTCCTAGTACTGTGAACAGAAGGTGAAGATGATTATATTTTTTATTCATACCCTCCATGGGGGTTTTATTGACTTGATTATATATATAATTGCACATGTGATGACATAAGGTTAATTAGAATTTAGCAGACTCTTAATCTGACATAGATTCTCCCTGGGAAACTAAAACATATTCTAGAAACAATTCACTCAAGGAGATCTCTTGGTCATCACCCTCTGAGCTAGTTGAAAATGAAAAACCTCGATCTCAATATGTTCAAGTAGTTGGAGTGTGGGGATAGAGACATTCTTGACTGCCTCTTCTCCTTATTTCAACACAAATACCAGTGACATGAGGAATTCAAAAATCATCATGTGAATACCAATATCAATCATAGGTTTTATATTTTTACCATTTTCTTATTCAAAAATTTCATTAATTTATTTTTGGTTTTGATGCTCACAAATGCCCACATTTATGTTACTAATGAAGTTGAATTTAAGTGGATATCAAGACTATAATATTAGGTAAAATATTTATTCTAGAAATATATTCAGCTCATTGATCAGTGGGAAATATTTATTAAATCATTATGTATGTGTTATTCTAGAAACACCATTCAAACCCTACGTTTGTAAGCATAATTTATGGTTCAAAAACCCTACATTTGAAATAGAACATGCAGATAATATACCCTATACTATTGGAAATGTACGTATTATAAACCCTATATTTGGAAGGAACCCTATATTTGAGGAAAAGAAATTATTTTTTATCAACCCTATATTTGTGATCAACCATACGCTGAAAACCCTATGTTTATATTTTTTTCATTACATGAAGAAACCCTTTGTTTGACTATTCACCAATAGAGTTTTAAATTAAAGATATTTTCCATGAATTATGAAATAGTTTAAATGGAATTAAATATATATTCAATGATATTTTATGTTCTATTCAAAGGATATAATTAAATATAATAAATCATTTCTATTATTATGGTAAGTTATGACTCTCTTGAATGTTTTTTAATTCAAATATTCATGATTTATTGTGTGATGTTTCTGATCCAGATTGACCTGGATTTGTTCATCCTATAGTGTAAATATCAATAAAATATTCATTAGAAAAAGAGATAGGAGATATAAAAATATATATAAGGAAAATATGTGTTTGAAAATAGAAATTGATTCATTTCCTTCAGAGTTACACTCTAAAGACATACATGTGATGATCTATCAGATTGAATCACTATTTTTGTTGTCATTACTGGTGCATCTTATTTTTTAATCTTCTTCAAAAATATCAATAGAGAATATTTTAGAGATACACTTTGGAGACATACATGTATACACATCTATCTGGTGTTCTATCTATCACTGTTTGAAGAAATCTTATGTAACATTGAATAACTATATGTTGTTGTGTATTATTGAAGATCAAAATAAAACTGTCGTTTTATCTTGTAACTATGAAGTAAAACCTATTTTATAAACAAATCGATATTTATTTATTTATTGGTGTTTCAGCTAATCAAACTCATTCATGGTAAAGTGTCAGATTCTGATACCAAGATATGTATTTTTGGATCCCTTTAAAAGAACCAAAATTCTATATAATATCCTTTTAAGGTATCAACATCCTACACTCATTTTTTTTAATAGGTCTCTATAAAATATGAAGTACCAGTAAAAATAACCAAGTTTGTGTAGTAGAGCATTGGTGGAGTAGACTAAGGGATATTTGTTCCCATAACCACTATACATCACTATGTTTTTTCCTTTATTTATTTTTACTTATCACTCATATTTAAGAGAGAAGGAAAGGTTTAATTCATAATAAGAGAGGTAATCTAAATCTATCAATGTTTTTGAAAAAAAAATCACCCCCTCTAGTGTCTTTTTCTACACCATAGTCATTCCAACACAAAAAAGTGATATCAAAGGTAGGGCTCTACTGTTATATTTTCTTCTTTAAAATTATTTTGATTCTATCTGATATCAACAGGTAATTGTGCTCTTTTCATTGATTATTCTCTTTGTTTCTAACAAAGTGCTTCAAAATTTTGTTCTCTAATGAAAAATCGAAAATATTTACTCATTCTAACAAGACGAATTTCAATATTCAAACAAAGACATCTTGAATTGATTGATTCTATAGAATTTTTGTCGATGATTTGTGATCCTTAATTTAATGGTGATAAATATGGACAATGGAAATCATGTATGATTATTTATCTGAAAATTAATGGAATAAGGGTTTATTTAAAGTCTATTAAGACTTATGACATTCTAAAGGAAGATTTTTAATATTGTAATGATTATCAAGAAAGATAATATAATCTCAATTCAAAATAAATGAATGATGTTGTCTATGGTGTAGGAACTGGTGAGTTCAATTGACTATTTCAATGTCCTACTACATATGATATGTTGTAGAAGATTATTGTTTCATATGAAGGAACTGAAAATATCATACAATTAAGGTACACAATAATAAAACTAAAGTTTTATACTTTTATAATGCATGAGGATGAAACTATCACTCAAATTAATGGTAAATTGAAAATAATTTCAAAAAATCTTGCTTCTTTGGGAGATACAATTTAACAATTAAATCAGTCCCTAAAAGTACTTAGAGTAAAACCTTCTAAGTGGAATGGAATATCTATATCTATACATCAATATACACCAATATAAAATTAGATATGAAGGAATTTATTAGAACTTTAATGATATATGAAGCTGAGATGGAGGATGAAGATGAAAAGAATATCTAACATGAAGAAGCTTCTCTCAAAACTACTATAAAAGAATCATCTGATTCAAGTGATCTAGATTTAGATAAAGGATTAATAGATCTTTTTAAAATATTTGAAAAACTATATAGAAAGAAAGATAAAGGTATTGAAGAAATTAGATGTTTTGAATGTAAAAAAAGATAGAATACAAACAATAACTCTCATTTACATAAAGCTAAAAGGAAATATGATTATAAGAGAAAGGGCCAAGAAAAATTGAAGGATACTTGGAGTGATTCTTCTGGTTCACATGATGAATCATCTATAGATTCTGAGATTGATCATAAACTAAAAATAGTATGTATTATGGATAATATTAATGAGGTGCAATCCTCTTACTCTAAGACCCCTAATTGTGAAAAACATTCTTATTATTAATTAAATAGGTATTTCATTATCCAATAAGATAAATATGAATTATTAAATAAATATCATAGAAAGATTATAAAATATTATATTTTTGTTCTATTAGAAAAAGAAAATTTTTAAAAATAGATTATAGATTTAAAATATAATTCTTCTAAAATTTCTTATGATCTGTATAAAACTAAGGTTAAATAATTATTTGTTAAAGTTGATAATTTAAAACAAAATTATAGTATTATAATAAGAGGAGAAAATTATTTAAATAAAATCCTTGGTTAAAATAAAATGTATAAAGGAAAACTTGGAATATAAAGAAATGGTGAAATAAAAAAAATATATAATAATTATTTTACTACTGGTCCAAATATAAAAAACAAGTCAACCATTAAATGTATTTATTGTGTTATTAATGGAAATTATAAGAATTAAACCTATTTTATAAAACCTCAAATCTCTGGTATTAAAAAATTTTATTGTTCAAAATAATTTTTTAAATTTAACAGTGTAATCCCTACTCAAAATAAACAAGTTTGGTTACCTAAAAATTTAATTTCTAATAGTGATGGACCCAAAGTATATGGGTACCAAAAGGAAATTTTATTTCATGTTTAGTAGTAATACACTACTAAGATACATAATTAAATCTTGAATTGGTTGTCTGTTAATTATATAGAAATGTCAATCTTAAATGATTGATCAACTCTAAATTAATTTATTTCCAAAAGAAAATTATTAGCACTATAATCTATAATCCATGAATTATTTTATTACTATCTCATATATATATATTTATTACATTAACTACTCTATATATAGAATATATTTTATCTAACTCATTGAATCAAGTTGTTAAAATATTCAAATAATTTCATCAATTCTTTAATGTGTTATTAATTTGTTTATGTAACAATTTGAGAAAATATTTCTTTTATAAAAATATATTTTCTAAAATTAAAATATGTAATGATTATTCTATATTTTTTAACTCGAGAATGTTAAGTGTCATCTGAAATGTTTCATAACAAAATTAATCATTTTCTTTTTAAAACTGTAGAAACTTATTCTTAAAACCTTTTAAATTATGTATTTTTCTTCTTTGAAATACATTGTTTAAAGCCTTCTGAAAACCAATCACAGGAAGCTGAAGTGATCCAGTACCTCAAGTTTAGAATAACGTCTTTATCACAAAATGTAAAAAGGAAATATTTAGATTTTTTAAAATTCATTTTCATATGTTAAGGATTATTTTGGGAAATATTCTGAAAGAAATAAGGAGCCTCGTGGCTCTAAAGAACTAGAAGTCTCCTCATCTCAATTGTCTTATGAAATGATTTTGTTTGAAGTCAATACCTTGAATGAAGAAAAAGAGAAGTTACAATCTAATTCGAATACATCTATAAATTCATATAAAGAACTACAAATGTAATATCAGGATGTGAAGAAAATTTTGATATCAAAGGAAGACTTTGAATATTTTAAAATAGAAATTCTAAATCATATGGATCTCCTCAAAAGAGAAGTTGTTACTAAGTTGAATCTTGATAAGATGAAAGTATTCTTGGTCGAACAATGTCTGTCATATTTTTTATATCAAAGAAAAGTATATGTTCCAAGATAAATGGAAGGAATTTCATGAGTTTTAACTAAATTAAGTGAAAAAGTTAGAAGCTTGGATAGTTCTGATAAACCATCTAATTCTTCCTAATACCCCTATTTTCTATAGATTATTTAAAATAAAAAAAATATATATCCTATTTTTAAAATATTTTTTATTAAGAGTCTATGATATAAACTATTTCATGATTTATTTCTAAATTTTTATACTTTTATTAGTTATCATTCGTAATAATGCACTTAATATTTCATTATCTCATTACATAAATCAGTCTATTATTGTAAGTAATAAATAATTTTGTTTAAATATTACTTGTAATAAAATTATTTAAAATTATTTCCCTGGAAAATATTTTAATTCTTTGAATATTATATATTTTATTACATAGGGGGAGTTATTAAAAAATGTTCATTTTTATTCATTAGAAATAATAGTTTATATTCCTTGATCGTATCTTTTAAGAGAGCATGAATTTAGTGGGATTTTATTTTAATAATTTTTACTCTATTTTTTATGTCACAAAAAGGGGGATAAGTTTATATATGAGAGAAGTTGGATATGTTTATATATGGGAGTAATTGGAGATGACTATATATGGGATAAGTTGGATAAGTTTATATATAGAGAAATTTATTTCTTTATCAAATATATATGAAAAAATTTATATTTATGAAAATTATTATAAAGGGGATATGGGGGAGAAATTGTGGTTATTGGTTTTGGAAATTTATTCTTATAAAATTTTATAATTAATTTTATAAATTTAGTTATGGGTTTGATGATCATCAAAAAAAGGGGAGATTATAGAGCATGTGTTGATTCATGAATTTTTTTAATTTATTTTTGGTTTTGATTCCCACAAACTCCCACATTTATGTTACTAATGAAGTTTCCTTTAATTGGATTTATAGAAGATAATATTCAGTAGAATATTTAATCAGGAAATATATTGAATTCATTGATCCAAAATAAATATTTGTTGAAGTATTCTGGACATGTTATTCTGAAAACATTGTTCATACTGTATGTTTGTAAGAATAACACATGGTTCATCCAACCTACATTTAAAATTGCATGAATGGATCATATACCCTTTGATATTGGAAACTTACGAATTATCAACCCTATATTTGGAAGGAACCCTACATTTGAGGAAAGGATAGTATTGTTTATCAACCCTTAATTTTTTATTAACTATACATTGTCAACCCTACGTTTGGATTTTTTCATTATGTGAAGGATCCCTACATTTGAAAATTCCCCAATGTAGTTTTAAATTCAAGATATTATTTATGATTTTTGCATTGTTTTTATGGAAGTAAATATCTATTCAAATCTGTTTTATTATCAATTCAAAGGATCATATTCAAGGGAATAAATTATTTCTATTCTTAAAATAAGTTATGATTATCTTGAATGTTTTTGAATTCAAAAAATCACACTTTATTGTGTAATATTTATGGATCTGGTTTGAATTGGAGTTGTTAAAACTACATGGTAAATTTCATGACAATATTCATCAAAAAATGGTGAGGAGATATAAAAATATATACAAGGAAAAGATGTGTTTTAAAACAAAAAATGTGTCATTTCCTTCATATCTACACTCTGGAGACATAAATGTGTTGATCTATCTGATCAAATCACTTATTGTTGAGTCAAAAGTCCTCTTTTGACTTCTATGTTTTGTTTTGGAAAACACAAATGTCTTGTTAATCCTACTAACCTTGTATATCATATCATACTGATCATGCTGATCGTACTGACTATGCATATCATACTGATCATACTAATCGTACTGACCATGTCAATCGTACAATGCTGATCGTACTGACCATAATGATCGTACTGATCATGCTGATCGTACTGACTAGGATAATCATACTAATCATGCTGATCGGACTGACTATGCATATTGTAGTGATCATACTGATCGTACTGACCATGCCAATCATACAATGCTGATCGTACTGAATATAGAAATTGCATTAACTCAGCTTCTCATATCTTTTATTACATACTTGTTTTGGTACTTTTTCAAAAACACTTGCTTCATTTAAATCGTACTCTTGATTATCTTATTCATACATCTTGTTCTAACCAATACGATGTCGTTGAGTTAGTTACAAACTAATCAAAATTATGTCGTGATTTCTGTTTCAATATGACCATTATGATGCCAGGTGTCCAAGTCCCTCTGAGTTTTTCGGAGAAATATGACCGTTGGAGGAGATGTGACCGTTGGAACCCGAGGCCTATAAATAGGAGGTCATTTGAAGCTGAGATAAAGATAGAAAAACTAAGAACAAGTGTGATACAACTGTGATAATTTGCTTCTATCAAGATCTAAAGAGAGATGTTGTGAATTCTCTCATGCTTTGTGCCTTGTGCGTCCGATCATCGTATCGAGGGCTTTCAAGTAATTGAAAGACAGAGGTGCCGATTACCTACAAAATCGAGGGCTGCCAGGGATAGGCAGACGGACGGACCGATCATCGTATCGAGGGCTGCCGGGAATAGGCAGACAGATGTTCCGATCATCGTATCGAGGGCTACCGGGGATAGGCAGATAGACGTTCCGATCATCATATCGAGGGCTCACCAAGGTGTTGGTGAGACAGATATTTTATCCTAGGTGAAAGGATAACCCTTCTCTTTGGGTTAAAATAATTGTAATTCTTTTACTTTTCCGTTGCTAATTGTATTATAAAGGAAATTGTTTTTATTTCCTTTTCTATCTCTTATACATTTGTAATTGTTTCAATTACATCCATTCTATTACATATTGTATTGATTGATTCTATACGCTTTAAGGTATAATCATTAATCTTTATATTACTCTGATTATTGTGTTCATCTTGAACACAATTGTTTTACATTTCATTAGTATTACATTACAGCATATCTTTTGTATTCAATACAATTGTGGGTGTTTGTATTTGTATTAGTTTAAGATCAATTAAACTAATCTCTTCAGTGTTAAAACTCAAAAGGTTTTTAAACCTACAATTCACCCCCATCTTGTATTGTTCCATCATATAGACATACATATCTATATATCTGATCCAACAATTGGTATCAGAGGAGGCTTTACACTGATTTTTTTATTTCATATTTTTTTAACTACTTACTACATTAACGTGTGGAGTGTAAAATATATTGTTTTTAGATGGTAGGAATGAATATTGGGTCAATAGACAATCTGAATCCTTCTAGACCACCTATCTTTGATGGAAATGATTATGAGTACTGGAGAGATCGTATGAAGACTTTTGTGATCAGTACTGGCGTAGACAATTTTATTATGCTTAGTGGATGTTATAAAATTCCTGACAAAGAAGTCAGTACTTTCACTAACCAAGAGAAGCAAGAATATCAACTGAATTACAAGGTACGCAATACTTTATTATGCTCTATGACCAGGAATATATACAGTCAGATATCTTCATGTGAAGCAGCCAACTATATTTGGAAGAAATTAGAAGTCACTCATTTTGGTACATCCAATGTTATAGAAACAAGGAGAGCAATGCTCCGAGCAGAGTATCATGGATTTTTTTTTCCTTATGGAGAGCCAGTATGTAAAGTGCAACAAAGGTTTATGACAATTGTCAACAGTTTACAATCTATGGGAGAAAAAGGTCTTGATAATGAAGCTCTAGTTGATAAAATTATAGATATAATGCCAAATGAATGGGAGTCAAAAAGGACTGCTATTGATGAAAATAGAAAAGTTTCCCAGATTTCTCTAGATAAACTCTTTGGAACTCTTCTACAGCATGAGACAAGAATAAAGAGAGATGCTGATTTCAACAAGAAGAAGAATGGGAATGGAAGTGTAGCCTTTGCATCTAAAGCCAAAACAGTTGAAAGACTTACAAGATCCAAAGCCAAGAAAGTTATATCTGATTCAAGTTATTTTGATCTTTCGGATAATGAGTTAGCCAATATTTCTCGAAGGATGAACAAGATTGTGGGAAAGAAAGACTTCCAATATAGATTCAAAAAGAATGATAGGAAGGATAAGAAAGATTTAGAGGTAACTTTTTATGAATGTAAGAAAGTAGGACATATAAGGCCTGATTGTCCTTTACTGAAAAGGAAAGACAGAAAGGAGAAACACCCTCAAAGAAACAAGAAATGGTTTTATAAGACAAAGAAAGTATTGAAGGCAAATGATACCTGAAGTGCAAGTGATAGTGATTCTTCAGATGATTCTTCAGAATATGAGTCCTCAGGACAGAGGAATATCGAACTCTTAGCCAGATTACCAATTGAAGATCATTGTCTCATGGATAAGGTACATAATGCTGAAGCTAATAAAAATGTCTCTTTGAATGCAAATTGTACTGATAATAGATATTATGAAACTTCAAATGATGAATCTTCATCATCAAAAGATGATACATTACCTTCTTTTGAAGAAGTATCTAGATTTGCTAAATTACTTGAAAATGAAAATTCAAAACTCAAGAAAAGGATTGAGAAAGAAAATTCTAGAATTTCAATCTTGACTAAAGAAGTATCGGATCTTTCTAAAGATCTTGATGTGAAAACTTCTGATTTTGAAAGTATTTTAAAAACCCTTGAGAAAGTTAAATCTGATAAGGATAAACTTTCTAAGGATCTTGAAACTGTAATTTCAAAGAAAAATATTTTAGAGCCTAACTCTAGTTCAAATTCAAATGTTTTGGAAAATAAGAATTTGGTTTTAAAACTAAAGTCAGAGATTTTATCCTTGAAGAAATGTTTGTAAAACTTTACTCATGTAAAGGAAAACTTTGACAGGATGTATTCTCAAATTAGACCTTTGAGAAATCATTCTGGTCTTGGTTATACTTATTCCAAACCTGTTTTTAGTAATAACTATTTTGTTCCTCAAAAAACTACTTTCTGTTCTAAGTGTCAATGTGGTGGACACTGGAGAAGAGATTGTTCTCTTAATAGAACTGAATCTTTAGGATTTCATAAAACTCATTTTTCAAAACAAATGTGGATTCCTAAAATTCTTTTATCTAACCCTTCTTGATCCAAACAAGTTTGGATTCCGAAAAACTAATTGAATCTTTTTCAGGAAAATGAGAAGTGTACCAATAAGAATATTTGGTACATGGATAGTGGTTGTTCTCGACACATGACTGGAAACAAAGATCTCTTTGAAAAGGTTATCAAAACAAAAGGTGGAAAAGTTACCTTCGGAGATAATGACCAAGGGAAGATTGTTGGTATAGGTAATATTGTTTTTCTTGGAAAAGTTCTTATCTCAAATGTTTTGTTTGTTAAAGGTCTTAGGCACAATCTTATCAGCATAAGTCAATTATGTGATGAAGGTTACCTTGTGAATTTTAGAAATGATAAGTGTCTAGTTCACAATTCCAAGGATGAGTTCATTCTATCTGCCCATAGGCAATATAATGTTTACACTATTAACTTAGAAGACCTTAGGAGCCAAAACATACCATGCTTAAGTTCAATAGAAGACCAATCATGGCTATGGAATAGAAGACTAGGACACTGTAATCTAAGAAACCTTAGTAAACTCTCAAAGAAAAGACTTGTAAAGGGGCTACCGGACCTTAGATATGATTCTTCAAAAGTCTGTGATCCTTGTCAATTTGGAAAGCAACATAAAACTAGATTTAAATCAATTAATGAAGTTTCAACTTCTAATTCATTACAGCTAGTGCATATGGATCTTTTTGGTCCTTCACAATCTGGAAGCATTGGAGGAAAATACTATGTATTTGTTTTAGTTGATTACTTTACTAGATTTACATGGGTCTACTTTCTCACAAAGAAATTGGAAGCCTTTTCCTATTTCAAAACTTTTAGAGCCCAAGTTAAAAATGAGAAAAACCTACCGTTGATAACTATTCATAGTGATCATGGTGGTGAATTTCAAAATTCAGATTTTGGAACTTTTTGTAGTAATAAAGGTATTACTCACAATTTCTCAGCTCCAAGAACTCCTCAACAAAATGGTGTTATTGAAAGAAGAAATCTTATTCTTAAGAAAATGACACGAACCATGTTGAGTGAATACTCAATTTCTAAGCACTTTTGGGCTGAAGCTATTAGTATTGCCTGTTATACTATAAATCGTGTTTTAACTTGACCATTTCTTAATAAAACCCCTTATGAGTTATAGACTGGCCGAAATCCTAAAGTTTCATACTTCATAGTTTTTGGATGAAAAGTATTCATTCTGAATACAAAAGATAATCTACACAAATTTGCACCAAAATCTGATGAAGGAATCTTTCTAGGCTATTCTACAACCTCTAAGGCTTATAGAGTTTTCAATAAAAACACTTGTACTGTTGAGGAAACAGTACATGTAAAATTCGATGAAACTGATCCTTTTGTTTTCAACCAATCCAATCCTACATCCTTAGATGTGTTTTCAAAAACTGATTATCAACCTTTGATAGAAGATCCTTATGATAAGGAAAATATTCAAGAAGATACTTCTGAAACATTTACCTAGGAAGATTTTCTACCATATGTTGATGAACAGGCTTTACAAAACCCAAATCATTTTTTTCTTAGGAATCATCCTAGTGATAACATCATTGGTGATGTAAATCAACCTATAAAGACCAGAAATTCTTAAGAAATGAAATAGAACATATTGCTTTTCTTTCCCAATTTGAACCTAAAAGCCCAAGTGAGGCCTTAGTTGATGATGATTGGATCAAAGCAATGCAAGATGAACTAAATTAATTTGAGAGGAATAAAGTCTGGACTTTAGTTGATAGACCTAAAGAAACAACTGTGATTAGTTTAAAATGGGTTTTCAGAAACAAGTGTGATGAAAATGGAATCATTGTAAGAAATAAAGCAAGACTTGTTGCTAAAGGCTATAATCAACAAGAGGGAATAGACTATGAAGAAACATATGCTCCTGTAGCTATACTTAAATCAATTCATATTCTATTAGCCTTTACAGCATACTTTAATTTCAAACTATTTCAAATGGATGTCAAATGTGCTTTTCTAAATGGTTTTGTTCAAGAAGAAGTTTTTGTCTAACAACCTCCTGGTTTTCAAGACCCAAATCATCATGATCATGTTTTCAAACTTACCAAGGCTCTATATGGTCTTAAGCAAGCCCCTAGAGCATGGTATGATAGACTTACAGGATTTCTTTTACAAAACAATTATACAAAAGGTACAGCAGATCCAACCCTTTTTATAAAAATGGAAAACAAAAATGTTTTGATTGTTCAAATCTATGTTGATGACATCATATTTGG
Organism: Viscum album; assembly: GCA_963277665.1. Lineage (NCBI taxonomy): Eukaryota > Viridiplantae > Streptophyta > Magnoliopsida > Santalales > Viscaceae > Viscum > Viscum album. The sequence continues at coordinate 446,200,643 of OY728134.1, forward strand.
ATCAACTCGAAAATCTTTAACTGATTCTTTTTCAAATTTAATGAAATCTGAGTTTGAAATGAGTATGATGGGTGAGTTAACATTATTTTTAGGTTTTCAAATTTATCAAAAACCAGAAGTAATATATATATCTCAACATAAGTATATAAAATATTTACTCAAAAAGTATGGATATGACAAAACTAAAAGTATTATCACTCCAATTGGTACCTCAAATACACTTGATCTTGATGAAACTGGGAAACTAGTAGATCAAACAATCTTTAGAGGTATGATAGGAATTTTGCTATACTTGACAGCTAGTCGACACGACTTAATGTTTTCTATATGCTTATGTGCAAGATACCAATCTAATCCAAAAGAGTCTCATTTAAAAGTCGTAAAGAGAATCTTTCGGTATTTAAAAGGAACTATGGATTTAGGTGTTTTTTACTCTTCTGAGAATGATTTTGTTTTAAAAAAAAATTCAGATGCTGACTTTGGTGGTTGTAGAATGGATAGAAAAAGTACATCTGGAATATGTCATTTCTTAGGAGATTCTCTGGTTTCTTGGTCCTGCATGAAACAACACTCAGTAGCACTATCCACTGCTGAAGCTGAATATGTAGCATCTGGAAGTTGTTGTGCTCAAGTATTGTGGATGCAGCACACACTCACTGACTATGGATTGAGTTTCTCCAAAACTCAAATTCTTTGTGATAATACAAGTGCCATAGCTCTTAGTAAGAACCCAACACACCACTCTCATGAAAAACACATAGATGTTAGGCATCACTTTCTTAGGGATCACACAAAAAAATGAGATATTATTCTACAGTTTATTGGAACACAAGAACAACTTTCTGACATTTTTACAAAGCCATTACCATTCGATAGATTTGAGTTTATAAAACAGAATCTAGGAATGATTACATTAAAATAATCATTCATATCTACTTCATGTTTTACAATTCTCCTAACATTAAATAACTCCCTTTGAAATGGGGAGGACATTTTTCCTTTGTTTCTTTTTATCTTATGATCTTTAATTGTTTACTCTCCTGGTATGTGTTTTTACCTTTCTGTTTATCGTATTGACAGTTTTATCGTATAATTTACTTTTCTGTTTATCGTATTCACAGTATTATTATATGATTTTCTTTTCCATCGTATTGACCGATGATGGTAATGATTTTCTTTTCCATCGTATCGACCGATGATGGTAATGATTTTCTTTTCCATCGTATCGACCAATGATGGTAATGATTTTCTTTTCCATCGTATCAACCGATGATGGTAATGATTTTCTTTTCCATCGTATCGACCGATGATGGTAATGATTTTCTTTTCCATCGTATCGAATGATGATGGTAATGATTTTCTTTTCCATCGTATCGACCGATGATGGTAATGATTTTCTTTTCCATCGTATCGACCGATGATGATAATGATTTTCTTTTCCATCGTATCGACCAATGATGGTAATGATTTTCTTTTCCATCGTATCGATCGATGATGGTAATGATTTTCTTTTCCATCGTATCGACCGATGATGGTAATGATTTTCTTTTCCATCATATCGACTGATGATGGTAATGATTTTCTTTTCCATCGTATCGACTGATGATGGTAATGATTTTCTTTTCCATCGTATCGACCGTTGATGGTAATGATTTTCTTTTTCATCGTACTAACCAATGATGGTAACAAGATTGTTTTCCATCAGATTTTCAGTTCATGGTAACAATATTGTTTTCTATCGGATTGTCAGTTCATGGTAACGAGATTGTTTTCCATCAGCTTGTCAGTTCATGGTAACAAGATTGTTTTCCATCGGTTTGTCACTTCATGGTAACGAGATTGTTTTCCATCATCTTGTCAATTCATGGTAATGACTTTGTTTTACATCGGTATGAAGATTGATAAGTTTTATTTTATTTTGTACGTTTGTGTTTTCTTTTTAATTCTACTAAAACCAACAATTACCTTACGTTCTCTGGAAGGTACTATTTTTTTTAAAAAAAAATCTTTTTTTAATCGTAACCTTTGATCTGTTTTCCTCTAATCTTGACCGTAGAAGATCAAAAGTCACCCCTTTATCGCCTATAGATAGCCCCCCCCCCCCCTCCCCAAACCCACATTGGTTTTTCAGTTTTTGAGGCAAAGCTCTGCTCCACTGGTTTTAAATCATCGTACGATCTTTCATCGGCAGCATCCTTATGTCTCAGTCTTCAGCCAACACTCCTGCCGATATGTCCTCAAAGGCTTTCTCAGAAAAAGACCTTTTAAGGGAGAGGTTAGTTTCCCGCGACTTCTATGATTCGTATGATTCTACTATCAAGAGGATTATCTTGTTTCAAGGATGGGAGCATTTGTGTGTTGAAAGGCCTGTTTCTCAAGATCCGGTTCTCTTTGATGAAGTTTGTCAGTTTTATAAAACCGTATCTTTCGACAAAGGCATGACTATCAATTTTGATGTGTATGATAGAAAGCTATATATGTCTGTGAAATAAGCGGCACATTTTCTGAATGTCCCAGTAGAAGGGGATTCTTTCTGTCCATCTCATAAACTACCAGAGGAAGTCGGTACGTTTAATAGAGAAAGCGCCGAGAAGTCTCTGTTTGTTGTGAATGAAGAGAAAAGTAAAGTGACTCATCTTTCACCAGACAATAGGTTTGCAGCTTTATGGATGCAAGGTTTTCTTATCCCAAGGAAAGGGGATAGAGAAACTTTGAAAGTTTCTGATATTTTTATGCTTGACTATCTAGTAAATATGAGAAAAGTAAATCTCATGGGGTATGTTTTTGAAACAATTAAGAATGTAAACTTAGGGGAAATCAAATCTCATTTTATTATGTATCCAGCCATTCTTACAAAGTTTATTCTCGAGAGTATGAAGTTTTTAAACATTCCTTTGAAAGGGAAGTTGATAGATTTGAAACCCTCCTGGATTAGCAAAAGTACTATGAAGAAGTTGAATGTTTGTTTTGATCAGAATTCAAAACTTTTTGTCAGAGATGTAGAAGCTGAATCGGCTCAGAATCAATCAACACCTATGCCAGCCAAAGACATTCAATCTACTGGTATTACTCAAAAGTTTGATCCAAAAACCAGTTCAAAGCCTAAGAAGAAGCCGAAGTACACTAAGGAGGTTGTAGCCAAGTGGAGAAAGGATAAGGAACAGAGAAAGGAAGGTAATCCAAAGTTTGGTCTTGACCCGGCTGAGGCATTTTCCATAAAGAATAAGGGTAGAAGAAACCCTTAAGGCTGAAAAGAAAAAGGAAATTGTTTTGAAAATAAAGGCTCAAGACCTTCATATCTCTAAAGTCTTGAAAATGGTTGAGGATGCTAGTTCTCAACTGACGGAAGAAGTGCATCAAGAACCCATCGTACAGAGTATTCCTGAGAAAGAAAAAGGAAAACAAATGATGGAAGAGATAGAATAAGTTGAAGAAGAGGAAGAAGATTTTCTTTTAGAATTCCTTCAGAGTTCAAAGAAAAGTTGGGAGGAATCAGTTCAAACGCAAAGTGAAGATACTCAACAAGTTCCTCGTGACGATCAAGCACGAACTCCGGATAGAATTTCATCTCAAGAAAAGCAAGGTGCTCAATCCTCTCACACTGATAAAGTTGTTGTCATTAGTGATAAAGTGGAAGAAGAAAGAAAGCAGAAAGAAAAATCAAAAGGAAAACAGCCAGTCGTAGATTCAAGTCGATCAAATGAACTGGCTTCGTACGATGAAGATACTGATTCAGAACATACAATCTCTCTCAATAAGAGTGATTATATTGTCCATGTTTTGAGAAGGGTTGAGAATACTATTCCATATTTCCCCAGGCTGGAAGGGAAGATTGATTTTATTACTGACAATCAAAAGAAGATGTTTGGCTCTGTAAAAGAATTAAGAAAGAATGTTTTGTCAGTTGAATCCAAATTAAAAGTTCTTTCAGAAAGTTCGGTTGCTCATAAGAAGGCCTGCAACAAGATGACCAAGTGGTCGTACAAAATAGAGAGCTCAATCAATGATCATGAGATAGAAATTGAAGATATAAGAAGGTTGTCAAATGAGCTTGCAATTGCTTTCAATAATCTTGACATAGAAACGGTTGAAAGGTTGAATCTTTTGTCTTCTCAAAGAGCCTATGTTCCTTCAGTAAAAGACTTACAGGAGATAATGAATGCCTTTCAGGCTGAGTTTTTGAAAGTCTCATTTTTCAAAGATGAAATAATTCTCTTGAAGAAACAGAACTCGGGGTTATCCAAAGATAAAAAGATTTTTCAAGATAGAATTGGTTCTCTTGAAGATATAATCAGAGTTCAGGAAGAGACAATCAGAAATCAGGATCAACTCTTTGCTGATCAACAAGACCTTCTCAGGTCTCAGGGTGATGCTGTTTCTGAAGACAAGAAATAGATAAAAAATATGAAGGCAGTTCTTCATGAGTTGATCAAAAAGGAGAAGGAAAGAGAAAACAAGTGACTTGTATTTGTTCTCCTGCTTAGTGTTGATTGTTATCATAATGAAATTTCTTTTATCCATTGTCTTGTGTTTATTTTCTAACTCCTTCAGACAATTCAAGATTACCCCTTTCTTTTTGTAAATCACAAAGGGGGAGAATGTTTACAAAGGGAGAGAATGTTTTTAAAGGGGGAGAATGTTTTATAAAGGGGGAGAATTCTTTACAACACTCTTAAGGAAAATCTACGAATACAATCCTTAGGAAAGTCCATACCTAAGGGGGAATTAGTTGTATTCAATTTCTTATTTAGAAGAGTTTTCAATAAGTCAGGGGGAGATAAGTATTTCTTTTAGTTTTTATTTTGTGATGTTTGCTTTCCAAAAAGGGGGAGATTGTTGAGTCAAAAGTCCTCTTTTGACTTCTATGTTTTGTTTTGGTAAACACAAATGTCTTGTTAATCCTACTAACCTTGTCTATCATATCGTATTGATCATGTTGATCGTACTGACTATGTGTATCGTACTGATCATACTGATCGTACTGACCATGCCAATCGTACAATGCTTATCGTACTGACCATAATGATTGTACTGACCATGCTGATCATACTGACCAGGCTAATGGTACTAATAATGCTGATCGTACTGACTATGTGTATCATACTGATCATACTGATCATACTGACCATGCCAATCGTACAATGCGGATCGTACTGAATATGGAAATTACATTAACTCATCTTATCATATCTTTTATTACATACTTGTTTTGGTACATTTTCAAAAACACTTGCTTCATTTAAATCGTACTCTTGATTATCTTATTCAAACATCTTGTTCTAACCAATACAATGTCGTTGAGTTAGTTAAAAACTAATCAAAACGATGTCATGCTTTCTGTTTCAATATGACCGTTATGATGCCAGGTGTCCAAGTTCCTCCGAGTTTTTCGAAGAAATATGACCGTTGGAGGAGATGTGACCGTTGGAACCCGAGGCCTATAAATAAGAGGTCATTTGAAGCTGAGATAAAGACAGAAAACTAAGAACAAGTGTGATACAACTGTGATACTTTGCTTCTATCAAGATCTAGAGAGAGATGTTGTGACTTCTCTCATGCTTTGTGCCTTGTGCGTCTGATCATCATATCGAGGGCTTTCAAGTAATTGAAAGACAGAGGTGCCGATTACCTAAAAATTGAGGGCTGCCAGGGATAGGCAGACAGACGAACCGATCATCGTATCGAGGGATGCCGGGGATTGGCAGACAGACGTTCCGATCATCGTATCGAGGGCTGTCGGGGATAGGCAGACAGACGTTCCGATCATCGTATCGAGGGCTCACCAAGGTGTTGGTGAGACAGATCTTTTATCCTAGGTGAAAGGATAACCCTTCTCTTTGGGTTAAAAGAATTGTAATTCTTTTACTTTTCTGGTGCTAATTGTATTAGAAAGGAAATTGTTTTTATTTCCTTTTCTATCTCTTATACATATGTTATTGTTTCAATTACATCCATTCTATTACATATTGTATTGATTGATTCTATATGCTTTAAGGTAGAATCATTCATATTTATATTACTCTGATTATTGTGTTCAACTTGAACACAATTGTTTTACATTTCATTAGTATTACATTACATCATATCTTTTGTATTCAATATAATTGTGGGTGTTTTTATTTTTATTAGTTTAAGATCAATTAAACTAATCTCTTCATTGTTAAAACTCAAAAGGTTTTTAAACCTACAATTCACCCACCCCCCTCTTGTATTGTTCCATCATATAGACATACATATCTATATATCTGATCCAACACTTATGTTGTTGTCGTTTCTACTACATCTCATTGTTACATATTCTTATAAAAGATCAATAAATAATTTTTCAGAGATACACTTTGTTGGCATACATGTTTACACATCTATCTGGTGTTTTCTCTATCACTTTTTGAAGATAGCTTGTGGAACATTGAATATCTATCTACTAATGTGTATTATTGAATATCTGAATAAATCTATCATTCACTACAGAAACTGTGAATTAAAACCACTTTTATCATCAAATCAATCTCTATTGATTTATTGGAGTTTTTTCTGCTTAGACTCAATCATGGTAAAATAACAATTTATTTTATTAAGCTGTGTATTTTTGGTTCCCTCTAAATGAACCAGAAGGCCCTGTAATAGACTTGTAAGGTGTAAACTTTATGAAATCAGTTGTTTTTGATTTAGATGTCTCCGGATAAGAGTACCTACTAGTGAAAATTATCATTCTCATGGATTAGAGAATTGGTGGAGTGGACTAATGGATCTTTGTGCCCTGAAACACTATACATCACTAAGTTCTTTTACACTGTTTATTTTCACTTCTCAATCACATTTAAGAGAGAAGTAAAGGTTCAATTCATAATAAGAGACGTGATCTAAATCTGTCAAAGTTTTTGAAAAACACAATTCACCCCCTCTTGTGTCTTCTTATTCTTCATAGTCATTCTGACACAAAATTTTAGGTACTCACCTCCTCCCACCAAATCATTGGATTCTACAACTATTATTTCCTCTGTTTTTAGTTCACCCTAGTTTTATCCACCATTATTTGATTACCTATATTCCATGTTAGTAACCCCGTCCATCAATATTTTACCATCATTTAGTGCCTCAGAATCATCATCACCCCTACCATAGCTTGATCGATTTGGGGACCCCAACCCTCTCTCATGATGTTTAAATAATCAATTTATGGGGAATGGATGACCTGATGAGGTGATCCTTCTAAGGGACATTCAAGATATATTATAAGTGTTTCAAGAGGATCCAATATTTCAAATTCCTAAGTCATCAATTATTCAACCTGAAGAGGTGTGATGGATCGAGTCTCCCATTAATGATGGAACATGGTGACATTTTCTAAAGACTATGCTTTATGAGTTTATGTATAGATCAGTATACAATTGTTGGAGATTAATTGGACAAGCATAATTATGTGAGTCTTATGCTCATCTAGTTTCTTATTGATGCTTCTAAACTCTGATAAAGAATATTGGATGATGACTAGATATTCGACACCATAATTTTAGATTTAGTAAGAATTATCAATCATATCGTCAGAAAATAAGTGAGCAAGGTTATATTAAATACAGTATTTAAATTCATTATTTATACATAATACCTTATCTTCTCCTCTATCATAGATATTTAGAACAATCACTGTTAATGCCCCCATTCTCTATTATGTGGATCCTTCTTTAGTGGGTAGAAGTAGAATATCTTGAGACTCCACATTATCACTTTTTTTTCTTCATTTATTGGGTATATCTTAGATAAATAATACTTTTCAACCTAAAGATGTATGTAGTCATTTTACAAATAGATACATAAAAATGGTCTCAAAGATCAACCTCTCCCACTAGTAATAATGTTCTTTTCCAATATTTCAATATTTCATCAACATCCATTAGCATAGGGGTATATAGCCTTATTTCTAGAGAAAATGGTCCTAAATGCGGGAATGTGGAAAGTAGATCCATCCCATCTACTTTATATATCTCACTATGGATAGTTGATAACTCCCTTTATTTGCAATATCTAATCCCACAACACTTGTTAGGGTTCCACTGATGATGTACTAAGGAGACTCTTAAATAGAAATCATCATCCTTATTATTTGGAAGAATTTAAAAGTGAATATTTTTCGAGGAAATTTTAAAATAAATATAATATTATTAAAGAATATCTCCATCATAAATATTTGTGGTTGATGTTTCTATACCACTCTTTTTTAATGGATTGGATTATTACCTCTTCAATGGTACCTTGGTCTACCTTATCATGAACCTATCTTATAATGGGGACTCAATTATTAGGGTAAATTATCAGTATCTGTAACTCAATTAGATACTTTATACTCTCATTAGTATCAATCAAAAATAATAATTATTGAGGGCCTTTAGGTTGATAAAATGGGGAATATAGATTCCAGTCTGGAGGTCAGTCCATAAACCCACAATATATATTCCCAATGTCCAATTTAACTGAAAATGGATAGCTTATGGATACTTTTAATTTATTTAAGTGTAATTTGACCCCCTATAGGTCCTAATGAAGACTCAATCTCCATCAACTTTAGTGTAATCCTATGTATCTCATCTTTAACCATGGAACTTATTTTTAATCCTAGATTATACTATCTTGGATCCAACTTAGGATGTGATGGATATTTGATTATTATCCATTGAGAGGCCCATGGGAAGGGTTGATCAAAAGATCAAGGTGGATTAGTGGATTTTCTTTTCTTAAAAAACTTTTAGGTGGATTGTTTACCTTTTTCTAGGTTTGGATCTATATTATCACTAGGAACATAATTCGTAAGCATTCCATGAATACATGATGTAATCCATATGTGGGAATACCCAGGTTTCATCCTAGTGAATGCACTTAGAAAGTGTATCCCAATCTCAACTCAGGTATTCTATTGAGCAATTATTACCCATATTTCACATGATACCATTTAATTTTCTCTATTTTAATGTAGTTATTGGCAATATTACCTTCTATTTTACACACCATAATTGTTAGGAAAATATGTATGGTGCATAATCCTAACATATAATATTACAGCAAACCTGAGTAGATAAAATACAATCACTCATGGATATCATATATGATCATGCCTCTTAGTCACTGGAACCATCATCTATAATTATTCCATTTGTAGGGGCACTGTATAGGAATAAATTTAGTTCAAAATGAATACTTAGAAGCGTTAGAGTCATACCAACCTTCAATAATAGTATCCTAGTGCCAGAGACGACCCAAAAGAATGACTTGAATCTATATTTGGGGATCTTGACATCATCTTGAATATGATAGATGTTGAAATGTATTACCATCCTTCCCCACATCACTTGGAACAACCCCAAAATGTGTAATGTGGAATTTTATTTATAAACATATGAAATGTATTGATATTTTTTAGCTAATATGAGTACCAAAAGACCAATGGGACCCCCCTCTATCAGAAAGGATTCCATAAAATTTTTACTTGGCTTCATTTCATTATGTGAATTGTAGTATGTAAACATGTATTTTCTCATTCGTATAGAAATAAATCCATCTATTTGAGTGTGTTGAGGGATTATTGAGTTGATTTTATAGCACCACCCTTCAGGGTATCCTAACTCTAGATATATCAAAAATGTACTTGGGTCCCTCCTTCAATTTATATAGGGGAATCCTGTTGGGTTATTTGAGGTTTTCTCATCTCCACATAGTACCAATAACATGTTCTTCAATTTATAAAAACTAAATCTATTCACATACAGGGATCCTTTACTATGACATTAGTGGCCTCCCTCAATAGTGCCTGAATAAATGATGTTTTTCACCTGAGATATCCCCAAGAAACATTTTGGGGGAGAAACTTTTCATACATATATTTGACTATTGAGTATTTGGAGACTATTTACATGTCCCAAAAACTGATCCCCAATTCCCCATTAGGTAGATAAAACGTTTTTTAGGGACTCTAGCAGCTCAACAACACTAGGAAAAAATTAGTGTTTATAAATGTATGTTTATGATTCCCAAAAATCCAAATATATTTTCATATCCCTAAATTGAATTTAAAAATCTCCACGTGTCTAAAAAATCTATAAATTACATATCTATTCAGTTTTAGCCCCACCTCTATGGTGTAGATCTTAGTCTTTGTTTCATCTTAGTATCATTTTCTTTGTTAATATATAGAAGATAAAGGAAGAAAAATGTGTTTTAGACTCTGATAGGTAAGAATGATTCTCTAAGGAAGCCTCGGAGTGATGTGGTAGGTATTCAAGGGGATCTCCCCCTTATTGAGGTATGACCCCTTCGATGATATATTGGAACTCCCCATATGGTTTTACCTTGTAAAGTATGAGTTGGAATGATAATTATCTAACATCAGTGCATTCATGTCAGTCAGAATCTCCTTCCAATATAATTATAGGAGATTAGATTTTAGATACCTATGGTGGTGTACTCACTTGAATTATGAAAGTGAAAATGGATGTGACCTATATTGACTGGCATAACCTTCTTTGATATCTCAAATTAGTAAATAGATATGGACAGTAGCCTTAACATCCAAAATATTTATTGAAATTTGGTCCATTACCTTCCCATAAAATATAATTATACAATGTTAATTGAATGTATAAATATTAAATATATTAAGGAAATTGAATAATGAAGATAGGTTGGACATCATGACTATCATGAAAAAAATAAAAGGATAAAATTTCACCCATGTGTCTTCACACATCCCATTCAACTGGGTGTCTTCACCCATTCCCCCTTCATTTAAGTACCCCTCCTATGTGAGTGTGCTACACCCATCTAGGATAACCTTGTTGAATGTGCCTAGAATAAAAAACTAATACTAGAGAAAATAAGTCAGTTTTTTGCTTACTTTGAGTAGATATTGTGAGTTGAGACAAAAGTGTGTGTGATGCTATGGGTTTTTACCCACGTAATGTGGATGTGTGGAAGTTAAGTTGTCCCACACTATTTATAAAGGTGGTCCAGGACCCAAGGCTAGGTTTCAACACTCATCCTACACCGAGATATTTGTGTACACTATGTGCTCAGTGCACCTTTCATACCTTAGTCCCTGTCTTGAGTATGAGTGCCCATATTTGAGGAAAATTTCAATCCAAAGTTATATTCACATCAAAAATCTACCGTATTTATTCTAATTGGATCTAATTCTAATGGGGGTAATTTTTTATTTATCCCATTTTTTAAGGATGAATAATTTTTTGGATGGATATTTCTTGGTGAATCAAGGGGAATATGGAACTCAAATTATTCTTCACACTGATTCCATTTCACCCAAGTCCCCTTTGCAAGCCCCTCCTTTGTGTGATCAACATTTTTCATTATTATTAGCATTTCATAAAATTTTTATGTAACCTTACTTTTCATACTCAATTCTTATCATGTGAAGTGCGTAGTTTGACTACAACTTAGAGGGTAATTATCCATAAAGTATTTATTTCGGGTCCCTCGTGGTCTATAAATTGATCTGATGAGCCCTCATTTTGACACATGAAGAGGATAAAGGTGTGGATAATCGAGGACCCCAATAGAGAGAAACCTTGATGATCTAAGTGATTAAATCACATTCCTAATTCTGTATTTCCCTTTTAAGTGACTAATAAATTCAAAAAAAAGTAGATCAATTGAAATTAGGTGTAACATATTCATCTAAAAATTAAATACATAAACCTTCAAAAAAGAAAATTTTCCCTATGATCCTTAAATACTATGGTGAAGGACCCCATCCTGGGTGGACCACACTAGGGTACCACATTCCTAACTCACCATGGGAGTATAGTAATAGGGTTCTACATGACCAAGTCACCCTAGGAGGTCCATAATTGGGAGATACATAACTCTACCCTATATAATATGAACATACTCCTCCCTACCCATCAGATTATGGTGACGCTTCACCTTACCCTGCATACTTGGGTGACACTTTTCCCAGTTCATCCACCATGGATACACTTCTCCAAATATCTTATACATGTGAGACAATTTTACCTAAAATCATACCAGGGTGATAATTTACCTTAACCCTATACCAGTGTGGTTTTTTTCATTATTCCTATGAATGGGTGTTCCCTCAACCAGGTGTTATACCTTAGTGAAAAATCATTAAGTCCCTATACCCTGGGAACCTATCAACTGGGGTCTCCTTCATGGCCTCTTAAAGTACATGATGAGGTTATTAATGCTAAATTTCACCCTATTCGTAATGTATTTCTCTTATAAGAGGTATTATCCTCCTATAATAGGCATTCTCTCAGTTTTCCTCCCAAAACAATAGGTCCCTTAAGTTAATTAATATCATATATTCACTTGATAAAGATGGTCACTTTGGTGAGGATACTGGTGAAACGTCCCTTGGCACAACTTGTTCATCAAGTTCCAAGTTGTTCACCCTTTATTCTACTCAAAGTACCATGGATCCATGGATATGGGACTCCTCCTTATGTGTAAGCCAAAACCTATCCTAAAATTTCATTTTACTATATCTAAGAACCAAAAAATACATTCACCAAAGTGACCAAATTGGCCAGGAACATCTGAATGGTATATGTACAAGCCCCACTCATATCCTTCCTACTTTCAAGAAAGTTTAGGGCCTCCTAATAGGTGTAAGAACCAAACTCTCTCTCATATATCAGTGTTCTACATGAATCAAATCATCCTTCCTCAATGGTTCATATCCCCTATGAGACCCCTTCATCAATAGGCCACATTCCCTATGAGACAATCCAACCTCAATGCACTATATTTCCTATGAATCCAACCATACCCTATCCTGTTAAGTTAGTAAAAATAGGATAAACTAAAAATGTTTTTCTATAGGTAAGTACCACACTAACCATTTTTAAGAACTCTTTATTTAGTAATCCAAACTACACACGACTTTAAACTATATATCCCAACATCCACACTACATGACATTTAACTATATGGAATTTTATGGTCACACGACATTAAACTGTGAAACTCAAACTATGTGGTCTTTGATTCTTATTAACCATTATAGGTAGGATGACTATTTTAGGTTTAATTACAACACATTTTAGGTCATGGAAACATGAAAGTAAAATAAACTTAACTTAGTCATGGATTCATGATCTTAAAAGAAACCACATTGGTCCTTATCATCGGACCTTCAAAGGTATAATGTGTCTTATTAGGTGTCATCGAGCTATATATATTTTTATTCCCTTCATAAGGATACAGAGGAATCCCTTCTCACAAGCATGATCCCAACTACACAATCCCTACCACATCCCTTGATGTTGAAAAATTCTTGAGTTCATATTTGTACTAATTTAAACCATATCATAATCATAAGTAAAAGTAATATTGAGAACCAATTACATATAAAAATGGTCACATCAATGCATCATTTCGATCAGTTACCTGTATGGTGGTAACTAGTAGTAATATTATTACTTGTAAGTATTAAGTAACATATATTATATCAATAATAGTGTCCCATATAAAGCAATAATTAAAACTAAAAATGGTTATATGATCCCAACTTACCATCCTCTCGGCTAATACACAAACCAAAGTATCACTGGTAAAGTCCTAGTTATTTCCTTCCTTTGAAAATTAGGTCTAAACTAAATTAAAATAAACTCAATCACATTATTCATCAAAAACATGGAGTGGGACAATGAACTAAGTTACTCATTAGTTTTATATGTGATTAATATAGGACATTTACACTAGCTAATCTATGTTATGATCTAAATTGTGATGAGAGGAGAGTATAGCTATGGTTTTGTCTATGATATGATACTATATATGTGCATCAGATATGTGATATAAAAGTGGTATTGGATATATACCCAACACTAGTTTAAGAGTATAAATTTAAATATTTTGGTGGATTGGTAAGCATAAAATTATTTTTTATGTTTTTTGTTTTTTATTTGTTTAAAATGTCAAATTCATAATATTGTATTTTAAATATACACATAAAAACACATTAAATCCCGATAAATGTGTAGGGAGTTATGGTTCCATCTTATAGAGTTATTTTTACACACTCTATACATAAATATCTCATGTGTGTACATTTTTTATTAATAATGATTCAGATATTGGAAAATATCCTATATATATGGGATATGTTGAACTGAGTCCTGGAAGTTTGTTTTTAAAGGATTTAGTGTTGTCATTTAGGGACTGTTTTTATTGATTTATTTTGGTTTATTTGACATTACTATATTATAGAACATGTATTTGAAATCTGTATTTAATTAAGTATAAATGTATGACATTTATATTATTTTTTGATATTACTTGGGATTTTATCCTATTTTATTTGTTTTCATTTTTCACTTTGTTTGGTTATTAAATTTTTTATATTATTATTTAAAATGTAATGATATAAAAAGATTAAATTTATCCCCAATTTATTTTTTTAAACCCTCGGTGTTTTCCAAAACTATTGATGATTGGGGAGTTTATCTGAGACCTTGTGGAATTTTTATTTGGTTTCACAGTCAAGACAAAGTGGGAATTTAAAAAATTGTATCATAAAATATTTTATTTTTATTATTTGATTCTGGAATTATAGAATAATGGTAAAATGGTAATATATTTGTAGAAACATGGTATGGAAATTATAATATTTCATGTACAATGTATATGAAATTTAGTTCAAGTTACCATGGAGTGAGATATTTGAATTTTTGGGTTTTGGTATATTATAATTTAGTTATTTTAAAGGTATATAATATTTCATGAATTATGGATTTACTTTTGATTGGGGGGATTTTTTCATGAATCATATTTGGAATATAAGTTCATTTAATTTGTGTTCTTTCAAGTACTAGCATGAATATTATAAATTTGTAATATAATATATCTTTACTTAAATAATTTAATCATTAATAACTCAATTATTATTTTCCTAAATATTTGTTACTTATGAATTAGATGACGATAACTATTTTTATACATATGGTAAAGTGATTCCTTTAATTTTTATAATCTATGGGTATTTGTATGGATAATGATTAAGTATTATTGTACATGAGATTTCTTAAGTGTAAAATTATATAAATTATTTATTTTATTTCAAAATTACAGTTTGTGTGCAATGTATAAGTGATTTTGGATTCTGGTTGTTGTTTACTATTACTAAATTTATTCTTAATTTTGATGTATTATGACACCTATGAAACATGTTGGGGGAATCAAGGAAATTAAGTTTATTAGGAATTTTGTGTTGAATGGTGTTAATAGTGACATAATCTAAACCAATGGGGGATACTTATATCAATGGTTAGGTTGAATGTTCCATTAAATTCTACCTCTAATAAGTCAAAAATCATATTATACACATGGGAGGACTTATTGTAATAAACCCACACATAACCACATGTCTCCATAACAAAACCAAAATAATGAAATACTATAAATAAATTCAATTATAAAATAACATGTATGTGATAAATGTTAGACATCCATAATAGTTTTAAAAAATAAACTCTACAAATATGGGTAGATACATGATCCAAATATGCCAAGTAAATTCTGGTCCAAAATAATTGGAAATGGTAACTCCTCATCACACCAACTCCCAACACAAACACCAATAAAATTCATCACCATAAATAACCAATAAAATAAATCTATACTAACTATATGTCCACTATGATCACCCTAAAAATCTTCTTTGTATAAATAGGGTAAAAGATGTGTTTATCGAATACCCATGAATGGAAGAGTATAAAAATAATATGTAGTACATCCCAAAAACACAAATAGAGTATTAAATAATAAGTAAAATTGAAACCATAAACAAAGGTAAATAAAACCAAATATATGAGGTAAGTATAGTGAATTTATTACATATAAATCTCCTAAACTCTATATCTCATCTTCATAATGATCGCATACCATAGCCAACTCAAAGTATCCAAAAAATTATAAGACCCATAATATATGAACTACCCAACTTCCC
This sequence comes from Viscum album, assembly GCA_963277665.1. Taxonomy (NCBI): domain Eukaryota; kingdom Viridiplantae; phylum Streptophyta; class Magnoliopsida; order Santalales; family Viscaceae; genus Viscum; species Viscum album. The sequence goes on from OY728134.1 coordinate 446,216,622, forward strand.
AAAACAATGTCATATCTCTTGATTCATAGTGGGTGACCCATTCCTTAAAAATTTATGTGTTTTGGTTGAGTTAGTACCAACTACATATAGAGGGACCATGCCTCATCAAAGAAATCATTTCAACCAAGGGAGTACCAACTCTATTGATTTTGGATATGTTTCCCATCTCATGGAGTAGTTCCTTACCCATCAATTATAAGAGGGACCCGTGAGTTATCCTAGATGTATTGATTAAGGTAGTATCCAAATCCATAAAAGATATGAATTATATATTCCCCAGGACCATGGGGGAGTAAAAATATCAATAAAGTATGTGTGGGACTCTACTATGTCATCAGCACATCACCAAGGGAGTACCAAATCTTTTGTCTGATATCGTCACCTCACTTGAACCTCATAATAAATGGTAAAGGACTCTAATTACCAAAAAAAATAACTCATAAATAGCATCTATTAGTGATTTAGATTGAATTATAATGTTCTATATGAAAAGGAAATCAAAATGGACTGGTCACTTATCTGATTCTGATAATCAAGTGAAAAGTGTGAAAAAGAATAAAAATGCATATACTGGCCCATGTAGAAACACCCAAGGAATTCCACCAGGTGAAGTAAAGTGGTAGATAGTGTTCCCCTATGAAACATGTCAATTAACATATAGAAATGTTCATGGGGAATTGTTCCTTATACACCATACATGAGGGCTATATTGGGTCGATGCGGACATGGCTTGGGGCCCCACAGCTAGGCCCAGACGAATTTTTGGGCCAATCCTAAGAGGGAAACCTACCTCTGAGGGATACCCCATGAACCCCTAGATCTTTCCATGGGGATTCATGTTAAATGGTCAGCCCATGAAACCCTTTGTCAAGTTGGTCCAGTACGCACAACACACTCAGGTCACCGAGCTTCATGGCCATGTTGGGCCACTATGTGGGTCCCCACTATATAGATTGAATGTATCACTCAACCATTCTTGAGGTTGGACTGATTGGTCCTAGTATTGGTGCTTTACCCACTATTCAATTCCAATCCACTCACCATATTGAGGTTGAGGTGATCGAAGATCACCCAACTTATCTGACAACTTGAAAAAAACCACTAATTTTTTCCCTTTTATGGAAACTTCATGTTTTTAATGTCACCACCTATAACTATAGGAACTAACTATCCATACAAACTCACTACCTAACACCACCAAACCACACCAATCACGTTATGTCTAATCCACCACTTGATCGTCCTCTAACAAATACCACATGATCCAACTAATCAATACTACTCCACTAATGTTTCACCTCACTGAAATTCCCTTATCCAAGATACCATATATTCTATGCCATCCTATATTCTCCTCTGGACCCAAGACACCTCCTTCAAACCAATATCCATTTTAAATACCTATGGTGACACAATCATCATAGGGAAATAAATAGAGAGAATGGGGAGGGGGAGAGAGGGGAATGTTTTTATTGAAATCACCATGTTTCTTTCATGAATCACCATTAGCCTTAGATAGTGTAACTATTCCATTATAAGGGGTATAAAACCTGAAGAGGGGAGTGGGAGGGGGATATGATGTTTGTTCGACATGATAGTCTTCTTCCTTGACATTATTAATCCCACATTAATTACTTAAAAATTGATTTTTATAGATCAATTTCAAGAAATATTCATTCATAAAAGTATATTAAATGAATAATTATTCGATATAAATAATTGACATTAAATTATACAAATAATAGTGTAAGAAATTAAAAATAAATACCCACCTCATTGATATTTCATCGTTGCCTCGAGATCTTCCTTTACTCTAAAATTCCTATTATCCTTCTCAAATAATGAAACCCTTTAATCACCTATAAGGTTTACATTTAAAATTAATTTATCATTAACAAGATAGGTAAATTATTTATTTATATAGAGATAATTAGTTTTACCAATTATTATTTTAAAGTACTAGAATGAACTCGATCTAGGTCCTGAAACCCAAATGTTTATTACACCTCCCTTACCTAAAACCCACAATCTGAGTTAAACTACGAGAAAGGATTTTTCATGAGGGGACTTATTTATGAGATATTTGTTATTTTTCTCACTAAAAATCCGCACCATCTAAAATATTATATTTGAAAATGATTAATATTTTCTGATAGCTCATGACATAAAAAAAAGTAATCAAAGACATGATAACTAAAAAAAATATATAAATAAAAACATATAAATAATTAAATAAATAATTTAGTTCACTATATCATCTCTAAATTTAAGGATTTTCATCATAAAAATTATAGATCACTCACAAATTTGAGGCTAATAAACTCACAATTTATTCTTTCACTCTCTAAATCTTACATGAAGATCCCTACGTTTTCACCTAACACACACCAATGTTATCACTCATCCCCAAAATATTTTCAATTATTAGCCCTCGATCACCACTGGGTACTCTATAAAGGTAGTAATATCATCAATATATATCTCTACCTAATTGATAATTTGTTATAGTTCATGTACATACCACTTTATCTACAATATAAATAATATTTTTTATTCTTAGTCTAACTATGGTGGTAATTCTCGGTGATATGAAACCTTTCCAACCATGCACAAGATCTGGAAAGACGTGATGAACCTTATGGAGAGTTTTCTTCCCTAATCAAACCTTATTAATATATTTCATTGAGTTATTCTAGAGACATGGTCTCAATTATCAAACCCAAAATTCCTTTTTTCATCAAATTTTATAGGGCTTATGATGGCTTTGAGCAATCCTCATTCACTACTCAGTTAGATGAACCATCTCTATATTCAATCACACCAACTCTAGCCCCATCAGTGATGAATCACCAATATCCATCCTATAATGGGGAGAGATTAGAGGTATCATTTACAGGACCTCAAAAAGGATTCTTTTTGATAATGGAGTGGTAGAAATTATGGTTCACAAACTCAACTAAAAATATATGATCATCCCAGATTCTACCAAAATCAATCACACTAGATCTCAAAATGTCCTCAAGAATATGAATGATCCTCTCTATCTATATGTCAATATAAGTAAGGCATGTTATAATATACAACAATTAGGTTTCCAAATCCTCTTAATTCCTCTATATTCAAGATTTAAATCAAGAATCCAATTTAGAAATGATCATTGGGGGTACCCCATTAAACCACATAATCACTTTGAAAAAAAGATGTCTCTAGACCTCCACTAAGATCTAATCTTGAATAGAAAGGAATTAGGATGACTTGGTCATTCAACCAATGATCACCTAGAAAATATCATGAAACATTTTTGAACATTGATGTCCTATCATGAATTTTATCGATACCACATCACACTTCTAAGATATAACCTCAAGAGGCTGGCTAGCAGTAGTTCGAACCCTATTCTCTACCCTCTCCCATTGGTAAATTAGTTACCGATACCCAAACTCTATAACAAACCTCTTCATTATCTGCTTCCACTACTAATGCCTAAGATCCTGGTGCATCTTCATAACACACGGATATACCAAAAAATGGGAAGTTTGAAACTCCATTAACACCTCTTCACACAACTAGATTAGAACCATTTTCCTCCCCTTGAAAGATCATAACATTCTCCACACCTTAAAATAATTCATATGTTGTATCACTTATGAATTTACAGTTTAACTAGATCCCAAAATTAATGTCTATAAGTTTTTACTCTCTCAATTAATGAAGAAATGTGGTGGACACCGCCATCGATCAAAGTTATTGTTAGTTTGGAGAGATGATGGATATTTTATAGGGAGAGTGAATATACAAATTTAAAATTTAAATCATTCATATAAATTTCAAATTAATTAAAGAAAAATTTAAGTGTATCAAATTTAATTTTCATGAAAGATATTATGCAGTAGAATTTAAAAGGGTAGAAAATGTGATTAAGTTTAAAGTTATTTTTTATTTATAAGAATTTTTTTATAAATTTTCTTAACCTTTTTTACCAATTCCAAAAGGTGGAAGAAGTTTTTGGAATTATTTAATTTTTTAAATATCAAAAGTTATAGAATGTTGGAATATATCCTTGGTCCTCTTTATTTATTTTTTATTTTTGATAATTACAAATATTTCAAATTATCCTATTATTAATAATTTATATAATAAAAAAATTTCATATCTTTGTTTTAATTATTATTTTTTGCTCCTTAAGTTTTTGAAGATTTCTTTGTTTAAAAATAATGTTATATATTTTCAAATTAATTATTCGTTATTTTCTATTATTGTTTATTAATTACTTATTGATTCTTGTTTATTTATTTATTTACTTTTTTGTACAAACATAAATTTTGTGTAAAGTTTTGATGGAAGAAATTATTAAGTTTTTTATATATATTTCTATATATCTTAATAGATTATAGTTTTATTAGTTTTAGCATTTAAATCTTCACTTAAACTAAATAACTTAGAATTATATGATTATTATCATGATGATAGCTAATAAAATGATCTACATTTTAATTTAATGACAAAGAATTATTTTTGGGTCGACAACGACACGATAGGGGATGAATTATGATTTTAAAGAATAGTGACAGATTCATATCACCTCTCTTGTTATAAAGTAACAATTTCCTTCTCCCTTAAAGATGAGTAAAAAGAGGAAATAAATAAAGGAAATGAATATAGTGATGTATAGTGGTTCAGGGAACAAAGATCCATTAGTCCACTCCACCAACTCTCTTCTCCATGAGATTGGTCATTTTCACTAGTGGTTCCTCTTATCTAGAGACCTATTAATCAAAAACAACTAAGTAAAGGTAGTTGAAACCTTACAGGGATTTTAAAGGTCCCTTTAGTACTTTTATAGAGAACTGGAAATCAACATATTAGTAAAAGAAGCTAATACTCTACCGTGAATGAGTCTGAGAATAAGAACCCTCAATAAATCAACAGAGATTGATTTATTGAGAAAATAGGTTTTACATCATAGTTGATGCAGCAACTGATAGATGTTTTTAGATCATCAATAATGCACAAACACAAATAGATCTTTAACATTGCACATGTTTTCTTCAAACAGAGATAGAGAAAACACGAGATAGATATAAAACGTATATGTCTCCAAAGTGTCTTTCTTAAAAATGCTTTTTTGATCTTGGAGAATAATATATAACAACAAGATGCAGCATAAATGATAGCAATAGTAGTGAGTCGATCAGATAGGTCAAAACATGTATGTATCCAATGTGTATATCTGAAGGCAATGACATGCTAGTTGTTTTCAAAAACATCTTTTACTTATATATATTTGTATATCTCCACTATTTTTTGAATAAATTTTTCTTGATATTTATATTGTTGGTTGAACAGCTCCAAGTCAAACTAGCTCCAAAAATATCACAGAATAAACTTAAATATTTGAATTTGAAATCATTCAAGAGATTCATAACTTCCTATAAAAATATAAATTATTTATTCCATTAAATGGGATCCTTTGAATCAATCATAATGAGCCTTTTAATTGGTCATAAAACATCCTTAATACAAAATTTAATTCCATAGAGACTGTTGTCGTAATCACATAAAATATCTTTAAAATAAAACATCATCATTGAATAGTCAAATGTTGGGTTCCTTCATATAATGACAAAATCCAAATTTAGGGTTGACAATTTATGGTTGATAAAAAATGTAGGCTTGATGGTGTACAGTTGTTTGCAAATATAGGGTTTATGAACAAAAATTTACTTTTCTCAAATATAGGTTTCCTTCCAGAACAAAGGGTTGTTGATCCATACTTATTCAAACATTGTATAGTACATAATCCATACATTCTATTTCAAACATATGGTTTTTGAACCATACATTACTCCTATAAACATAGGGTATGAATAGTTTTTATAGAATAACACATCCAGAATACTTCAAAAAATATTTCCAATGGATCAATGACTTGAATATATTTATAGAATAAATATTTTAACAAATATTATCTTCATAAAATTCACTTAAAAGAAACTTCATTAGTAACATAAATGTGGGTGTTTGTGACCATAAAAACCAAAAAATAAATTAACAAAATTGTTGAATCATCACATGATCAAAAATCTCTCTCATTTTGATGATCCTAAAACCCATGAATAAATTTGAAAAACTAAGAAAAAAAATTTAGAAGAAGAAATTTTAATATTAAAAACACATCCACCCCCCCTTAATATATATTAATTATAAAGTTTTATAATAGTTTTTTTCATAAATTTCTCCCCATCACATATCTCCCATATAATAAAAACATAAATTTCTCCATATATAAACTTCTAAACTTCTCCCCATACATAAAATTCTTTAACTTCTCCCCATGATGATAAACATGAAAAATAAAACTATAAACCTCTCCCTTATTTTTTGACATCAAAAATATGAGAGTAAAATTTAGTAAAATAAATTCCCCCAAAATTCATGCTTTCTTAAAAGATATAAATATGTAATCAATATGTATATATAAAATATTATTTGTAATGAATATAAAATTAAATATTTAAACAACTTGGATATCTCTTGGATATTAAAATAAATTTTAAATCCTGCTAATAACTCCCCCAAATTCATAGAATATAAGATATTTAAGTAATTAAAATAATTTCAAGGAAAATTAATTTCAACTAATTTTTGAACAGGTAATATTTAAAAAAATATTTATTTCTTAGAGTAATAGACTAATTATATAATCAAATATTATGTAAACGCTTATGTATGATAACTAATAAAAGTATCAAACTTTAAAAATAAATTATGAAATAACTTATATAATATATTATTAATGAAAAATATATTAACAAAAAGATATATATTAAAAACATGGAATGAAGGCCTGGTGATGCATGCATGATGCAGATAGATAGTGATCCAAGCATGACGCTGCACTGGGCCTCTGATCAAGATTGTGTCCCTTTGGTCCATGTAATGGACTTCATTCCCATTGGGCCTTCATACCATGTATTGAATAAATAAGGTTTGATGGGTGGGTTATCCCTTTGGAGGGTTATGGCCTGCCTTTTCGGAATGTGTGTGTTATGTGTGTGTGTGTTTAATTTAATTTTACCCCAAGAAACTAATATATTTATTAACAACAAGATATAATATTGACTTCAGATAATCTATAGAGAAAACCAGGGTGTTAGGAAGGATTAAACGGTTCACTTAAATTATCCAAGATTTGAACTTTTTTACTTAAAAAAACTAAAATTCTTAACAGTTCTTCAATTCTATTTTGAAAATTTATTGTTCCTTGATATAGAAAATAATATGAATCTTTTTCAACCAATAAAACTTTTAACTTATCAAGATCCAACTTATTAGCATCTTCATTTTTAAGCATCTCCATATAATTTAGAATTTCCACTTTAAAAGCTTCAAAGTATTCCTTTGAATTCAAACATTTCTTAAAATCATGATATTCACTTTATATTTATTCATATGAAATTTGAGATGTATTTAGATCAGCATATAACTTCTATTTTTCTTCATTCAAGGCACTAAATTTGTATATAATCTTTTCATGCTAAATTTGAGACGAAGATACTTATTGTTCTTCAGAACTTCGAGATTCCTTATTTCTATCATAACATTTTTCAAACAAATATTTAACATATAAAACTAAATTTTATAAGTAAGAGGGATTACCTTTTTCCCTTTTGTGAGAAATAATTTCTTTTGGACTAGAAGTAATTGATCACTTCGTCTTACTATAACTATTTTTCAGAAGTATTTAAACAAGATATTTCGAAGAAGATAGATATATAATTTGAAATATTTTAAGAAGAATGTTCTAGGTTTTTAAAAAGAAAATTATATGTTTTATTTTGACACATTACAGACGATTATTAACATTCTCGAGTTAAAAATTAAAAAATAATCAATAAATATTTTAATTTTAAAAAATGAAATTTTTATAAATGAAATTTTTTCTTAAAATGTTATGAAAACGAATGAAAAAAACTTTAAATAATGAATGAAATTATTTGACAACTTGATTCATTGAGTAAGAACAAATATCTTCCCTATATAAAGAAATTAATGTAATAAAAATATATATGAAAAACATTAAAAAAATACTTCCTGGATTATAGATTCTAGTTATAAGAATTCTACTTCTGATAACGAACTACTTCAGAGTTGATTACTCCTTTAAAATCGATATTTCTATATACTAAATAGAAAACCACTTCAATATTTAATGATTTATCTCAGTGGTTTATTCCTAAAAAACATCAAATACAAGATTATTTTGGTACACATATGATTTTGAGTCTGGTAGTGTTAGCATTAAATTTTTAGTTGACCAAACCTTTTTATTTTGAATAGGTATTCTACTATTCAAGTTAAACAATTATTTTAAACAATAAACATTTTTAACACTATGAATTTAAGTTTTTATAAATAAATTGTAATTATCATAATCTACATTGATATTATAATAAAAACACTTAATATTTTACAGTATTTTTCTATTTGTACCAATAAAAAAATAATTTCTCTCTAATTTTTTCCTTTTACCATTACTTCTGATTTCAAGTTTTCCTTTCTGAATTTTATTTTTACCAAGGATTTGATTTAAATAATTTTCTCCTTTTATCATTATACTTGAAGATTCTTTTAAATAACCAATTTAAATCAATAATTATTTAATATTAGTTTCATATAGATCATAAGAACTTTTACAAAACTTTGATTTTAAATCTACAACCTGTTTTGAAAAATTGTCTTAATCTAATAAAACAGCATCATAAAATTTTCTAATATTTCCATGATATTTATTTAATAATTCATATTTATCTTGTATTATAAAGAAATACATATTTAACTCATGATAATAAAATTTTTCACAATTTGTGTTTTGAGAGTAAGAATATTGTACCTCATCAGTGTGATCGATAATACATACCATTTGTTTTTTATGCTCAGTATCAAAATCTATAGAAGATTCATTATTTGAACCTGAAGAATCACTCCATGAAGCCTTCATAATTTTATTTCAATTTCTCTTATTATCATATTTCCTTTGAGATTTAAGTAAATGAAACTTATCCTTTGTATTCCATATTTATTTGAATTCACAACATCTAATTTATTTAATCCATTTTTTATTTTTGTATTGTTTTTAAAATATTTTAACAATATATTATAAATATTTATCTAAATATGGATGACTTGAATCAGATGATTCATCCATAGTATTTTTGATATTAGCTTCTTCATGTTTGATATTCTTTTCAACTTCAGCCTCCATCTTAGCTTTATACATCATAAAAGTCCCATTAAATTCCTCCCTAGATAAATTTTTTATTATTTTGTAATGATGTATAGCTATAGATATTCCATTCCACTTAGAAGGTAGTACGGAGAGTACTTTTAATGGTTGATCTAATTGTGAAATTGGATCCCCCAAAGCATCAACATTATTGATAATTTCTGTCAATCTCCCATTCATTTGAGTGATATTTTCATCCTCATTCATTTTGATTGTATAAACCTTTAATTTTATAGTAGTGTACCATAATTCTTGGATATTTTCAATCCCTTCATGGGAAATACTAATCATCTACTACATATTATCTATAGTATGAAATTGAGATACCTCAACTGAAATCATCAATTAATAAACCATAAACAATCACATTCATTGATTTTGAATTGAGATCATATTCTATTTCTTGATCATCATTCCAAACTTCCAAATATTCTTTAGGAATCTCATAAGGCTTAATAGCCTTTAAATAAACCCTGATTCTAAGATTTTTTAGATAAATAATCATACAAACTTATCATTATCCATAATTGTCACCATTAAAGTAAGTGTCATGAATCATTAACATACATTCTCTATAATCATTCATTTTAATATTTCTTTGTCTGAATATTTAACTTAGACATGTTAGATCCATTAAATATTCTTAAATAGTATAAAATTTTGAAGAAATTTATTAGAAACAAATAGAATGTTTAATGAATAGGGCATAATAACAGGTCGATATCATATAGTATAAAAATAATTTTCAAGAAGAAAATATAATAAAAGATCCCTACCTTTGATACCATTTGTATTCTAATAATGACTATGAAAAATAAAAAGACACAAGATGGGGGTGAATTGTGTTTTTCAAAAACATTGACAGATTCAGATAACCTCTCTTGTTATACAGAAAAACTTTCCTTATCACTTAAAAATGAGTGATCAACAGAAATAAATAAAGGAAAAGAACACAGTGGTGTATAGTGGTTTAGGGGAAAAATAACCCTTAGTCTACTCCACCAATGCTATACTCCATGTGATTGGTGATTTTCACAAGTAGGTCCTATTATCTAGAGACCTATTAATCAAAAACAACTGAGTGCAGGAAGTTGAAACCTTACAATTCTTTAACAGGAATTTCTAGTTCTTTTATAAGGAATTGAAAATCTATAGCTTAGTATAAGAGGATGATACTCTACTATGATTGAGTCTGAGTATATGAAACTATAATAAATCAATATAGATTTATTTGTTAAGAAAATAGGTTTTACTTCACAGTTTCAGCTGAAACTGACAGATATATTTAGATATTCAATAATGCATAGTAGTAAATTAATCTCCAATGTTGCATCGGAATTATTCAAACAACGATAGAGAAAACACTAGACAGATGTAAAAACATGTATCTTTGAAAAATTATTCGTTTATCCTACAGAATATGATGTAAAAATATGATGAAGAAGCAACGACAAAAAAATAGTGAGTTTATTGGGTAGATTAAAACATGTATGTATCCAAAGTATAGCTCTAGAGGCAATTAAACACTTGTTATTTTCAAACATAGATTTCCCATATATATATATTTGTATAGATCCTATTTCTTTTTTGGATGAAGATTGTCTCAATATTTATATTGTAGGTCGAATAGTTCAAGGTCAAACCAGATCTATAAATATCACAAAATAAATTTGAATATTTAAATTCAAAATCATTCAATAGATTCATAACTTCCCATAATAATAGAAATGATTTATTATGTTAAATTTGAGCATATTAATTGATCATAATGTGCTTCTAAATTGGTTATAAAGCTACTTCAAGACAAGATTTACTTTCTTCAAGACCGTTGCAGTAATCATAGAAAGTATCTTTAATATAAAAATCCATCGTTGAATAGTTAAACATAGGGTACCTTCATGTAATGAAAAAAATCGAAATTTAGGGTTGGAAACGTATGGTTGATCACAAATCTAGGGTTGATGATGTATGTTTATTCACAATCATTGGGTTGATGAACAATACTTTACTTTTCTTAAACTTAGGGTTCCTTCCAAACAAAGGGTTGTTGATTTATACTTTTTCAAACAACGTAGGGTACATGTCCCATATGTGCTATTTCAAACATAAGGCATCTGAACCGTACATTATACTTACGAACATAGGGTTTGAATAGTTTTTCTAGAATAACATGTCCAGAATACTTCAAAAAATATTTTCCGCCGATAAATGACATGAATATATTTTGATAATAAATATTCTAACGAATATTATCTTCCTAAAATTCACTTAAAAGAAACTTAATTAGTAACATAATTATGGGAATTTGTGAGCATCAAAACTTAAAATAAACTAATTAAATTTTTGAATCAAAATATTCTAAACAATGAAAAAATGATCATTTTAATGTTTTTATTTTGGTTTGAAGTCACATCACATTTTTTAATGAAATTTTCCGATTATTTTCTCTATGATTTTTCATTAATATCTTGAGTTAAAAAATCAATTAAGGTGATTTTTGATGTGTTGTAAAGATAAAAAAATATCTAAAAAAATTTTAAATTCACTGTAATCTTTATCTATTATTTAGAATCTCTAAAAAATTACTAAATATTGCGACCTATTAGAAATTTTGGTTTCATTTTTTAATATTTTACTATATTAATATTTCAAATTTGAATATTTGAAATTAATTTAATAAATTAAGAATAATAATTTATAAAATTATCTATGGTCAAAATATTTATTATATTCAATTTTAGGTGAATAATTATTGTAAGCATAAAATTCATGAATCTTTTTAAAAAAATTAATTTTGAATTTTAAATTATGGAATGATTTTTATTATGTAGATTTTATAATCTTTATATAAATTGTTTTAAGTGAATTTTTTATTCCATAAATACCAATTAATTATATAAAAAATATATGAATTTATTTTTGAATGTTTTAAATCGATTTATGTGAAGATTTAATTTTTTATTCGTTTTTCATAAACCTAAAGCAAAGTGTTTTGAAATTTTGACTAGATTATTATGATTTTATTTCCATGTTTTATTTTTTTCTAAATTACTATTAATTTCTAATTATGGTATCTAGAATAAATTCAATTTGTTTTAAAGGGTTTTTAATTCATGTTTGAATTTTTATATGTGTACTGCATGTTTTCTGCAAGTATTTCAGATTTTGAATTTTATTGATAACTACCATGTGATTTATATGGGATATCTTTGACCAATTAATATGAAAACATTTTGAATGTATTTTTTTGAATTTTTTTGACTTATTCTTAATTGTTTTAAATTATTAAAATAATCATTTCATATTAGTTTGAAGACATGTGATATTTATGGAACAATAATTTCTCTCCCATTAATAATTATAAATATCATTGTTAATAATATTTCAAATTATTCTAAATTTTTAAATTAGTGTGTAGTGCATATAGATCCTATTTAAAGGGATTCAAAACTCACTCAAATGAGACACAAGGTACTAATATAATGCACTTTTGTTAAAAACCATCAATCTCTCAAGTGTTGTGTTGTGAAATTCCGTACATCTAATCGATCATGTAAAAAAAGTTACATTTTTTGGTTGATCTCTCAGGGGGACCTAATCATCTACCACTATTAATGGATTGATATAGAATGTTTATCCTTTTATACGAAACCAAATATTGCACCTGATCAGTCTTCATCAACTACTTTTCACTGGTTTCTATATGAATTTATATCAATTATTTTTATCCTTATTATATATACTCTAACACTAATTTATATTTTTATAAACTAAAATCATTATTTCACTCAGTTTGTGACTCCCAGATCTTAAATTAAGGATCGTCTGAGTTGTAAATCCTTATGTATAAGGTCAATAATATAAGGGTTTTAAATCCCCAAAATATATTCATGTGTCTAGTTCTACTTCCATAAGAAAACGTAGGATTGTAATTGGTTATGAATCCCAATAAAAATTTGGTAATTAGTGAATTTTCATCTATCAAGGAGTGGAGAGGTCTAAGAATATACGTAGTACCACTTTGGAATATAATAATCCTTTAGATATGTGAATTCACTAGTGATAAGGTTTTTTATTTGGAACCATATCCTATTATTATCTTACATTTTCTAGTGGAAATACCACTGGACACCAAACTTTTGTGAGGAGTCACAACGCTTATAATAATAACTTCAGACAATGGGAGGCACAACAAGAACGGTCCTGAATTTAAAATCTAAGAGTTAAAACCCGAGACAAAGAATATTTTTAGGTTGGAAGAGAATAAACAATCCTATATTATAGATTAAATATATGGAATGAATTGATAAAAACTGTCACGAACCAACCCGGGTCGACCCTGAACCGGTCACCCGAGCCGGTCCGCGGCAAGTCCCGAGGGGCGTACCCGATCCCCCCGGGATGGCAACAAGTGTCGGGCATTAAAATATGATCATTGGGAATGATTTCAGCCCAAACAAAAGTAAATAGAACAGAGCGAATAAACACTAACAGCGGAAAAGAAATAAAAGCCACACGACCATGTACCTCCATGTGACCTCTCAGGTCACCACCCAACTAGAGAGCAACCTCGCTCCAACACTGAACGACTCAAAACAGAAGACCTGAGCAAGGGAAGACCTACAACTGAAATGATAATATAGGCGTGAGCATTAAAATGCCCAGTAGGTAAGCCAAAGTAAACCACTGAATCCAAAAGTTTCCTTTCCCAAGCAATCCGTTGACACAGGTTTTAAAAATACAATTATAAAATAGATTTTTCACATTTAAAAATAAACAACATGTTTTCCCCATTTGAAAACCCAAAGCACACTATAAATCACTTTCAAAACCATTTCATGTTTTTATAAACAAAACCAAATACAGATGATACTACGACTGTGCTAAAAAGGAACAGGTAAACAGTACAGGCTGAAAGCAAACCAGTGAAACAGAAAGTAACCAAGTAATGCAAGATGATAGTAGTGCAAAAGGACACAAGTAACACTATAAGCTGTAAAGAATAACTGAAAGTAAACAATCAAGGTGAACAAGTAACCATGGGTGATCCTAAACATCCCTAGAAAACCCCTGGACGTACTCGGGTTCAGACTACCTGCCGGCGTGGTACTCCATAGTCAATAACCAACTGGCCGCCCTAATAGCCAACCAGTGGCACATCCCTCCTGGCCTGTCTACAACTCCAGGGGGTACCAACCCGTCTAATCAGGGTTATCAAGCAACCTTCACTCGATAATCTACAAGACGCCCAGGAACCCATGGTGGTTGTTGTAACACTGTGTAAGTGGGAGGCCCACGCACGCGTGACTCATCTCACCGCACTTGCCAACCCCTTACACGAACATCGCTACACGACAACCTTCGAAGGGAAGTCCCCCTGTAGAGATGCCCTCACAAGTACGTATATGTATATATCTATATGTATAATCACTTCACATTCAATAAAGTGCCAACCGGGCCTTCACGTCATTTGATTATCAAAACAACTTTATAAAATTCCTGGAGTTGTCAAGCGAACACTTGGTTTTACAAAAACAAACAGCTTTACACGAATATTTCACAGTATCACTTTAAATAACTCTAAACACTGTTTCTGTATTAAGTAAAGGGCCAAACGGGCATTTCTTCGTAGATTTCTTTTTAAACAAATTCGATGTGTCTCAAAAAGAGACGAAAACATTTTGAAACCAAGAACCATTTAGGAAAGTCGAGACTTCGAGAAAATAAAAATAAATAAAAATAAATGGTCACAATTTCAACACCATCTTCATTTGAGGGCACATCCATGTGTGCACCTGGTGCACTCATGGATGTGTCGACATCCAATGGTGCGTCAAACCTGAAAAAGGGGCACGACAACACTTCCGAATGATACTAAATTTCATAAAACTAACCAGCACAGGATAATAAGATCCAAGAATGATTCTTTCTTTACAAAAAGGAAAACACCGCTCAAGACAACCAATGATAACATAAGATAACATAAGCAGTTAGTTTCACCTTAGCTGGCAACGCCTAAACAGGTGCACTATATAAACAATAAAAAGGGCAGGACAACATCTTGTTCACAACTACCTTGGCATAAAATATAATTGCTTCAAACTTATCTTTCGAACAAAACTATAGATTTTAAAACACCAAAATACGTCACGCAAGGCTATAATAAACATGCAAATCATGGAATAAAATTAATTTAAAATAATTCAAGTACCAGCAGAGTGCTTCGAAAAGGAAACAGGTGAATTCGCCTACCTCAAACATGGAGCGGACGCGACGGAAACCCAGCAGAAAGTAGAACGAATCCCTGCGGACTAACTGCGTACGCTGAACAGTGAAAAAGTGCATGTCACTCAACCCGCGACAGAAAAAGGATTGATATAAATTAAATATAAACACCAAGATGCCACGAAGGAAAAATAAATAATTAAATAAAAGGATAAATTAATCAATCAATTAATTAATAAACAAATAAGCAATTAAACAAATAAATATAGATAAATAACACATACAAAAATAACCAAGAGAATAAATAAATAACAATAATAATTTAGCACAATAATAATATAATAGTAATAACAATATTAATATAATAAAATAATAATAATAATAATAATAATAATATGATAACTAAATAATAATAATAATTATAACAATAATGATAATAATAATAATAATAATATTAATATTAATATGATAATAATTATAATAACAATAGTAACAATAATAATATAATAATAATTATAATAATATTTATAATAAGATAACATTAATTATAATAATGACATAATAAAATAATATTAATAATATGCTAATAATCATAATAATAATAATAATATAGTATTAATAATAATAACATAATAATAATTTTAATATAGATATAGTAATATTAATGATAATATTAACATAATAATAATACTAATAATAATAGTATAATAATAATAATAACATAATAATAATAATAATAAAAATAAATAAAAACAAACAAATAAACTTACAACGGGGGGGAGGGGTTTTGCGCGAGGAAGCCGGAACGGGGCCGGTGCGGGCCGGCGACGGCGAGCAGGGGGTCGGGTCGTTGGGACGGCGACAGGGAGTCGGGGCGGCGGTCGGGCGCGGCTGAAGGAGGGAGGCCAGGGCAGGGGGGGTGTGCCGGTGCTGGGAAGGAGGGGCGGAAGGAGGGGAGATCCGCCGGACGGGAGGAGCAGCAGGGCGGGAGGCTGCGGACGCCGGAGGCAGGAGGCAGTGGTTCGGCGCTGATGGAGGGGAGGCCGGAGAAGCCGGGATGAGGCTGGGGCGCCGGCGGGTGCAGCGAGACGGGAAGGAGTGGCTGGGCGCGGCAAAAGGAACGAGGGGATCGGGACGCGCTGGAGTGAACGGGACAGGGCCGGGAGTCGCGCGGAGAGGCTGGTGACACCGGGACGGGGAGCGCCGGACGAGGCCGGGAGTAGGGAGGGCGGCGCGGAGGTCGGTGCGGCGGAGCGGGAGCCGGGGCGGTGGTCTGGCGCGAGCGCGGTGAGGGCTGGAACAGGGAGGGGCAGGCGGCGGGTCTGGCCGGAGGTCCTGCGGGGAGGTCGGTTGCAGGCCGCGGTGAAGGAGAGGGGATGGAGAGAGAGAGAGGTGAGGGGGGGTGGCGGCTACGGGGAGAGGGGTTAGGGTTAGGGGGGTTAAAAAAAATACTAAATATATATATATATAAATAATCAATAACAATAATAATAATAATAATAATAGTAATAATAATTGTAATAAACTTATAATAATTGTAATAATAACCATAATAATAATAATAGAAGACTAAATAAAAGAATAAAATCTAATCTTCATAATAATAAAAATTTATAATAATAATATTAATAAAACTTTATAATAATAATAATAAATAAACTTTATAATAATAATGATGAAATAATAAAAAATAATAAAATGACAACATAAAATTCTCAAATTTAAACGTCGGGCGAACACGTAGTCACCCAGGCCAACCGCACGGTCACCGCTAACGATGCGATGACCGCGCACTGGCGCGAAACCCTTCAACATAAATAAACGTTAAAAATTCAGACCGAGACCAAGAAAAGAGTAAGATAAGGGTATCTGCGGTCGGGGTGTGACAATTCTCCCCACCACAGACACTTTCTGCCCCCAGAAAGTCACCAGGCCAAAAGTCGGTCAAGATTTAAGTCCATGCCCCAATGGAACTAAAGGAACCAGAGAGAACTGAGAATCTCGGGGATGACCTTACTCTGCACAGGTCACACCCGACCGATTGAAGAGAAAACTGGGGTCCGAGATTGAGGGGAGAACACGAAGGGGTTCTCCCCACCACAAGAACTTAACTAGTGCAGAAAAGTTGACCATCTAAATAGAAAGCCCTGGGAAAAAGGGGGTCGACGCGGGATCTCCCAACCAATTCAAACCAACTCTTATAGCATGATTAAAACAACACCTCCGTCAAGACATTGAACCCTCGACTAGAGTCAACAACCTTCAACCCTAGGGGGAAAACCCATGGGAAACATTTAACCAACATCAAATTGGAGACATGATCCACCGAAGTCCACAAAGCATAACCACATTGACAACATAACTAAAACGAGGCCAACCCACACGAGGGTCAAACACACCTTTAAGAAGGACACACGATTTCGAATATTACATTCACACGACAAGTCCACTTAGATTTATCATAGAACAAGTCCATTGTCACTTTTTAGAAAAACAACACATTTACATAAACCAGACTACTTGGATTATAATAGAACAAGTCCATGATAACCCCATGGTAAAACAATGAACGTACAACAACGTCAAAACTTAACAGCAGAAAAACAAGTACTAAAAGATCTTGATTTTTCCACTACTAACACGGAACACAAAACCTGGACCAAGGCTTCACACCCCTGGGGACTCCTGACTGTGCGCGAGCTTCACCCCGAGACTTGTGGCTGGGGCTCTGATGGCTGAAGCATCTTCTGCCTCACAGTCAGGTACTGACATTCTCCCATCACAGCGTCCTCTTCATGCGACGCTTCCTGCAAAACTTCTCCAGATGACCCAGACAACTGCAGCGATGACACGTCTTCGGAGGGTTGCGACAAGACGGCTTTAAATGCCCGAAACGACCACACTGATAGCACACCATCGAACGATCTGATGAACTGGAAGCTGGGACCAAAGGGGGTAACTCATTAGGAACAGGTATCTCTGGCACCTTTTCCTCACCAGAGGGGGAACTCCTACGAACAACAACAGGGGACGCTGAAGTATTAACCACCCGCACACCGAAAACCAACTCAGCCAAGAATGCTTCCTCCACCAGCTTCTCGAAACAAAGGTCTTTAGAAGGGAGGACTCGCTCCTTGATCTCTGGACGAAGACCCCCAGTGAAAAGAGAGACCTTCATGAGCTCATGTGATGCTACATCTGGATAAAAGGGAATCAGTTCCTTGAAATGGTCAACATATGCCTTCACTGTCCGTTGGCCTTGTTGGATATGCACAAGCTCTCCCTTTTTCTCCAGCTTCACTTCCTCAGGTACAAACCATTGGATGAAAACGATTCGAAAGACATCCCACGTCATTTCAACCTGCGTCGATGGTGGGGCAACCACCTTCCACTGGTCCAGAGATGGACCCTCTAACAACTTCATAATTGCACGAACCTTAACATTATCGGGAGTTCCCAACATTCTAAAGACACGCTCCACTTCCTCGAGCCATTACACTGCCTCTAACGGACCCTGATCACCACGGAGAATAGGCAAAGTCTGAGAAGGACCAAAAACTGGGCATGACCTATCAGAATCCTTAGAGACCTTTCTGGGCGGCATTCCCTGAGCGACATATAAAACACAAGGCCAAAACCAACATCAAATCGAAGCAACATCAATAAAAGAGCTTTCATCAAAACAGTCAGCACAAGGACCAATCAAATACAACACAACCCAAAATAAAATCTCCTCTTTAAAATTCCCTTTTTATTTTTGATTTCAAAACCACCCTTTCTCAAGATCACTTTCCAAAAACCAATCCACTTTCAAACCAAAACTTTCCAAAACTGTTTCCCATTTAAAACCAATTGAGAAGACAAAGTCAAGCCTTTAATTTCAAACGCACCCAGGCACTCCCATGACCCGTTGCACATGTCTTTATCCACATTCCATTCATACGTGCATCAACACACACTTTCCATGCATTCTCACACATGTGCAGACGTTCACAAGGAGGACCTCAAGTTTCTCCCCAAATCATTCATAACCAATTCCAAGAAAACAACAGATTTCCAAATCAAGAGATTTCACTTTCAAAACCCATTTCATACATTTAAAGTCCTTTAAAAGAAACCAGTCCAATTTTCAAAAACCCTTTTTCATTTCCAACTACGCACTCACACAGAGCAAAACGAAAACAAAATCCAAATTTGCATCAATCACTGAAATGAGGGACTAGTAGTCACACTCAACCTGGCGACATGGTAGTGGGCCATGTCCCATGTCAGCGTCGACCACTAGGAAGAATTCAAACCACGTACTCGGACTCCACATGGGTCACTACTCCATGTGAAATTACGATGTAACGTCGGCCTGCCTCCATTATCATCTCTCAATCCAAGACAAACCAAAAAAAGCAAGGACACAATTCCCGAACTACCCCTGGTAACTCGAAGATCAGTGCGAGCAAGAGTTCGCGACGCTCTTCCCGCACCTACCCCTCGAGTTCCGACAGTCCTAATATCCTTCTACCGGACAACCCAAATAACAAGAACCACCTCTGATACCATTTTGTCACGAACTAACCCGGGTCGACCCTGAACCGGTCACCCGAGCCGGTCCGCGGCAAGTCCCGAGGGGCGTACCCGATCCCCCCGGGATGGCAACAAGTGTCGGGCATTAAAATATGATCGTTGGGAACGATTTCAGCCCAAACAAAAGTAAATAGAACAGAGCGAATAAACACTAACAGCGGAAAAGAAATAAAAGCCACACGACCACGTACCTCCATGTGACCTCTCAGGTCACCACCCAACTAGAGAGCAACCTCGCTCCAACACTGAGCGACTCAAAACAGAAGACCTGAGCAAGGGAAGACCTGCAACTGAAATGATAATATAGGCGTGAGCATTAAAATGCCCAGTAGGTAAGCCAAAGTAAACCACTGAATCCAAAAGTTTCCTTTCCCAAGCAATCCGTTGACACAGGTTTGAAAAATACAATTATAAAATAGATTTTTCACATTTAAAAATAAACAACATGTTTTCCCCATTTGAAAACCCAAAGCACACTATAAATCACTTTCAAAACCATTTCATGTTTTTATAAACAAAACCAAATACAGATGATACTACGACTGTGCTAAAAAGGAACAGGTAAACAGTACAGGCTGAAAGCAAACCAGTGAAACAGAAAGTAACCAAGTAATGCAAGATGATAGTAGTGCAAAAGGACACAAGTAACACTATAAGCTGTAAAGAATAACTGAAAGTAAACAATCAAGGTGAACAAGTAACCATGGGTGATCCTAAACATCCCTAGAAAACCCCTGGACGTACTCGGGTTCAGACTACCTGCCGGCGTGGTACTCCATAGTCAATAACCAACTGGCCGCCCTAATAGCCAACCAGTGGCACATCCCTCCTGGCCTGTCTACAACTCCAGGGGGTACCAACCCGTCTAATCAGGGTTAGCAAGCAACCGTCACTCGATAATCTACAAGACGCCCAGGAACCCATGGTGTTTGTTGTAACACTGTGTAAGTGGGAGGCCCACGCACGCGTGACTCATCTCACCGCACTTGCCAACCCCTTACACGGACATCGCTACACGACAACCTTCAAAGGGAAGTCCCCCTGTAGAGATGCCCTCACAAGTACGTATATGTATATATCTATATGTATAATCACTTCACATTCAATAAAGTGCCAACCGGGCCTTCACGTCATTTGATTATCAAAACAACTTTATAAAATGCCTGGAGTTGTCAAGCGAACACTTGGTTTTACAAAAACAAACAGCTTTACACGAATATTTCATAGTATCACTTTAAATAACTCTAAACACTGTTTCTGTATTAAGTAAAGGGCCAAACGGGCATTTCTTTGTAGATTTCTTTTTAAACAAATTCGATGTGTCTCAAAAAGAGACGAAAACATTTTGAAACCAAGAACCATTTAGGAAAGTCGAGACTTCGAGAAAATAAAAATAAATAAAAATAAATGGTCACAATTTCAACACCATCTTCATTTGAGGGCACATCCATGTGTGCACCTAGTGCACTCATGGATGTGTCGACATCCAATGGTGCGTCAAACCTGAAAAAGGGGCACGACAACACTTCCGAATGATACTAAATTTCATAAAACTAACCAGCACAGGATAATAAGATCCAAGAATGATTCTTTCTTTACAAAAAGGAAAACACCGCTCAAGACAACCGATGATAACATAAGATAACATAAGCAGTTAGTTTCACCTTAGCTGGCAACGCCTAAACAGGTGCACTATATAAACAATAAAAAGGGCAGGACAACATCTTGTTCACAACTACCTTGGAATAAAATATAATTGCTTCAAACTTATCTTTCGAACAAAACTATAGATTTTAAAACACCAAAATACGTCACGCAAGGCTATAATAAACATGCGAATCATGGAATAAAATTAATTTAAAATAATTCAAGTACCAGCAGAGTGCTTCGAAAAGGAAACAGGTGAATTCGCCTACCTCAAACATGGAGCGGACGCGACGGAAACCCAGCAGAAAGTAGAACGAATCCCTGCGGACTAACTGCGTACGCTGAACAGTGAAAAAGTGCATGTCACTCAACCCGCGACAGAAAAAGGATTGATATAAATTAAATATAAACACCAAGATGCCACGAAGGAAAAATAAATAATTAAATAAAAGGATAAATTAATCAATCAATTAATTAATAAACAAATAAGCAATTAAACAAATATATATAGATAAATAACACATACAAAAATAACCAAGAGAATAAATAAATAACAATAATAATTTAGCACAATAATAATATAATAGTAATAACAATATTAATATAATACAATAATAATAATAATAATAATAATAATAATATGATAACTAAATAATAATAATAATTATAACAATAATGATAATAATAATAATAATAATATTAATATTAATATGATAATAATTATAATAACAATAGTAACAATAATAATATAATAATAATTATAATAATATTTATAATAAGATAACATTAATTATAATAATGACATAATAAAATAATATTAATAATATGCTAATAATCATAATAATAATAATAATATAGTATTAATAATAATAACATAATAATAATTTTAATATAGATATAGTAATATTAATGATAATATTAACATAATAATAATACTAATAATAATAGTATAATAATAATAATAACATAATAATAATAATAATAATAATAAATAAAAACAAACAAATAAACTTACAACGGGGGGGAGGGGTTTTGCGAGAGGAAGCCAGAACAGGGCCGGTGCGGGCCGGCGACGGCGAGCAGGGGGTCGGGTCGTTGGGACGGCGACAGGGAGTCGGGGCGGCGGTCGGGCGCGGCTGAAGGAGGGAGGCCAGGGCAGGGGGGGTGTGCCGGTGCTGGGAAGGAGGGGCGGAAGGAGGGGAGATCCGCCGGACGGGAGGAGCAGCAGGGCGGGAGGCTGCGGACGCCGGAGGCAGGAGGCAGTGGTTCGGCGCTGATGGAGGGGAGGCCGGAGAAGCCGGGATGAGGCTGGGGCGCCGGCGGGTGCAGCGAGACGGGAAGGAGTGGCTGGGCGCGGAAAAAGGAACGAGGGGATCGGGACGCGCTGGAGTGAACGGGACAGGGCCGGGAGTCGCGCGGAGAGGCTGGCGACACCGGGACGGGGAGCGCCGGACGAGGCCGGGAGTAGGGAGGGCGGCGCGGAGTTCGGTGCGGCGGAGCGGGAGCCGGGGCGGTGGTCTGGTGCGGGCGCGGTGAGGGCTGGAACAGGGAGGGGCAGGCGGCGGGTCTGGCCGGAGGTCCTGCGGGGAGGTCGGTTGCAGGCCGCGGTGAAGGAGAGGGGATGGAGAGAGAGAGAGGTGAGGGGGGGTGGCGGCTACGGGGAGAGGGGTTAGGGTTAGGGGGGTTAAACAAAATACTAAATATATATATATATATATATACATAATCAATAACAATAATAATAATAATAATAATGGTAATAATAATTGTAATAACCTTATAATAATTGTAATAATAACCATAATAATAATAATAGAAGACTAAATAAAAGAATAAAATCTAATCTTCATAATAATAAAAAATTATAATAATAATATTAATAAAACTTTATAATAATAATAATAAATAAACTTTATAATAATGATGATGAAATTATAAAAAATAATAAAATGACAACATAAAATTCTCAAATTTAAACGTCGGGCGAACACGTAGTCACCCGGGCCAACCGCACGGTCACCGCTAACGATGCGATGACCGCGCACTGGCGCGAAACCCTTCAACATAAATAAACGTTAAAAATTCAGACCGAGACCAAGAAAAGAGTAAGATAAGGGTATCTGCGGTCGGGGTGTGACAAAAACTCATACAAAAACCAAGAAAAATAATTTAATGAAGACTAATGAATCACATTCTATGGTCTCAAGTAAAGGATCAGTATGAATCACCAAAGTAGTAGTAGTCATTGAAAATTAGATTCCCATTTAAAAATCATCTAGTAGATATAACTTTGTTCACACAGGATCAATTATAATTTTAGAATTTCACAATGGATCGGTTGAGAGTTTCAAGGTTTGTATCGAAGTTTCATTGTATCAATATCTCATGCATCCTTTAAATAAGTCTTAAAACCCTTTAAATATGATCTGTATATACTAAAAACTCAATCAAACCATTATAATAATTCAAAATAACAATACCAGTGATATATAAAATTATCATATAGAGAAAAATTATCATTCTATAAATATTTTCATGTATTTAAACTAATTTGAATTAATTTTTTAAATAATTTTAATAACAAAATAATGAGTCAAAAAATTCAAAAACATCAATTCAAAATATTTCCATATTAATCGGTCAAATAGATCCCATATAAATATCATTTTAGTTCTCTATAAAATTATAACTTATAAATAATTAACAAAAATATGTATTACACATATAAAAATTCAAACATGCATTAAAAAATCTTTAAAAAAATTAATTTACATTAGATATGATCATTAGAAATTATCCCAATAAGGTCTAGGCCATGGACTAGAAGAACCATTCCCATAAAATTGATTAGGAAAAACTATAGATTAGTAATAAAAAGGGGTTAAAGGTGGGTGTACACATCACCCCTAACATAAGAATAATGAAGGCTCAAAAAAACATTATTGATAAAAAGGGACCAAAATGAGTACATATTCTCAAAATGCTTTGTTGTAGGTTTATGTGACAAAGAACAAAAATTAAATATTCACATAGATATATTTAATACTTTAAAAAAATTAAATAACATATTTTCTATATATTATTATGTATGTGTGGAATAAAAATTAACTTAAAACAATTTATATAAACAATAGAACATATATATAACAAAATTCTTTCCAAATTTTAAATTTTAAATTTAATTTTTTAAAACGTTAACAAATTTCATTCATGTAATAATTATTCAAATCAAATTTCTTATAATAAATATTTTAACATCTAATAATTACATAAAATATTATTTTTAAATTATACAAAGAATTTTAAATATTCAAATTTAAAATTTCAATATAGTAAAATATTAAAAAAAATGAAATATAAATTCATAACATATAGATATCACAATATAAATCCAATTTTTAGTTCTTTGAAAAAACATGTCTATATTATATTCCTCTTGAATATTATTTAGATAATTTTATTATCTTTAAAATCCATCAAAAATTACCTTAATCGGCCTTTTTTCTCAATAAATCACTGAAATTTTGTAATAAAATAAATCTAAAAATTGTATTAAAAAACATTATGAGACTTCAAACTAAAAAACGAACATTTAAATGACCATTTAAGCCTTGATTATAATTAAATGATATTTAAATAATTTTCTAATCTATCCATATCAATAATAATTGTTTTATTATAATGTATTAATCTCAATTTATGATTAAAACACAGAGAACTATTAAAACTATAAACTATTAAGATATCTAGAAATATCAATAAAAAATGTAACAATTTAATCCTTCAAAACTATACGCAAACTTTACATATATAGATAAAAATAAATGAATAAATAAAGACTAATAAATAATTAATTAATTAATAATAACAAACAAAGAATTAATGATTAATAAACAAATATATTCCATTATTTTTTAAATAGATAAAGCTTCAAAAACTTAATGAACAAATAATAATTGAAACAAAGTTGTGAAAAATTATAACTATACACATTATAAATAATAAGATATTTTGAAATATTTATAATTATCCAAAAAAATAAGAGGACCAAGGAGTCATTCCAACCGGTATATGATATATCCCAATTCAACCAAAACTAACCGAATTAAGACTAGATACTTATATGCCTCATGCACTAGCTAAGGATGATATTTCCTACTAAGGTAATCAATCCCAATGTTTCCCTTCCCATGACTATAGATGATCTCAAAGTCTTATTCCTACAGGATGTCCAACCATTACCTCTACCTCAGGTTGAGATAACAATGGGATAAAATGTACATATGAATCTATTGATCTAATTAAACTACAAATCGATCACAAAGAATATAAGTAAAACATCACATTTTGGGATCAATGTTCTGACCTATGTAATTAGTATCTTGAGCTCATATCTGTCTAGGATTATAAGTAATAACTTCCTTCCTCTGCATCAGTCAATGACTAATCACAATCTCAAAGGAATAATATAACACCCTGTACTATAATCCTTTATTATAAAATTATAAAATAAAATATTTGGTTAACGTCCATTTCATCTCTTTAAAAGTTTTTTACCTTCTATCAAACCATATAAAAGGTTACCTCTCTCAAGAAAGGGTAATCATGGGATTTGAAATCTAAGAAAATACCACCATGAATCTCTAATAATCTCTTTCTAAAATAATATTTTTTTACACCTTTAAAACTTTTTGGGTGGTTCTCAAATGATCACTACACCAATATTTGTGGGACCAACCGGTACTCTACCCTATGAGATGGAATTCCCTAGTAATTAGACTCCTCAAATCTAGTATTTTTACTTTGAGAGTTTACCATAGAGATGGTTCTCTTGATGAAAGTATAGGAAACCCCATAAATACTCCACATACTCATCCTACAACCTATAATATATTAGGATTTAATTAATGAAGACCACCATAAATTGATCCAAGAATCGATAGAAAATACAATTAATGACTATCATGAACATGGTTAGAGAATTTTTTATTCCAAATGTGTTGGGTTAGAAACATCCTAATCATAAGTTATTCTATAGAACTTAAAGAGTATAAAAAAAATTGGAACCACCAAATTGGAATGAACCTACATCTATAATTTATCTGAAACTGGTAAGACAACTCATCTTATCCATGTACTACAATTCACATGTATAAACTAGATAAGAACTTTCAGAATACAAATGATCGAATAAAAACAAAATAAAATAACAATATAAGTATTTTATGTTATTTAGACTAATTCCTACCCCAAATGGGGAATGGAAGAATCTCCTTTATTAAAGGAATTAAAGAAGAATACAATTTCAAATAGTTTATTAAACAAAGGACCCCATCTGATAATTAATAGTAGGTCCTAGCTAGTGAAACCAGTTTCATCACCTTCCAATATTCATGGAGGGTATTCCCATATGATATAATCTCTACAGACATCCCTTCTCTTGGTTAGAGGCATCAACCACCTCAACTCCTCCTTCCAGTGAATAGTGTATGCTTCTAAAAACTCTATGAGTTCCCCTTGCATACCCTTATAAAGGACTCTAATGTAACCCTAATGAATATTGATAACACCCTGAATAACTATAGAATTGACTATTATGAAATTATTTTGTATCTCTATGCTTCCTCTATCCAGACTCATCATTATAGATTTTGATTACACTATTTTTGATCTACCTACTTTTGGACTGCCAAGCTTTGTCACTATTTATCCATAGTCTCTGTCTAATTTTATAAATTAGACTTCCGGAATAACACCTTCTAGAAATAAAGATGCTTAGCTAGAAAATTATTTTCACATGACTAAACCTAACAATATTCCATTTCAAAATCATTTTCAGACTACAACACCAATTCCTCTATAATCATCAACAAATCTATTCAACACTCAATATTCTTTTGCAGTTTCATAGTTCCCATAACATGATTCTAATCATCCCAACCCAACTAATTCACATCACTTACCAATATAACTCAAACTATAAGCTTGGTTAGCATATCTACTAGATTCCAAACTTCTTCCACCTTTAATAGATCTAGAACATAGTCCTCCAAAAACTTCAGGATAAAATTATATTTTATATAAATATTCCTTGTCCTATAATGAAGCATCATATTATTATCTAGATCACACTTTGTGAATCACATAATAATGTTCCAACCTCTTTCATTCTTCAAATATCTTCCAATGGCACCTTAATCAAAATTAACTACTTTCCAGCTTCCATAAGTACAATGTACACTACCTTTATTTTTGAAAGTGAAACTACTGATTAAATATTTGGCATTCAACTCATGATTATGCCTCTGTAAGTGAACATGTAGCTAGTGGTACTTCTATGAGTGCCTAGATATCCCCCAATGTATGAAACCAAAAATCCTATAGTGGTTCATCCATTCCAAAATAGAGAGAAAAACTTATGTAACCATTCAGATACTAAAGGATCCACTTCTCCACTTCTTATTGTTCTCTTCTAATATTATAGATGAAGTTTTTAGAAAATACCACTATATATGAAATGTTTAACCATCTAAGAACCATGGAATACATCAATATTTTTACTATCGATGAAAATGAAACATTTTCTATGTACTAATATTCTACTTCTATTCTAAGTGCCTTCTCTTTTCTTATATTAAAATTCATATCCAAGGGAGTAGAAACCAATTTCTGCATACTCATACTCAGATGTTCCACTAAATTATTGATGTATTCAAACTGTGAATGGAAAAAAATTATACTTTAATTCCCTTACAATAAATATCCCAGATTATATTTTTTTAGACTAGGATCCTTCATCGCAAAACTTTTAGCAAATTTTGCCTTTGGATCATCAATGACTGAAAATTAATATTTTTATTTTCCAAACACTTTTGAGGAAAAAGTGAGAAACCACCAAAAACTTTTGAGGAAAAGAGGTAAAACATACATGAATTCATGAAAAATATACTCCAAACACCATTGATCAAAATATAAAAACCAACCTAACAACTCATTCATCATAAAAAATCACTACTCCATCATTCAAACTGACAATCATCACAGCAGGAATAGGAATAACCCAAGATAAGGTCAAGGAACCACCAGAAAGCATAAAGCACGAACCTCAGAAAAGCATGACCAACCTCAAAACTGGCCTTCTCAAAAGCCACTAATGCGACCATTGACACCAGCCCAAATCCACCAACCTTTCAGAAAACTCTAGTAGGAGGACTCCCAAACCCTCCAGTGACGTGAGATGGACTCCCAAAAATCCTATGGGAAGAACACATCCACATAAGGCCAATGAAGAATCCAGAATGAGGAAGACCATGTTGTCCTGACGTCATAGAGAACCACAACCCAACCTCGAATGATAACAACTCCACAAATGCAATACAATAGATTCACTAATACAAGAAAAACACCATCAACAGAGCAACACCCATCCATCCAGCTCAGAAAAGAACATAAACAAAAATTGCAGTGACTGTGAGGAAACTAATGGCCAGTATCAATCATCCACAAGCTGATCCAAATCAGCAAACAAAAAAACCAAAACCAGAAGCAAATCAAAATCCGAAGCTCCATCTTCTACCAACAGCCTTACAAACAGTGCCACATCGCAAATATCTGAATACCAGGCCATGCCGAAAGAAGACTCGTCGTGAATCAGAAACCGCAACTCATCTTCACCTTCACATCTTCCACGGAGACCACCATCAAGAACCCCTCGAACTCCCAGATGACACCCAAGATGGAAACCCTCAGAAATAAAATGAAGCTCGACAGTTGGATCTCACTACACTGCTAAGGAAACCTAGCCAGTAAAGGAGGCGAAGGGCAAGGAGCGGGCCAAAAAACGGTGAGGGAAGTCACAACTGCTGAGCCCACAAAGACCGACGCTACCACTGAATGAGGATCCCCTCGAGATTACAGTGAAGAAGAACCAAGGAAAAGGTGGAGAGGGCATGAGGCAGGGGAAAGTGAGGCGGAGATAGGAAGAAACCCCTAGCGAGGCGCACCCCTTATGGTCTCTTCGCCACTATTGAGGTTGTTGATTTAGAGACCTTCATATCATCAATAATTTACTTGACTAGTCTAGAAATAATCATGTCATCCATATAGATATGTAAAATGGTGAAGCTCCCAAAAACATACAACTTCAAGGAATGGAAATTATCTCTATTTATTTAAATGAACTTATGTTCTTCTATGAAGGTGTTGAACTTTTAGTTCCACTACCTTGAAGCTTTCTTCAACCCATAAAGGATACACTTTTTCTTTACATATTGTCTTTTTTCTATTTATCAATGAAACCATTTTTTTCTGCATGTAAATCTCCTCATCTAAATTCCCATGTAGTAATGTGGTTTTAACATATAACATCTCTAAATGCAACCCTTACATGGAAACCATTCTAAGTACCATTTGAATATTCATGTGTATAATAATTGGAGAAAAAATAATAAAAAAATCTATACCTTATCTTTATTGAAAAACCATAATGAAAATCCCTTCCATATACTATTTACTACCATATAATTTCCCTTTTAGCTAAGGAAACTATTTATTTAGAAGTAATACCATCCCATAAATTCATTTTGTTAGTTCCATTTCCTTGAAACAAGTAAGGAATACTTTTCATCCCACATGAATAACTTCCACTAATTTGAGTCATTCAAACTTATAACCTGTTTTGGGATTTCATATTATCCAAATTTTGTGAGAAGTAATGAAATATACTTTTTTATCTCTACACTTGGTACTAAATCCTGGTAGACCTCCACATCTAATTATGTGGATTAGTTCTTAAAATCATTTCTTCTAGAACTTCACCATCTTGAGTTATACCCCAAGTTTACTTAGTCCTCAACCTTTCTGGTACTTCTAGTCTTGGAAACACCATCATAACTACACTTCCTTTCAAAAAACATTTTATGAAGTCCAGTGTTTCCAAAATAGTTGCACTCCTTAGAACATCTGGAATTCTATAATTCTATTTAGTTGAACAACGTTTTTTATGATTCTTTAATCTCATTTACATCTTCATCTTGGTTATAATATTTCCAAAAGATATATTCATTAAAGAAAAATCTCTAACTTCTGAAAACCATGCATATGCTTTTATTCCATATCCAAAAACCAATGTTTTTGTTTTCATGCCTTATAAAGAAACACGCTCAGAACATAGCCTCTAACTTTTTTATTTATTTGGAATCAATGTGGATGTAGGTGAGTAAATCAAATACTTTCATATGGAAAATATACATCTTATTTTGAGACCATCATGCTTCTAAAAGTTATTTCACCTATGCATAAGGACTTCATATCACCATGTAATTGCACAATTCATGGCCTTCACCCAAAACTCACTACTACAAAATAGGTCTTTAATAGCGTTGGCCTTTATCAGCACTAAAAAAAGAGCCGATAAAGGTTCCCTATATCAGCGCTAAAAACTATGGATAAAAGGTACCCTTTATCAGTGCTTTTTTAGCACTGATAAAGGCTGACCTTTATCAGTTTTTTTTTCTAAAACTGATAAAGGATGACCTTTATTAAAACTTTTTTTAGTGCTGATAAATGGTACCATTTATCAGTGCTTTATTTTTAGCGCTAAAAAGGTTACCTTTATCAGTGCTTTTTTTAGCGCTAATAAATGGTATCCTTTATCCTCCCTTTTTTGCATTAATAAAGGTCCCAAATAAAATTAAATAATTAAATAATAAAAAATAAAAATGAATAAATCAAAAAAATATTAAAAAATTTATTATTTAAATAATAATTGATAAAAATGAACAAATTTAATATACATATATATAACTTATAAATATTAATAAATATTATATATTGAATATATAGTTAGATTAAAATGAATAAAATGAAATAATTAAACAAATAAAAATTAAAAATGAGTAAACTAAGAAAAATATTAAACATTTTTTAATTAAATAATTATTGATAAAAATGAATAAATTTAATATACATATATATATTATAAATATTAATAAGTAGTAAATATTAAATATAGATATATAAAATGAAAAAATTATAATTATTAAACAAACAAATTAAAATGAATAAATTGCAATAATTAAACAAAAAAATGAATAAATAGTAAAACTATTAAAAAAATTATTAATGAAACAATTATTCATAAAAATTAATAAGTTTAATATATACATATATTTTAATTATAAATATAATTGAATAATATATATTAAAAACAAATATAAAAAATGAATAAAATGTAATTATTAAATACATATTAATGTTTTATTCATTTTTAATGGTTTTTATACATAATTATTCATTGATATATTTAATATAGAAATATATGAACATATATATATAAATATATATAATATTTTCTAAAATATAATTTATATAATACAAAAATATTTATGCTTATATTAAATAAGTAATATATTTAGTGGAGAATGGTTTATAATTAAAAATTGATGTTAATTAAAAATACTGAGTAATTGCATCGAGTAATAGACATAATTGAATTTTGTTTGATTTTTCAATTTCACATATATCAAATTTGTGTTACATTGATTTAACACATATATATACATAATTAATGTATTTTTATATACAACGTACACACACAAATATTTACGTAATTAATGAAATTTTATATAGAAATATATACACATAATATTTATTAAATTGATTCAAATTTTAGTATTCATTTTAGAATTTCATTATAAAATGATTATTTAATATAGTGTGTTTTTAATTGATAAATTTTATTTATTTATTTTTAATATTATTACACATAGGTATTATTTAATTGTTATTTTTGGAATTTAATCATTTTTTAATATGTATTTATATATATATTTAATATGTTTTAATATTTTTGATATTTTTTCATCTTTATTTCAATATAAATCTATATTTTTTAATAATTTGTATTTTATTAATAAAAATTTTCCATTTTTTCAATATTTTAAAAGTGTTCTCATTTTTAATTATTCTATTTAACTCATTTTTAACATGCATGGATTTAAGATTATATATTAATTAATAATGTTAAAAATATTTTTTAAAATAAATATTTACAAATAAATATATTTATAAATGTATATTTACTATATTTATAAATTGATATATGTATAATTATAAATAATTAATTATTGTTTTTTAAGAAATTATTTATATAATTATAAATAAATAATTATATATATTTAAATAATTACAAAATTATAATAAATTTATTTAAATAATGAATATATTTTCTATATTTATATTTATATTTATATTTATATTTATATTTATATTTATATTTATATTTATATTTATATTTATATTTATATTTATATTTATATTTATATTTATATTTATATTTATATTTATATTTATATTTATATTTATATTTATATTTATATTTATATTTATATTTATATTTATATTTATATTTATATTTATATATTTATATTTATATTTATATTTATATTTATATTTATATTTATATTTATATTTATATTTATATTTATATTTATACTTATATTTATACTTATATTTATACTTATATTTATACTTATATTTATACTTATATTTATACTTATATTTATACTTATATTTATACTTATATTTATATTTATATTTATCTTTATATTTATGTTTATATTTATATTTATATTTATATTTATATTTATATTTATATTTATATTTATATTTATATTTATTTATTAAATATATATAATGATTTAAATATATAAATATTATTTTTTAAAAGTATTTATAAAGTTATAAGTATATAATTATATATTTAACTAATTATAAAATTATAATAAATATATTAAAATAATTAATATATTTACTATATTTATATTTATATATCTATATATACTTATTAAATATACATATATATTTATATTTATATAAATATATATAATGATATAAAAATATTTATAATTATAAAGTTATAATTAATATATTTAAATAATGAATATGTTTACTATATTTCTATTTATATATATTTATTATAAATATAAATATATATAATGTCATAAATAAATTTATAATTATAAATAAATAATTATAAATATATTTAAAAATGTATTTATTTATAAATTTATTTATAAATTTATATTTCCTATATTTATAAATTTATAAATTTATAATTAAAATTATAAATTATAATTTTTCTAAAAAAGTATTTATATAATTATAAATAAATAATTATATATTTAAATGATTATAAAATTATAATAAATATATTTAAATAATGAATATATTTAAAATATATATAATTATATAAAGATATGTAATGATATAAAAAAATTTATAATCCTATACAAATATTTATAAATATTTTTACAAATATTTTTTAAAATTATAATTAAAAATCATCTATGAGTGCTAAAGTTTTAGTGGTGATAAAGATGACATTTATCGGTGCTTCCTTAGCACTCATAGAGATATCTTTTTTCAGTGCTTGTTAATTTAGCACTCATAAAAGGTATATCAATGTTTTTTTGGAAGCACTGATAAAAATATCCTTAATCTATTTAAAAGAACCCTAACCACGACTAATTCAGTTGCGATTCTCAAGATTTATAGAAGTCTCCTGCTACCAGTTTTCCTCCTCTACTTTCTCTTGGATGAATCAAGACTTGAATCCAAGGTATGTTATTTTCTTCTCCTCCTCAGTCATTAATTTCTTTCTTGGGTTCCACGTAAGGTGCTTTTTCCTATATATTTTCCAACAGCCATGTGATTTAGGAGTTTTTCCATTTTCGTTTCTTTTTTATTCTTTTGTTCATTTTCTATTATTATTCATTACCTCTTTTCCATTGTTGTTCCATTTTAATAAATCTAAATTCCCTTTTACTACTAATATGTGTGCACTACTTTCTCTTCTTCTTCAACAGTTGCTTTTTGATTTCTTCCACTCAATTTAACTAAATTTGTATCTCTTCTACACCCTATATCACATGACCAATATAGAAGTGATCTCTTATAGCTTCCTCCATTTTTTCTCTATTTTTCTATTCATTCCTCGCATGGATTTAAAATGATTCTTGATAGTAAATAATTATTTTCTTTTCCATTCTTCTTCTCCTATCCACTAAACCTCCTTTTTCTCTCAGTTTTCTTTTCACCCAAAAACCCATTTTCCTATGAGGTTTGAATCTATAGTTTGGGTTGATTAAATAATTATTCATCTATCTAAATTCTTTTCTTATCAATATATTCATATATTTAATACCCATTAAGGATTTTTTAAAAAAATTGATGCTTTCTATGTGGGCCATAAAGGGTTTTCGTGAGGATTAAAACCTTATTTATAAAAATATTGTTTTGTGATTTTTTAGTGTTTTTGTAAATTCATAAGAGTATATTTTAAATGAATAAGATGAATGAAAAATGTTTTTGGACCTATTTTGAGTTCCAAAGGATGAAACCAATGGTTTAAGGGTATTTAAAAAAATTGTATGATTATTAGTCGACTCCAATGAGTGGAATGATTTATTTTCGATTTGTGATACCAATTATGTTTTTAAATGATATTTATAACATGGTTATACATGATGATTTTTATACCATTTGGTAATTGATAAATGGTATCCATAGTTTATAACAAGTATAGTTTTGAAAAAATATTTTCACTCATCTAATTATTAAAGGCTTGTTGTCACTTTATTAAAAAAATCATTATGATTTTATAACCCTTATTAAGAAACCCTTAGGTTAGTGTTTTTTATAGACTATTTACCTTTTATGTTATGTGTATTGATTATTATGATATGATTCTTGTATGATTTTATATGTGCATATTTCTTGATAGGGTGTTGGAGGTGAGACAAGGTTTATTGATTATTTTTTATTATCGATTTATAAATTGGTCATGCTTATATTTTTTTATCACCTCCACTTTTACTATACCATGGGAACCTAAGGTAAATATGTTAGTGATATTTTGTGTGTCATAGTGTTTGGAAATGATTTCCTTATTTTTTTCACACCATTTGATCCAGTGAGACTCTCAGGATGATTTTTCATTTAATGATATTAGGTTAGAGATTCCCGCAACACACATTATTTTCACCCCTTTTTACATTTCATATACATGTTGCAGCAATTTATTTATTTTTACTATTATAATACATCATTATTATAATGTATCTCATTTAATCTATATTCCATCTTTAAATTATGGTTTAGTTTACTTTTGGTTTTTATTATAAAATGTGTTTTGAGAAATGTTTTGAATGAATAAATATTTTATTTGTCATAGAATAGATTAGAGATATAAATGATGGACTAAGCATGAGTAAAAACTGAATGTACACACTAATTGGGATGATACTATGATTTATGGATCATTTTATATAAATTTTGGTGTTAATTATGATAGAGATCACACGGAGGATGTAACGCCCCAACCCTAGTTACCTAGAGTTGGTGCATTATTACATAACATTGGCATGATCATAAAAGATCAAGTATCAAAAGTCCGATTAGTTTAGTATCCTTTGAATCACTAGATACATTCATAAAGTTTACATTACATCATAAAGTGAAAACTACAACACCATCTTGTCTCCACACTCATATCCCCTTATACTATCCCTACAGGTCATTCATAAAATACTTCTTCAAATCCTAGGAAAAATAGAACATAGAAAGGGGTGAACTCAAATGCCCAGTAAGGATAACAATATAGAGGAAACTTTCATAAATAAGCATAAACATTTAAGGTCATGTATAACTAAAACAAAAGCCTTTTAGACTTGAACTTCAGAATAATATGGCCGAAATAAAATGAAATAATTCCATTTACTTATTCATATGGATATTCTACTAGTTGAATAATCACATGCAATATCAATAACCACTTTCATAATGATGGAATGCATAATGCCAGACTATCATAACCACGTAGTCAAGGTCTTGTTCCAAGACTAAAAATAAGATTTTGTCAAAGCCTTATTCCAAGACACTAGTTAGTCTCATGAGACCTACCGATGCATCAAAGAGCTATAGCGGGATCCACCCGTCACTTATTAAGTCCAATGCATTCCTCATACGAACAGGTTTAAACATAACATACACATTCGTATTAAAACTAGAATAAGAAATGTCAATACTTTCTCCATAAACCATGAATGATATAAAAATAACACATCCACAGTCAAAAATATCACAAAACCTTTAATACAATATGGAAGTTTTGTATCATAATAAATCAACTTCAAATAAGCTTAAAATCCATCAAAGGATGTTGACATAGAAGAAATCAAAACTATTTGAGAGAAATATCTCTTTTTTGAAATCATTTAAAATTCACATAATTATAAAATAAAAAATTTACTTTGAAAATGTCCTTATAATATTATAAGTAAAGCTTCAAATATTTTATAATGGTATAAAATAGCAGCACCCACCATATAAGTTAAAAAGACATTCTTACCTTAAATCTGTCGAAAAGGTTAAAAAGGACCTTGTTTGGAAAACGACGGAAACATTCCTTTATAAACATCTTATAAAAACTCAAGAATGGTATGAATGAATTTAACCCATAGTCTATAAAATATTAATAATTATTTGAAATACATTTTTAAGAAACATGTATGTGTATGATAAAGAGGTCCCAGTAGATAATTACATATAAACAACCTCGGATAATGAAGAGATTATGAAATAAACCCTTACATTATACTTTCCTTGGTTTATGGTAGCTTAACCTCCTGTATAATGTTTAAATATTTGTTATTAAATTATACAAGAATCATATATAGTAATATTATATCATATATGATCTTTTAACATTGATTTGTTAATAATATCTTAGTATTATCATCGTTTCGGGTGTTAACTTACTCCTTTTCTTTTATATATTTTGTTACATAAGTCATCTTTGTTGTGGATAGGTTGTTTCTTATTCATATCTATAATTATATTAAGTCTTTAAACATTATTTTTAATAATCAAATGACAATTATACTTGAATGGATATGATGGGGAATGAATCTCATCGTGTTTGTGGAGATGGTAGTCCGTACGTACGCACGAGCGACAATGTCATTATTTTGATATCAAAATAATATATAATTGGATGTTATATAATATATACAGAATCATTATCATGTTATATTTATTATTTACATCAATTACACATCATTATCATACTCATCCAAATAATAATGTTTCGAATAACAATTACACCACAACATGGAGACGGTAAGTCGTAAGTACGCATGTATGGTGACATGTCATTCAAAGGATAGATAGAATACTGAATATTTCTGTACCATATTTATAATAACATAAAAATATATAGAAGATACTGGAGTTATTATTTTAGAATGGAAATAACAAAGAAAGAATAATTTGTAGAAGAAATGAACTTGAAAGATGGTGGTGAAAACATTACCTCTTCTTCAAGTTCTTCCTTTTGATTTGATCAAAAGGACTTCTTAGGTTGGATTTATGATCAAACTAAGTCCTCTGGGTTGAATTCAGGGAAGTTGAGAGAATATTTTGGCAGGTTTTTGCCAATACAAAAGGCTTTGAAGTTGTGAATTAGAGATAAGGGGGAGTGCCCTTTTATAAGAGGGGTGAGGGTCACCTTAGAAAAAGATAGAAATATTATTTTATAATAAATTCATATTCGGTTTATAATGTCTCAAAAATGATTTATTTAGAGTATAAGGTGTGGATGGGTCAAAAAAACTCAACCAATAGGTTTTAGATAGGTTTGGGTCACTTTATTAACCTTATCTTTTAGTTTTAACTCTGAGTTAATTAGTTTGACATTTATCATGCCTCATTGTATTTTTATATTATACAGTTAATAAACTTACTATATACTTCTAAGTGAACCCCTAGTGGTTAATTAATAATAAACCTATCATTATATAAGTCCTTTGGCCTAACGGTAGATTTTTAGGAATAGAATATCAATTAATAATATAATATTTTTTTAAAAAAATCTTTTATGTCGATTTTGACACTATTTGGTATTTTGTTTTCTATAAATTCATAACAACATTATTACTTAGAAAAAATTCAACTAACCAACCCTAATTTGTCATATTAACCTAGAAAATTAGTGTAATACATAAAAACTCTCAAATTACATTTATTTTGATATTTATACTATCAATTATTTTAATATTTCATTAATTATGTAATCACTGCATCACCATTGTTCCATAAATAAATTAAATTATTTAATGTAAAAAAATTATAAATAAAATAACATTATGTAGGAAATATTTTTAGATTTCTAATGAATATTTATAATCTAATTTATCTTATGTATAACCCTATATTACAACTGTTTTAGTTATTAAACTTTGATTTTAACTCTTTTAACTCTTCTTTGAATTAAATAATAATAAATGTCCTAATCTAATACAAGTGAACCAAAGAGGTTAATATTTTATTCCTAAGGTTGTTTTTGGTCGAATTATACTTAGCCAATAGAATTAGGACATGTGTTAGGGTAAAAATAATATCATTTTTACCCTTAATTACCCTATTTACTTTTAACTGTGGTAAATAAAAGTAAAAAGTTACTATTCACCAAAAAAAATTATCTTATTGAACCACATTTTACTCCTTTATATTAACCGTGTCTCTTGGATTTTTTAAATTCCACTCACAGAAGCAGTAAAATTAAGTTTTATGTGAATTTTCAAATTTTCCTAGGAGATGGGTAAAAGACGGTGAAAGTTCAATAAAATTTTTATATATCTAAAATTATTATAAACTGACTCTAATGAATTACATTGAACTTATATAGTTATTATGTATCTATTTTGACATAAAATAAATTTAAATAAAAAAATAATTATTTAAATAAAAATTCGGTTTTAAACTATAACTCAATGTTTTTCATTATTCATCAAAAATTGAAAGTTTTCAGAAAAATACCAAAATTTCACCCTAGGCTAATTTCAATATTCCAAATCCAAAAATGAAGTCCATTTTAAAAGATAAAATTTATATAATTTCAAAATTTTGGTATTATTATTCATAACGGCTGGTTTTATTGGTTGTGGTGTGTTAGAACTCGAAGTTGTGTACAAAACACGCTACTGTATTATTCAAAGAGAAGCGTATCGTGGAAGCTTTGGGTGTTATATTCTCCTCTCCTTCAAATAATTTTGTCCTTGAAATTTCTAGAATACTATCGTATGAAAAGAATCAGGTGGTTCTTCATCATAAGTTCCTCGGGTTCCCACGTTGCATCTTCCATCTTATGGTTTCTCCATATAACTTTTACCAGATGAGTTGTCCGGTTTCTCAAAACTTTTTCTCTAGTATCAAGAATCCTGACAGGCTCTTCGTAATAAGATAGATCGGGTTCCAGTTCTACTTCCTCATAAGTGAGTACATGTGTGGGGTCAGGCATTTATTTTATCAACAGTGATATGTGGAACACATCGTGAACTTTGGAGAAATTGGGCGGCATTGTCAAACGATAAGATACAGCCCCAATTCATTCTAGAATTTCGAAAGGTTCGATGTACATGAGACTCAATTTACCCTTATTACCAAAATGTATAACACCATTCCATATAGATACCTTCAAGAAAACATGATCTCCTACCTAAAATTCCAAATCCTTCCTTTGGTTATCAATATATCTCTTCTTCCTACTTTGAGCTGCTTTGATGTGGGTTTGGATTACCTTCACCTTTTCCATCGTTTCCTCCACCAGTTATGGGACTACAAGTTTTCTTTCACCAACATCATCCCAGCAGGCCAGTGTGCGACATCTCTTTCCGTATAACGCTTCATATGGTGTCATCAGAATACTCTAATGGAAGCTATTGTTATAGGAAAATTCTACCAGAGGTAAATATTGATCCCACATACCCTGAAAGTCAAGTGATTAGGATCTCAACATGTCTTCTACGATTTTAATTGTCCGTTCTGATTGTCCATCTATTTGAGGGTGGTAGGCAGTGCTCAAACGAAGTTTAGTATCCAAGGCCTTCTGAAGACTCTTCCAGAATCTTGAAGTAAAACGTGGATCACGATCAGAAACAATCGATAGGGGTACTCCATGAAGTCTCACAACATCATTAATATATAGTCTTTCTAGACGTTCAAGTGGTAGATCTTCCCTTATAGCAAGAAAATGTGCTGACTTGGTAAGAAGATCAACAATGACCCATATTACATCATTCCTTCTAGGAGTATTTGGTAGTCCCATGACAAAGTCCATCGTGATATTATCCCATTTCCAATCAGGTATGGTAAGAGGTTTCGTGACTCCTCCAGGCTGTTGCCTTCTAGAATTCACTTGTTGACAAACCATACATCTTGACACAAAATTAGAAATCTCCCTCTTCATTTTGTCCCAACAAAAATGTTCCTTCAAATATCTATAAATTTTGGTGCTCCGAGGGTGTATAAATAAATTTGAACTATGAGCATCATCCAACAATTCCCTTTTTAGATCAAGTATATCAGGAACACAAATTATCTTCCCAAATTTCAGAATTCCTTCTTCATACACAAAGTCACTCAATCCCCTATCATCCACATCTTTAATATTCTTTTGAAATTCTTCATCATCAGTCTGAGAACTCTTAATCCTTTCTAGTAAAGATGGTTTGGAAACCATTTGAAAAACTATCGATGTTTCATCTTCCATGGTTATTACCATATCCATCTTTACTAGATCCATATATATAGGATCCATTTCAACTCTCATCTTGTTCAAAACTCAATGATACTTTCTTCTCAAAGCATATTCCACCTTATTTTCCTTCCCTGGGTGGTAGTTTATGGTGAAATCATAATCCTTGAGTAGTTAAAGCCATCTCCTTTACCTCATGTTGAGTTATTTCTGTGAGAAAATATACTTCAAACTCTTATGATCAGTATAAATCTCACATTTTTCACCATATAGATAGTGTCTCCAAATCTTCAAAGAAAATATTACATCATCTAACTCAAGATCTTGAGTAGGATAGTTTTTCTCATGAATTTTCAGCTGTCATGATGCATAGGCAATAATCCTATCATTCTGCATAAGGACACAACCAAGTCCTTTCTTTAAAGTATCACTATAAATAATAAACTCATCATTCCCTGATGGTATAGTCAATATAGGAGCATTGAATAATCTTCTCTTCAGTTCCTCGAAACATTGTTCACAATCTTTTGCCCAATAAAATTTAACCCCTTTACGTGTGAGCTTCGTTAATGGGTTATCCAATCGGGCAAAATTCTAGATGAAACGCCGATAATAACCTGCTAAACCAATAAAACTACATACCTCAGTTATACTCATTGGTGCTGGCCATTCTTGGATTTCCTTGGTCTTAGAAGGATCAACAGAGATCCAATACTTGGAGACAATATGGCCAAGAAAATAAATCTCCTGAAGACAGAATTCACACTTGCTAAACTTCCCATATAATTCATGTCTTCTCAGAGTCATAAATATAATGCGCAAGTGATTTTCATGATCTTCGTAGATTTTGGAGTATACCAAGATATCATCAATAAATACCACTAAAAAGTCATCAAGATATTCCTTGAAAACTCTGTTCATAAGATCCATGAAAACAGAGGGTGTATTAGTCAGCCCAAAAGGCATTACTGTAAACTCGTAATGCCTGTACCTGGTTTGAAATGCTATCTTCGGAATGTCTTCCTTCTTCACACACAACTGATGGTATCCAGGTCAAAGGTCAATCTTTGAAAAGTATTGAGCTCCAAGTAGTTGGTCAAATAAATCATCAATGTGAGGTAGGGTATACTTGTTCTTTATTGTTATAGCATTGATTTCCCTGTAGTCGATACATAACTTCATAGATCCATCTATCTTATTAACAAAAAGAATAGGGCTCCCCATGGAGAAACACTAGGGTGAATAAATCCCTTATTACTCAATTCCTCTAGTTGTTTCTTTAGTTCAACTAATTCCACAGTGGTCATTCTATAAGGGGTCTTCGATATGGGCCTTGAACCATGAATTAAATCAATGGAAAAATCAATTTCTTGTTCTGTAGGATGACCAGGTAAATATTCTAGAAACACATCAACATATTCTATCACAATAGGTACATCCTCTATTTGAACATTCCTTTCCTCACCCATAGTCATCTCATTCTCTTCCTCCCCAATAATTGAATTTATTTGAGCTACTAGGGGTGTATCTAGATAGAATTAGGTGGTGACGGTTCTTCTCTAAAGATAAGGTGTTCTTTATCATCATCATCAAAAATCGTAACCTCCTTCTTCTTACAATAAATATTCTCATCATGGTTCGAAATCCAATCCATTCCCAGGATTATATCAAATTCAATCATGGGTATGACGATGAGATCAACAGATAAAGAACATTTATGTGCTCTAATGGGGACTGATTCACAAAACATTGTTGCGATGATAATTCCCTTAGGAGTTTTGACTGACAACTCCCTTTTTAAATAAAATTGGAAATATCTCATTTTTTTAGCAAACTTGGAAGATATGAAACAATGCAATGATCTGGAATCAAATAAATCATTGGCTAAACTTGAAGAAACCATTAAATTATCTGCCACCACATCTTTCAGAGCTTCAACCTCAGCAGTAGTGATTGCATAACCTTGGCCTTGATCCCTTTTCCTTTTATGAGGTAAGATTACCTAACACTTAGGACATTAATTTGCATAATGTCCCATATCCCTGAAATTGTAGCCTTGAACATCGGTAGCTTCTTTCTTCCCCTTGCAATCACAAGTTTGGTGGCCTTTTTCACCACACTTGTAACAGACTCTCATTCCCTTCAAGCAAGTACCGGGGTGTTTCTTCCCACATTTACTGCAGGATGTATATTCAACTTTTCCCTTCTTCCACTTATTTCCATTCCCATAGTGATTGATAGATCTCTTCTTCTCTTGCATTGCTTTAAAGTCATAGGACTTAGAGAATT
Source organism: Viscum album (assembly GCA_963277665.1). Taxonomy (NCBI): domain Eukaryota; kingdom Viridiplantae; phylum Streptophyta; class Magnoliopsida; order Santalales; family Viscaceae; genus Viscum; species Viscum album. The sequence continues at coordinate 446,260,241 of OY728134.1, forward strand.
ATTTTTCTGTCTTGATAGTACATGACACAATATATATCTTCATACAATGAGAAGGATTGTGAGAATAATGCTCGATGAAGAAATGGTTTTAACCCATAAAAGAAATGATCAATATTACTCCTTGGGTTATGTATATAATCTCCTACATGCCTCCTTATCCTTGTAAAGTTAGCCTCATACTTTGCGACATTCTCATCCTCCTTTTCCCTCAGACTCATAAATTTCCTTTCCATATCTGCTCGATGTTCATGAGGAAAGTATTTTTCTAAGAAAATCTCTTTGAACTCCCTCCATTCCATATTTGATACTTCATCATCCTCCTTGGTGTTTTAAATCAATGACCACCATTGGTCAGCATCTCCAATGAGGTGGTAAACTGCCATGATAAATTTTTCCCTTTCACTACTCCCCAAGGCATGGAATATTTTTTCTAATAAATTTATCCATTTCTCAGCCACTAATGGATTTTTACTCCCATTGAATGTTGGTGTTTGTTGCCTCATGAAGCGGTCTAACATTGATCCTTCGTGTTGTGGATCAGGGTGCTCCATACGAGTAAGGTTATTATTCATAACCTGTGTGAGTTGTCCCGGTATGGTGATAAGTTGATCAGCACCAATTGTATCAACAGATCCACTATAATTATCTTGAGTAGGAGGAAAATCCCTATATCGAGTGTGTGCATTGATACAGTTTCCATTCCTTCCATTAGGCGCCATTTCTAAACAATGGTATAAACTAGATTAGTTTATGAATCGAAATCAATAATTCCAAACTTGTAAAACACTTGACATAAATTGAACATTTTATGGATATAATCCATAATAATAAAAATGTTTTCTTTGAAGAAATATATACTCATAAACCCTTCATAATGTTTTATAATTAATATGAGAATTGTCCTAATCATATCCCTTGGGAGTGTCGTAACCAAGAGTGCAGCAATGCTCGTTGTCGTGCACCAGTTCCTGTTCAAGTCTAGCTCAAAGCGGTGTTTTCGGGTTTTACCCCTAGGTACATCTGTGCCAGATCCACCTCTACCTGCTCGTATCCAGGCAGGGATGTATTTCTCGAAAAACTCACAAAATCTCTACAATATCAAAATTCTAGGAAGTTCTTCTATGCTAATCCACAAAGTCCATCTTAGGTCTATGTTCTCTAATCATAGTTTATCTAAATATAGTTTCCAAGGTTTTTACTAAACTTCCTCTGATACCAACTATAACGCCCCGATCCCAGTTACCCAGAGTTGGTGCATTATTACATAACATTGGCATGATCACAAAAGATCAAGTCTCTAAAGACCGATTAGTTTAGTTGCCTTGGAATCACTAGATACATTCATAAAGTTTACATTACATCATAAAGTGAAAACTACAACAACATATTTTCTCCACACTCATATCCCCTTATATTATCCCTATAGGTCATTCATAAAATACTTCTTCGCATCTTGGGAAAAATAGAACATAGAAAGGGGTGAGCTCAAATTCCAAGTAAGGATAACAATATAGCAGAAACTTTCATAAATAATCATAAACAATTAATTCAATGTATAACTAAAACAAAAGCCTTTTAAACTTGAACTTCATCATAATATGGCAGAAATAAAATGAAATAATGTCATTTACTTATTCACATGGATATTCTACTAGTCGAATAATCACATGAAATATCAATAACCACTTTCATAATGATGGAATGCATAATGCCAGACTATCATAACCACATAGTCAAGGCCTTGTTCCAAGACTACAAATTAGATTTTGTCAAGGCCTTGTGCCAAGACACTAGTTTGTCTCATGAGACCTACCGATGCATCGAGGAGCTATAGAAGGCTCCACCCATCACTTATTAAGTCCAATGCATTCCTCATATGAACATGTTTAAACATAACATAAACATTCGTATTAAAACTAGCATATGAAATGTCAATACTTTCTCCATAAACCATGAATGGTATAAAAATAAGACATCCATAGTCAAACATATCACAAAACCTTCAATACAATATGTAAGTTTTGTATCATAATAAATCAACTTCAAATAATCTTAAAATCCATCAAAGGATGTTGACATAGATGAAATAAAAACTATTTGAGAGAAATATCTCTTTTTTTAAATCATTTAAAAGTCACATAATTATAAAATAAAACATTTACTTTGAAAATATCCTTATAATATTGTAAGGGAAGATTCAAAGATTTTATAATGGTGGAAAATAGTCTCACCCACCGTATAAGTTAAAAAAGACATTCTTACCTTAATTCTGTCGAAAAGGTTTAAAAGGACCTTGTTTGGAAAATTATGGAAAGATTCCTTTATAAACATCTTATAAAAAGTAAATAATGGTATAAATGACTTTAACCCATAGTTTATAAAATATTAATAATTATTTGAAATAAATTTTTAAGAAACATGGATGTGGATGATAAAGAGGTCTCATTAGATAATTACGTATAAACAACCACGGATAATGAAGAGATTGTGAAATAAACTCGTACCTTGTACTTTTCCTTGTTTGATGGTAGTTTAACCTCCTTTATAATGGTTAAATATTTGTTATTAAATTATACAAGAATCATATGCATTAATATGATATCATATATGATCTTTTAACATTGCTTTGTTAAAAATATCTTAGTATTATCGTCGTTTCGGGTGTTAACTTACTCTTTTTCTTTTATATGTTTTGTTACATAAGTCATGTTTGTTATTGATAGGTTGTATATTATTCATATCCATAATGATATTAAGTCTTTAAACATTATTTTTAATCATAAAATAACAATTATACTTGAATGGATACAATGGGGAATGAATCTCATCGCGTTCGTGGAGACGGTAGTCCGTACGTATGCACGAGCGACAATATCATTCTTTTGATATTAAAATAACATATAATTGGATGGTATATCATATATAAAAAATCATTATCATGTTATATTTATTATTTTTATCAATTACACATCATTATCATACACATACAAATAATAATGTTTTGAATAACAATTACACCACGACATGGAGAGAGTAAGTCGTACGTACGCACGTATGGTGACATGTCATTCAAAAAATGGATAGAATACTGAATATGGTTGTACCATATTTATAATAACATCACAGTATATAGAAGATATTTGAGTTATTATTTTAGAATATAAATAACAAAGAAAGAAGAAGTTGAAGAAGAAAGGAACTTGAAAGAGTGTGGTGAAAACATTACATCTTCTTAGGGTTCTTCCTTTTGATTTAATCAAAAGGGATCCTTAGGTTAGCTTTCTGATCAAACTAAGGCCTCTAGGTTGAAGTTATGGAATTTGAGATAATATTTGGGTAGGTTTTGGCTGATCCAAAAGGCTTTGAAGGTGTGAATTAGAGAGAAGGGGGGTGCCCTTTTATAAGAGGGGTGAGGGGCACCTTAGGAAAAGATAGAAATATTATTTTATAATAAAATCATATTCAGTTTATAATGGCTCCAAAATAATTTATTTCTAGGATAAGGTGGGTATGAGTCGAAAAAAACTCAACCAACAGGTTTTAGACAGGTTTGGGTCACTTTATTAACCTTATCTTTTAGTTTTAACTCTTAGTTAATTCGTTTGACATTTACCATGTCTCATTGTATTTTTATATTATATAGTTAATAAAATTAATATATACTTCTAAGTGAACCCCAAGTGGTTCATTAATAATAAAAATATCATTATATAAGTCATTTTGCCAAACCTTAGATTTTTAGGAATAGAATATCAATTAATAATATAATATTTGTTTTAAAAACTCTTTTATGTCAATTTTGACACTATTTGGTATTTTGTTTTTTCTAAATTCATAAATGCGTTATTACTTCGAAAACAATTCATATAACCAACCTTGATTTGTCATATTAACCTATAAAATTAGTTTAATACATAAAAAGTCTCAAATTAAATTTATTTTGATATTTATACTATCAATTATGTTAATATTTCATTAATTAGGTAATCACTGCATCACCATTGTGCCATAAATAAATTAAGTTATTTAATGTCTAAAAATTATAAATAAAATTCCATTATGTAGGAAATATTTTTAGATTTCTAATGAATATTTATAATCGAATTTATATTATGTATAACCCTATATTAAAAAAAATTTAGTTATTAAACTTTGATTTTAACTCTTTTAACTCTTCTTTGAATTAAATAATAATAAATGTCCTAATATAATCCAAGTTGACCAAAGAGGTTCATATTTTATTCCTAAGGTTGTTTTTGGTCGAATTAAACTTATCCAATAGAATTAGGACATGTGTTAGGGTGATAATAATATCATTTTTACCCTTAATTACCCTATTTACTTTTACCGTGGTAAATAAAAGTAAAAAGTTACTATTCACCAAAAATTATTTTTATCTTATTGAACCACATTTTACTCCTTGATATTAACTGTATATCTCGGATTTTTTAAATTCCACTCACACAAGCGGTAAAATTAAGTTTTATGTGAATTTTCAAATTTTCCTAGGAGGTGGGTAAAAGACGGTGAAAGTTCAATAAAATTTTTATATATCTAAAATTATTATAAACTGACTCCAATGAATTAAATTGAACTTATATAGGTATTATGTATCTATTTTGACCTAAAATAAATTTAAATAAAATAAATTATTATTAAATAAAAATTTGGTTTTAAACTATAACTCAGTGTTTTTCACTATTCATCAAAAATTGAAAGTTTTCAGAGAAATACCAAAATTTCACCCTAGGCTAATTTCGATATTACGAATCCAAAAATGAAGTCCTTTTTAAAAGATAAAATTTATATAATTTCAAAAGGTGGGTATTACTATTCATAACGGCTAGTTTGATTGGTTGTGGTGTGTTAGAACTCGAAGTTGCGTACAACACACACTACTGTATTATTCAAAGACAAGCCTATCGTGGAAGCTTGGGGTGTTAGAGAGGAAATGATAATGGAAATTGAATATGACCTTAATTATTTTCCAAAGATTTTTGAGAAGTTAATTATTTGTTCTGAGAAACTATTTTATTCTAGTTTTACTAAATACACAACATTTTTAGATGTATTTAAGTCATATAATTTGAAAGCTATTAGTGGATGGAGTTTCACCATCTTTAAAGAACTACTTGATCTCACGAATGATATGACACAAAAATAAAATGAACTTACGTGTCGAACATATGACACTAAATGAATCCTACATTCAATGGAAATGATCTCTAAAGAAATCAATCTTGTATTGCATATTATTTTTCAAGGACCATGAATCACTCATAAAATGATCTAAGTGTGGAATAAATCAATACAAGAAAAATGGATCAAACCCTTACAAAGTAGTATGGTACTTTTATATCTTTCCACTATTTAAAATAATATGTGGATTCTAAGAAACCATAAGAAAATTGACATAGTGGATACAAGAATTTAATATGGGAACCTATGTCATCTAGTAGATTCCCCTTGGTGAAATAAAATTGATTATGAGTATCCTAAATTTGGAAATGAGTCAAGAAACTTTTATCTTGTGTTATCTACATATGGAATAAGCCCTTTTTTTGTGTATATTAATACTCATAGTACATGGACAGTCATGTTGGTAAATTATATTTTTCCACCATTTTTATGCATGAATTAAAAATATATTGTGTTATATCTACTTATATATGGACCAAAGAAACCTGGTAATGATATTGATTTCTATTTGGCTCCATTGATCAAATTTCAAAAATTGATGTGGTATATATGTGTTATAATGTATGATGCTCATAGAAGTGAAGAATTCACATTGAGGGCCATGTTTTATGGGATGATAAATGACTTTTCATCTTATGGAAATTTGTCAGGATATAGTATTAAAGTAGTGTTGGGTTATCCCATTTGTGAATAATTCACACACTCAGTTCAGTTGAAACATTCCTCTAATATTGTGTTTTTAAGACATCGTAAATCTTCACCTTGATGACATAAATAGCAATCTTGGATGACATCATTTGATGGTAATACCAAACAAGGTACAACACCATCTCTACTAAATGGTGATCAACTATTCGATAAATTAAAATATACTCATGTTGTTTTCAATAAACCCTTTTTGAAAAACCTTATGAAATCAGGTTGGAAAAAGATATCAATTTTCTTTGAATTACCATATTGGATTTTTTTGTAAGTCAGACATTTTCTTGACATCATGCATGTAAAAATATGTATTTGATAGTGTCATTGGCATATTACTAAATGTTTCTAGAAAAAAATATAGAATCATATCAAGGTTGGAAGTGATTTACTTGGGGATAAGCGAAGAGTTGGCACCAGTGAAGGGTAAAGGTTGTACTTTTCATCCTCCAGCAGCTTACACTCTATCCAGGAAGGAAAATTTTCAATTTTTCATTTTCCTTAATGGTGTAAAAGTTCCAAATGGGTATTCATCAAATATAAATAGTGTCATTTCAATGACTAATTTGAATTTATAGGGACTAAAATCACATTCCCGTCATGTTTTGATGCAATATTTGATTCTTGTTTCTTTTCATTACATTCTACCTAAAAATGTATGACATACATTAACCATAATCTCTTTCTTTTTCAAATCCATATACAGTAAATTTATAGACCTGGTGAAGCTTCCAACCATGAATAAGGTTGTTGTAGTCTTATTATGTTAATTAGATATTTTCTTTCCACCATCATTATTTGATATAATGCTCCACCTGATGGTTCACTTGGTTATAGAGGTTCAACTATGTGGTCATGTCCATTATAGATGGATGTACCCCATTGAACAGTATATACAGATTTTGAAAGGGAATGTCAAGAATAAAAGTCATCCAAAATATTGTATTGAAGAAAAATATATTGTTGAAGAAGATATTGAAATATGTATCAATTACCTATCAGATGTTGATAGTATCAGTCTCCCAAAGTCTTGTCATAGTGAATGACTTATGATAAAATGGATTTTCAGAAGTGATGTTGTTATAATTACCATCATAGAGTGAGAGAAAGTGTACCCTTTCATTTTACATAATAGTGAAGATGTTGATCCGTACATTGAATCCCACAAAGAAATTATTATAGATTTGAATCCATAAAGGGTGGAAGGATGGATATAAAATACACAAAATAAATGGTTTTTAGGATAGTTCAGAGATCATATTTATAAGGAGTTATCTGATAATACAAATTAAATTGACTAATAAATTATATGGATAGCTAGGTGACCAAATAAAAATGTTATACTTAAACTAATTTTTTAATAAATGGTTTTACATTCTATACAAAAGAACATGATGACTACAGTATGATGAAAAATAGTAGAGTTACTCTTATGGTGGAAGCAATGCACATATCTGGTTCCAAGGATAGAAATCCAATTTATGCTAATACCTCATATTTTGGAATTATCAAACAGATATATGAGTTGGATTATAAAACATCTCAAGTGATTATTTTCCATTGTAAATGGTTTGACAAGAGGAGTGTAGTGAAATTTATGAAAAGGGCTTCATGAAGGTTAATTTCAAGGTGGAAAGGGAAAAGGGTGAGCCATTTATAATGGAATCACAAGAAGTGAAAGTATTTTATGTCTAGGATGCAATATATAAGAATTGGTCAATTGTCCCACTAGAGACTAAGTCAACTTTAAAGTTAGATGAAAATTTAATCAAGGATGCCCCTTTTATTGGTAAATCACAGTCATTTCATGGTGTTCTCAATGTAGAAATTGTCTTGTACATTAGAGGGGACCAAAAATAGAGGATTCAAATTCTTAATAGAGGATCTCAATCCATTCTACATTTAGAAAAATAATGATAACTCAATGAGAATGTTAATGTTTTTTTAATATATTGTTCTTTTCCTCATAGTATTATATTTTCTCTACTATATTAACATAATCTAAATTAAATATTTGACTACTCGGGCAGACAATGAATTATGCGCATGATGATGTTACCAATACCAAAGAATAATAGACTATTGATTCAGAAATAGAAAAATTATTAGGGTATCAACAACATATTGATGGAAAAAAATTATGCAACATCACATTTTTGAATAAAATTATCAAGTAAATAAGTAAGGGTATAAAATTCGAGGTTGGATGGAATCAACGTGGTCAACCTGTTAACCCCAACAAGTCAATGTTCATTAGTTATGTTGGGGTGGAAATGAGGATGAATGTACTGATTGATATAGATATGTGGTGCCACATCCATCCTGTAATGAAGAAAATCCTTTGGGAAGATATAAAGGTAATGTTATGATATACTTTCTCTATTGTACTGAAAAATTATATAATGAAATATTGATTTAATTTTCATTATTCTTTGTAGAGTTCATTTATTTTAGAAGATTTATATAAGAAGAATATATTAATAGATATTATAAAATCCCATAGAGGTTTCCACACTCTCCTTACCATGTTACATATTAGGGAAGCTAAGGGGAAAGTAAAGCCCCACCCACCAGTTAGTTATGCACACATTGTAAAGTAGGAAATATGGAATGCTTTCATTAGTTTTCATAATTAGAAATCATTTTAAGTACATTTTAGTCAATAATATATTATTTTAAATTATTTATTTATCCAATTTGATTCAAAATTATCAATTTATGAAATAGAAAAAGATTACTTAAAATAAATAATGTTCATCAAAACCAATGTACCCCTATCCCAGAGCAGGGATGGGGTACACTTCACTAGAGAGTAAATTTTTATGTTTTTTAAATCAAAAATAAAATTTTAATGTGATATGAAACAATATATTTTCCTTTTTTATATACATATTAATGAATCAAAATATTAATCCACTTCTATCCCAAGTCAAGTGCTATGGATGTAGAGACCCGAAGCCTGACGTACATGGACATTACATTACATTTGCAGAATACTTAGTACATAACAAAAACACACACACAAGGATCGTAATAGTTTAGTGTCTTTGGAAACTCGGACTATAATCTTCTAATCATGGTGAAAGATATTCAACATCTCCCATAAAGATATCCCTTTTTTTTACCTAAAACCTTTCTTTATATCCTGGGGAAAAGAAAACATAAAAGGGTGAGCTCAAATGCTCAGTAAGGGTAAACAAAAGAAATATCAATCACATCATATTCATAAGAACATAACATTTTGGAAATCATGACCTGCAAAAGAGAGCATAATTTCATAACATGGGATAAATCATGGCAGTGAAATGTAATCACAATAATCATAACATAAAACATGGAACTTTGTGGCATACACACATAATCATAGAGAATCATTTCTTGTTAGTCAAGACTCATTGCCAAGACTATCTTAGTGGACAAAGTCCCTTTCTGAATCGAGTAATCCTCGTTTCAGTCCTGTTTCACTGAACCGGTATAACCTACCATTCCAGCCATGTCTATCTCATGAGATATAAAATCTTTACCCAATGCATTGGAGGGAGATATAGGTCCCACCCATCTCATAATGATACCATTCTTATGTGTGCCACAAAATCATAAATCATACATCATTGCATAACCCATGTAATAAAAATGGGATTCTTAAACAACATGACATCATAAAACCATTCATATAAGATAAAGGAATTAATAAACATAATTCCATCACAACATAGTCAAATCAATGTAAAAATATGGATAGAAACAGAACCCTTTGTTATCTTAGATGGAAAATAATTTTGATAAAACACTTGAATTGAATTCTTGAGGAAAATATCCTTTCTTCTTCAAAATCAATTTCTTTTCACAAAACATCATGCAATTTTAAAAGAAAGAGATTTTATTGAAAATAGTCATGAAATATTTTAGAGAAAGCTTCATGAAAATAAGTCTTTATAAAACAGTAGAAATCCGTTCGTGCCGTATAAGTTAAAAAAAACATTCTTCGTACTTTTTTCGGAAAAGTCAAAAAGTACCTCGTACGGAAAAACGACAAAAGATTCCTTTCATATTCTTTACTAAAAACTCACCTAAGGGTAAAATTGGATTTAAACTATTGCAAGTGTATGGAAACAATATTACATATTGAGGGAACATGGATGTGGATGATAAAATACACCCCAGTAAATACTTACGAATAAACAATCTCGGATAAAAATGAGATTGTGATATTTCCCTTACCTTATGTCCGACTTGCTTTGTAAGTGTCCAAACCTCCTGTATAATGATTTAAATCATGTTATTGACTTATTCCAGAATCATATTCATTGTTATGATATCATATATGGTTCACTTATGACATTATATTACCCGTTCTTTTGTAAATTCCATGTTAAAGAAGCGTTTTGGGTAAAATCGTTTCATTTATCTTAGGTGTTTTGACTTGTTGTTCTTGACATCACTATTACTTATATCATGATTTACTTACTTCCAGAATATAAAATATGATTTATATATCATATATATTCAGTATATATATATATATAATAGATATATTAATAAAATGAAAAACACCGTTCATGGAGACGGTAGTCCGTACGTACGCATGAACGCTGTTTTACTTTCCTTATTGTCTTGAAATGGAAGTAAGTAGATGACATACATATATATATAAATAAATCCAGTAGCTTTATAATGTCATATATTTCATTATTATTTCTTATATATACTTTATAATCATTCTTTAATGGTTTACATGGAGAATGAATCTCATCGCGTCGTGGAGACGGTAGTCCGTACGTACGCACGAGCGATGATATCATTTCCATAAATATTGAACTGAATTGGAGTGGATTATACAATATATCAGAATCAATATGATGTTGTAATAACTATGTATAGTTATTCTTTACACCATTATACCCATCCATGTAAGGTGGTGGTGGAAAATAGATTACACCACGGCGTGGAGACGGTATTCCGTACGTACGCACGCGCGGTGATTTCTTTTTCCGTAGGATGGATAGATGGTGAAATAGGGTTGTTTCATACTTATAATAACATATCAGTATATGAGTGATACTGATGTTATTACTTCATAATGAAACAACCTAAGAAGAAGAAGTGGAAGAATAAATAAAGATGAAAGAATTGGTAACGGTAATTACCTCTTCTTTGAAGCGCCTTTTGGAGACCTCCTCTTAGGGAACTAAAATTGGTCTTTGAGTAAGACCAGAACCTCTAGGATGTTGCTAGGGAAGTGGAGAAGAGATTTTGGCAGGGGTTGGCCGAGCTTGAGTGCTCAAATTGGGGTGAGGAGGAGGGGGAGGAGGTGTCCTTTTATAAGGGAGGAGAGGGGCACCTTAGGAATATCTCAAAATATTATTTTATATTAAAGTCAAAATCGGTTTATAATGGTTCCAAAGGGTCTTATTTCGAAGCTAAAGTGGTGATGGGTCGAAATCCTATCAACCAATAAGATTTAGACAAGTTTAGGGTATTATTTTAACCTTATCAATTAGATTTAACTCTAAGTTAAATAATTTAACTTTTACCGTGTCTTTTTGTTTTCTTTCACTATATGGTTAATACACTTACTATAAAATGACAAAAGAACCCCAAATTGTTTATTATTAATATATATATCCTTATCTAAGTCATTTGGCCGATCCTTAGATTTTTAGGAATAAAATAACAATTAATAATATAATATTTGATTTAAAAACTATTTTGTGTCAATTTTGACACTATTTGATATATGATTTTTGTGAAAGTCATAACAGAATTATATGTTCGAACCAAGTTGATTAAATCAACACTAATATATCATAGTAACCTAGAAAATTAGTGGAATTCATCAAAAGTCTCAAATTATATTTAGTTTGGTGTTTATAACATCAATTATGTCAATATTTCATTAATAAGATAATTACTGCATCATCTTTGTGTCATAAATAAATTAACTTATTTGATGTCTAAAAATTACAAATAAAATACCATCATGTAGGAAATCGTTTTATCTTTCTAATGAATATTTATAGTCAAATTTATCTTATGTATAACCCCATATTAAAAATGTTTTAGTAAATAAACTTTGATTTTAACTCTTTTAACCCTTCTTTAAATAAATTAATAATAAATGTCCTAATCTAATCCAAGTGGGCCTAAATGGTCATATTTTATTCCTAAGTTTGTTTTTGGTCGAATTACACTTGTCCAATAGAATTAGGACATGTGTTAGGGTAATATTAATATCATATTTACCCTTAGTTACCCTATTTACTATTAACCGCGGTAAAAAAAGGTAAAAAGTTACTATTCACCAAAAATTATTTTCATCTCATTGAACCACATTTTAGTCCTTGATATTAACCGTGTCTCTCGGATTTTCGAAATTCCATTCACAGAAGCGGTAAAATTAAGTTTTATGCAAAATTCAGTTCTTAACCTACCACTTAGTGGTTTCACTATTCATCAAAAATTGATGTTTTTCAGAACAATGCCAAAATTTCATCCCAAGTTATATTTCATATTCCGAATTCAAAAATGAAGTCTATTTTACCAAATTCATAACATAAAAGTTGAATTAATTAATTTTATAATTAAATCCCGTTGTTAAAACAAATAGCGTGTTTTTAAGAAACAATATCTATCAAAAGATTGACACTTGTTTATGTCTAGTTTAAATGTGAAATTACATCCAATGACCAACATTGTATTAAATTGTAAAAATATATTCTAAATATACTTTAAAACCACTCAAATTAATCATTTATCACTATTAATTATTTCGATTGAAAAAGTTGTTTTTAACTAAAATTTAGTAATTTTCACTATTCATCAAAATATGAAAGTTATCCGAAAATCACTAAAATTTCACCTTAGGCTAAATTCGATACTCCGAATCAAAAAATGAAGTTCATTTTGAAAAATAAGATTTACAGAGTTTTAAAAAGTGGTTATTACTATTCATAACGGCTAGTTTTAATAATATTTTAATAGCATATCGTTGTTTAGTGAAATTCGGTATTGCGTATTACACACGATATCGAGGAAGGTCGCGATTGCGTGTAATGCAAGGCAAGTCAAGGATGCGTGTTGTGCAAGCTCCTTTTGGTGTAGCGTACAACATAAGACATTAGTGAAATAAAAAAGAATATTTTTCATAAAATCTCGGGCTGTTACATTCTACCCCCCTTAAAATGAATTTCGCCCTCGAAATTCGTCGGGGTTATAAATGGTTTACTATTCGAAAGTTTCTTTAATAGAAACCCACATCTTAAAAAGGAATACCAAAACTTGGCTTTAAAAACTAAAGTATGAAATGTAACGATTACCCAAATAAACTAATCACTGGGTTTCCACATAGGTGAAAATATGGATATGGAAGAGAAATCTAACCATCATGTTCTGATGGAGAGTGGTAGAGAACATGGCTATGGAAAAGCCAGTAATCACAAATCCATAAATTTGTGATGATCTAAGGTACCATCTGATTCATCAGGTATAAGAGAACTAGGACAACATTTTTGGTTTTCAAGATCATTTCCCTAAAGTTAAAGAATTTGAATTAGAATAAATACGTACTTTATTTTGGTACAATCTCACTGTTGTTCGTGCCTTTAATAATTTCCACTTCATCTCTTAAATAAATGAAGTTGAATTTGTTATTCGTGAAGTGTTAGCAGATCATGTGATAGAATGACGGGTCATTCCATCTATCTCAAAAGGTTAGCAAAATTTATATACATAAGTCGATCTATAGTGGGATTAATCATATATGGTTCCTAAAATGGGCTTATACTTCATATATCATACTGCTTAATATAATAACACTAGTTTCTACTAAACAGGGACTTCCTGTAGGTCAGTGGTAGGCGATAAAGGCCAGTCGCACTTCGGTTGTGGGTTCGATTCCTATAGCCTTGTCCGAAGCGATGGGCTGTCGCCCGTCCTGCAGGTTGTCCTTTTTCTAAAACTACGTTACTATAACATCCCATCAATAATATCGAAAATCTTCTATCCTTAAACAATACTAACTTATGTTCAACATAATCCAGTCTAATCTTTAGGCTTATACATAATACTGCAGTCCACTCTCATAATATAGTGACAACGATTACCAGAGATTTAATACTGTTGTTGATCCCCACATATCATAAGATATGTCTTGTTGGTCACATTCCAAACACTCAAAGTCCTTAATCGTGTATTCTCTTGAATACCTTAGTGAAAAAAATTAACACTTTCCACATACCAAAATCCTCAAAATTCTATATACTCAAACCATGATATCACTTAGTCCTTATATTAATCATGAGCTCATGAATACTATTAAACATTTCATTTTCTCGCATATCATCTTATTTCCAAAAAAAAATATCTCAATCACTTTGAATACCACATCAATAAATATTGCAATACTCAATGATACAACATTATTTTGGAATCCCATTACATAAACACTTAATCATTCCACCACATCGTTGTCATATTCAACATTGCCAATAGTGATCGCATGTGATTTCCCTTTGTCCTTTGCCTTCAGTGGTTGCTCGTGTTGATCATCACTAACCCTTGGATTAGGGCAATTATTAGCATAATGCCCCATTTCCTTGCACTTGAAGCATTGAAGTGTTGGCGGTGCGTTCTCTGCAGTGTTTGCTTTATTCACATCATTAGAAACCCTTTTTCCATTACTTCGACACTCAGCTGCTCGATGACCTTCTTTTCCACACTTAAAACATTTTCTAGTCCCTTTAAGACAATCTCCACCATGCTTCTTTCCACACTTTGTGCATAAGGAAACATTCATCTTCTTTTCACCATTATTATGAGATTTCTCCTTGAACTCCATCTTTCGTTTCTTGTCAAAACCATGAGATGGATATGTAACACCAACTTCCATTTCTACCTTGATAGCACAACGCACAATTTATTCATAGCTACTGAAGTCTCTTATAGCTAATGCCCTTCGGAGACTTGGTTTTAAGCCACTGAAAAATCGATCAACTTTACTTTCAGGTTGAATGATAATTCCAGAAGCATACCTTGCAAGTCTTGTAAAATTTGCTTCATAGGTACCAACAGATTCATCGTCCCTTTGCTTCAGTTCAAGAAACTCTTTCTCCATCTTTGTTCGAAGAATACGAGGGAAGTACTTACTGAAAAACAGGTTCTTGAACTCGTCCCATTCCATGGACTCAATTTCATCTCTTGGCCTCGTATTCTTGATAAGATTCCACCATTGATCAGCTTCACCTTCCAAACGATATACTGCTAAGATGACTTTATCATGTTCAAAACATTGAAGAACTGAAAATATCTTTTCAGTAGTACTAATCCATTGTTCAGCAACTAATGGATCAGTAGACCCACTGAAAGAAGGTGGACGTTGCCTCATGAAGGACTCAATAGAATATTGTTCCCTTCTCTGCTCATTTGGAAGTCCAGAATGATTCATAGCTTGTGTAAGTATAGCAATAAGATTTTGCACTCCATCTCCCATAACATTTGTTTGTTCAGGAGGGCAATC
Organism: Viscum album; assembly: GCA_963277665.1. Classification (NCBI taxonomy): domain Eukaryota; kingdom Viridiplantae; phylum Streptophyta; class Magnoliopsida; order Santalales; family Viscaceae; genus Viscum; species Viscum album. The sequence continues at coordinate 446,275,653 of OY728134.1, forward strand.
ATTGCATTGTCCATTGCATTGATCAACACGGTTCCTTCGGGTTCCAGCCATCGTCTAAAACCCAAAAAGAATAGTGCGAGAGGCAAAAATCATGCTAGGGAAAACAACATAATAAAGGGGGAGTACCTTCAATATCCAACATCTTAGGTTTAATTCTATGATCGTTAGCGTAATTCCATTACTATAACCTATACGTATACTTATCCCTAGGGACATCCCTAGACATACCTTAGAAATATCTCTAGGGATCTCACTAACGTTTTCGCATCCTAGTTTCCAAAGGTTGACTAAACCTTTCCTCTGATACCAACTGTAGAGACCCGAAGCCTGACGTACATGGACATTACATTACATTTGCAGAATACTTAGTACATAACAAAAACACACACACAAGGATCGTAATAGTTTAGTGTCTTTGGAAACTCGGACTATAATCTTCTAATCATGGTGAAAGATCTTCAACATCTCCCATAAAGATCTCCCTTTTTTTTACCTAAAACCTTTCATTATATCCTGGGGAAAAGAAAACATAAAAGGGTGAGCTCAAATGCTCAGTAAGGGTAAACAAAAGAAATATCAATCACATCATATTCATAAGAACATAACATTTTGGAAATCATGACCTGCAAAAGAGAGCATAATTTCATAACATGGGATAAATCATGGCAGTGAAATGTAATCACAATAATCATAACATAAAACATGGAACTTTGTGGCATACACACATAATCATAGAGAATCATTTCTTGTTAGTCAAGACTCATTGCCAAGACTATCTTAGTGGACAAAGTCCCTTTCTGAATCGAGTAATCCTCGTTTCAGTCCTGTTTCACTGAACCGGTATAACCTACCATTCCAACCATGTCTATCTCATGAGATATAAAATCTTTACCCAATGCATTGGAGGGAGATATAGGTCCCACCCATATCATAATGATACCATTTTTATGTGTGCCACAAAATCATAAATCATACATCATTGCATAACCCATGTAATAAAAATGGGATTCTTAAACAACATGACATCATAAAACCATTCATATAAGATAAAGGAATTAATAAATATAATTCCATCACAACATAGTCAAATCAATGTAAAAATATGGATAGAAACAGAACCCTTTGTTATCTTAGATGGAAAATAATTTTGATAAAACACTTGAATTGAATTCTTGAGGAAAATATCCTTTCTTCTTCAAAATCAATTTCTTTTCACAAAACATCATGTAATTTTAAAAGAAAGAGATTTTATTGAAAATAGTCATGAAATATTTTAGAGAAAGCTTCATGAAAATAAGGCTTTATAAAACAGTAGAAATCCGTTCGTGCCGTATAAGTTAAAAAAAACATTCTTCGTACTTTTGTCGGAAAAGTCAAAAAGTACCTCGTACGGAAAAACGACAAAAGATTCCTTTCATATTCTTTACTAAAAACTCACCTAAGGGTAAAATTGGATTTAAACTATTGCAAGTGTATTGAAACAATATTACATATTGAGGGAACATGGATGTGGATGATAAAATACACCCCAGTAAATACTTACGAATAAACAATCTCGGATAAAAATGAGATTGTGATATTTCCCTTACCTTATGTCCGACTTGCTTTGTAAGTGTCCAAACCTCCTGTATAATGATTTAAATCATGTTATTGACTTATTCCAGAATCATATTCATTGTTATGATATCATATATGGTTCACTTATGACATTATATTACCCGTTCTTTTGTAAATTCCATGTTAAAGAAGCGTTTTGGGTAAAATCGTTTCATTTATCTTAGGTGTTTTGACTTGTTGTTCTTGACATCACTATTACTTATATCATGATTTAATTACTTCCAGAATATAAAATATGATTTATATATCATATATATTCAGTATATATATATATATAATAGATAGATTAATAAAATGAAAAACACCGTTCATGGAGACGGTAGTCCGTACGTACGCATGAACGCTGTTTTACTTTCCTTATTGTCTTGAAATGGAAGTAAGTATATGACATACATATATATATAAATAAATCCAGTAGCTTTATAATGTCATATATTTCATTATTATTTCTTATATATACTTTATAATCATTCTTTAATGGTTTACATGGAGAATGAATCTCATCGCGTCGTGGAGACGGTAGTCCGTACGTACGCACGAGCGATGATATCATTTCCATAAATATTGAACTGAATTGGAGTGGATTATACAATATATCAGAATCAATATGATGTTGTAATAACTATGTATAGTTATTCTTTACACCATTATACCCATCCATGTAAGGTGGTGGTGGAAAATAGATTACACCACGGCGTGGAGACGGTATTCCGTACGTACGCACGCGCGGTGATTTCTTTTTCCGTAGGATGGATAGATGGTGAAATAGGGTTGTTTCATACTTATAATAACATATCAGTATATGAGTGATACTGATGTTATTACTTCATAATGAAACAACCTAAGAAGAAGAAGTGGAAGAAGAAATAAAGATGAAAGAATTGGTAACGGTAATTACCTCTTCTTTGAAGCGCCTTTTGGAGACCTCCTCTTAGGGAACTAAAATTGGTCTTTGAGTAAGACAATAACCTCTAGGATGTTTCTAGGGAAGTGGAGAAGAGATTTTGGCAGGGGTTGGCCGAGCTTGAGTGCTCAAATTGGTGTGAGGAGGAGGGGGAGGAGGTGTCCTTTTATAAGGGAGGAGAGGGGCACCTTAAGAATATCTCAAAATATTATTTTATATTAAAGCCAAAATCGGTTTATAATGGTTCCAAAGGGTCTTATTTCGAAGCTAAAGTGGTGATGGGTCGAAATCCTATCAACCAATAAGATTTAGACAAGTTTAGGGTATTATTTTAACCTTATCAATTAGATTTAACTCTAAGTTAAATAATTTAACTTTTACCGTGTCTTTTTGTTTTCTTTCACTATATGGTTAATACACTTACTATAAAATGCCAAAAGAACCCCAAATTGTTTATTATTAATATATATATCCTTATCTAAGTCATTTGGCCTATCCTTAGATTTTTAGGAATAAAATAACAATTAATAATATAATATTTGATTTAAAAACTATTTTGTGTCAATTTTGACATTATTTGATATATGATTTTTTTGAAAGTCATAACAGAATTATATGTTCGAACCAAGTTGCTTAAATCAACACTAATATATCATAGTAACCTAGAAAATTAGTGGAATTCATCAAAAGTCTCAAATTATATTTAACTTGGTGTTTATAACATCAATTATGTCAATATTTCATTAATAAGATAATTACTGCATCATCTTTGTGTCATAAATAAATTAACTTATTTGATGTCTAAAAATTACAAATAAAATACCATCATGTAGGAAATCTTTTTAGCTTTCTAATTAATATTTATAGTCAAATTTATCTTATGTATAACCCCATATTAAAAATGTTTTAGTAAATAAACTTTGATTTTAACTCTTTTAACCCTTCTTTAAATAAATTAATAATAAATGTCCTAATCTAATCCAAGTGGGCCTAAATGGTCATATTTTATTCCTAAGTTTGTTTTTGGTCGAATTACACTTGTCCAATAGAATTAGGACATGTGTTAGGGTAATATTAATATCATATTTACCCTTAGTTACCCTATTTACTATTAACCGCGGTAAAAAAAAGTAAAAAGTTACTATTCACCAAAAATTATTTTCATCTCATTGAACCACATTTTAGTCCTTGATATTAATCGTGTCTCTCGGATTTTCGAAATTCCATTCACAGAAGTGGTAAAATTAAGTTTTATGCAAAATTCAGTTTTTAACCTACCACTTAGTGGTTTCACTATTCATCAAAAATTGATGTTTTTCAGAACAATGCCAAAATTTCATCCCAAGCTATATTTCATATTCCGAATTCAAAAATGAAGTCTATTTTACCAAATTCATAACATAAAAGTTGAATTAATTAATTTTATAATTAAATCCCGCTGTTAAAACAAATAGCGTGTTTTTAAGAAACAATATCTATCAAAAGATTGACACTTGTTTATGTCTAGTTTAAATGTGAAATTACATCCAATGACCAACATTGTATTAAATTGTAAAAATATATTCTAAATATACTTTAAAACAACTCAAATTAATAATTTATCACTATTAATTATTTCGATTGAAAAAGTTGTTTTTAACTAAAATTTAGTAATTTTCACTATTCATCAAAATATGAAAGTTATCTGAAAATCACTAAAATTTCACCTTAGGCTAAATTCGATACTCCGAATCAAAAAATGAAGTTCATTTTGAAAAATAAGATTTACAGAGTTTTAAAAAGTGGTTATTACTATTCATAACGGCTAGTTTTAATAATATTTTAATAGCATATCGTTGTTTAGTGAAATTCGGTATTGCGTATTACACACGCTATCGAGGAAGGTCGCGATTGCGTGTAATGCAAGGCAAGTCAAGGATGCGTGTTGTGCAAGCTCCTTTTGGTGTAGCGTACAACATAAGACATTAGTGAAATAAAAAAGAATATTTTTCATAAAATCTCGGGCTGTTACAATGGAAGTAGGATCTCATAAATAAAGAGTGTAAACTATTTGATGAAAACAAAAAATCAGTATGGGAAACATGTGTAAGTATGACATAATGGAAATTATTTAGGTTTATAATAGTATTACATAAAAATATCTATTTATCTTCATGTGTTTTTTATATGTTTTAAACATATGAATTGACAACGACTATACTGGAATAAAAACTACTTTCAATAGCTTTGAAGCAGTCAGAAAAATATGGTCACGTTAGAGGATTGGGTTTTGGAGTGTATCCTTGAAAATATTTCAAGAATACAAAACCATAAGAAGATACATATAATATGATGAAAGGATTACAAGAAAAAATATATGATTTTCATGATATTATTGTTCAGTTTAGTTTCGGAGACCAATATAAGAGAAATGACCAAAGTGAATTGATTTTGGAACAAAGATCCTCACAAAGAGAACCAAATAACCCTGTTAGTTTTGAGGATACTCATTCCCATAAACCACATAACTTACCCAAGGTAATAAATTTTTTCATTACTCTTTATCCTAAATGTGAATCAAACAAGTTTCGATAACTTTATATTATTAAAATTATGTAAGGTAAAGTTGCATTTGGTTTCTATCTGTCAACACCCATGTACCACCTTATTGATAGGGGTACAGTGTATAATATCTTGGGAGACAAGTTATAGAATAAAGAAATCCTAAAAGATCACATGATACTAGGGATTAATGTAGATTTGGAGTTGACCACTGAGTTTCATATTCCACTGGATGATTTGAATATTACAATGGTCAATGGTGATATTAGAAATTTTGTAGCATGGTCATACAATATTATAAAGATACATGAGGTATGTATTTAAAAAAATCATATAAAAACCTATAATAGTTAATTAAAAAATTTCTGAAGTGATGTATGGTATTACAGGCAGATAAAACTATGGGGAAATAGAAGTTTGGATAAATACAATCAAGAAAATCAACCAAGAAATCAAACGGACCTTCCAGGAGTACCTTCTCCCCACCAGTTCCAAAGAAACATTTATTATCATTAAAACTTCATGCATAGACCACATTTAAAGATGTAAATATGTCTTACATTCTATGTGAAGAATAAATATATAGAAACTTTTTTATAGATATAGTTGGTCTCAATAGTATAAATGAGATTCTCAAGTATGAATGGCTAGGAGTCTTAGTTTTGAATCCATACATAAGGTACATTTTCATAGTATACATGTCCAAAAAATGACATAATATGTTCATTAAGGTTAATAACAATTCATATTTTCTACATGTGTTTAAATTATTACTATATAAATGGAAAACCTTTTGAATCACGATTTTTATTCATTAACCCCTATATCATTTATATGTAATAAATGGGAGAAATTTATAACAAAAAAATAATCCAAATGATGTGTTTGAGAAAAAAAATAGACAAAAGACTCCTTTTATGCCTAAAATATAGGGGTAAAAATCTACAATAAAATCACATAATTTTTTTCATTACATATTTGTTTTTTTATTGGAAGCACAAGATGATGATCGAACTGAATTAGGATACCCCAAATATTTATTTTTGGATCAAATGCATGGATATCCAACAAACTGAATGAGCATGACGTGTACTAGGAATTTTTAATACACTCCAATCAATATTTTATAGATATACTTCTAGTTATATGTTTTAGTGTATTTTTAAAATGATTTTTTTTATGATAGGGTGGTTTCAAAATATTGGATAAATCATGGAATGAAGTCTGTGACTGAACAAAAAAACATGTGGATTACTACAAATATAACAGATTAAGGTATAAATATAAGGATTTAACTATCAAACCAAATTTTAAAACAATTTACTTATTTTGGTTAATGTTTATATAGTGTCTTAAGTAATATAATGGTAATTATTGTGAATATTATGTTTGAAAATTTATGAGAGAGGTCATAGATCATAAAAAGACTAGAATACTCGAATATTTAATTTCCAAAGGTAATTGCAATTTCATTACAAATATTTATTAATAATTTGTTTATCTATGTTTTCTCGATACTATCAAGTTTAAAACAACCTTTATACTCAAAAGAAGAAGTAAATTTGTTTAGATATGGGTGGGAAACGTACATGGTGTCAGAATGTTTTACATCAACAAATTTAGGTGATTACCTGTTATGTTTCTGATCTAGTGGGGGCTATGACCTTAGAAATATATTTTTTGTGCAAATAATTATTATTAGAATTCTTATATATTATTTTTAATATATTTCTAAAGGAGAATTATAATGGATGAAAATAAGTTTTTTTAGAAATAAGAAGAAAACATGGTGTCAAAATTTATATACGCATCATGAAGAGGTGACTTCCTAATACTTATTTGGTCAGTTTTGTCATCATTTTGTCTACTTTTTTAGTTAATTTACTTATCATTTTTAGAGTAAAATTATACAAATTATCTCTCTAGGGTTCAATCACGGGTGATGGTAAATGATAGAATAAAAGAACAATATAATGGTTTCACTTTGGTGGGTGGTAGAATTATTAGGGATATTCGTTCATCAATTATATGCATGATATATTAACAAAAATTCTTGTAAAGTCTATACAAGTAATGAAACAAGTTTAAATTTTTGAAATGGATTGACTAAAACTGATCATTTTGAATGCACATTATGTGAAATTATATCATCCCACTATTATATCACATAGAAACTCACAACAATTACATGATTAGATGTGTTTAACCTATCCTTGTTATGTATATTGATAATTGTTCACTAGATCACCATCAAAATAATTGTCCATTGGTTCATCACTAATATGCATGTCCACATTCATTATATAAAATGGTCCATGTTCACAAGATCATTAATAAAAAACTCATCATCATTCTCAATAAAAAATACATGAGAATATAGATGTTCCCATTTTTATGAAAAAATAATGATGATGTTATGTTAGGGTTTTTCATCAACCATAATATTGAAAAAGATATACTAATCTATAGAAAAATCCAGGAAGACTCAATGGATATTATAGATTTTAGTGTCATTCGGATTCTATAAAGGTCTATACTGATGTTTAATACTTTCAAAAGGGGGAAAACAATTTATAATTTAGTTTAGTGTCTTTTAAAAATACATAATGTGTTACACTAATGTTTTCTATATCAAATAAGTTAAATGGTTTATCATGGACTTTTTACTCTCTATGATCATGAAAGAGAAATATGTATTTTATTATGTTCCACAAAAACTCAAATGTAAATATTTATTTTAGTTAAATTAATGAATGATAATAGGTTTATAGTAATGGTTATTGTATTCTAGGAATAAATAATGGGATACACTAATATTTAGTATACTCTAGAAATATATAATTTTTATGCTAGTTTTTTATATAAAATAAAAGGAAAATCATTATATATGTTTTTTACACCAACCCAAAAGGATAAAAGTTTTTATGGGGATTTTTTGTAATACATTATTGGTATGTTATTTTAAAGTGGTTAAATATATCATGTTGTTGAGATTGAGCTTTTGAAATATTTTCTTTTAGGTTCATGTCAGTTTGACTAAATTCCTTGTATTTTAGTTTCATATGATCAAGAATAATTATATTATAGTTTCATGAAAAAAAATCATTTTATTTGATTTCATAATCATTTTATCTACTTTTTTTAGTTAATTTCCTCATCATTTTTATCTGATACTTATTTTGTTAATTTTCATAGAGATCATGAATAAATTAATTCTTCAAAAAGGATTATTCACTCATGTACTATCATCATGCACTCAATAAGGATGATGTACTCATGATGATTCAATTTTCATTTTCTTTCTCCAATGCATTCAACATTCTAGGATATCAAACTAAAATATTGTCAGATGACCTAGAATATTGAATGCATTGTTGGATAAAAAGAGATGGTGTTCCGGGTATGATGCAAATTTTGTGGTTTCAGTTTAAAATTTGCATTTTATTAATGTGTTGTTTCATATTTATGTTTAATTTATTTACTTATAGTTTTATTAACATAATAAGTTTTTTCTTATAAAAATGGATTCTTTTTATTGAGTTGGGGTTCTTTTTTTAAATATGTTTGTTCTTGTGAGAGATTATACTTCAAGGCTAAAAATGGGATAATGACAACAAATAAATGGATCAAAAAGGTATATATATGTCATGAAAAGGTGAATTCATACTACTTATTTAGTTTATTTTATCGCCATTTTATCTTCTATTTTTAAGTTAATTTCCTTATAATTTTTATCTAATAATTAATTATTTATTTCACTGATCTTTTTCGAAGTCATATTTTTCCTTCAGCCGTCTGTAACAAGCCAAAATAGTGAGAACATTTTGCTTTAGAATGAGGAATTTCAAGCAGCATGTGGTTTCCTCTTACTTATAAATGGAAAATTTATTTCTTTTCTGGATTATTGAAGATAGTTGAAAGAAAAACACACATCACATACTCAATCAGTCACACCTCAATATGATACATAGTGTGCTCAGTATGGCTCAAACTGTATGTTTTTAGTTTATAATTTACATTTTAGTTCAAAACACACATCTCATACTCAAAATTGTGAAAACACATTCCCTAATATCTAAACTTCATTCACCTATATATATATATATATTTATTTATTTATTATAAAATAAATTTAGTGAGTTAAAATAGAAATTGTTTCGTTCGTTCTTTTTGAATATTTTAAAAAAATCTTCTCTTCCATAGGCTTATCAATATTGATGTTTTCATAGTAAAATAATTTTACATAGAAGTAATTAATTAGTGGTCTCCTATCCATAAAAATATAAATTATTACATTCATTAATTATCTCATCAAGATTCATCCCCTTCTCATTCTTCCCTCCATGTTCTTCAATTTCTTGTGATTTGAAACTCATAAGTATACCCAATAATTCATCTAGCATTCCTTCACTTGTCTTCATTACCTCCTCTTTTTTATGGATGATACCTATATTCAATGAACTTATTTGATGGTGGATAAATACCCATTTTTTATATAGGAACAAACCTACACATGATTGGATTAGTTTTAGGCCATTGTGTAAATGATAATCTATGACTTTGTGAGGGAAAAGATATCAATTTTAGTACTCAAGGGTTTTATACATTCCTCTACATGAAATGAGGTAAAAAGACAAAAACATTTACCTCTATCCAATAATGTAGGTCGAGCGGGAATCTTTTAATAAGATAGTAGTGTGTTGTCTTAAGAGTTGGAAAATGTTTCTTTCTTCTTCAAAGTTACTGCCAAATTCTACTAGAGGAATCACATCTTCAGTAAAATTCTTGAACCATGGATTCAGGTCAACCTCAAAACTTCCCTTGTTTTCCAATATCTAATCCTTCTATTTTATCATTTCCTCATAGTTAAATTGAAATTTTGGTAACAAATTTTGTACCATTTCAATTCATTGGATTCTCTGGATGTAGTTTTTCCTTTTCTATATTTCACAAAATATATTTATATAAACCATAATGTTATTTCATGATTTCTATCATAGAAATATATAATAATTATTTTATTAATCATTTGAAAAAAAGTGCTAGTTCCATAGGCTGCACATAGTTGAGATAAAGTCAATTCATATGGTAACATGGTAAATAAAAGTCAAGAAAATGAAACACTTTAAGTTTATTTGTGTGGAAATCTAGGTTAATAATTTTCCAATGATTGGATCATTTATCACCTTTGTAATAAAAAAGACCACATAAAAATTAAACCATGATAGTGAAGGAAGAAACTTCTAAAAGGTTCCATATTTTGAGAATAAATCTCTTATCATTTTGGGATCCATCACAAAACATTTCACCTTATCTTTCATTCAAATGAATGATTGATTTATTTTACTATTCATACTAGTTATTACCATAATTCAATCCCTAATAAGGTACATAATAATGAGTAAATGTAATAATATATATATATATATATGAATAACTCATCGATCAAACACTTCATTGTGAGGGTTAAAAGCAGAAATATGAAACAAGAATCACAAGGGCTCAATATTGGAAGTAATAGTTATTCATGATATCTGCAAAAAATATTTATGGTTCACTCTATGGATGTAATTTTTATTCTAATCAAAAGGGATAAATATTTTAAGTAATGGTTATTCCAAACACTCAAAGTGTGTGTTTCTAGTTTAAAATGACATTTTAATAAAAAAAGATGAGTTAAATACTAAAATCCCAAAAAATAATTTTTTTTTTATTTTCATACCTTAGGAAAATGATCTATAAGTCATTTGTGACATATAGTAATCAACTTCCCATCAATCTGATGAAAATTGTGACCATTATGACTCCAAGTGTGTCTTTGTATTTAAAATTGACATTAATTTTAGTAAAAAAGATAGGTGACATGCTCAAAACCATGATAACACATTCAAATGGTTTTGATAATATAGGAAAATTATCCATAAGTCATTTTCAAAATGTAGGAATCATCCGCACCTCAATCGGACACATAGTGTGGTTGATATGACTCCAAGTGTGTCTTCTTATTTAAAATTGGCATTAATTTTAGTAAAAAAGGATAAGTGAAATACTCAAAACAAAGAAAATGCATTTGGGTTGTTTTTATACTTTGTGAAAATGATCCCTAATTCATTTTCGATGTGTAATAATCATACAAAACTCAATCTGATGTACGGTGTTCCCGGTATAACTCCAAGTGTGTTTTTTTATTTAAAACTAAAATTAATTTTATTAAAAAAGACAAGTGACATACTCAAAATCTAGAAAACAGGTTCAAATTGTTTTGATACATTAAGTAAATGATCAATAAGTTATTTTTGATATATAAGAATCAGCATCACCTCAATATGATACACGGTGTGCTCGATATAACTCAAAGTGTTCTTTATCAGTTTAAAATTAACATTTTAGTTAAAAAGTGTTTCACTAGCTAAAAACCAAGAAAAAGCATTCATATTGTCTTGATAATTTAGGAAAATGATTAATAATTAATTTTTGATGTATATGAATCAATATCATATCAAACTGACACATGATGTGACCAGTAAGACTCAAAGAGTGTGTTTCTAGTTTAAAATGAAATTTTTGTAAAAAAACAAGTGACAAACTCAGAGCCCAGAAAACGCATTTGGATTATATTGATACATTAATAAAATAATCCAAAAGTAATTTTAGAAGTGTAGGAATCATCCACACCTCAATATGATGCATGGTGTGACAGGTATTACTATAAGTCTGTCTTTTTATTTAAAATTGACATTAAAGATAAGTGATGCACTCAAATATGATAAAATGCATTCTTATTGTTTTGATAATTTAGGAAAATTTTCCATAATTCACTGTTTATGTTTAGAAATCAACCACACCTCAATCCAATGCACGAGGTGACCGGTATAACTCCAAGTGTGTCTTCTTATTTAAAATTAACATTAATTTTAGTAAAAAAGACAAGTGACATACTCAAAACCAATAAATCACATGTTTATTATTTTTATACTTTATTAAAATGATCAATAATTATTTTTAGATGTGTAGTAATTATTGAAACCTCAATTAGACACACGATGTGACTGGTATGACTCCAAGTGTGTCTTTTTATTTCAAATTAACATTAATTTTATTGAGAAATACAAGTGACATACTCAAAACTGAGCGAACACATTAATAATGTATTTATACATCATTAAAATGATACATAAGTTATTTTTGATGTGTAAGAATCATCCACACCTTAATCTGATGCACAATTTTCCTAATATGACACTAAGTGTGTCTTTTTTTAAAATTAAAATTAATTTTAGTAAAAAAGACAAGAGATGTACTCAAAACCTAGAAAACACATTCATATTATTTTTATATATTAATAAAATAATCTATAATTTGTTTTTTACATGTAGTAATTAGCCACACCTCAATCCAATTCACAATGTTCTCAGTATAACTCAAATTTTATATTATCAGTTTAAATTTAACATTTTACTTTAAAAAGTATGTAACTCATTGAAAATTGAGAAAACAAACTCATATTATTATTATTATTTAGGAAAATTATTCATAAGTAATTTTATATGTATAGGAATAATTATTATGTCTAATGGATGCATGATGTGACCAGTATGACTCAAAATTCATGTTTCCGGTTTAAAATGAAATTTTAGTAAAAAGGAAAAGTGACATGTGCAAAGACCAGAAATGAATTTTTATTGTTTTGATAAATTATAAAAATGATCCATGAGTCATTTTTGAGATTTAGGAATCAATATCACCTCAATCCATTGCACGGTGTGACTGGTGTGACTGGTGTGACTCCAAGTGGGACTCTTTATTTAAAATTGACATTATTTTTTGTAAAAGAGACAAGTGACATACTCAAAAATGAGAAAAAGGATTCACATTGCTTTTTATACTTTATAAAAATGATCCATAAGTCATTTTTTACATATAGGAGTCAGAAACACCACAATAAGACACACGGTGTGACTAGTATGTCTCCAAGTGTGTCTTTTTATTTAAAATTGTAATTTATTTTAGTAAAAAAACACAAATAACATACTCAAAATTGAGAAAATGAATTCGTATTATTTCTATAATTTAGTAAAATGATCCATAAGTCATTTTTTATGTTTAAGAAATAGTTTCACCTTAATCTGATTCACGGTCTGCTCAGTATGACTCCAATTGTGTCTTTCTATTTAAAATTGACATTAATTTTAGTAAAAAAGACAAATGACGTACTCAAAACTGAGAAAATGAATTTGTTTTATTTTGATACTTTAGTAAAGTGATCCATGAGTAATTTTTTATGTGTATCAATTAGTCACCCCTCAATCGGATTCACAGTGTGCCTGGTATGACTTAAACTGTTCATTATCAATTTAAAATTTACATTTTCGTTCAAAAAGTGTGTCACTCACAAAAAACTAAGAAAACATGCTCTAATTGTGATAATAATTTAGAAAAATGATTCGTAAGTCATTTTTGACCTATAGGAATCAATCTCACATCCAAATGACACACAATGTTATCGATATATATCGAAGTGCATGTTTACAGTATAAAATTAAATTTTAGTAAAAAGGACAAGTGACATACTCAAAACAAAGAAAACACATTTGGATTCCTTTGATAATTTAGTTAAAAAATCTGTAATTCATTTGGTATGTGTAGTAATCATCCTCACCTCAATCCGATGCATGGTGTTCCTATTTTCACTCAAAGTGTGTCTTTTTATTTAAAATTAACATTAATTTTACTAAAAAAGACAAGTAGCATACTCAAAATCGATAAACATAATAATATTGTTTTGATACTTTATAAAAATGACCCATTATTAATTTGTGATTTGTATTAATCATATGCACCTTGATCCAATATATGATGTGCCCAGTATGACTCAAAGTGTTTGTTTTTGGTTTAAAATTGACATTTTAGTTCAAAAAGTGTCACTCACTAAAAATCAAGAAAACATGCTTGAATTGTGTTGATAATTTAGGACAAGAATTCATAGTTCATTTTTAATGTGTAGGAATTATTCTCACATAAAACTAACACATGATGTGGTTGTTATGACTCAAAGTGTGTGTTTTTATTTTAAAATGACATTTTAGTAAAAAAACACAAGTGACATACTCAAAACTGAGAAAATGAATTCATATTGTTTTGATAATTTTAGAAAATGATCCATAAATAATTTTTGAAATATAAAAATTCATTTCACATAAATATCACGTACAATATGTTTGATATGACTCAAAGTGTGTTTTCAATATATAAGTGTCATTTTAGTTTAAAATGGGCATTACATCACTAAAACTGAGAAAATGAGATCTTATTGTTTTCTCATCATTTTATTTTATATTAATTGATTAATTTACTTATCATTTATATCGTATAATTTGTTATTAAATTTTCATAGAGATAATTCTTGATGAAAAACAATAAATAGGGTGACATATAAGAATCAACAACAACTAAATATGATACACAGTGTTCCTGGTATGACACAAATTTTAGTTTAAAATTAACACATTCTGTTTAATTTATTTCTTTATAGTATTATGAACATAAGAATTGTTTTCTTATATATGTTCATTATTCTTCTTGAGCTGGGGTGGTTTTTTTGGAAATATCATGAGTGGGGGTCAGCGGACAAAGACAATGTAAAATTTATGACTTTAAATGTCTAGGACAAACTGTAATTACTCATGTAATTGTATAAACCAATGTTTGAAATGTCTATAATATAGTTTTTTTTATTTTATTTGTGTTATAAATTTTATTCCATTTATAATGTATATTTTTACTTATTTTTTCTTCTATTTTTGGTGTTGTTTCTGGTGTTGTAGGGTTCTGTAATTTTAATAGCACACTGTAGTATGCCCCCTTATCAGTACTTTTAGAAGTGTTGATAAAGGGCCCCTTTATTAGAGTTTCTATAAGCACTAATGAGGTCCCCCTTTATCTGTGCTTCTAAAATCACTGTTGAAGGTCCCCATTATCAATGCTTTTAAAATCACTAATAAAAGACACCTTGATCAGTTCTATATAAAAGTGATTATAAATAGGGTCCTTTACCAGTGCTTCTAAAAGTGCTAATAAAGGAACCCTTTATTAGAGAATTTTTTAGTATTGATAATATACCACATTATTAGTTCTTTTCTAGTGCTCATTAAAGCCTAGGTATTTTAATCATGCTTCAGTAGTCAGCTCTTTTTTCACTGACAAAGGGAAATTTTAGCACTATTAAAGGCCTATTTGTTTATAGTTAATCCTTAGGTAAACAAGTGTGAATCCTCAGAATTATTTACTTCCCTGCTAAATTTTGATTCATCCCCTCTAAAAATCTATTTTTTTGGATTACCTGGTATATTCTTCTTAAACTATATTCTTTTATATCATTATAACCTATGGAATTCCATGATTTTTTATACCCTTCAATTTCTAGCCCTCAAACATTTATGTTTTCTTCTAGCCTCATTTTCTATCTTGAATATATATTGAATGAAGTTTATGAGCACATTATACTTGTTCTTGAGAAATAAAACCCCAAACTTCTATGTTTCATCATCAAGGAAGGTAACATAGTACAATAAACCTTCATGAAAAAGGACTGAAGTAGGCCCATATACATCCATATGAACCAATGCTAACATTTGATCCTTGGGAATCATACCTTATATTTTAAACTAAACCTTCTTTTACTTCCCAAGGATGAAATATTCACATGTTTCATACTCAATTATTATGATCTCTATCATTACTTTATTAGAAGTACTTTAATTCCTTTCTCACTTAAGTAAACATGATGTCCATGTGATAACTTTCCATAATTTATTTTACATCATGCATTTCACCTTCTAAAATTTTCATCAATTACATTATTCCATATTTTACTACTTTAGCTACAGCTATATAACCATGTATAAATTTCCATTATCCACTTGAAAAAATAAAATTCTTCTCTAACCTTCATATGTTAGGAAATCCTTGAAATTGCATCAGACTTTTATTTTTTGTCCAGAAAAAAACATCACCCTTTCCCACAATATTGAGAGTTTCAATATCCATAAGATGTACTCTATTGTATATTATGGTATCATGATTTCTCATACTCCTCTCAAATATAGAGTTAAAATAATCCTTATAGTCTATAATCAAAAATTCAAGTGGACTAGTGAAACTTGACAGAAGATCACTCGTATCTCCTAAAATGGAATTTATATATGTGCATATAAAAGTGTATATTTGAGGATTAAATTTTCTATCACTAAAATAATTGTTCAGATGGAATTTATTACTATAATTCCAACACATGGGATTTTCTTAAACTGGGCTACTTTAACTTCTAATTTTTCTTCCTTTCCCTTTTTTATGACACTTCTATACAACGGAATGTGCCCTACCTTCCACACTATATGAATTTTTAGTATATTCTTATATATACTTATATTTAATATCCTCACTCATAAATATATCCCTAACATCCACAAACACTATGTTTTTCTTACCACTTTAGTTACTCACTATAGCAATTGTCAGATCCCATGATTAAAGGAGTTATGAAAGTAACAACAATGCACACTTTATATCTTAAAAGTGTACCTTTATTGATTCTAACAGACTTCAAATCATGTTTAAGTCATTGTCATGATTATTCATATAATTTCCTTTTCAAATTCTCATAAATAATAGTCTTTTCAATAGAAATACATTTTTCATTACTATTGGAATCTTATCTATATCAGTAAGACCCTTCACATATTCTGAAGTCGTATCAACTTCATAGATGTTATAGAACATTTTCCAAGATAGTTATGTATAGATATTTTCTAGTTATTTCTTATTCAACCTTCATAATTCCTCTCTCTTCAATAATTATGGTTTAATAACAATCTACATAAGATCAAGATCCTTATAAAATAAGAAATAAATTATATGTATCTTACAAAATCCAAAATCGATCCAATCAAAATTCTTTACTCAGAGCTTAACCTAATTCAATGATAATACTTTTTGAATCAATAAAATAACAATAAATATGAAATATATAAGAGAGATCAGGAACCACTTACTGAAATTATCTTAAAAGTATAGGGGAATAATTATTCTACTGAACCATGCTCTAAAATGCCTTGGATGGGGTCTAGTCCTAAATAATATTAAAACTAAGATTTGATAACACATTTTGAGTCCAAAACCTCAGGACTTGAAGTTAAACTTTGAAACTTAGATAGTGAAAAAAATTACAAAACCCCTAAATTGAAATTAAACTATGTTCATGTTGTATTTGGAATTGGGAAGAGAAATCACCCCATCTATGCAACACAAAACACACATACAAACGAAAAAATAACATTTGAAAGATAGGAAATTGAAAGAAAACAAAACAAAATAATAAAAAAAATATTTTAAAAGGTTTAGAAAAATTAATACTCTATATGTGGAATTTTGCAAAATCTTTTATTAAAGGAATGGAATCTGATTACAATTTCAAATATTTTAATGAATAAATAATCTCATCAAACAATTTATAGTAGGTCCCAACCCACGCTACTGGTTCTATGATGATTTAATCTCCATAGAGAGTATTCCCCTTGAATTTTATCTCTATGGGAATCTCTTCACTTGGTTAGAGACATCCACCACCTCAAATAATTTTCTAGTGAATTGATCATGATTTTGAATAATATATGATTTCTCCCTATGTGGCCTTCTGTAATACCCCTACATAACCCTTCTGAATGCTGAGAACACCTTACATTACTCTATAATTAATTTTTATGAAAGTCCTTTGTGAATATGCACTTCCTCCATTCAAACTCATTGTTATATTTTTTGATTGTACTACTTTTGATCTGTATGATTTTGGACATCTAAACTTCATTAATTTCACTACAATATCTTCATATGATTTTGTAAATTAGACTTCTCGAATAACTCCTTTTGTAAGTAACAATACTCATCCATAAAATTGTTTTCACATGGTTGAACCTAACAAAATGGAATCATTAAGAACTTGTATTGCCTATAGTGACACAAAAATGTAATATTCAAGGTTTACTCCTTGTGAACTCAAGGTTAGTGATATCTGGAATTGTGTTTTATCTTCAATAACTACTTCACCTTCTTTACATGTTGGAATAGGTCATTTATCCTTACTAGATTTTTTTTATTATTGAATATCTCCTGGTTTATGAAGGGATAATTATTAAACATATATAGGCTCTAATCAACTTTCTTGGTGAAATTAATTTGATTCACCCAATGGGATACACTAGGATATATAAAACTGTTCTCTAAAAAGGCTTGTAACTACACCTTTAGCTCCTAGTGCATGGTTTAATCCATCTGATATTCTGATGAAAATATTATTATAGTCTCAAGATATAAATCAATTAAAATTTTAATATCTCAATGATGGGTAAATCATGGAACATCCTTCAGAAAAAAAAATCATGTGCTCCTCTAAATCTATGGGAAGATGACCCTCAAAAGCATCTTCCATGAAAATTTCCAAACTCACCAGCTAAGGGGTAATTGACTATAACATCTTACAGGTGGACCTTTCTCATCTTGAATAGTGATATTACTCACCCATGTAAGATATCCTCAATCTATTAGCATGATAACACACCATTATCCAATGATTGTATCTTATCGAGGCATGGAATGAAGAAAACCAGTTCAAACTAAGGATAGTGTTATAAGGCCTCATTTATACCATAATAAAGTCCCACAAAAAATACATTCTATTAAGCACAATATCACACTATAGATGTGGGCGATCATTTAGTCACCTACAATAGTAGTTTCTAGTTTCATAGGTGGGACTAAGGGGTCCACTAAAATCACCAACTCTCAGAATAATGATGAGTTAATAATAGAATGTCTCATTTTGGTGTCACCAAGTATGGGATCCAATTTAGAGAAGGGATAGATCATACATAGAACCATATCAATAATTATCTAAATGAATAACTCTATAGAATACATATGTTTTTTGCCTCAATATCTAGATCCTAGAGCCTATGTATGTCTTACTAGAGGTTGTGTAAGTGTAAATAGGCTAAAGAAATATCCACTTCTAGATCATTTTATTGGGTTGCAAAGTCCTCTACCAAAACCACATCCTGGAAGACCACCCTAACCACCATTGGGAATCCCCTAATATTAACACTTCATCTTATGTGGATGTTCATACATAGTTCTTACCTAGCTTCCCACAGCTACATGTATGGTCAAAAAGTCTCAATATATATGCCCTTGACCTTCATATGTATATAAAATCCTTTCTACTCACTGGTTTTATCTACTATGAGAATCTCATATTTCTAATCCATAAGACTAGGATCATGTATTCATGTGAACCTACTAATGGTATCCTAATTCCTTTCATCAACTATTTTCTACTGAAGACTCTATCCCAAGGAAATTAAAGTTTATCCCAATTTTTATTTTCATCTCTTACAAGATGCTCTTGATCACCAATGCTTTCTCTTGAACAGGCATAGGTGGGGAAGCATAAAATTATAACCCCAACTCAAAACTCTCTTCAAAGACCTCGATCACACATCTAAGATCAAAAAACTCCATCACATACCATGTCTATAGAACTCATTATGGGCTTTGTGAACCTATAATTTAACTAAACTATAGTTATAATGCCCTGTTGAAGGTTTAATAACTCATACACTCAATCCATCATCAACTTAATAGGGTAGTACTCCCCCTAAAGAGGTGATAAAAAATTAACCATGGTAGATTGTATTCATAATGTATCAATATAGTCCTATCCTTCCCATAAATCATCACATTGTGAAGGATAAAATACTCCATATCCACTATCTAATTAGTGGTCAACTGATATAAGTGGAACACTTGAGTCACTACCTCAAGCCAGTCCTCAAGGGCCTATGAATCGGGCTCACCTTAGAACTTTGGTGGTTTATATCATTAAAATTCATGCAACAAGATCAAAATATAGTCCATATCATACTACTCAACAAGATCTATTCTATTCTCATCATGTAGTGAATCATCCCACTGTAAAATTAGGGGAGGATCTGATATTTATGCAATGGGTTACGGGTTATCCCTTAGTTCACCTGGTAAAGAAACCACCCAAATGGGTCCCTAAATTAAATCATTTCCACTCAAATGGGTATTTTTGTAAGACTCTATCATTGAAACTAGATATTTATGGGGTATTATCAAACATTTTATAAGAAGAACCCATGATCACTAAAATATATTTAGGCGATCTAACACAAAAATAATATTAAAATCTATAACATTACATTTCATAATGAATATAAAATCTTCTTTATGAATTTCCCAAGTAGGATTGAGACCACTGAAAAAGGGTTGAATCAATGGTACCTTTTTCTTTTTATGATAAATATTCTTAAATTCTTTAGAAAACTTTCTTAACCTTCAAAAAAATTTAGAGTTATAATCCACTCAATTATGAATCTCGACCTCACACTACTAGAATTATAGGCTATTGCCACACTTATATAGACAAGGTTTAAAAAACCATGGATATAGCCTAATATATCCCCATGGGTCTTAAGCTACCCATGGATCTATGCCCCCAACCCTCTTTATTCCACTCCTGATGTCGATTTCTCCTCCCCACGAGTCGGCGAACCTCCTCGCCCGATGCTGCCACCCACCTTCTGATATCCTCCTCTAATGATGCAGCTACCCAACCTTGATCCTCCTCTGACGATGTGGCCACCCAACCTCGATCCTCATTTGACAATGCGGAAACCCAAGTTCCCTACGAGCCTCTTTTTCTGACGTGGCTCCACCTCTTACTCCCCCTTCAGGCCACCCTCTTCCCCAACTCACCTGTTTTTGAAAATTTCACAATGTAAGTGCCTAAGAATTTTGTTCCTTTAAGGAAAATAATTGATTGTATTATTGTAATTTTTTTCTTCTTAACCTTATTTTTGAGATTTATGTGGGACTTTGGTTATCTTTGATTAGTTATAGGTTATTTTTTGATAGCTCACTATCTAAAATAGGTTTCAAAACATCTTTTCCAAGCTGTGTGCACCAGCCCTGGTGATGAAAGAAATGACCATGGTTTTCGGAACACAATGTATCCCATATCATTTTTTATATGGAATCAATAACACCATTTCATGCACCACAATGTATTTTATGAACATTCAACATCATGGTTTTTATAGAAATTGACAAATTAGTGAATTTTATCCTTATGTCTCATTTGCATCAAGGGGAAAATGCATGAGACTCTTAATAGGGGGAATATTATTTCAATTCAAAGTCCTGCTAATCATGATATCCCTTTGATTCATTGAATTCCACTCATTCTGATGGATTTTCTTAAAACCATAAAATCATTCTATTTTTGATGTTTTTGATCAATTTATGTTGTTGTTTTTTCATGTTTAGAATAATTTTTCACTCTTCTTCATTTATATATTTCCTTTGTTCATCATCCTTTATTGATGCCTTTTTTTGGATTCGATGATGAATTTTGGTATGTCCCTTTCAAGGATGAATTTTATATTTTCTCTACTTTATTTGATCATGGGTTATATTGGTCTATCTTAGATTATGTTACTTATTGTTTTCTAGTGAGGTAATTTTGGTGATCATTGTTCAAAATCCTCCTTACATCATTAGAGGATCTAGCGTGTGAATGCTAACTATATTAATTATACTTTGAACTCTAAAGAACATGATATTTTAGAGTAATAAAATATAGATAAATCATCATGATACATTCTATTTCATGAATATTATC
Organism: Viscum album; assembly: GCA_963277665.1. NCBI lineage: Eukaryota > Viridiplantae > Streptophyta > Magnoliopsida > Santalales > Viscaceae > Viscum > Viscum album. Next base: position 446,297,471 of record OY728134.1, read on the forward strand.
TTGGATTTATTTTTAAATGATGGATTCATGATGGCTTGATGTTTATTTTCTGGACCCAAGGATTTCTGTTAGAATCTATGATTATTCATTATACATTCATTGGTCATTAATAGATCTAGTGATATATAATTCCATCCATTAAAATTATTCATAATTTGTGTCATTGGAAAAATAAAAATTCATGTGATTCTATATTCACATACTAAATAGGGAATCTTCATGAGTCACTATTTCAACTTATTCCTTGATGGACCATAATCCTATTTATTCATCCTTAATATGCATGGTCTTCCTCCATGGGTGTGTATTGTGACTCAGTCATCAACATCATGGATGAACCTTAATTTTGAAATTGAATACAATGAGTTATGAAGATCCTTATAAAGTATATTCTAGGTTTATGGTAGTTAAAAAAATATTATGTTGTGTGTGGATTTGATTTAGACCATGTTGATTTTGATCGAATGTTTTTGTATGTTTGTTTTTATCACACTCATGATATATTATGTGTTTTTATATGATATAACTATTTCATTATGATATATTTTGTATATGATTTTTTTTTAATTCTATTAATGGTACATAAGTTACTAGTGGACTTTTCATGGCTCAGTAATGCTTGAGGCATGAGTGTGTGAAGATATAGTATATGATACAATGAACAAACCAAGTTAGACATTGGGGAATAATATCATTTTTGGGGTATAATTGATGACATAACAATCATAAATAGTTAGACCAATAAGCAAAAGTATGTAAACATGGTCTATGTGACCTACCTCTTGAGTAAACAATGTGTAATGATGGACTTTGTGACCTGAACTGATAGATAGAAACATGGTTTAGTGTCATATTATGGTCTTAACTCAAGGACAAGGACCTATAAAACTATTTAGAATCATCTATATTGGTCAATTTTATTTTGTAATTTTCATTAATATGGTATTTTCCATCTATCACTAAGCCAATGTAGGTATATATTTTCTTTCTGGCAGCTTCGATAGCTTATGGATGAAAGATATGGTATTTTTATTATGTGATAATTTATTTTATATCATGACTTAAACTTATATGCATGTGAACTCATGTTAAGGATAATTTGGGGGTTCCTTAATGGATTTTATTACTGAAACCTTGTCTAAGAATATTGATGCACAATGAGACATCATGTATTTCATTCATGAAATAGAAAATGATCCATTAAAGATGGTTGAGCTGTGAAGCATGGAGTAGGAGGTCAAACATAGATAGAATCTAAGGGTTAAAATAGTTTATTTATTTAATTATCTATCACATTTGTAATATTTTTTGGATTTCCACATTCAGATCTCAATTATTTATTTATTATAATACATGTGTTCCATTTGAAAATATTAATATTATTTTTTTCATGTTACTTTAAATATTTTATTTTTAATTATATAATTTTTTCATAGAAGTGATACTAGTTCTTATAGTCTCCCCAATGATTTAATTCAGTCCCTCACTTATTTTCCGTAGCCTCTTTCATAGAGAGTGGTTGTAATTAGTTCCTTTTACTCGTTAGCTCGGACCCAATGGGTTGGGTCAAGACGTTATAAAATGTTATCAGAGAACCATTTTCTTTTTGATGGTGTTTTTGTTACATTTTTTTGATATTTTGTAGTTTTCATGCAACATTAGTTGGCACAATAGATCCCAATCTCTATATATACATGTTTTTAATATTTTATCATAGTTCTTAAATTTATTTATTTTAATTATGATATATTTTGATATGGTCTTTTATTTGTTATTGTGTGGTATAACTAACTTTATTTTTTGTTATTATTTATCTATATTTTAATTAATTAGTTGAACCTGGTAATTTTATTATTATTTTTTATATATGCCTATGATTAATGTTTAGTGACGAAGATCCATAGTGAGTACCGGGAGGGATATAACTCTATTTGTGGGTTTCCTCATATAAAATCGTTTTTGTGATCACATTGACATAAGATTTTTGAGATTATAGAATATTTCTCCATGTTTCAATGTAAATGGTTATCTGGATGGTGATGGTCAAATGAAGATCATAACTGATGGATGTTTTCCTATTACAGTGGTTTTATTACCTTTATACTGTATGTTCTTTTACTAAACAAAGCATTCATTAGTAAAATTTAATTGGAAATAGTTTCATAAGAATGAGTGTTTCTATGGAAATTAAATTATGTTCAGAAATAGATAATAGGATATATTTTTTAGTTGTTGTTCATAGGTTAAAATTATATAGTTACCCTTATGCATCAGCAGTGCTACCCTTATGTGGGAAGAGGAAACAAGTTTCTCCCCTTACAAACCTATCTAATTACCATTTCCTTGGTATTTATTTTTTTATGACTGTATATTTGTGGATTCATTGTATGGTACCAATGGGTATCTTCAATTATAATTTTAATGGAAGGTTGAATGCAACGAATATATATTGACTATAATTGATGATGTATATTTTCATGGACACATGGATTCATGGAAATGTACTCCATGGTTTATAATATCTTTTGGTGGAATGGTGGTAAGTAAGATGACTCAATTTCGATAAGTGGTTACATTGTCTATAATAATTGAAAAGTACATTAATTCAACTTATGTATCAAAAGAACTAACATGGTTGATTCTATTTTGGAATGAACACTGAAATATATTAGACATGGGTGTGTTATTTTGTGATAGTTAAAGTGATCATAAATTTTTTCTGTTCCTAGTGTTTCATTTGTGAATGGAGAACAGTGATCTAAAATATCATTTTATATGAATTATACTAGAGGATAAATTGATATATACTTATAGTATTACAACGAATAATAATCCTTAAAATATGTTTAAAATGTGATAATCCAAGAAATATTGAGGTAATATCATGCCTCAATGAGACTCAACTAATAAAAAATAATGAGGGTCACAACTTTGTAGGTTGAAGTGATCAGAAAGATGAATCCATTTGGTGAGTGTTGTCTCTCCATGGTTTCTCTATCATATTGAATAAATATATATTAATATTTTATATGTGTTCTAAATTTTCCATTATGTTATATAAATTTTTTTATAGATTCATTTGATAAGGCCACATGCTGGAGATGATCAAAACTCTCCAATGATGAAGGATATTATTATTCTAAAACCATTCATGACATATAATTTTTCCATAACACAAACACGTCATTCAGGAGGAAATACCACTTCATCCATGTGTTTCCCCCTAGTACCTATTTATAGAGGTTGTGTTACTTAGACTATGGTCAGTTATGCCTGAGATTTTTATTTACAACATTATTCATCTAACTAGGAAATAGGAGGCACCTAGGATGTAGATAACTTTACATAGTTCATTGAGGATATATTTGACCTAGTAATGAACATGGAGGATTATTGGGTGAGGATTGAGACTATTATTCTCCACTAGTGTAGGGGGGGACTAGTGCTGGGGGGGCTAGTGCTGGGGGTTGGGGGGAAGTGTGGTGCAGGTGGGGGGTGGGGGTGTTGGGGGGCTGGGGGAGTGGTGCAGGGGGGGAGGTGTAGGGGGATTGCTGCTGGGGGTTGGGGGCAGTGGTGGTACAGGTGGGGGGATGAGGGCTGGGGGAGGGGCTGTGGTGGGGGCTAGTGTAGGATGGGGGTGTTGGGGGGCTGGGGGGGAGTGGTGCAGGGGGGTTGGTGGGGGTCTGAGGTCTAGGGGGAGGGGTTGGTGGGTGTGGTGCTGGGGGATGGGGGGAATGGTGTAGGGAGGACTGGTGTTGGGGGCTGGGGGTAGTGGGGGTGGGTGCTGGTGGGAGGGGGTCTGGGGGGAGGGGATGGGGGAGGGGATGGGGGAGGGGATGGGGGAGGGGATGGGTGGAGTGGTGCAGGGGGGCTGGAAATAAAATTTGGGAAGTGTTTTGGAAATGAATAGAATAGGGAAAATTTAAGGGAATGAGAAATAGAAGATGAATATGAGTTTATTTATATTTTATTTTTTTGATTATATACTGACCATGCACAACTTGTTTTATATGATTTCATATGGTAATTAACATATATATTGGAAATAAATGATAATAAGAGAATATGTAATGGAAATTATATTATGGAAGAATGGGGTATGCTTCGTGAATGTGTTATTTCTATTGTTTATGCATGTTCTGATGCAACGATTATTGATATTATGATGAACAATGTGTGTGTTTTTGGATGTTTTGTGTTGACATGACAACCATAAATTATCATTATAATGGGAGTTACTGAATGATGATATTGTGGTAATAATAGAAAGGAATTATAGAATCTATAATGTTAATGGATTCATGTATCATTTATCATCACTGATCACATATATATAAGAAGTCATTATATCTCATTTCTTTTCACATTATTTCTTTACAGGTGGTTTCTTATGATGATTTTGGTTCTATCCACCACCATCGATTATAGTGAGTTCAACATTGGCTTTGGGTAAGATTTATTCTATTTTTATTCTTTTTCCAAATTTTAATTAGGGATTTTGTGATTTTTGGGTTCTTTATATTTTTGTAGTGCTTTTTGGATGTCGTTGATGTGGATTCGAGTTGCCGTTGATGAAGGCTTACATGTGCATGAATAGTTAGGAATATAAAAGTATAATTTCCCCCTTTATATATATTAACTCATGGTAGTATGAATATATATATATATATATTGGGGCTAGGTGTGCTTATATATAGATATGAAAAATGCATACATGTGTAAGTGTAAAGGGGTATATGTAAGTATAAACATATATCTAAGGACCCCCTTGTGCATATTTGACCATGAAAATATGTACATATGGTCAAGTTGTACTTATATATATGTGAAGTTTCATATGCATGAAAGAGGGAAAAAGGAATATTTGAGTTGTCGTCGTCAAAAATAGCACTCCTTGAGGTTGAGGTATGTTCCCTCTGCCTAAACCTTTAATTTGAATTCTATAATTGATCGAGTATTTTAAAAACTTGTTTCATTATTATATAATGTGTATATGCTATGGAAATTGGTTGTGTCTCTTTGAAATGAAATTTTCACCTATTTTACATGATTTCCCTAAGCCTTCAATGTGTACTAGTAGAAATTTTCAGCCAACTCAATGGTAGAAAATGAAATTTCCTTCACTTTAGAGATGACAGTGACCTCATTTTGAGAAAACATTAATCAAGAATTCTCCTAAAAATCTAAAACTTAAAGAAAATATTTGTTTTCATTTCATCAAACACAAACAACCAGCCTTGAAAACTTGACACTTTATTAAGTAACATCATTGTGAAACACTTTACCCTGAAAAATACAGAATTTAACCTATTAAAATAAATCCACCTAGGCATGATTCATGGTGTGACCAGGGGTTTCACACCATGAATCACTACCCATGATAATTTCATGGATTAAACTAAGGTTCAATGCTGTAAATGTTTGAGATAGTGGGTTCACCTCTCAACCAACCCCATTCAAGGCATAAACCCGATGGGTCATAGCATGAAAGGATACGGTAGCTTAAATTTCAGTTATTTTTTCACCCTGGACCTCCACCAACTTCCACCCAAACCTCAGAGGTTCCAACAGAAGACTAAAACCAAATCCAAAAATACCATTTTGGAACATCTAATGTTCAGATTTCTGATCCAAATTCCAATTTAAGAAATAACCCATACTTCATATTAAAAACACAAATTTCCTCCAAAAATAATGAATCGGAAACCTGTGGGGTATTACAAACTCCCCACCTTAACACTCCTCATCCTCGAGAATCCATGGTATTCGTAAAAACATGTCTCACAAAATATTTTTGTTGTCAATTCCCTAAGAACTCACTATTCTCCATCTCTAAATTCTAAACATGTTTCTGTTACACAAATCCAAACATCAAGGAACACTTTGCACCAAAATTCGAGCCACTCACTCATGACAAAGAACCAGAAAATATAGGATCTTCCCACACACTAGAATCACTTTTTCACCTCAATCATTCAATGATCGGCCTCACAGCAACAACGACTCATATGACATGAGGATCAGTCACCCACAACTGATATGATTCTCCCCACCATTGGAGTACCATTATCATTGACCTTCCAAACCAAACACCTGGTCTATGTATCCCCTATTTTATCCATCACTAAATGCAATGAGTAGATGTGGCCGACCCACTTATCCCTAAATTCCAATGTGAAATATCCATTTCCACTGACTCTTGGATCAACATTGATCATCCATGACATCCAATGATAGTAAATAGTGTGCTCCCCACCCTATGGCTTCCCATATATGGTTCCTATGGTTTCCCACACACCACTACTCAACCGCTGATCCAAACGGGTCCTATCAGTGAACCTCACTAACAATACCCCTACCAAGGACCAAAAACTCAGGATATCAGGGAATGATGGGTTTTTTTTAAAGGGGTAGGGGGTGCATGGGGTGGGTAAGGGGTGTGCTGGGGGCAGGGGGTCCAAGGGGTGTGTTGGGGGTTGTGCTAGTTTTTTTGCAAGGGGTGGGGTAGGGTGCAGAGGGAGGGAATAGGGGGTGGGATTGGGGGTGTTTAGTGTGTAGGGGGTGGGAAGGGGTGGGGTGGGTAGGGGGTGTGATGGGGAAGGGCGTAGGGGGTGTGCAGGGTGAGGGGGCAGGGGGTGTGATAGGGGGAGGGGGTAGGGGTGCACGGGGGAGGGGTGCAGGGGGGTCCAAGAGGTATGCAGGGGAGGGGTGTGTTGGGCTCTTTTTTCAGGGGTAGGGGTAGGGTGCAGGGGGGTGTACTGGGGGGAGGGGCAGGGTGAGGGGCAAGGGGTTCAAGGGGGAGGGGTTCCGGGGGGTCCAAGGGGTGTGCTGGGTTCTTTTGCAAGGAGAAGGGGTATGGTGCAGGGGTGTGATGGGGGAGTGGCAGGGGTGGTGAAAGGGGGAGGGGTACAGGGGGGAGGGAAAAGGGGTAGGGGGTGTCTATGATGGGGTAGGGTGGGTCCAGGAGGGATCGAGGGCTGTCCAGGAGGGAGGGGCTGTCTAGAAGAGAGGGTGGTGGGTCCAGGAGGGAGGGGTTATCCAGGAGGGAGGGGTGTCCAGGAGGGGTGTTTGGAAATAGTTTCTACAAATAAGGAATATACAATCAAGAAGAAGAAAGATCATTCACCAAAATATTGTCTAATCATATTAGCAAACGGGTTTTCAAAATCCAAGAGGATTGAGTAAGAATAAAAGAAGTAAAATTTTGTACTTTATAAAATTGATAAACCTATATAAACTAAAAATAAAGGTGAATTCCAAAGAAGAACGTGATAAAATATGAAATCTAGCACAACAAAATTATGTTTTTTTACTTCCCATATCATCTTTTTTATACTATATATCGTCAATGAATTATGACACTCTAACCATGTCATATTCTATGGCCATTTTGGCCTAGGGTGCTTCACACAAGTATTCTTGATGATCACTACAGAGACTACCACAACCATATTGGACTTGTTGTTTCACACAAGAACATGATCATTTCATCATGACCATCATAATGCCCTCTTTGATGGGTGTGGCCTTCCTGGCTACTTCTCCATCTTCACCATGTCCACAACTAGTCTGTTTCCTTTATTATGGTATGAAATTATTTCATAATGAACCAATCATAATGTTTGTAAATGTGAATATTATTTCACATGGAATTTTTATATTTATAACTTTATCCAATGATCCATGGATAAACATTGTGAGAATGACTACACTATTCTTGTTTATTGAGTTATATTCTTTGTGAATTTTCTAATATGTTTTTTTTACCATAATTTTAGGGGATGAGCACTATTATGTTCAACCTTGGGATTGTAGGTACTTGTGAGCTGGTTCCAGACTTCTTTAATGGTTTGTCTTATAGGGAGACTCATGTGAGATCAGTTATGTGTTTTTTTTATATTTGGATTTGTTTAATTCTTAGTATGTAGGTAGCTTTAGTGTATAATTTAATTTGGATAGTGAGTACCACGTTGATCTTCTGTGTGATAAATAGAGTAACTAATTCTCATTTTATAACATTTTTTTTAAACCCAGGAAATATATTTAGTATCTGGGAAATTTCACCAATGGTTAGTAGATCATCTGACCTGATATAATTCAATGGGTTGGGATGTTAGTAGGGAGGTTTACTGGTAGGATTAGGGTGGAGGGGGACTGGCAGGGGATGGGGGAGGGGAAACTGGCAGGGTGGGGGGGACTGGTAGGGGTGGAGGGGATAGGCAGGGGCAGGGGGTGGAGGGGAAACTGGTAGGGGGAGGGGGGAAACTGGCAGGGGGTGCAAGGGGGACTGGCAGGGGGTGCAAGGTGGGATGGTAGGGGGAGGGGTACTAGTAGGGGTAGGGGGAGGGGAAGCTGGTAGGGTGGGGGTAAGACTGGTAGGGGGAGGGGAAACTAGAAGGGGGATCTAGCAGGGGGAGGGGACTAGTAAGGGAAGGAGGTGCAAGGAGCAGGGTGGGTGGGTGGGTGGGGGTGCAGGGGGGACTGGCAGGGGGAGGACAAGGTGGGGTGGGGGACTGGTATGGGGAACTAGTAGGTGGGAGGGAGGGGTAACTTTTAGGTGAGGGAGGGGTAACTGGAAGGGGGAGGACTGGCAGTGGGGGGGAGGACTGGCAGTGGGGTGGGGAACTCGTAGGGGGGACTAGCAAGGGGTGTCTAGGAGGGGGGGTTCAAGGTGGCATGGGTGTGCAGGGGGGTGTCCAGGAGGGGTGTTCAAGGGGGTTGTTCAAGGGGGTGTTCAAGGGGGATGTCCAGGGGATGGGAAACTGCAGGGGGTGTTCAAGGGGGGGCAAGGGGGTTGTGCATGGGGTGTCCAGGAGGGGGGCATGGGGATGTAAGGGGGCTGTCTAGGGGGTGCAAGGGGTCTTTCCAGGGGGCATGGGGTGCAAGGGGTGCAAGGGGGTACAAGAGGGCTATCCAGGGGTGCAAGGGGCCTGTCTAGGGGGGCATGGGGCAGGTTTTGTTCAAGGGGGTGCAAGGGGGATGTCTAGGGGGTGAAAGGGGTTGTCCAGGGGGCATGGGGGATATCTAGGGGATGGGGATGTAGGGGGTGTTCACGGGGGTGCACAGGGGTTGTCCGGGGGGCATGGGGGTGTTCAGGAGGGTTGTATAGGGGGTGAAAGGGGGTGCAAGGGGGATATCTAGGGGGAATGGGGGTGAAGGGGGTGTTCAAGGGGGTGAAAGGGGACTGTCTAGGGGGCGTGGGGTGTAGGGGGTGTTCAAGGGGGTGCAAGGGGACTATCCAGGGGGGTCATGGGGATATTCAAGGGGGTGCAAGGGGGCTGTTCAGGGGGCATGGGGGTGTAGTGGGGTGCAAGGGGGCTGTCCTGGGGGTGTAAGGGGGGCCGTCTAGCGGGGGTGCAAGGGGGTTGTCTGGGGGGTGCAAGGGGGTGCAAGGGGGATGTCCAGGGGTGCAAGGGGGTTGTCCAAGGGGTACAAGGGGGATTTCTAGGGGGTTCAAGGGGGTGTAAGGTGGCTGTCTAGGGGGGTAAAAGGGTGTTGTCCAGGGGGTCAAGGGGGTGAAAGGGGGTTATCCAAGGTGGTTCAAGGGGGTTGTACATGGGGGCATGGGGGTGTGGGGGACTGCCTATTGGGGGTGCACAGGGTTGTCCAGGGGGTCATGGGGGTGCAGGGGGGTGCAAGGGGGCTGTCCAGGGGGAACTGAATTTTTTTATACCATATAAATAATATCGCCACGGATTTAACTGTAGCAGTAGGTAAGACCTACTTCCACAGAAATAGTGGCCACGGTTTTCCGAAATCGTGGCCATAGGCTATTACCATGGTTTTTGGGCCTACGACCAAGGTTCCAAACCATGGCCATAGGTTAATTTTCTAGTTGTGTCACCTTTAGTATAAAAAGAATATAAATATGGAGTAGTACACGATATTTACAAGGTTCAGTACAAATACCTACTCCTTTCCATGTTGAATAGTCCCACCAACATGGATTCTTCCACTAACTTCTTTCTGAAATATGAAGGCATAAGAAAAAATAGTTATAAAACCTAGTAGTAAACTTTTATTCTATAGTTGGTTATACTCCCCAACTATCATTTTCATATCCACTTTCCCATAGTTGGTTATACACCCTAGAAAACAATCCTTTTCATTAACTGGTTAGAACCCAAAGCTAAAAGCTTCACTTTTCACTTCTTTTCTAATCTACTTTAGAAAGTTATTCACTTCCTTCACAAGATAATTAAAACTTTAATTTTTTAAAATCTTCAAAAACATTAAAATTTGTCTTGAGAAATTGTTGGTCTTGAAGCTTCCTCTAGAATATCTATCCAGAAAACTTACTTAGTAAAAGTTAATCTGATCATCCTCTGTTTGGTAACCTCTATCTAATGGTATCTTTCTAGTTGGATCCATCTGATTCTGTTTCTTCTCTTCCTACTTCAACTGAGTAGAAAATCAGTCAAAAAATGACATTTTCTTCATCCTATGGAACTCCATCCTATGGAACTCCATCTGATGGACCTTTCTCTAATGGGACTCACTCCGGTGGAACTTACCCTGATGGCCAATCTTTGATGATCTCACTTTGATGGATCTTCCTCAACTTCAAATTGAAACAAAATTTGGGTTGGAAAATCAATTCCTGTCACAAAAATTTCATAACTCCATATTTCCACACACATGAAAATTTTCAAGTATGAATGTATTGTTCACTCTATTTATAGGTGTCTTGAAATAGAAAATGTGGGAAAACCAATTCTTCTTCCCACTCAATAAAATTCACAAATCCCAAATTTCACATTCATTTGAGACTTTTTCTTTAAATATTTCAATCCTTCTCAATATTTCTATAACCTTCTCAAATATTCTTGAATATTATCAAAACATTATAATTCTTCAAATTTATAAATAATTATTCAATCTGATTAACTAATTCTGATCATCCTTTATTTAGTGACTACGATTGATGTTTCCACATCAATCTCAATCTTATGGAATTTCATATAGGAAAAAAAAATTGATGTAATTTCTTAGGAAAAAACTCATTTGATGGATCTATACTTCAAAATTTCGATTTATGTATCCATTTTCCCTTGACCCAAATGAAAAAAAAAAGTTGATTTCATATTCTAATTGTAACGAACCGTCCCTCGGGGCCTGTGTCGTGACTACCCCAAGCTCACCTTCCAAAGGCCAAGGGTTGGATACTAGCACTGAAAAGACATATCCCTAAAACAGGAAGGCATTTCCTTTAAACCTGTATAAACACATAGTCATAGAACACAAAAAGATGTAACCACGAAGTAAAATTACAATAGTAAAAGTGTGTACTAAAATTAAAGGGTGTTGAAATAATATCCCAACTGAAAGGATACAACTACAACTAAAAATAGAAAACAGCTCCTCAGATCGTCCACCAAGGATCCTACCAAAAGGGTAGGTACAGCTCGTCTCCATAGCTCTCCACATCAACCAGTCACCTCCGTGTACCACCTGGTCCTAGATCCTATAGTCTCAGCCGAGTTTCTTGTCTTCTGCATAAGACACAACAAGGTGCGGGAAAATCCCATGCAGGGGAGAGTATAACAATTCCTAATAGGGACCCCAAGACCCCCGAAGGTCTCTCAGAATTCCACAAAGGAAAACCAAAAAGCATGATCTCAATCACAAATCACAAAGAAAAAGACTCAGCTTAGGTATATTATAGGGTAGTACATATAATTATTTGTAAAGATATATCATCTTATTCTATCAAGAGGCACTGTTGCTGACCCACATAGGATTGATAGGTACTAACCCCCACAAGACCCATAAAGAATTGGTAGATGCCGACCCACACAGGATATCGAGGTGCTGATTCACAAAGAATTTCTAGGTGCTAATTCACACAGAATCTCTAGGTGCTGATTCACACAGAATTGATCGATTTTGATTCACACAGAATTTCTAGGTGTTGATTCACACAGAATCACTTAGTGCAGATTTACACAGAATCGCTTGGTGTTGATTCACATAGAATCGATAGGTGTTGATTCAAATAGAATCGCTCAGTTATAATTCACACAAAATCGCTAGGTGATGATTCACACATAATCTCTAGGTGTTGATTCATAGAGAATCGCTCAGTTCTGACACACATAAAATCTCTAAGTGCTGATCTACACAAGATCTCTCTTCATTCTTCACGTCTCAGCAAGCCACTCGAGTCCCTCTCATAGTAAGCTTGTTTCTGGGAGAAAGATCTCCTCAAGAAATTAGTCATATTTTAACTGGAATGAAATCCCACAAAGGAGTAACTCGATTAACCACCATGTCATAAGGGTTCCAACACAACAGACAGCACGTCAACCGGACGCCTGGTCTGTAAGTTATTGGCATTTTAGTGTCGAGGACCCGGTTGGATTCGGAGTCAATCCTACCCGGACAAACTCCAACTTTCTCTAAAACTCTATTGAAGTATTTCAAAAGTACTTTCTCTCTCTAAGGATCCCATATCCATAGACGGTTCGTCAAATGGATGTCTGATTTGGAAGATACATCCTTTTAAGCGTATCTGGGCCTGAGAGGGGTCCGGGTCCGATCTGATCCGGTCGGACCGACCTGGCCCGGACCGAGCCAACCTGAGTCGTCTCGGCTAGGATGGGCTATGGAGGACTTGGCATGTTGGACCTTGGACCAGCCCGTCCCGCCCTGGCTGGGCTAGCCTACAGTGGCTCTGCACACCGGCTAGCGTGACCCACGCGTGGGTCATGCGGTCTGCCTCTCGAATGACTTAAAGAGTCATTTGGCTCTTTAATTGTCAGTGCTAGGTGGCACTGCCTTAGTGTCTATGGGACCCATAGGGAGCGGGTCCCTCCCTTCACTGCGGCTTCAAAGTCGCGGTCTGCTTCACTACGGTACGCGACGGAATGCCGCCTCTCGCCTCCGCAGCCGGCCGAGAGTCGACCACCTGTTCATCCGCCGCGGCACCGAGTGGTGTTGCCCTCATCCATGGTCATCGAGCACCGGTCACTAGTTCTGCGTCGTAGGATCTTCTACGGGCCACCGTGTGAGCTCTGGTGGTCCAGTCTTCCTTCTGGACGTGCCTACAGACCTCCCGAGATGTCGTCGTCGTTGCGTGCCACCCGGTTTCCGCTTTTTGTCAAGTTGAAAATCATCCCACAAAGAACACATCAAGAAATGAAGTGGTGGAGGGTTCGGTCCTTGTTTGTTTGTTATGCTCCCTCCGCGTTACCATCAGAATATCCAGCAGTAATTTAATTCAACAAATATGAACTTTATTATTAAACAACTACCTCGAGAATTGTTGGAGGTGTCATGGTTTTGGTGGGAGAAGAGTCCTCGTTTTATGGAGTCACCGACATTTGTCAATCTCGGGTCATTACTTCACAAGCTTCTATCCTCTATCGATGGAAGTTGCTGCAGTACTTCGCCAGAGGTTCCTCTCTTGATGAAGCCGTGTCAAAAATCCCAACTCGAGCTCCATTTAAATAGAGGGGAAGGTTGAGTAATTCATCGAATGAGATTCATTAATGAGTTTTTAATTAATGAACCTATTAATTCTCAATGGTGTGGTTATGAAACTGAAGAATCAAGCCATTAAATGTCTTGAAAACCCATCGGTCCCACCATTGCCGCTCAACAGGAGGTGGGATAATAAAATAACAATTTTTCTATTATTTTATTATTTCCTTAAAAGTCAGAAAAACTAACTTTTTCACTTGACCATCTACAATGAAAGTTAATCCTCCCTTGAGTGAATCTTAGCACTAAGGATTCAACGGTGTCCTTGGATTTTTAATCCGAGCACCGGTTCAAAAGATAGAAAACACCACCCACGTGTTTACTGAACGTACCTTAAAAAAATTCAAAAATTATTAACAGTCACCCTCAACCCATTATGGTCAAGGTTAGGCTCTGGATAAGGGGAAAAAACCCTCACGAGCTCAATGGTACTCTTGAATTTCCAATATGAGTTACCTATTAGGAGTTATATAATTTAACAATAAAATAATTGTTACTTAATTATTTTATTTACGGCCAAAAACTAACTTCTACTGTTGGCCTATGCCAGCCAATGTTAGGATATTCCTAAGGAAATCATACCATCAAGAGTGCAGTAGTGGTATTAGATTTTTAATCTGAGTCACCGTTCATGAGTTATATACATTTGAAAAATAAAATAATTTTATTTAATTATTTTATTTACGGTTATTCCATTTTCGGGTTTTCTCACCGGAGGCCTGCACCAACTAAACTTAAGTCATTCTTAGGGTAAACCCACCATCCTGAATGAAACAGTGCCCTCAGATTTCTAATCTAGGCACTCATTTATGGGTTATTTCATTTTTTCAGGAAAACCACTCACATGTGCTATTTAAAGCTTAACATTTTTCGACGGATCATTCCGGGCACTTTGGGCCTCAGAATCACATGTTGTAAATTGTTGTAGTCTTGTAATAATTCCATATAATTAAAAAAATATGGAATTTTTAGGACATTACATTCTCCACACCTTAGGGATTTGCATCCCCAAAATCCAAAACAAAGTCAAAACAAACAAATGAGGGTATTGAGCATGAATCTAAGCCTCCCACTCCCATGTGATCTCTTGGAGGTTCCCATGCTGCCACCGAACTCAGACTAGAGGGATCGACCATCCATGAAGTAATCGCACCTGTCAATCCTCTATCTCCATTTGGAATTCCATAAAATTTACCCCATCATTAATGTCCAGCACGCGCCAGTCGATAATGTGTGATGTATCATGCAAGTACCTTCTTAGCTGCAACACATGGAAAATATTATGCACTTGGTGCATCTATGGGGGAAGAGCTAAATGGTATGCCACCTCAACCACTTTGATGAGAATATAAAAAGGTATGATAAACCTCAGAGATAGTTTTCCACCCTAGCCAAATCTCCACAATCTACGTCGGGGTGATACCCATAGGAAGACATGGTCTCCCTCCTCAAACTCCAAGGTCCAATGTTTCCTGTCAGCATAAGAATTATGCTGGCTCTATGAAATCTTCATCTACTCCTGGATGATCTGCACCTCCCAGTGGTTGTTCATAACAACTCTAGACTCATAAGTGTTAACTCCCCTAGGCATATCTAGCATAAAGGTGATCTGCAAGGTTGCACGTATAGGGCCTCAAATGGTGCCATGCTGATAGTGGGGTGATAATTTTTGTTGTATGCGAACTCCATCACTATTAGGTGATCCTCCCAAATGTGACCAAAATCCAGGACACAAGCATGAATAATTACCTCCAAGGTCTATATGGTATGCTTCATATGACCATCAGTCTGGGGCTAAAAAACTGTGCTCAAGCGTGATGGAATCTGATGCTCAAATTTCACTTTCTGACAAGTGAGGCATCATGATACGAACTATGCCACATCTTCCTTCATATCTGGCCAACAGTACTAATGCTGGAGGTCTTGGTACATATTATCCACACCCGAATGTACCACCAAAGGGGGTGTGTGGAACTCCCTCAACACCTCCTATGGTAGTGTCACTGGTACCATGGTGCATCCTCTAAAAAGGATGAAGTGCTCCCTACCTTCAGAAAATCCTTCAGGAGCCTGTCCTAAGGATATCTGAGCACATTGAGTCTCATAGTCAACATCCCCAAGTTGTGTCTTCTGAACTCGATGAAGGAGTGGGGAGTGATATTCATAGAATGGAGGCATGATGCTTCATCGTTATCCAGAGAGGATAACTGCAACGCGTCTTGCTGCTCTGTCACCTCACTCAGCAAATGTAACCCAGACCTCTTTCTGAGTTTGTCTGCTACTACATTCCCCTTCCCAGAAGTGTGGACTATCCCAAAGTTGTAGTCCTAGTGGAACTCTATCCATCATAGTTGTCTCAGGTTCAGGTCCTTTTGACAGAAGATATACCTGAGACTCTTGTGATCAGAGTAGTCAGTAAACCGTTCTCCCAACTATACTCTCATCTCCCAGAGATCCACGAAATCCACTCGATATGAAGTTATAGATATCAGTTCCATCTCTGGGTACAAGACAATGCAGAATTCACTCTCTATGGGGGGATTTAATCCTGGAAACATCTTTAGAAAGGATGTTCCCGCACTCTTCCACTGTTGTTTGGGACTGAAAACTCAAAACTCCTGCTTCCATGAGGGTAAGGTTGGCCGACTCAAGAGTGATCAGTTGTACCCTCTTATGCATGAGTTTATCCCGTTCTTCCTGGGTTTCCTTTTTCACCAACAAAGGAAAACCTCATTCCAACACTATAGATATACCACATTCTTTTTCCTAAAACAGTCTATCTAAGAATGAATTGTGGATGAACAGTCCATACCCAAACTAACATCGTAAGGTCTCGATGTTGTCACCAAGAGGTTCCAACTGAAACTCTCGTCTCAAGGGTCATATCACACTGTCATCATAAGTTTGATTATCGTGTCTCCTCCCATAGGTATCTTCAGATTTAAGGGTTTATTCAACAGTTTAACTAGAAAATCTAGGTATTGAACAAGATTCGTGATAAGAAGGAAAGATAAATACCTATGTCTATTAATACGACATCTAGTAGTAGACACAGACCATACCTCGAATCATTTATGGATCCCTTGGGTCACACTCCTTGACCGCATGTAGCTACTCCTTCCCCCATATCCTCTAGCTCCCTGATACTAGTGGGGACCATATTGGGGTGGTGGTTGTAACATGTTGAAATGTATACCACCTCATGTTTCTCTCATATCTCCTCTTCCATGTCTTTTTCCCTTCAAATTCATTTGTCCCTATCACTTCCTCTTCCCAAAACATTTTACATGCCCAAGTCCCTGAGACTGGCATCAGTTTCCTGCTTTCCCACTACTAACATTCACTGGTTGTATCTACTCATCCAAAGAACATTCAATCCAAAAGATTATCTCTAGCACCCTAACATAAGTAGTAATGCACAGAGGAATGGTGTCTGCTCGGATGCCCCTAAACACATCTTGCTTGGAGGTCCGAGCCCTGAAGCACTGTTTGTATCGTATTCATTGAGTAACTGGAATGGTTGGTATGCCTCAACAAATACTTAGCTACCAACATGTCATCCTGACGAAGCTGTAGAATCTCTTGGTAACACATACCCCTTAGCATTTTGTGGCAAGAGTACCCTTCTCTTAGGAAGGTTCTCAAGATATGTCCATAAAAAATTCACCTCATCGTAATATTAGGATAATCAAAACCTTTTCATTGCACGTTTGATCCATGTACAAGGATCACTACCAAGACCGCCATCAGATCGAATGGTGCCCTAACTAGATGGAAACTCGGTCACCACCACAATCCAGTCCTTAGCCGCCTATGAGTCGGGCTTGCCTCAGAACCTGAGGGGTATCTGTCACTGAAACTCATTTAAGGCACTGAGACTATATTTTTCCTCTACTATTAGTGCCGATAGTAACTATTGACCTTTGGACAGTGGTATCTCTTGGACACCGCCCGAAGGTACCATCTCGGGTGACCGTCCTTGTACTGAAGCCTTGTCACACTGTGGACCATCCTCATGGTCACGCATTGGAATCATGGTTTGCTGTCTACGTGGAGGTATCTTGAAAGATAATAAAGATGAACCATAGTAAAAGAGTTGTACCTGGTGAGATGACTCAAAAGAGATCAAAAGTAAAACATTTCCAAAACACATGCTATCAATGTTTTCGTGCACCGAGTCAGAAATCAAAATTCAGGGTCCTGGTGTATGGATACATCGGCTGTCGCACCAACACTAGACTCCACGAACTAAAAACAACACTCAAAAAAATTAATGTTATTTCTCCATTAGAAAGATCATAGTCCTATTTCTTTAGTATAACTGACCCCTCTGATACCACTTTGTCACGAACCATCCCCCAGGGCTCGTTCCATGACTACCCCAAGCCCACCTTCCATAGGCCAGGGGTTAGGGACTAGCATCAGAAAGGCATATCCCTAAAATGGGAAGGCATTGAATTTAAACCTATACAAACACATAGTCCAAGAACACAACAAGATGTAACCATGAAGTAAAACTTCATTAGTAAAAGTGTGTACTGAAAGTAAAGGGGATCAGAATACAAGCCCAACTGAAAAGATACAACTACAACAGAAAATAGAAAACCGCTCCTGAGATCGTCCACCAATAATAATACCTAAAGGGTAGGTAAAGCTCATCACCACATCTCTCCATGTCAACCGGTCACTTCCGTGTATCTCCTGGTCCTGGCTCCTGTAGTCTAAGTCGAGCTTCTCGTCATCTGCACAAGACATAACAAGTTGTGGGCGAAGCCCATGCAGGGGTGAGTATAACAATGCCCAGTAGGGACACCCAGATCCCCAAAGGTCTCTCAGAATTCCACAAAGGAAAACTACAAAGCATGATCTCAATCACAAATCACCAAGTAAAAGACTCAACTCAAACCGTGCATATTCTAGGGTAGTACAGATGATTAGTCGTAAAGCTAGATCATCTCATTATGTCAAGAGACACTATTGTTGTCCCACACAGGATCGATAGGTAATAACCCCCACAAGACCCACACAAGATCGATAGGTGCTGATCCACATAGGATTTCTAGTTGATGATTCACACAGAATCACTAGGTGCTGATTCACACAGAATCACTAGGTGTTGATTCACACAGAATCGCTAGGTGTTGATTCACACAGAATCGCTCGGTGCTGATTCACATAGAATCGTTGTACTGATTCACACAGAATCACTTAGTGTTGATTCACACATAATCACTCAGTGATGATTCACAAAGAATATCTAGGTTCTGATTCAAACAGAATCGCTAGGTGCTGATTTACAAAGAATCACTCGGTATTTATTCACACAGAATCACTAGATGCTGATTCAAACAGGATCGCTATTCATTCTTCACTTCTCAGCCAGCCATAGGATTCTTGCTCATAGTATGCTTATTTATAGGAGAAACCACTCCTCAAGATGTCGTTTGTATTTAAACTAGAATGAATTCCCACAAAGGAGTAACCCGATGAACCGCCATGTCATAAGGGTTCCAACACAATAGACGGCGCATCAACCGAATGTCCGGTCTGTAAGATATTGGCATTTTAGTGTCGAGGGCCTGGTCAGATTCGGAGTCAATCCAACACAGACATAATACAAATTTATTCAAAACTCTCATGTAGTATGTCGAAAGGACCTTCTTGCTCCAAGGATCCCAGCACCACAGACAATTCATCAAACAGACGTCTGGTTTGCAAGATACATCCTTTTAAGCATATCTGGGCCTGAGAAGGGTTCGGGTCCGGTCCGTCCCTATCAGACCGACCCGGCCTAACCCAGCCTAGTTGGGCTGGGCCTAAGTGGGGTCAGGGTACCTCCCTTATCTGTGGCTTTAAATCCACAGCCTGCTTCACCACGGTGCGTGATGATATGCTGCCTCCCGCCTCCGTGTCCGGTCGAGAGTCGGCCGCATGTTCATCTGCCACGGCGCCGCCCTCATCCGCCACTGATGAGCGTCGGCTGCCACCTTCGCCGCCAGCACCGGTGTCGCACTGTCAGATCTTCTATGGGCCACTGGGTGAGCTATGGTGGTCCGTTCTTCCTTCCGGACGTGCCTACAGCCCTCTCGGGATGCTGCTGTCATTTCATGTCATTGTATTTCTGCTTTCCGTCAAGTTGAAAATCGTCCCATGAAGAATGCATTAAGAAACGAAAGGTAAGAGGGTCTAGGACCTGTTTGTTTGGCCCATGTCATCCTCTTTAACATCATAACAGGCGGCAGTAATTTAATTAAACAAATATAAACATTATTATTAAACCCCCTACCTCGAGAATCGTTGGAGGTGTCACGGTTGTGGTGGGAGAAGAGTCCTCGTTGTATGGAGTCGTGGGAGTTCGTCAGTCTCAGATCATTGCCACCAATATTCCATCCTCCACTGGTGGAATTTTCCATATTACTTCACCATAGGTTCCTTGCATGATGAATCTGTGTCAAAAAAACCCACCCAAGCTCCATTTTAATAGAGGGGAAGGGTGAGTAACACATCGAAGGAATTAATGAGGTTCATTAATGAGTTTTAAATTAATAAACCTCTTAATTCTCAATGGTGTGGTTACGAAACTAAATATTCAAGCCATTAAATGGCTTAAAAATCCATCGGTCCAACCACGGCCGCTCAACAGGAGGTAGGATAATAAAATAACAATTTTTATGTTATTTTATTATTTCTTTAAAAGTCACAAAAACCAACTTTTTCACCCGACCATATGTGGTCAAAGTTAAGCCTCCCTTAAGAGAATCTCAGTGCTACAAATTCAAAGGTGTCCAAAGATTTTTAATCCAAGCACTGGTTCAAAATATAGAAAACATCAACCGCGTGTTTACTGAATGTACCTTTAAAAAAATTCAAAAGATATTAATAGTCACCCTCAACCCGCGTCAGCCAAGGTTAGGCTCTACCTAAGGGGAACATGCCCTCACGAGCTCAACGGTACTCTTGGATTTCCAATATGAGTTACCATTTAGGAGTTGTAGAATTTAATAATAAAATAATTTTTACTTAATTGTTTTATTTATGGATAAAAACTAACTTCCACTGTTGGCCCACACCGTCCAATATTAGGATCTTCCTAAGGAAAGAATACCCTCATGAGTTTAATGGTGGTCTCAGATTTTTAATTCGAGTCTATGTTCATGAGTTATAATCATTTGAAAAATAAAATAATTTTATTTGATTATTTTATTTATGGTTATTTCATTTTCTGGTTTTCTTATTGGTGGCATGCGCCAACTAAACTTAAGTCGCACCTAGTATAAACCTACCATCTTGAAAGCAACATTTCCCTTAGATTTCTGATCTAATAACCCATTTAAGATTTATTACACTTTTTCAGAAAAACCACTCATGCTCTCTATTTAAAGCTTAACATTTTTGGACGGATCATTCCGGGCACTCCGGGCCTCAGAATCATGTTCCGTTAATTTTTTCAGTCTTGTAATAATTCCATATAATTAAAAAATATATATGGAATTTCTGGAACATTAAACCAATGTTTTGGGTTAGATGAAAATGGTTGGATATATTGTTGAATAACATAGTTGCAACTTCTAAACACTTAAGTCGCCTACAAACACTTTAGTAGTCACTCAAAACTTCTCTCTTTCTTTAATTACTTTCTCATTATAATAGAAATATTCACATATTTTCTAAGACCGATTGAATAATTCTAATTACCAGTATGAATTCCCCCTTTGTCTATGATTAGGTAAATGAATAAGTGTCATCAACTCTAGTTAATCTGATATTTAGTACCTAATATTTTATTAGTGTCAACAACCGTCTGATGGAACAGTTCCTGATACCTATCTGATGGATCGGCATCCATGTCATACTAATGGATCATTATTTTTTGTCCATCCAAAGTATCAGTGTCCGGAGAAAATTTGATTCATCAGTCCCAGTAACTTAATATATTATTTCCTCCACCAACAGAACTCTGTATCTAATGATTTAATGATACTAAAATTTTGTAAAATGAATCAGTGTCAGAATCCTATTTGACATATTAGTGGAATATCATGTTTGATGAACCGGTGTTAGTAATGTATTCTTTATTTCATATTCTCAACAACTAATTATTGAATTGGTTGATCAGTTCATCTGGTGAATCAGGTCGTCTAATGGATCATTCGATCAATACTTTTTCAAAACCTCTAACTTTAGTAAGTTTAAACTCCTAGTCTTCTGATGTTTTCTGCATCCATCAATTCCCAAACTGATGATTCTCACATTGATGAACTATGATTCAAACACCTCTTCCACAATCTCATTCTTGTATCATTAATTTTTCAAGATTTTTGAAACATTTAATGATTATAAAATCATCATCAGATTTAATGAGAAAAGTTCTATATTTAACTTTCCTACATGTTATGTCTCAGAAACCTTAAAGATTTCTGAATTTGATTCCCAACAGATTCTGAATTTCCATAAAAATCTCAATTTATTAGACTGAATCTGATGACTCATGTTGATGGACTGGTTTTGATGCCTCATGTCGATGGACTAGGCCCGATGGGGGTTTGATTGATAACATTTCAAAAACCCTTCCTCTATCTATCTTTCCAGAACCCTCTTATCAACTAAGTTGTTTACTCAATTTACTTTTCTTCAAAAAAATATTCCTTATATTGATTTATTCAAAACAAATACAACCAAAATACAATTTTTTCTTCATAATATCCCCTTTGTGTTTTTTGTTAGTTCCCACTTCAAAACAATTCTAACATAAAAAATTACATTATCAATGTGTATATTCATTTTATTTCCCAACTAATTTTCTTTATTGGTCCCCAACATGTCTTCTCTCCCTTATCATATCTTCTCCCACTTATTAACAATAAAATTCCAAGGGTCCACTCATGAATATTATTTTCCTTTATTTTAAAATATAGAAACTTTTCTTCAGGAGAACATTTGTCTTGTATTAGTTTCTTAAAATAAAGAATTTAACTAAACAACTCTAAGTATACATGGGTGAACCCATTGTAGAAAACAAGAGTGTATGATCAAGGTTATCAATGTTTTCCATAAAAAAACTTTAATGTAATAAATTTTCATATTTCCTTCAACATTCTCATATTTGGGGAAATCTTGAGAAGATTTGGTTAAGATAAAAACTACCTACACCCATCTCACCAAACATTTCATAAAGTTAAAGTGTATAAAACTCATTTTTTTAACCTCATTACATTATTTTACAAGAAGAGTAAGAGACTCCAATAATCATCAACCAAACTTAAACTCCTTCAATTCCCTACTAATTAGTAAAAATATAAAAATAGTTTGGGAATATGGAGGAACCTCAATAGTTTCTCAAAAGAATTATTTGGACTGAGATTCCTCTCTTAGCCTTGAATTTTTCTTCTTATTCATCTTGGGTTTAGAATTGGGTGTGTTTTCTTCCTTTTGTTCATCCTTTAAAAATTTTGTAGAAGGTTTCTTCTCCTATGTAGAATCTTTAAAAGAAGTTATCAACTTCTCTTCATCTTTAGTGAAAAAAAAATTTAATGAGTTTGTAACAACTTCATCATGCCTTCCTCTTGTTCTAAAAAGATATTCATATATCTCTAAATAACATGACTATATTTCTCATATAACTTTCATCTTTTATGAGTTTTCAAATAAAAATCTATTGATATTTTTTATTAGCCTTTCTCACATATTCATATATCTTTTTCTTTCCCTTTTCTTCACTTTATTTTTTTCCAATTATAACTTTATATACATGGAGACCTATTCTGGCCAAATAAATAAGAACTCTTTCTTTTCAAACTCAACATGTTTACATTTTTCAACTTTCCTAGCATACTCAACTTTCTTCAGCTTCTCATTTTTCTTTGTTGAGACTTTAATATTCTTCACCTTCTGAGTTTCCTTTATTGGTTCCAATAATTTATTAGAAAAGTTTGGTCTTCTTCGCTAACCATATCTCCACCTTAATTCATACATGTTTTCTAGTAGACACATGTTTTACCAATAAGAAAAATCTTTATGTCCAAAAAAGCAAAAACACCAATAGTGACCTTTGAATCTTGAGTTTTCGGACTGATAGTGAAGTAATAATGAACTTTTTATTGTTGTTTCCTTATAAATCATGGAACACTTTTCTCATGGAGTATCTTTCCTAATGAATTCCTATATTTCTTATTGAAATATTTTTTCTCACAAATCTTATTTCTTAAACCCTTATTTCCACCATCTTTAGAAGTTTCACATTTAATATCAACTTCCTTGGTAAAGTTTTTTATCGTCTTTCTTATTTCACATTTTTTTGCAAGAAGAATTGACTATGTATCTAACAAATATTATTCTTTCTTATCTAACCTATTTTTTATAACATCTATCATCTTTTCATATTAAGTTATTTTCAAATTGTTCTGATTACTTTCTTCAACAAGGGTAGATTCTATTTTTTCAAGGTTCTCATTGTTAGATGGTCTTTCTTCATAACTTTTTATTTTTCTTTAAAGCTCACAAATATTAATTTTCTAAGCTCTAATCAAATTGATATTTGTATCCTTATTATTCATATGATCATCATTCTCAAAATTTAAATCTTTAACATCTTTCATAAGCATTCTTTTTTCTTTCTTGAGTTGACTATTCTGTTCAAGTGCTTTCTCCAAATTATCTATGATATTCTGTCCAATTTATGTTATCTCTTCACAATTATCATCAATTCTTGATGAAATGCTTATATTTTTTACTTTAGAAATGAAGTTGAATTGATGACCAGGTTAATTACGAGATAAATAATTTTCCTTCTTTATTCCTCTCAAATAGTTTTCTTTTTCTGGTCATAAAGAAATATTTCCGTTTGTTTCTTACTCTTTTATTTTTGAAACTTATTGTTATATTATTTGGACTCATACTCTTTCTTTATTTCTTGGAAAATTTTGTGAAAAATTTACTCTCCCTTCAAAATTCCAATATTTGAAAGTTTTATCTTCCCATTTTCCATTATTATGCTCTGTATAATGGAGGTAAAAATTGTGTTGAAATCTTCATCATCTTCCTCTACCTTTGAATCACTTGATTCTTCTTCAACTTATTTATCTTTGTTTTTTCCATTTAACAAAGATTTGAAGTACATTTAATTCTCAACCCTTTTATTGAAAGAAGGTGATTTTCTCATTTCATATTCCATAATAAAATTCTAAAGTTAATAAATAGATAAATATTTATGATCTTATAAAGTTAAAACGTTGGCATCAAATATATATGGATGTATATACCCAAGATTGACGTACATGGACATTACATTACTTTTCTGGAATAATTAATACATAACAAGAACCGACACTCAAGGATCGTAATGGTTTAGTGTCTTTGGAAACTCAGAACATAATATTCTAATCATGGTGAAAGATCTTCAACATCTCCCATAAAGATATTCCCCTTTTGTTTTCTTACCTAAAACCTTTCTTTGAATCCTGGGGAAAAGAAAACATATAAAGGCTGAGCTCAAATTCTCAATAAGGGTAATCATGGAGAAAATAAAACAAATCATATACATTTGAACTTAAAAAAAACATGAACATAAAGTTTAAACATCAAAATATTGAGAAATAAATCTTGGAAGTACATAAGGCATAGATCATAAAGCAACATTAATCATGATAAAATAGCATGGGAATAAAATATGTAATTGTGGAAAACCATTAATCACATGATATGATTTCCATAGTATCCAAGGTATTGCTTCCAAGACCATCTTAGTGGACAAAGTCCCTTACTGAATCGAGTTCACTCCTCATTCCAGTCATGTATCACGGAATTGGATTAACTTTTCGTTCCATCAATGTCTATCTCATGAGATATAAATCTTTACCCAATGCATTGGAGGGATATATAGGTCCCGGGATGAGCCCGTAAGGGGCGCGCTCTACTAGGGTTTCCTCACCTTTCGCCGCCTCCTTCCCCACCTTAGGTCGACTTTAGCTCCTCCCTCGTGCTTCTTCGCGGCGATTTCGGGGTGGTTTCTCCTTCAGTGGAAGTGTTCCTATTGTGACCTCAGCTGACGTGGCTTATCCACTATTTTCTGGACCATTCCACACCCTTTTCCTCCTTCGTTGTCTAGGGTTTCATTGGCGGCGCGGTGAGATCCAGCAGTCGAGCTCCTTCTTGTTGTCCAAGGGTTTCTGTCTCGGGTGTCGGTTGGGAGTGTGTGGGGTGGTTCACGATGGTCTCCACGGCGGATGTGAAGGTGGCGATGGGTCGCTTTCATGACTTAGGGTGTTTCTTCTTCCGGCGTGGACTATCTTTTGGTGTTTTTTGGTGATGGTTTTTGTTTACATTTTCTGTCTGAGTGATTTGGATCTGGATTGTTTATTCCTGATGTGTGATTTCACGGAGGGCCAACTGATTTTGGTTTCGGTGGTGTGTTTTGAATTTTTTGATGGTTTTATGTGCTTGATGTTGTATTGCGGCCTGCATTTGAGGCTATTGGTAGAGGATGCGGCATTTGATTGCTTCCGACTTGGTGAAGGATGGAATTCCTTCTAGTTTCTGGTGGCCTGTGTAATTTTTTGAGGCCGCTGGCATGCGTTGTTGAGGAAGAGATAGTGAAAATGGTGTTTTTTATGGTAACGATGGTGTGGTGGATGTTTACTTGATGCGACTGACTTCGAAGATGGTTATGGCTTGCGGCCCGTGGTGGTTTGTGGTTCCTGGTTTGTAGTTCACTTTTTAATTTTGAATTCACAGATTTGGGTTGATTTGCGTAATGTTTGTTTTAATTTTAAATTTGGTTTCCCACTTGGATGATGTGGTCAGGTTGTAATTGGGTTTTGGTATGTGCGGTTCCCACTAACCCACAAAGTGGATTTAAGAAAATACAAAAAAAATGGATTAGGGAGATATAGGTCCCACCCATCTCACAATGAAATAATTATTACTTGCGCCACAAAATAAAAATAAATCATTCATCACAACCCAAAGAATAAAATGGGTTTCATAAACATCATCCCATCATAAAATAATCCATATAACACAAATTTATATCATTTCATCATAAGAAGAATGAAACCATGTAAATAATAGAGACATTATACTTGAAACATAATTATACTAAATAATTTCATCTTAGATGGAAAATATTTTTGACAAAACACTTGAAATGAATTCTTGAGGAAAATATCCCTTGTTCTTCAAAATCTTTTTCTTTTCACAAAATGCCTTGCAATTTTAAAAGAAAAAGATTTTTTTGAAAATAATCGTGAAATATTGTAGAGGAAGATTCATGAAAATAAGGTGTTATGAAACTGTAAAAATTCATTCATACCGTATAAGTTAAAAAAAATTCTGCTCGTACTTTTTCCAGAAATGTCAAAAAGTTCCTCGTATGGTAAACAAAAGAAATATTCCTTCCATAACACAATTTAAAAGTCAAAGAGGGGTAAACATGACTTTAAACATGCATATAAGAATATTAAACACTTTATGAAAAATATTTTATGGACATGGATGAAAAATATAACCCCAGTAAGTACTTACATATAAGAAATCTCATATAAAAATGAGATTGCAAAATTATCCCTTACCTTAGGTCCAATTTCTTCCGTATGTGTCTGAAACTCCACTTCTTAGATGCGCCTCCTCTTAACCTCCTCTTAGAGTACCAAAGTTGGTATTTGAAGAAGACCTGGACCTCTAGTAGGATTCTATGGAAGTGGAGAAGTGAAATAGTCAGGGTTTGGCCGAGCTTGAAGGCTCAAATTTGTGTTAAGAGGAGAGGGAGGAGGTGCCCTTTTATAAGGGAGGAGAGGGTCACTTTTGGAAACCTTAAAAATATTAATTAATAACAAAATGAAACCCCACTTAAAAACCTCCAAAAATGACTCAATTAGAAGATGAGATGAGATAGGGTTGTAATATCATTATCCAATAAACTTTATACATGTTTAAAGTTTATTTTAATCCTTATCAACTTGATTTATCATTATTTAATCTATTTAATCTTATTTGTGGTAATGAAATTCTAAATTTTAAATTGTTATAAATACATACTTAAATGTTGTCAATTTTCCATAATTGGATACTTTATAAACTTTTCGACAATATAATTTTCAATTTGTAGTTTTTAAATATTTTTTTTATTTTTTAAATAATTTAATAATATGTTATTTTTATAAAATATCAATAGTGTCAATTTTGGCACTATTTGTTATTTGAATTTAAATAAAAACCACACAGAAGATATGTTTGAACCAAAATATATAATATATTAATAACATTTTATATCGATCAAAAACATTCATGGGGAACATTAATTTGTTCATATATTTTTATTTTTATTTTTTTTAAACCATTTATTTGGTATATCTCTTAATAAAATAATTACTAAAACATTTTTTATAATTATTTAATATACTTATTAGATGCATAAAAATTGAAAATAAAATCCTATAATGAAGATAAATATAATAAATTTCATAATAATATTTATACTAGAATTTATCATCTTAAATTCACAATATTTAAATTGTTATATTTATTAAATTATGAAGGTGACATCTTTGACATCATTTAAAATAAAATAATATAAATGTCTTAATATGTTTAATAAAGATCCAAATGGTCCACAAATCTACACTTGGATGATTATGGTATATATATAGTCGACCAATAAAGTTTGGTCAAGTTTTTGTTCCTTTTTATAGGTATTATTATTTTAATAAAAACTATATTATTGATTTTTCACTAAATAAATAATTCCTACATCATTAATGTATAAGCTATTAAGGTAATTAAATATTTCTTAAAAATTACAAAAAAAATTACCATGATAAAGAAAAACATTTTAGATTTAAAATGAGTATTTATAATCGAAATTATATTCTGTATAACTCTATATTAAAAATAATCTAATTATTAAAGTTTGAGTGAGAAATATTTCACTTTCTTTAAAATAAAATAAATTAAAGGTCTTAATCACATCCAAGTGGGTTCCAATGGATTTCATTTCAACCCAAATATGCCTTAAAACGAAATATAATCATCAAATTATATTAATACAAGTGTTAGGGTAATTTTATAATATTATATTTACCCATAATTACCTGATATACCTTTAACTATGGTAAATAAAATTTACTGTAGTTACTATTAATGGTGCCCAAAAATAAAAAGTAGCCTATTAATATAATTTGGACCTAATTATTCCAAATATGGAATCCATTTTTCCAAATTCAAATCACATAAGTGGTAGAAATTAATTTAAAATTAATCCTGTTGTTAAGAAAACGAGTTTTAAAAGTTAAAACATTGTAAAAGATTGAAATGATTTTACCTATGAATTCAATGTAAAATCAATGGTAATGACATAAATTATATTAAGTGGTAAAAATATATTCTATTTATACTTTAAAATAATTTACTATTATAATTTAACCATATAAATTATCTCGATGAAAAAAGTTATTTTTATGTAAAATTTAGCGTGTTTTTACTATTCATCAAAATAAAAACGTTGTCAGAAAAATATCAAAACTTTATCTAATGTAAATTTTTATATCCTAATTCAAAAGAATAAGTTTATTTTGTAAAATATAACTTGTAAACTTGTCAAAAATTATATTTAAAATTGGTGTGCCATCAAAAGGCGGCAAAACTGCATTTTTTTTAAAATACTTATTTTACCAGAAAATTTTATTTTGTTCTCATACCATGTTCTATAAAATTTTTAAGATGAATTATAATGTCATAAAATTAAAAATTTAGCTACTATTATTCATAATTTCTAGTTCATAATAATATTATAACAATATATTGTTATTTAGTGAAACCTGGTATTGCGTACTACACATGCTATCTAGGAATGTTGCTCTTGCGTGCAACACAAGCCTAGAATAGTGTTTGCGTATAATATAAGCTAATATGGTGGTGTTTATAGCACAAGATAATTTTGGTGTAGCGTACAACACAAGAAATCAATGAAATTAAAAAATATTTTTCATAAAATCTCGGGGTGTTACATTCTACCCCCCTTAAAATGAATTTCGCTCTCGAAATTCGTCGGGGTTATAAATGGTTTATTACTTGAGAGTTTCTTTCATAGAAACCCACATCATAAAAAGGAATACTAAAACATAATTTTAAAAATAACATTATAAACAAAACGGATACCCAAAGTAACTCATCACTTGGGTTCCCACATAGGAGAACATAGGTGAAAATATGGATATGGAAGAGAAATATTACCATGAAGTTATGATTGAGAGTGGTAGAGAACATGGCTATGAAAAATCCTACATTCACAAAGCCATAAATTTGTGATAATCTAACGTACCATCTGATTCATCGGATATGAAGACACTAGGGAAACATTTTTGGTTTTCGAGATCATTTCTCTAAAGTTGAAGAATTGTTGAATTAAAATAAATACTTACTTGATTTTTATAAAATATCACCATTGTTCATGACTTGAACCATTTCCATTTCATCTCTTAAAGAAATGAAGATGAATTTTTCATTCATGAAATATTAGCAGATCATGCGATAGAATGATAGGTCATTTCATCTGTCTCTATCACAAAAATATTAGCACAATTTATTAAATATACATAAGTCCATCTATGCGGAGATTAATCATATATGGTTGCTAAAATAGACTTATACTTCATCTATCATACCGCTTAATAAAATAAAACAACTTTATACTAACCAGGGACATCCTGTAGGACAGTGGTAGGCGATAAAGGGCTGTCACACTTCAGTTGTGGGTTCGATTCCCACATCCTTGTCCGACGCAACGGTTTGTCGCCCATCCTGTAGGTTGTCCTTTTTCTAAAACTACATTATTATAACATCCCATCAATAATATCGAAAAAAATTCTATCCTTAAACAATACTAACTTATGTCCAACATAATCCATTCCAATCTTTAGGCTCATCTAAACTACTTCTATCCAAGCTCATAGTATAAACAATGAGCATGTGAATACCATCATTTATCCCCCATATATCATACAATATATCTTGTTGGTCACATTCCAAGCATGTTAATACCTTAATCATTTATTCTCTTAAAAAATGAATACCCATTGAACCTTAGTTAAAACATAAATGTCGTCAAAAGTTAACTCTTTCCACATACCAAAATCCCAAAATTTCTATATACTCAAACCATGATATCAGTCATGAGCTCATTTCATTTTCTCTTTATCCCTTCATTATGCGTATATCATCTTCTTTCCAAAAATATTTCAATCACTTTTCATGGTTACTGGTACCATATAATTATTGAAAACCAGTACATAGATATTCCAAAATTCCACGAT
Organism: Viscum album; assembly: GCA_963277665.1. Taxonomy (NCBI): domain Eukaryota; kingdom Viridiplantae; phylum Streptophyta; class Magnoliopsida; order Santalales; family Viscaceae; genus Viscum; species Viscum album. The sequence goes on from OY728134.1 coordinate 446,328,256, forward strand.
AGCATAAATGAGATTCCATGATACTATTTTGAAATCCCATTACATAAACACCTAATCATTCCAAAACATCATTTTCATATTCAATATCAAAAATAGTGATCGCATGTGAATTCCCTTTTTCATTTTCCTTAAGAGGTTGCTCACGTCGATCATCATTAACCCTTGGATTAGGGCATTGATTAGTATAATGCCCCATTTCCTTGTACTTGAAGCATTGAAGTGTTGGTGGAGCATTCTCTGTAGTGTTTTCTCTATTCACGTCATTAGAAACCTTTTTCCCATTACTTCGGCACTCAGCTACTCGATAACCTTCTTTTCCACACTTGAAACATTTTCAAGTACCTTTTAGACAATCTCTACCATTCTTCTTTCCACACTTTGAGCATAAAGTAACATTCATCTTCTTTTCACCATTGTTTTGAGATTTTTCCTTGAACTCTATCTTTCGTTTCTTGTTAAAACCATGAGATGGATATGTAACACAAACTTCCAGTTCTACCTTGATATCACAACGCACAATTTATTCATAGCTACTAAAGTCTCTTAAATTTAATGCCCTTTGAAGACTTGGTTTTAAGACATTGAAGAATCAATCAACTTTACATTCATGTTGGATGATAAAGCCAGATGCATACCTTTAAAGCCTTATAAAATTCACTTTGTATATACCAACAGATCCATCATCCTTTTGCTTAAGCTCAAGGAACTCCTTTTCTATCTTTGTTCGAAGAATATGAGGGTAGTACTTACTGAAAAATAAGTTCTTGAACTCCATGGATTCAATTTCATCTCAGGGACTCGTACTCTTAATTAGAGTCCACCATTGGACTGTTTCACCTTCTAAACGGTAAATAGCCAGAATGACTTTTTCATGTTCCAAACAGCGAAGTATGGAAAATATCTTTTCAATGGTACTGATCCATTGTTCAGTAACAAGTGGATTAGAAGACCCACTGAAAGAAGGTGGACATTGCCTCATGAAGGACTCAATAGAATATTGTTCCCCTCTCTGCTCATTTGGAAGTCCAGAATGATTCATAGCTTGTGTAAGTATAGCAAAAATATTTTTCACTCTATCTCTCATAACATTGGTTTGTTCAGGAGGAAAATCCTTGCATTGTCCATTACATTGATCAACATGGTTCCTTCAGGTTCCATCCATCGTCTAAAACCCAAAAAGAATAGTGTGAGGCAAGAATCATGATAGGGAAAACAATATAATAAAGGGGGAGTACCTTCAATATCTAACAGCTTAGGTTTAATTCTAATATAGTTACCATAATTCTTGAACTATAACCTATACTTATACGTAACCTTAGGGACATCCCTAGACATACCTTAGAAATATCTTCTAGGGATCTCACTAATGTTTTCACATCCTAGTTTCCAAAGGATAACTAAACCTTTCCTCTTATACCAACTGTAGAGACCCAAGCTTGACATAAATGGAAATTACATTACTTTTTCGGAATAATTAATACATAACAAGAACCAACACTCAAGGACCGTGATGGTTTAGAGTCTTTGGAAACTCAGAACATAATCTTCTAATCATGGTGAAAGATCTTCAACATCTCCCATAAAGATCTTCCCCTTTTGTTTTCTTACCTAAAACCTTTCTTTAAATCCTAGGGAAAAGAAAACATATAAAGGGTGAGCTCAAATGATCAGTAAGGGTAATCATGGACAAAATAAAACAAATCATATACATTTGAACTTAAAAAAAACATGACCATAAAGTTTAAACATAAAAATCTTGAGAAATAAATCTTGGCAGTACATAAAGAATAGATCATAAAGCAACATTAATCATGATAAAATAGCATGGGAATAAAACATGTAATTGTGGAAAACCATTAAGCACATGATATGATTTCCATAGTATCCAAGGCATTGCTTCCAAGACCATCTTAGTGGACAAAGTCCCATACTGAATCGAGTTCACTCCTCATTCCAGTCCTGTATCACTGAACCGGATTAACTTGTCGTTCCAGCCATGTCTATCTCATGAGATATAAATCTTTACCCAATGCATTGGAGGGAGATATAGGTCCCACCCATCTCATAATGAAATCATTTTTACTTGTGCCACAAAATAAACATAAATCATTCATCACAACCCAAAGAATAAAATGGGTTTCATAAACATCATCCCATCATAACATAATCCATATAACACAAATGGATATCATTTCATCCTAAGAAGAATCAAACCATGTAAATAATAGAGTCATTATACTTGAAACATAATTATACTAAATAATGTCATCTTAGATGGAAAATAGTTTTGAAAAAACACTTGAAATGAATTCTTGAGTAAAATATCCCTTCTTCTTCAAAATCATTTTCTTTTTACAAAATGCCATGCAATTTTAAAAGAAAAAGATTTTTTTGAAAATAATCATGAAATATTATAGAGGAAGCTTCATGAAAATAAGTTGTTATGAAACTGTAAAAATCTGTTCACACCGTATAAGTTAAAAAAACATTCTCCTCGTACTTTTTTCAGAAATTTCAAAAAGTTCCTCATATGGTAAACAAAAGAGAGATTCTTTCCATAACACAATGTAAAATTTAAAGAGAGGTAAACATGACTTTAAACATGCATGTAAGAATATTAAAAATTTTATGAAAAACATTTTATGGACATGGATGAAAAATATAACCCTATTAAATACTTATGTATAATCAATCTTGGATAAAAATGAGATTGCAAAATTATCCCTTACCTTAGGTCCAATTTCTTTCGTATGTGTCTGAAACTCCACTTCTTCGACGCGCCTCCTATTAACCTCCTCTTAGAGTACTAAAGTTGGTATTTGAAGAAGACTCGGACCTCTAGTAGGATTCTATGGAAGTGGAGAAGTGAAATGGGCAGGGGTTGGCTGAGCTTGAAGGCTCAAATTTGTGTGAAGAGGAGAGGGAGGAGGTTCCCTTTTATAAGGGAGGATAGGGGCACTTTTGGAAACCTTAAAAATATTAATTAATAATAAGATGAAACTCCACTTAAAAACCTCCAAAAATCACTCAATTAGAAGATGAGATGATATAGGGTTGTATATCATCATCCAATAAAATTTAGACATGTTTTAAGTTTATTTTAAACCTTATCAACTTGATTTATCATTATTTAATCTATTTAATTTTATATGTGGTAATGAAATTCTAAATTATAAATTGTTATAAATACATACTTAAATGTTGTAAATTTCCCATAATTGGATAATTTATAACCTTTTCGACAATATAATTTTCAGTTTGTATTTTTAAATATATTTGTGATTTCTAAATAATTTAATAATATGTTATTTTTATAAAATATCAATAGTGTCAATTTTGACACTATTCATTATTTGAATTTAAATAAAAACCACACATAAGATATGTTCAAAACAAAATATATAATAGATTAATAACATGTCATATATATCAAAAAAATTCGTGGGGCACATTAATTTGTTCATATATTTTTATTTTAATATTTTAAAAACCATTTATTTGGTATATCTCTTAATAAAATAATTACTACAACATTTTTATATAATTATTTAATATACTTATTAGTTGCATAAAAATTGAAAATAAAATTTTATGATGAATATAAATATAATAACTTTCATAATAATATTTATAATCAAATTTATCATCTTAAATTCATAACATTTAAATTGTTATATTTATTAAATTATGAAGGTGACATCTTTGACATTATTTAAAATAAAATAATATAAATGTCCTAATCTATTTTATAATGCTTCAAATGGTACACAAATATATACTTGGATTATTATGGTATATATATAGTCGACCAATAAGGTTTGGTTAATTTTTTGGTCATTTTGATAGGTATTATTATTTTAATAAAAACTATATTATTGATTTTTCACTAAATAAATAATTCCTACATCATTAATATGTAAGATATTAAGGTAATTAAATATTTATTAAAAATTAAAAATAAATTACCATGATAAATAAAAAAAATTATATTTCAAATGAGTATTTATAATCGAAATTATATTCTGTATAACTCTATATTAAAAATAATCTAATTATTAAAGTTTGAGTGAGAAATATTTCACTTTCTTTAAAATAAAATAAATTATAGGTCTTAATCACATCCAAATGGGTTCAAATGGATTCCATTTCGACCCAAATATGCCTTAACAAAAAATATAATCATCCAATTATATTAATATAAGTGTTAGGATAATTTTATAATATTATATTTACCCTTAATTACCCAATTTACCTTTAACTATGGTAAATAAAATTTACCGGAGTTGCTATTCATAGTGCCCAAAAATAAAAAGTAGCTTATTAACATAATTTGGACATACTGATTCCAAATATGGAATCCATTTTTCCAAATTCAAATCATAGAAGTGGCATAAATTAATTTAAAATTAATCCCATTGTTAAGAAAATGAGTTTTAAAAGTTAAAACATTGCGAAAGATTGAAATGATTTTACCTATGAATTCAATGTAAAATCAATGGTAATGACACAAATTATATTAAATGGTAAAAATATATTCTATTTATACTTTAAAAAAATGTACTATTATAATGTAACCATATAAATTATCTCGATGAAAAAAGATGTTTTTATGTAAAATTTAGCGTGTTTTTACTATTCATCAAAATAAGAACGTTGTCAGAAAAATATCAAAACATTATCCAATGTAAATTTTTATTTCTTGATTCAAAATAAGAATTTTATTTTGTAAAGGAGAACTTATAAACTTGTCAAAAATTATATTTAAAATGGGTGTGCCATCAAAAGGCGGCAAAACTACATTTTTTTTAAAATACTCATTTTACCGAAAAAATTTATTTTGTTCTCATACCTTGTTCTATAAAAAGTGTAAGATGAATTATAATGTCATAAAATTCAAAATGTAGTTACTAATATTCATAACGGCTAGTTCATAATAATATTATAACAATATATCATTGTTTAGTGAAACCTAGTATTTCTTACTACCCACGCTGTCGAGGAATATTTCTCTTGCATGAAAAACAGGCCAAGAATAGTGTTTGCGTATAATATAAGCTAATACGGTGTTGCATATAGCACAAGATAATTTTGGTGTAGCATAGAACACAAGAAATCAATGAAATTAAAAGAATATTTTTCATAAAATCTCGGTGTGTTACACTGGAAATGTTCTCATAAATTTCTTAACAATTGTATAATCTTACAGCTTCTCAAAAAAAATTATATTACATGAAATATCATGTACTCTTGAAAATTATCCCTCAATAATTTCATCATCATCCATTTTAATATCCTTAAATATACTTATCCATATTTTTAATTTGTATTCTTTAACTTTCTCATTTCATTCATAACTACTTTTTAGTTTATCGTACATCTTCTTGGATATTAAAAAACCCTATAATCTTAGTATAAACATTATCATAAGAACCATCAACAAAGTATTCTGATCTTTTCCATCAGCCTATAAACTCCTCGTATTGGAAGCTTTCATAATAACTTCATTGATGGGAGGAAATCCCACTATTTTTTCATCTCTTACTTTAAGAACAAGTGATAGAAGATAATTTAACATCCTATTCCTCCAACTATGATAGTTGTTTCTATCAAAAACAGGAACACCCCTATTTTTCACTGAATTGAAACTCTTCATTCTTAGAGATGGATACTTCATAGGGAACCTCCTTTAATACCAATTTAAGTTACCAATTAGGATTTATACCACTGAGAGGGGGTTTTGAATTATTTTTTCCCTTTTATTTTTATAATAAAGTTTCTAACTTATTTAGAAAACTTTTTTAACCTATAAAACTTGTTAGAGTTATGATCCAGTCAATTATGAATCTCAACCTCACCTTTTGTACATAAAAAATATATATATGGTGCATCACATGATATTTAAAAATCTCGGTACAAATAATTACTCCTTTTTATGTTGGATAGTCCCACTAACATGGATTCTTCCACTAACTTCTTTCCACAATACAAAGACATAAGAATAAAATAGTTCTACAACCCAATAGTAAACTTTTCTACTATAGTTTCTTATACAACCCCCCCCCCCATATCATTTTAATATCCAGTTTCCCATAGCTAGTTGTACACCCCAGTAAATATGTATTTTTAGTAACTAGTAATAACCCAAAGCTACAAGCTTCACTTTTCAATTCATTTCTGACCCACTTCAGAAATTTTTACACTTCCTTCAAAATTAAGTTGAATAAAAATTTACCTATGTATAATCTTTAGAAAAAAATCAAAAATCATCTTAAGAACATGTTTTTATTTAAAATTCTTCCATAATATTTTTCTAGAAAAATTACTCAACAAAAGTCAGTCCAATCAGCCTCTTTCCAGTAACCTCTATCTGATGGTATTCATTCAATCTACTCCATCAGATTTTGATTCTACTCTTCCTGGTAAAACTAAGTAGAAAATTAATCAAAAAATCACAATTTCTTTATCCAATGGAACTTTATATGATATACCTTGCCCAAATGGGACTTTCTCTAATGATCTCATTCCAATGGAACTTTCTCTAATGGACATGCTCTGATGAGCTCACTCTGATGGATATTCCTCAACTTCAACCTAAAACAAAATTCAGGTTGGAAACTCAATACCTATCATAGAAATGTTATACCTCCATCATTCTATACACATGAACAGTTTCAAGTAAGAATGTATTGTGCACTCTATATATAGGAGTCCCATAATAGAGAAGGTGGTAAAAATTATTCTTCCTGGTCAATGAAATTCAAAAATCCCAAATTTCACATTCATTTGAGTCTTCAACTTTGAATATTTCAATCCTTCTAAATATTTTTGGAGACTTATTGAAACTTATGAAATATTATTAAAATTTTATACTTATTCATATTTAAAAGCAATTCATCTATATGATTAAATAATTCTGATCATCCTTTTTTGTGACTTTGATGGATGTTTCTACTTCAGTCTTAGTCTAATGGAATTTTATATAGAAAATTCTCCATATGTAATTTCTTATGAAGAACTCATATGGTGTATTTTTACTTCATAACTTCAAATTATGTATCCCTTTTCTCTTTACCCAACTAAAAAAACAAAACAAATTGATTTCACACTCTAATGCTTTAGGTCAGATGAAAATGGTTCACTACATTGTTGAATAAAATAGTTGCAACTTCTAAAGTCTTTAGTCTCCTGCATCCACTTTTGTAAAGACCCGTAAAATTCAAGGGAAATTTTTTCTTAATTTTCTTTAGAATTTTACAAGAGCGCGGTTTCAGACGGCACCTGATTCCGAGGCCCGGAGTGCCCGGAATTAATTTCTGAAGTTTGGCTCGGGTACGTTCAGTGAACGAACGAGCGGGAATTCCTAACTTTTGATCCGGTGCTCGGAATTGAAATCTGAGGGCACCGATGAACTCGCAGCGCCGATATTCGCTTAAAGAGACCTTTTCGGGAGTTGCGTTTGTTGCGGGTTGAAAGTTACGTTTTGGGGTTTTAGTTTGAGTTAAATAAATTTGTGTAAGACAAATTTTATTTTAACTTCTTAAAACCTATCAAAGGAGGTTGGAAGTGGGACCCACACCCACTTAACCTCCCTTGGGAGGATTAAGTGTGGTGGGGCCCACACGAACCCCCACCTTTTCAACTCCCCACTCTCCCTCTTAATGGCTTGACAAGTTAACTTATATTTAATTATACAATTCATGTATATTAAATAAGTGAGTTAATTTTGGAGTTATCCATTTTGAATTTCAAACCTTTGAAATTCTTGTGGTTAAGTTATGAAATAATATAAGTTAAGCTTATATTATTCTAGGAGTTTCTTTTACCCTTGGGAGGATTTCTTGAGAGCTTTGGAAGTTTTTCTTCTTTTTCTTCAACTCAACGAGGAACGCGAAGAACGTCGTTCTTCAACGAAGAACTTCTCCGCCGAAGAACACGATCCATCCGCGACGCCGTGTCCGCGACGCGACGTACTTCTTCCGCGTCATCTCTTCCGCGACGGTTTTCCGCGACGAACGCCTTCGATAACGACTCTTCCTCCGACGTCAAAGGAATCGACACCAATATTCCACGACTCTGTTACCGTGCGACTATCGAGGTAGAGATTCTTGAGTTCGTTGTTCTCTTTATAATTTGACTTTCCTCAAAACTTGACGAGGAACGCCCTTTTTCCGACGAAGAACGCCGCACCGCTCTTCTTCGTCTTCGGTGTCAACGAGAGAGAACACCGCACCTTCCTCGGACAACCTTCGTCGGCGTACAAGGATTCGCCAACGACGTGCCTCTTCGGACGCGTCTCTTCGTCAACGAAATTGACGAACGACTACCGCGACGCCCGATCTCCGCGACGTCGACTTCCGCGGACATAGTCAAATCCTCGAACTTATACCCGAGGTAGGGGATTGTTGTTTCATTCTTAAATTATTCCATTTCTTGAACATGGATCTGACATGTCTAACATGAGGCTTGAAATGTTCATGTTGAGTTTTTATTTAACGTGAGGGGGGCCGGACCGCATGAACACGGCCGAACCCCCCTCCAACGTTTATGTTGATTTTATCTTGCGGGAGGAAGCAAGTGGCGTGGTGCCGTCGCACCACGCGGATGAACGTGCAATTATCTTCGCGATGCCGTCGCACGCACCATGGTAGAAACAACAGAAACGCGACGCCGTCGCGCCGCGTTGGATGATTATCAAAGCACGGAAAAGGGGCGCGGTGCCGTCGCACCGCGCCGGACGACGAACGCCGCGGCCGGTTCCGGGCCGCGGCGGGACGAGAAGACCGCGGCCGGTTCCGGGCCGCGGCGGGATGAGGAGACTGCGGCCGGTTCCGGACCGCAGCGGGACGAGAAGACCGCGGCCGGTTCCGGGCCGCGGCGGAAGAGAAGGCCGGCGGTCGGGCCGCCGGCGTCGGAAGTCGAAGGCGGGACCGGAATTTCCGGTCCCGTTTGAGAAAACCGGCCGGCCAGCTGGCCGGCCGGATGACTTAAAACCGGGGAATTTAATTCCCCGGTCAACCCTTAAAAACCCCCCTCTTAAGAGGGGGGCGGTTCTTTAAGGAGGGGGGGGGGGGGCAGCAGCCCCCCGGTTTTCCAAATAGCGGGCCCCCTGGAAGGGGGGCCGTTTGTTAAAACGGCGCGGCTTAGCCGCGCCGCCAATCCAAAAGCGGGGGCTTGATTGCCCCCGCGTGCCACCCACGAGCGGCGCCCGCCGCCGCCACCGCGGCCCGCCGCCGCCGCCACCGCGGCCCGCCGCCGCCGCCGCCGCGCCGTCGCCGCCGCCGCGCCGCCCGCCGCCGCCGCCCGCCACCGTCGTCCGCCGCCGTCCGCCGCCGCCGACCGCCGCCGCCGCCCAGGGGGGGGGTCGGGCCGGGTCGGCCCGGACCCGGACCCCCCCGTTTCGAACCAGACTTGGTTTTTGGCTCATAACTTGAGCCTCGGATCTCCGATCGACGAACCGTCAGCGGCAACGCGATCCTTGGATCGAGACGGTCGTTTCGGTATATCGCACTCAAGGTTTCGGGTTACTTTGAGTTCGGCCGGGTTGGTTCGTTCACGAAACCAACCGGGCCTTCGGTGCGGAAACGCTCATATCTTGAGCCACGAACGTCCGATTGACGCGCCGTCAGTCGCGTTGCGTTTCTCTTAATGAGACGGATCTTTTGGCATACTCCGCCCGAGGTTTGGACGCAGGTGGAGTACGGTCGGGTTGGTTTTGCCTTAAAAACCAACCGGGCCCCGGAGACGAAAAAGCCAATAACTCACAGACCGGGCGTCCGATTGACGCGCCGTCTGTTTCGTTGACTTCCTCTTGATGAGATGGAACTTTTGACATACTCCGCCCGAGTTTTGGATGCAGTCGGAATATGGCCGGGTTGGATTGTACCCGAAATCCAACCGGGCCCCTGGAACGGGAAAGCTGATATCTTACAGACAGGACGACCGCTTGACGAGCCGTCAGCGGCGTTGGTGGTTACGTTGAGTAACGGTCCCTTGAGTTTACCCTATGGGAGTTCGGGGTACAGTTGAGATACGGCCGGGATTGGTTTCGCTCTCGAAACCAACCGGGCCCCTGGGACGAAAAGGCTAATAACTCACAGACCGGGCGTCCGATTGACGCGCCGTCTGTTGCGTTGAGACCCCTGTGACGAGACGGACTTTTGAGACACTTCTTCGTGGGACTTTGAGATACTTGGAGTATCGACCTGTAGCTCGTGGAGCGGACCCTCCCAGTGACGAGCATGCGATGTACGGAGACCGTGTAGCTGGCTGAGACCTGACGACTGCTTGACCGACTCGACTTGGAGTGAGTCGACTAGCCCAGTGGACGGAGCACTACTTTCTGAGGTGCACACCCATGGCGGACGGAGCACTACCTGTGTGACAGTGCAGACCCGCGGTGCTCGTCCGGAGAGTACCTCAGCAGGCTACTAGGGGGTGTGCACTACGGTGTTTGGGTGACATACCTCGGCGGGAAGCACTACTGTGTTTGGGTGGCTGGCCCGCAGTACTCGACAGGAGGAGTACTTCAGCAGTCTTAGGTTAGTGAGCAGTACCTCGGAGTCGTGACAGGACCACTGCACACTCCAGAGACGGAGCTCTTCAGCAGTTACGGTTTCGATAATGAAAATCCTGGTTTGAGCTGAGACTTTTGACCTTGTGTTTACTTCAGGATTGAGATGGGTCATTTGCTAACTTTGGTATATGTATGGGCATATACCCGGGTAGTGGTTATCCGTCGATTTCACAATCCTTGTGTTTCCTCATGATTGAGTTGGGTTACTTGTTAACTTAGGTATATGTATGGGCATATACCTAAGTAGGGTTTATCTGTTGAGATCTTCTTGTGTTTATCCTTGTTGGTTTTAGTGAGACCTTGAGGGTCTCGGGGTCCCTACTGAGTATCGTTATACTCACCCCTGCACGGGCTATGCCCGCACCTCGTTGTGTTGGTTGCAGACGACGGACAGTGCTGACAGAAGCCGAAGATTCAAGGACTGGACGGTACCTGGAGGTGGACTATACGACGAGGCGGTAACCGGAGGTGGACACTGGGCGGAACATACTCGGAGCGGATGGCGGGACCCGAGGAGCAGAGGAGCTATCTGTACCCACCCTCCAGGTGGGATTTCCAGTGGACATCTCAGCGTAGCAGCTTTACTTTTCAGTCGCTGTTTTCCCTTTCGAGTTGTACTTTACAGTTGGGCTTGTATTTCCGGCCCCTTTTTACTTTTCAGCTCTTCTTTTTGTACTTAGTGTTTTACTTCCGCTTGTACTCTGTGGTGCTTGTTTTCTTTATAAAGGCAATGCCTTCCCAGTTATCGGAATTTTACGCCTTTGGTGCTAGTCGCCAGCCCCTGGCCTATGGAAGGCGGGCTTGGGGTAGTCACGGAACGGGCCCCGAGGACGGGTCGTGACAAATTGGTATCAGAGGAGTTCGGTTCTACCGCAGAACTTATAACTCTGATGTTTCTTTCTGTGAAGCAATAGTGTTGAGAGTACCGAGTGTGGTTTTCAGTTCAGGGAGTCCAGTGTTGGTGCGGGCGGCCGACGTATCCATACACCAGGACCCTGACAACTGATTTCCGACTTTGTGCACGAAAACACTGATTGCGTGTGTGTTTTCAAAAGTTTTTCCCCTTAAAACAGCTCAAACCAGGTCAGCTCACCAGGTATAATCGTTTGATCGTGTTACGTTGTTTCTTTCAGGATGGCCCCACGACGGCAGCCAGCTAGGGTTCCGAGAATCGAACGTGACGACAGCCCACCGAGCGACGAGGCCTCGGTGCAGGGCCCTTTGTCAGCAGTCGCACCGGCGGTAGCTCTACCCGCCGAGCCCCCGATGCTTCCAGCAGCAGCCGCTGACGATGCACGTCGCCTCAGCGCACTGCATGAGTTTCAGCGCCAGCGACCGCCCAGGTTTCGCGGGGAGACGGATCCCCAGGCTGCAGAGGACTGGCTGGAGGCAGTGGTACGAGTGTTTAGGCTAGTGAGGACACCAGCAGACCTCATGGTGATCCTCGCTGCGAGCCTACTACACGCAGCAGCAGGTAGGTGGTGGAGCCACTTGTTTCAGTTTTGCGATGAGATGGACTTCGCATGGGAAGACTTCGAGACCTTCTTCAGGGTGGAGTTTGTGCCAGTATCTCTACACCCCGAGCGTGTACAGGAGATTCTGCCTTTACCGCGTGTTTTTCGATCAGAAGCCGAGTCATCTGTGGGCAGTAGACAGATGATGCAGAGGTCCAGGAGGACCAGACCAGCAGTTGGGCGATCTCGGGTTTTAGGACCAGTGGTGCAGGGCACCCGGAGTGGGAACAGAGCTAGCCGTGCAAGGAGCAGGTTGTGTTACTCATGCCGCGGAAAGGGTCACCTGGCACGTGACTGTCCGACTCCTCGATCCGCAGGCTTGGAGGGAGCCACCGAGGTTGAGGCAGTGACAAATGCTTGAGCAACCGTAAAGCAGGTGGACAGGAGCGGAACTAGTGGATACGTATTTTTTTACTTCTAGTTCCATGTTGATGTTGCTTTTGTGTAGCGTCTTGTAATATGAGCTGCAATAATAAAAGACGCTTACCTTTGTGATGTTTTCTTTCCTGTCCTCTTTTGTGATGTTACTAAGAGGTTCCAGTTGACTGTTGACTTGACCCTCACTTGTGAGACATCTACTGGAGGAGACCCAGTTACCACACACTGATGCCGACAGTGTGACTCAACCCTTTGAGGCGAGAGTAACGGTTGGATCTCTTAGTAGTAGCGTCGAGGCCTTACGACGTCATCCTTGGTATGGATTAGTATCATCCATGTTAGGATTGACTGTTTTAGGCAAAGAATGTGGTTCATCCAGGGGATGAGACCAGGTTTCTCTTATCGGCAAAGAAGAAATCTCGCAGCTCTTGTGGGACCAGAGATGGTCCGGACCACGTCAGAAGAGGTCCATGTCATCCAGGAGCGGATGAGGAAAACACAGAGCCGGCAGAAGTCATACGCTGACAGGAGGCGGAGGCCACTGGAGTTCGAGGATGGCGACCACGTCTTCTTGCGGGTCTCACCTCGACGTGGTATTCGGAGATTTGGCCGAGGCGGCAAGATATCTCCGCGCTTCATCAGACCCTTCCAGGTCCTCAGCAAGGTTGGCGAGGTGGCTTATCGCCTGGCTCTACCACCTCAGTTGCACCGGGTGCACGACGTCTTCCACGTATCTCAGCTGAGGAGATACGTGCACGACCCGACGCACATCATTGACCATGGGGAGCTTGACGTTGACGATGGGGCGACTTTTACGGAGGTCCCGGTGGAGATAGAGGATCGACAGGAGTGGGTCCTACTTGGGCGATCGATTCCTCTTGTGCGCAACAGATGGCGGCACGGGAATCTCCAGGAGAGCACATGGGAGCGGGAGGCTCAGATGCGTGCTCAGTACCCTCTTTGTTTCCCTAGTTTTTGATGTATCTTTACGGGGACGTAAAGTCCTGAGGTGGGAGTAATGTAAAGACCCGTAAAATTCAAGGGAAATTTTTTCTTAATTTTCTTTAGAATTTTACAAGAGCGCGGTTTCAGACGGCACCTGATTCCGAGGCCCGGAGTGCCCGGAATTAATTTCTGAAGTTTGGCTCGGGTACGTTCAGTGAACGAACGAGCGGGAATTCCTAACTTTTGATCCGGTGCTCGGAATTGAAATATGAGGGCACCGATGAACTCGCAGCGCCGATATTCGCTTAAAGAGACCTTTTCGGGAGTTGCGTTTGTTGCGGGTTGAAAGTTACGTTTTGGGGTTTTAGTTTGAGTTAAATAAATTTGTGTAAGACAAATTTTATTTTAACTTCTTAAAACCTATCAAAGGAGGTTGGAAGTGGGACCCACACCCACTTAACCTCCCTTGGGAGGATTAAGTGTGGTGGGGCCCACACGAACCCCCACCTTTTCAACTCCCCACTCTCCCTCTTAATGGCTTGACAAGTTAACTTATATTTAATTATACAATTCATGTATATTAAATAAGTGAGTTAATTTTGGAGTTATCCATTTTGAATTTCAAACCTTTGAAATTCTTGTGGTTAAGTTATGAAATAATATAAGTTAAGCTTATATTATTCTAGGAGTTTCTTTTACCCTTGGGAGGATTTCTTGAGAGCTTTGGAAGCTTTTCTTCTTTTTCTTCAACTCAATGAGGAACGCGAAGAACGTCGTTCTTCAACGAAGAACTTCTCCGCCGAAGAACACGATCCATCCGCGACGCCGTGTCCGCGACGCGACGTACTTCTTCCGCGTCATCTCTTCCGCGACGGTTTTCCGCGACGAACGCCTTCGATAACGACTCTTCCTCCGACGTCAAAGGAATCGACACCAATATTCCACGACTCCGTTACCGTGCGACTATCGAGGTAGAGATTCTTGAGTTCGTTGTTCTCTTTATAATTTGACTTTCCTCAAAACTTGACGAGGAACGCCCTTTTTCCGACGAAGAACGCCGCACCGCTCTTCTTCGTCTTCGGTGTCAACGAGAGAGAACACCGCACCTTCCTCGGACAACCTTCGTCGGCGTACAAGGATTCGCCAACGACGTGCCTCTTCGGACGCGTCTCTTCGTCAACGAAATTGACGAACGACTACCGCGACGCCCGATCTCCGCGACGTCGACTTCCGCGGACATAGTCAAATCCTCGAACTTATACCCGAGGTAGGGGATTGTTGTTTCATTCTTAAATTATTCCATTTCTTGAACATGGATCTGACATGTCTAACATGAGGCTTGAAATGTTCATGTTGAGTTTTTATTTAACGTGAGGGGGGCCGGACCGCATGAACACGGCCGAACCCCCCTCCAACGTTTATGTTGATTTTATCTTGCGGGAGGAAGCAAGAGGCGTGGTGCCGTCGCACCACGCGGATGAACGTGCAATTATCTTCGCGATGCCGTCGCACGCACCATGGTAGAAACAACAGAAACGCGACGCCGTCGCGCCGCGTTGGATGATTATCAAAGCACGGAAAAGGGGCGCGGTGCCGTCGCACCGCGCCGGACGACGAACGCCGCGGCCGGTTCCGGGCCGCGGCGGGACGAGAAGACCGCGGCCGGTTCCGGGCCGCGGCGGGACGAGGAGACTGCGGCCGGTTCCGGACCGCAGCGGGACGAGAAGACCGCGGCCGGTTCCGGGCCGCGGCGGAAGAGAAGGCCGGCGGTCGGGCCGCCGACGTCGGAAGTCGAAGGCGGGACCGGAATTTCCGGTCCCGTTTGAGAAAACCGGCCGGCCAGCTGGCCGGCCGGATGACTTAAAACCGGGGAATTTAATTCCCCGGTCAACCCTTAAAAACCCCCCTCTTAAGAGGGGGGCGGTTCTTTAAGGAGGGGGGGGGGGGCAGCAGCCCCCCGGTTTTCCAAATAGCGGGCCCCCTGGAAGGGGGGCCGTTTGTTAAAACGGCGCGGCTTAGCCGCGCCGCCAATCCAAAAGCGGGGGCTTGATTTCCCCCGCGTGCCACCCACGAGCGGCGCCCGCCGCCGCCACCGCGGCCCGCCGCCGCCGCCACCGCGGCCCGCCCACGCCGCCGCCGCGCCGCCGCCGCCGCCGCGCCGCCCGCTGCCGCCGCCCGCCGCCTCCGTCCGCCGCCGTCCGCCGCCGCCGGCCGCCGCCACCGGCCGCCGCCGCCGCCCAGGGGGGGGGGGGGTCGGGCCGGGTCGGCCCGGACCCGGACCCCCCCGTTTCGAACCAGACTTGGTTTTTGGCTCATAACTTGAGCCTCGGATCTCCGATCGACGAACCGTCAGCGGCAACGCGATCCTTGGATCGAGACGGTCGTTTCAGTATATCGCACTCAAGGTTTCGGGTTACGTTGAGTTCGGCCGGGTTGGTTCGTTCACGAAACCAACCGGGCCTTCGGTGCGGAAACGCTCATATCTTGAGCCACGAACGTCCGATTGACGCGCCGTCAGTCGCGTTGCGTTTCTCTTAATGAGACGGATCTTTTGGCATACTCCGCCCGAGGTTTGGACGCAGGTGGAGTACGGTCGGGTTGGTTTTGCCTTAAAAACCAACCGGGCCCCGGAGACGAAAAAGCCAATAACTCACAGACCGGGCGTCCGATTGACGCGCCGTCTGTTTCGTTGACTTCCTCTTGATGAGACGGAACTTTTGACATACTCCGCCCGAGTTTTGGATGCAGTCGGAATATGGCCGGGTTGGATTGTACCCGAAATCCAACCGGGCCCCTGGAACGGGAAAGCTGATATCTTACAGACAGGACGACCACTTGACGAGCCGTCAGCGGCGTTGGTGGTTACGTTGAGTAACGGTCCCTTGAGTTTACCCTATGGGAGTTCGGGGTACAGTTGAGATACGGCCGGGATTGGTTTCGCTCTCGAAACAAACCGGGCCCCTGGGACGAAAAGGCTAATAACTCACAGACCGGGCGTCCGATTGACGCGCCGTCTGTTGCGTTGAGACCCCTGTGACGAGACGGACTTTTGAGACACTTCTTCGTGGGACTTTGAGATACTTGGAGTATCGACCTGTAGCTCGTGGAGCGGACCCTCCCAGTGACGAGCATGCGATGTACGGAGACCGTGTAGCTGGCTGAGACCTGACGACTGCTTGACCGACTCGACTTGGAGTGAGTCGACTAGCCCAGTGGACGGAGCACTACTTTCTGAGGTGCAGACCCATGGCGGACGGAGCACTACCTGTGTGACAGTGCAGACCCGCGGTGCTCGTCCGGAGAGTACCTCAGCAGGCTACTAGGGGGTGTGCACTACGGTGTTTGGGTGACATACCTCGGCGGGAAGCACTACTGTGTTTGGGTGGCTGGCCCGCAGTACTCGACAGGAGGAGTACTTCAGCAGTCTTAGGTTAGTGAGAAGTACCTCGGAGTCGTGACAGGACCACTGCACACTCCAGAGACGGAGCTCTTCAGCAGTTACGGTTTCGATAATGAAAATCCTGGTTTGAGCTGAGACTTTTGACCTTGTGTTTACTTCATGATTGAGATGGGTCATTTGCTAACTTTGGTATATGTATGGGCATATACCCGGGTAGTGGTTATCCGTCGATTTCACAATCCTTGTGTTTCCTCATGATTGAGTTGGGTTACTTGTTAACTTAGGTATATGTATGTGCATATACCTAAGTAGGGTTTATCTGTTGAGATCTTCTTGTGTTTATCCTTGTTGGTTTTAGTGAGACCTTGAGGGTCTCGGGGTCCCTACTGAGTATCGTTATACTCACCCCTGCACGGGCTATGCCCGCACCTCGTTGTGTTGGTTGCAGACGACGGACAGTGCTGACAGAAGCCGAAGATTCAAGGACTGGACGGTACCTGGAGGTGGACTATACGACGAGGCGGTAACCGGAGGTGGACACTGGGCGGAACATACTCGGAGCGGATGGCGGGACCCGAGGAGCAGAGGAGCTATCTGTACCCACCCTCCAGGTGGGATTTCCAGTGGACATCTCAGCGTAGCAGCTTTACTTTTCAGTCGCTGTTTTCCCTTTCGAGTTGTACTTTACAGTTGGGCTTGTATTTCCGGCCCCTTTTTACTTTTCAGCTCTTCTTTTTGTACTTAGTGTTTTACTTCCGCTTGTACTCTGTGGTGCTTGTTTTCTTTATAAAGGCAATGCCTTCCCAGTTATCGGAATTTTACGCCTTTGGTGCTAGTCGCCAGCCCCTGGCCTATGGAAGGCGGGCTTGGGGTAGTCACGGCACGGGCCCCGAGGACGGGTCGTGACAAATTGGTATCAGAGGAGTTCGGTTCTACCGCAGAACTTATAACTCTGATGTTTCTTTCTGTGAAGCAATAGTGTTGAGAGTACCGAGTGTGGTTTTCAGTTCAGGGAGTCCAGTGTTGGTGCGGGCGGCCGACGTATCCATACACCAGGACCCTGACAACTGATTTCCGACTTTGTGCACGAAAACACTGATTGCGTGTGTGTTTTCAAAAGTTTTTCCCCTTAAAACAGCTCAAACCAGGTCAGCTCACCAGGTATAATCGTTTGATCGTGTTACGTTGTTTCTTTCAGGATGGCCCCACGACGGCAGCCAGCTAGGGTTCCGAGAATCGAACGTGACGACAGCCCACCGAGCGACGAGGCCTCGGTGCAGGGCCCTTTGTTAGCAGTGGCACCGGCGGTAGCTCTACCCGCCGAGCCCCCGATGCTTCCAGCAGCAGCCGCTGACGATGCACGTCGCCTCAGCGCACTGCATGAGTTTCAGCGCCAGCGACCGCCCAGGTTTCGCGGGGAGACGGATCCCCAGGCTGCAGAGGACTGGCTGGAGGCAGTGGTACGAGTGTTTAGGCTAGTGGGGACACCAGCAGACCTCATGGTGATCCTCGCTGCGAGCCTACTACACGCAGCAGCAGGTAGGTGGTGGAGCCACTTGTTTCAGTTTTGCGATGAGATGGACTTCGCATGGGAAGACTTCGAGACCTTCTTCAGGGTGGAGTTTGTGCCAGTATCTCTACACCCCGAGCGTGTACAGGAGATTCTGCCTTTACCGCGTGTTTTTCGATCAGAAGCCGAGTCATCTGTGGGCAGTAGACAGATGATGCAGAGGTCCAGGAGGACCAGACCAGCAGTTGGGCGATCTCGGGTTTTAGGACCAGTGGTGCAGGGCACCCGGAGTGGGAACAGAGCTAGCCGTGCAAGGAGCAGGTTGTGTTACTCATGCCGCGGAAAGGGTCACCTGGCACGTGACTGTCCGACTCCTCGATCCGCAGGCTTGGAGGGAGCCACCGAGGTTGAGGCAGCGACAAATGCTTGAGCAACCGTAAAGCAGGTGGACAGGAGCGGAACTAGTGGATACGTATTTTTTTACTTCTAGTTCCATGTTGATGTTGCTTTTGTGTAGCGTCTTGTAATATGAGCTGCAATAATAAAAGACGCTTACCTTTGTGATGTTTTCTTTCCTGTCCTCTTTTGTGATGTTACTAAGAGGTTCCAGTTGACTGTTGACTTGACCCTCACTTGTGAGACATCTACTGGAGGAGACCCAGTTACCACACACTGATGCCGACAGTGTGACTCAACCCTTTGAGGCGAGAGTAATGGTTGGATCTCTTAGTAGTAGCGTCGAGGCCTTACGACGTCATCCTTGGTATGGATTAGTATCATCCATGTTAGGATTGACTGTTTTAGGCAAAGAATGTGGTTCATCCAGGGGATGAGACCAGGTTTCTCTTATCGGCAAAGAAGAAATCTCGCAGCTCTTGTGGGACCAGAGATGGTCCGGACCACGTCAGAAGAGGTCCATGTCATCCAGGAGAGGATGAGGAAAACACAGAGCCGGCAGAAGTCATACGCTGACAGGAGGCGGAGGCCACTGGAGTTCGAGGATGGCGACCACGTCTTCTTGCGGGTCTCACCTCGACGTGGTATTCGGAGATTTGGCCGAGGCGGCAAGATATCTCCGCGCTTCATCAGACCCTTCCAGGTCCTCAGCAAGGTTGGCGAGGTGGCTTATCGCCTGGCTCTACCACCTCAGTTGCACCGGGTGCACGACGTCTTCCACGTATCTCAGCTGAGGAGATACGTGCACGACCCGACGCACATCATTGACCATGGGGAGCTTGACGTTGACGATGGGGCGACTTTTACGGAGGTCCCGGTGGAGATAGAGGATCGATAGGAGCGGGTCCTACTTGGGCGATCGATTCCTCTTGTGCGCAACAGATGGCGGCACGGGAATCTCCAGGAGAGCACATGGGAGCGGGAGGCTCAGATGCGTGCTCAGTACCCTCTTTGTTTCCCTAGTTTTTGATGTATCTTTACGGGGACGTAAAGTCCTGAGGTGGGAGTAATGTAAAGACCCGTAAAATTCAAGGGAAATTTTTTCTTAATTTTCTTTAGAATTTTACAAGAGCGCGGTTTCAGACGGCACCTGATTCCGAGGCCCGGAGTGCCCGGAATTAATTTCTGAAGTTTGGCTCGGGTACGTTCAGTGAACGAACGAGCGGGAATTCCTAACTTTTGATCCGGTGCTCGGAATTGAAATCCGAGGGCACCGATGAACTCGCAGCGCCGATATTCGCTTAAAGAGACCTTTTCGGGAGTTGCGTTTGTTGCGGGTTGAAAGTTACGTTTTGGGGTTTTAGTTTGAGTTAAATAAATTTGTGTAAGACAAATTTTATTTTAACTTCTTAAAACCTATCAAAGGAGGTTGGAAGTGGGACCCACACCCACTTAACCTCCCTTGGGAGGATTAAGTGTGGTGGGGCCCACACGAACCCCCACCTTTTCAACTCCCCACTCTCCCTCTTAATGGCTTGACAAGTTAACTTATATTTAATTATACAATTCATGTATATTAAATAAGTGAGTTAATTTTGGAGTTATCCATTTTGAATTTCAAACCTTTGAAATTCTTGTGGTTAAGTTATGAAATAATATAAGTTAAGCTTATATTATTCTAGGAGTTTCTTTTACCCTTGGGAGGATTTCTTGAGAGCTTTGGAAGCTTTTCTTCTTTTTCTTCAACTCAACGAGGAACGCGAAGAACGTCGTTCTTCAACGAAGAACTTCTCCGCCGAAGAACACGATCCATCCGCGACGCCGTGTCCGCGACGCGACGTACTTCTTCCGCGTCATCTCTTCCGCGACGGTTTTCCGCGACGAACGCCTTCGATAACGACTCTTCCTCCGACGTCAAAGGAATCGACACCAATATTCCACGACTCCGTTACCGTGCGACTATCGAGGTAGAGATTCTTGAGTTCGTTGTTCTCTTTATAATTTGACTTTCCTCAAAACTTGACGAGGAACGCCCTTTTTCCGACGAAGAATGCCGCACCGCTCTTCTTCGTCTTCGGTGTCAACGAGAGAGAACACCGCACCTTCCTCGGACAACCTTCGTCGGCGTACAAGGATTCGCCAACGACGTGCCTCTTCGGACGCGTCTCTTCATCAACGAAATTGACGAACGACTACCGCGACGCCCGATCTCCGCGACGTCGACTTCCGCGGACATAGTCAAATCCTCGAACTTATACCCGAGGTAGGGGATTGTTGTTTCATTCTTAAATTATTCCATTTCTTGAACATGGATCTGACATGTCTAACATGAGGCTTGAAATGTTCATGTTGAGTTTTTATTTAACGTGAGGGGGGCCGGACCGCATGAACACGGCCGAACCCCCCTCCAACGTTTATGTTGATTTTATCTTGCGGGAGGAAGCAAGTGGCGTGGTGCCGTCGCACCACGCGGATGAACGTGCAATTATCTTCGTGATGCCGTCGCACGCACCATGGTAGAAACAACAGAAACGCGACGCCGTCGCGCCGCGTTGGATGATTATCAAAGCACGGCAAAGGGGCGCGGTGTCGTCGCACCGCGCCGGACGACGAACGCCGCGGCCGGTTCCGGGCCGCGGCGGGACGAGAAGACCGCGGCCGGTTCCGGGCCGCGGCGGAAGAGAAGGCCGGCGGTCGGGCCGCCGGCGTCGGAAGTCGAAGGCGGGACCGGAATTTCCGGTCCCGTTTGAGAAAACCGGCCGGCCAGCTGGCCGGCCGGATGACTTAAAACCGGGGAATTTAATTCCCCGGTCAACCCTTAAAAACCCCCCTCTTAAGAGGGGGGCGGTTCTTTAAGGAGGGGGGGGGGGGGCAGCAGCCCCCCGGTTTTCCAAATAGCGGGCCCCCTGGAAGGGGGGCCGTTTGTTAAAACGGCGCGGCTTAGCCGCGCCGCCAATCCAAAAGCGGGGGCTTGATTGCCCCCGCGTGCCACCCACGAGCGGCGCCCGCCGCCGCCACCGCGGCCCGCCGCCGCCGCCACCGCGGCCCGCCGCCGCCGCCGCCGCGCCGCCGCCGCCGCCGTCCGCCCAGGGGGGGGGGTCGGGCCGGGTCGGCCCGGACCCGGACCCCCCCGTTTCGAACCAGACTTGGTTTTTGGCTCATAACTTGAGCCTCGGATCTCCGATCGACGAACCGTCAGCGGCAACGCGATCCTTGGATCGAGACGGTCGTTTCGGTATATCGCACTCAAGGTTTCGGGTTACTTTGAGTTCGGCCGGGTTGGTTCGTTCACGAAACCAACCGGGCCTTCGGTGCGGAAACGCTCATATCTTGAGCCACGAACGTCCGATTGACGCGCCGTCAGTCGCGTTGCGTTTCTCTTAATGAGACGGATCTTTTGGCATACTCCGCCCGAGGTTTGGACGCAGGTGGAGTACGGTCGGGTTGGTTTTGCCTTAAAAACCAACCGGGCCCCGGAGACGAAAAAGCCAATAACTCACAGACCGGGCGTCCGATTGACGCGCCGTCTGTTTCGTTGACTTCCTCTTGATGAGACGGAACTTTTGACATACTCCGCCCGAGTTTTGGATGCAGTCGGAATATGGCCGGGTTGGATTGTACCCGAAATCCAACCGGGCCCCTGGAACGGGAAAGCTGATATCTTACAGACAGGACGACCGCTTGACGAGCCGTCAGCGGCGTTGGTGGTTACGTTGAGTAACGGTCCCTTGAGTTTACCCTATGGGAGTTCGGGGTACAGTTGAGATACGGCCGGGATTGGTTTCGCTCTCGAAACCAACCGGGCCCCTGGGACGAAAAGGCTAATAACTCACAGACCGGGCGTCCGATTGACGCGCCGTCTGTTGCGTTGAGACCCCTGTGACGAGACGGACTTTTGAGACACTTCTTCGTGGGACTTTGAGATACTTGGAGTATCGACCTGTAGCTCGTGGAGCGGACCCTCCCAGTGACGAGCATGCGATGTACGGAGACCGTGTAGCTGGATGAGACCTGACGACTGCTTGACCGACTCGACTTGGAGTGAGTCGACTAGCCCAGTGGACGGAGCACTACTTTCTGAGGTGAAGACCCATGGCGGACGGAGCACTACCTGTGTGACAGTGCAGACCCGCGGTGCTCGTCCGGAGAGTACCTCAGCAGGCTACTAGGGGGTGTGCACTACGGTGTTTGGGTGACATACCTCGGCGGGAAGCACTACTGTGTTTGGGTGGCTGGCCCGCAGTACTCGACAGGAGGAGTACTTCAGCAGTCTTAGGTTAGTGAGCAGTACCTCGGAGTCGTGACAGGACCACTGCACACTCCAGAGACGGAGCTCTTCAGCAGTTACGGTTTCGATAATGAAAATCCTGGTTTGAGCTGAGACTTTTGACCTTGTGTTTACTTCATGATTGAGATGGGTCATTTGCTAACTTTGGTATATGTATGGGCATATACCCGGGTAGTGGTTATCCGTCGATTTCACAATCCTTGTGTTTCCTCATGATTGAGTTGGGTTACTTGTTAACTTAGGTATATGTATGGGCATATACCTAAGTAGGGTTTATCTGTTGAGATCTTCTTGTGTTTATCCTTGTTGGTTTTAGTGAGACCTTGAGGGTCTTGGGGTCCCTACTGAGTATCGTTATACTCACCCCTGCACGGGCTATGCCCGCACCTCGTTGTGTTGGTTGCAGACGACGGACAGTGCTGACAGAAGCCGAAGATTCAAGGACTGGACGGTACCTGGAGGTGGACTATACGACGAGGCGGTAACCGGAGGTGGACACTGGGCGGAACATACTCGGAGCGGATGGCGGGACCCGAGGAGCAGAGGAGCTATCTGTACCCACCCTCCAGGTGGGATTTCCAGTGGACATCTCAGCGTAGCAGCTTTACTCTTCAGTCGCTGTTTTCCCTTTCGAGTTGTACTTTACAGTTGGGCTTGTATTTCCGGCCCCTTTTTACTTTTCAACTCTTCTTTTTGTACTTAGTGTTTTACTTCCGCTTGTACTCTGTGGTGCTTGTTTTCTTTATAAAGGCAATGCCTTCCCAGTTATCGGAATTTTACGCCTTTGGTGCTAGTCGCCAGCCCCTGGCCTATGGAAGGCGGGCTTGGGGTAGTCACGGCACGGGCCCCGAGGACGGGTCGTGACAACTTTAGTAGTCACTAAACACTTCTCATGTTCTTTAATTACTTTATCATTATGATAAAACTATTCACACATTCTCTCAGACCAATTGGATGATTTGGATTACCAAGATGAACTACCCCTAGGTCTATGGTTAGGTAAATGAATTGGCATCATCAACTCCAGTCAATCCTAAATTTAGTACCCAATCTTTTATCAGTTTAAACAACTATCTGATGGACTGATTCCTGCTAACTATCTGATGGATCAGCATTAATGTTATATTGATGGATCAGTATTTTTTTTCTATCCTAAGTATTAGTGTTATGAGCACATTTGATTCATTGGTCCTGATAATTTAATATCTTAGCTCTTCCTCTGATAGAACTATACATCTGATTCTTTAATGATGACAACAATTTTCAAAATGAATCAATGTAAAAATATACTTTGAAAGATCAATGAAATACCATGTCCGATAAACCAGTGTCGGGAGTGGGTTCTATCTTTTGAATTCTCTACAACTAATGATTGAACTAGTTGATTGCCTTGTTTGATGAATCAGAACATCAGATGGATTGTTCAATCAGCACTTTTGAAAAACCTCCAACATTATTAAATTTAAACTCCCATCCTTCAGAAATTTAATGCATCCTTTTATTCTCACACCAATGATTCTCACACCGATTAGTCTCACACCGATCATTCTCACACTGATGATTCTCACATTGATGATTCTCACACCGATAAAATACAATTAGAACCCATCTTCCAAAATCTATTATTTATATCATGAATTCTTCTTGATTTGTGAAACTTTGAACAATAAACAAAGCATCAACATATTTAATTAGGAAAGTTTTGTCTTCAAATTTCCTACTCTTCGAGTCTTAGTAACCTTTAAACTTTTTGAATCTGATTCCCAAAAAATTTATCTTTCCTTCAAGATCTCAATACAATGGATTGAATCTGATGAATCATACTGATGGACTGATTCTGATGCCTTAAGTTGATGGATTGGGTCCGATGGGGGTGATTGATAACTTTGGAAAAACCCTTACTTCATTCAGATTTCCATCAACTTTTCATCAAGTAAGTTGTTTACTCAGTTTAATTTTCTTTAATGACGTATTCTTTATGTTAATCTATTGACCATAAATACAACAAAAATACACCTTATTCATAATAATTTATACCATTATAATTATACCTTAGGGTTTTGATTTGATCAATATATTATCATAGTCATGGAAAATGGATGTGTCGACCACCAAATCAATGTTGGGTTCTATAGTCTAAAAAATAAGCTCAAAACACCTTTTTTTTCTTTTAACTAATTTTCCCAATACAAGATGACATTACTACTAACTCCAAACTCAAGCCTTAGGACACAAACAACTATGATATCACTCTAACATAACCCAAACCACCTAGTACTTTCCTATATTACCAGTTTATCCAATTTTGTACCTCAATCCACCTTCAATAGGCCAAGGTCTGGTGAATAGCACCAAGAATTCATCTCACAAACATAGGAGGTCTTATCCGAATAAACTTTTAAAAAACCATAGGTCTCCAAAACAAAACAAAAAACATGATAAACTAATCATAATATCCAACTATAGAATAACATAAATGCAGTAAATTTTAAACATCCATAATATTTTGACAAATTAAACTATATAAATAATGACAAATACATTAAACTAATATCTAAAAAAATTAAATCCTAGAAAAAACTATAAAGGGGAACCCCTCATTACACCATCTCTTAGCATTAACATCTATAGTTACTATCACTATCAAGAACCACTATTCTCTAGCTCTATAAACTTTTCATCCTCTATGATCACATAAAAACTCTTTGTAATCTTCATAGGACACAACACATATTGGAGAATTTCTACACCATGGTGAATATAAAAATACCTATTAGGGAACTCTGAAAATATAAAGATATAGTTAAATGAAAATTTAACTCAAAATAATATATGGTAATGAAAATCCAATATATTCTTTAAGGATAGAAAACTAGGGATATAGAAAAGTAACAATGTCTATAGACTATATATAAAAGGATCACATAACACAGAAAACCCAAAGTATCTATTAAATCATATGAACTATAATATCTAAACAACTGAGCTTCCAAAACCAAATTCATCCCACTAATTTCATGGTGGGGGGACCACGGATTTCTAAGGTATATGTGTTAACCAAGGGAGTACTGACCCTATGTGGAGAACCTATTCCTCATCAAGGAAAGCACATTGAATAATGGAGTACCAACTCCATATATAGAGGACCTATTCCTTGTCTCATTAGGGAATTGTTTACCCTATTGGTTGTATGGGGGTATGAGGCCTTGTTATGGAAGTAGTGATCAAGGGATTACCTGACCCCAATCTCAGTATGGAGGATCCATACCTCAAGTTTGTTTGAAGGATTTGGATCTTTATAAATTATAAGGGACTCCCACCTCCTATCATTAGCATAACACTGAGGGAGTACGAAACCCCATGTCTTCTCTAGCCAAATTTACGAAACCCAGTTATCAACCCTACAGAGTTAAAAAAACTATAAATATGAAAATAAACTAATAAAAATCATTTTACAGTTATTTTTATCAAATATTCATGTTCTATATGGAAAACTTCTTAGTATGGACAACCCACTTTCTTGATCCTAGTACCTAGTTGAAAAGGTGTGAAATGTGTAAAAATATTATATTGGGTAATGTGGTAGTCCTTTTGGAATACCACATGGTACCACAGATAGGGGGATAGTGTTTCTAAAAAGTGTGTTTTCCCCAAGCATGTAAAGGGGGTAATTTCATGTTGTTCCATGTGTGCCCTACCCACAGTTCATATTCGGTCGGTGCAAACCAGACTCAGGGCCCGCTTCTTTGTTTGGATGAATGACCAGAACAATTTGAAGGTAGAGTCAAACCCATGGGTTTGATCCCACACACACCTCACGGTACCCAAGGGAAGTTTGTATTACTAGTAAATGCACCCTCATGATGAGTCGATCTGGCTCTCCCAACTCACTCATTATACCTAGCCTCACAGCCTAGTTGAGCTTCTGTGTAGGGATAGACCATGCCTCTCGGCTCACCGATGGGGCTCATCCCACCTATTGGTTTCACATTACCCACTATGTAGTGGGTGAAGTCTCCATAAATATCTAATTAAATCTAAAAGTTAGTACGCAATACTAATCTTTTTATAATTTTTTGGAAAAACCTGGCTGACATCATTCTTTACTCATCATATATCCACCATCTCATCTTTTGGACTCACTTCCTAACACCACCAAACATCTCCCATCATACACCAACCAAGAATATAAGAAATATTCCTCTTTTTATCAACACATGATTCCACCTCTTAAGGATCCTATTCAGAAATCATTTTTATCGCACCATTCTACCTTCATTGTTCATCTCAAACCACCTACTTCAAAATACTAACCATTACGATGGTCAATGGTGGATCGATCATCATGAGATAATAAAATATATATAATGAGTAGGGTAGATATATATATATATATACATAATATATATATATATATATAATATAGATTATCCATATTCCCTTCATTAAATTCTTCTAGTCTAAGCTGATCGAATTATTCCACCCCAAGGGGCATACTACCCGAGGGAGAGAGGGGGTTGGGGAATAATGTTTGACCAACCACGTAGTCTTCCTCTGTGATGTCATTATTTCTATATTCATAATTTCTAAATAAATTATTAATGATCAATAATAAGAAATATTCATTCATGAATGTTGATATAATTAATAATTATAAATAACAATCTTATAGCATTTATGGATTTAATTAATAGAATATTTCATCAATATGTTGATTCTATTATGATAATTATTATCAATGATGTATTAGAATATTATAAGTTGTAAGAAAATAATGGAGAGAATTTATTAATATTTATAGACACATTATGGGAATATAATATTTATACTTTTCTTTTTGTATATCATTTTTAGATCAAAGATGTAAAATTTTTGGGGAATGTGAAATCAAAATCGAATATTTTAGTGGATCTTGAGAAATTAGTGGCGATTATTTCATGTGATGTAACCAATAATGTCACTGATATTATTATTTTTCTATGAACTATTGGATATTAATGATTTTTTATTCATTAATTCTATTGACATGTAACACTGATGGTAGATTTAAACAAAAAATGAGTTAAGTTTCCCACAGATGACCAGTGCAAAAATTCTTTTAAAGAGTTAAATAATAAGTTCACATAAACAATTGTTATTATATTTATATAATTGGATAATAAGTATATTTTTCATTATTATGATTATTTTTTGGGTTTAGTTTTTTTTATGTTGCAAGATCTTATTGTGGCATATGACTTAAAAACATAGACCACAAGAGAATATTTATTTACCTTATGATACTGAGATAGTAGATTTAATTCATGCTCCTAAATGTTAGTGAAGTTTACTATTTGGAAAGATATATGTGGTTTATATTTATCATAAGAGTATGAAATATTAACATTATTAGTAGAATGCGAACCTTAGTTAGAGGCGGTAGGTGGAGTATCTTGAATCATCTCATTTTAGGATGATGTGTTCTTTTGGAAAAGGGAATTTAATAATTGATGCTCTCGATGGAAAATATTATTTATATTTAATGTAAGTATCCAAGGAAGAATAAAAACTCGTATTTATCTTATATTATATTCATTTAAATGTGCCATAGGATCTAGGTTGGGTTTTATTTGCTTCTTTTAGTATCATATCCTCTTCAATAGAACATGTGACAGAGAGTCTGAGTCTATAATTTGAGAGTCATTTTTTCATGAAAGACTATATGGTAGGTAGGATATACCCGGTTGAAATCTAAACACTATATTTATATTATATATGAATGGAAAATTAATGGTTTCAACACCTATGTGAGAGGTAGTTATGCGAGTTTTTTATATTTTTCAATGAGATACTTATAACAATTAAGAATTTATAAATGATATTTGTCTTTTGAAATAAATTTATGTTATAATATACTATATAGTGTTATACACATAAATAAAATGACAATAATTTATTTAATTAATAATTACAATTAAATTATTTAGAAATAAAATCAATTAAAATTATAAGAATTACAATTTGAAAAAAAATAAAAAATAAAAAATTTAAAATGGGAAAATATAGATCGACACAGTCTATTAGAATCATCACCCCAACTTCCAACACTATAGAAAAGAAACAAAATATTAGTAAACAAATCAACATTTTAGAAAATGGAAATATAGAACCTTGAGAGGAATTTATTTGAATATTGAGTGAAATAATGAAGTGTAATTTACAGGAGGTGATGTGATCATTGTAATAGTAATGTGATTGTTGGAATAGTAACCTGGTCATTGGGAATAGTAACCTGACCATTGGGAATAGTAACATGGCCATTAGAATAGTAATTTTACCTCAAAATAATAAATTGTGATATAAATAATATTTATCATGATTAATTTATGTAAATATAAATATTATAATGTTGAAAAAAAATTGTGATTAAAAAACTCAAACAAAATATAAGCACATTTTTAATAAACTGTATTTTAAAGTATTTCTTAAAAACATACTTTTTTATTAAAAAATAAAATTAGCTATGTTAAAATTTTATTTTAATAAAATTAATATCTTTTTTTAGTTAATCACATTTAAATTTTCCAAGGTTATTTTTTTATTAATTTTATGAAATACTTCAATTTTTGGGAGAATGGTAAAAATTCAGTTTTTTATATAACCGGTGTATCTTAAATTACATGATTCATGATGTAATAATGACTTAATCCTTTATAGAACTTTATTTTCAGCCATTATATATTTAATTTAATAAATTTTTAATTAAAATAAAAAAATATTAATTTCCAAACCTAAAAAACACTTTCCAAAACCCAAAGTCAAAAGTGATCCCTTAAAATAACAATGTTTCTTTCTTTCCACTTTCCTTTTTAATAAACTAATGAATTCCAATTATAAATAGTTTTATATGATTAAAACCATTATATTATATTTATATATGATTTATATTTTAAAAAATTAACTATTACAAGTTTTACCTTTGATATATTAATTTATTTAATATTTTATTCTAAAAATACATCTCTTATCAAGTATAAATAACCCCACTCCCTACCCTTGGAAAAAAACTAATCCCCCACTTTAAAAATACTATACTCTACGAATATTCTTCCTATAAATATCCTTATAATCCTTAGGTATAATCTGGAGTAATCTAACTATAGACATAAAGGGTGTTTTAGTGTCTTATAAGAGAAGCTACACCGAGGATTAAGTAAGTATTGATCAACTCTTCTCTTTTTCTTCTTCTTCTATTTATTTTTTCACCACCCCTTTCATAAAAAACCTTATAATATTAATTAGGTAATAATTTAACATTTTATTAATGATTTTAATCTACTATAAGTATCATATGTACTATATATATAAATTTCAAACTTCCCTTTTCCGCTCTCCCAACAATGTCCCGTCAATGGTCAGTTAACCACCTACATAGATATTTCCAAGTCAATATATATAACCACCTCCATGTATGGATATTATAAATTATATATAATATATAAATATCAAATTTCATTTATTATATTATTCTATACTTAATTATACTAATGTATAAATTACATTTAACAAAATAGCAAAACTGAGACAAAATGGGGAATTTTTAAGTAAGACGTGAAATCAAAAGGGCTATCCTATAAACAATGAGATTATGAAATATAATAAAATGGATATAATTGATAAATACTATAAAAAATAAATTATTTACTTCTATACCAATGTTTTAATAAATCTAATTTTATTATTCAGGAGGCGGAAAAGCGACGAAATAAAGTAGGAATTAAGGTAAGGGGATTCTCAAAACCAATTCCTTTCTTTGGGTCATCCTCTCTTCCATGGTATTAAAGTTCATATTATGTCCATAAAATATCCTTTAAATTTTATTTTGGGTATATACATGTTTCTACCATGTTAAAATATTTTCTAATAGAAGACACTTTTTTCAAAGTGACTTCAATTTCCAAAACATCGTATTTTACACCTCTTGAAATTTTTCTTATCTACTAAAGAATAATGATGTTTTATGTCAAAGTATGATTTATCTTATTCATTTGGGAATGAAAAAGTTTTATTAATTAAATTAATATTTATTAAATCCTTTTGAAACCCATTACTTTCCTTGGGATTATTTCATGACTATGATTGTTATATGGTCTATGTGGAATGCATGATTTTGTAAATATTATAATGTGATGGGTGGGACTAAAATTATATATCCCTAAAATTAATTAGGTAATGTGATATATCTCCTGAGATAATTTTTTTTATACGTGAACATAATTCTATATTTTTTCACAATGATGATGTTATGATTATGCACATATGTTATGTGTGAACATGATTCTAGCTTTGTTCACAACTATGTGTTGTACTTGACCACTATAACATGATGTTTAATTTTTATGTATTTCCACATTCTATGCCTATATTAAATGTTTTAATCGGCATATTTATGATAATCCTATGCTTATGATATAATTATGATGATTATTGTCACCCATGTTATATTGATTCATGTCCCCTATTCATCCTCTTACTGAGATTTTAGCTCACCCCTTTCATTGATGTATATCCTCAGGTGATTACATGCACTAAGGGGAATGTGATATTTTATAAGGATAAATATTAAGTCCTTATATAAATATTTATGTTTTATTTTTTAAAATTTATGTATGAGCCTAATTTTCTAAATACACTAAACCTTTTGATCTTAGATTTGTATCTCCATTATGTTGTTTATCTTAAAAACGATGTAATAGTCATGTAAGAAAAATTAAGTTAACTATAATAATCGTCCTTGATTGGATAACATATATATCATTGTAATATGAAAAAATTAGTGGCTATGAATGAAGAGTGATATTGTAGAATTTTATTTATGATGTATTACCTATCAAGAAGTAAATATATGAAGTTAAAGGCCTTCATATATATTATTGAAATTCTATATTCTATTATAAAAAATAAATTAAGCCACAATATACATTATAAGGATTATTTATTGATCATCTAAGTAAGAGATATAGTATGGGTTATAGTTGATCATTTGATAGGAGAGAAATATTTTTTACTAATTCAGCAGATGTAATCAATATATGGTTTAGGAATGTTTTATATAAAAAAAATAGTTTGACTTCATAAGATACCTTATAATATAATATCATACCGAGATTAAAAATTTACCTTTAATTTCTATAAGGGACTATAATAGAATTTGGGTACATATGTCAAATTAAGAACTTATTACCATCCACAGATAGAAATGCACTCTACAAACATTATTCAAATATTAAAAAACATATTGCATGTGTGTGTTTCATTAATTTTAGTGGTACTTGGAAAGATTATCTAGATTTCTCTAAGTTTTCTTATAAAAAAAGACACCATATATTTATCATTATTTAATAATTTAGAGATTTTTATGGTATACAATATCAATCCCCTTTGTATTTGATAATTAATGGTGAAGAGACTATAATGAAGCCTAGAATTGTGAATAAAACTGCTTATTGGATTTTTTTGGTTAATCGTAATTTGGTTTTGGACTATAATAAGAATAAATAATATTAAAATATGTGATTCCAACCCATAAAATTTAATATATGTGATCATGTGTTTATTTTTATTTCACCTAGATCAAGAAACCAATGTTTAGTCAAGAAAGGGATGTTAGCACCTAATTTTATATATAATTTTGAGATATTATAAAAGATTTGAGTTTTTTTGTACTATTTAATTATTAAACTACAATTAAGTGTAATCCATGATGTATTATTTATTTCTTAACTAAGAAATTATGTGACAGACATGTGTTATATCATCAAGAGTGGTGAAGTGGGATTGGATTTTGATGCTTTATTTTTTGAACATCCAATGGGTATTCTGGATTAGAGTGA
Source organism: Viscum album (assembly GCA_963277665.1). Classification (NCBI taxonomy): domain Eukaryota; kingdom Viridiplantae; phylum Streptophyta; class Magnoliopsida; order Santalales; family Viscaceae; genus Viscum; species Viscum album. The sequence continues at coordinate 446,361,132 of OY728134.1, forward strand.
GAAAGTGTTATGGGGAAAAACTATAACTTTAAAAATAATATTATGGTATAACATTAAGGTACAAGAGAATACTTGAGAGTGAAAGTAATGAAAGTGATATTAATGGCTAAAGCTATAAAATAGTGATTCTCAGAAATTCTTTTCAAGGATGAAAAGCCTTATAACATGGAGATTTTAATATCTATAAACATATCAGGTGGGTTTTAATTTTTTGTATTTATTTTGAATTAATTAATATTTTTATTCAATAATGTATTTTTGGTGGTTAATGGATCATGTAAATGTAGTTAGAGGCAGTGGTGTTGCAATTTACAATAGGTGCCACCACTGGGTACCCAGTAGAGAGCACTGAGTACTCAATCAGAGGGGTGGTTAAGATATTATCTCAGCCAATGGGTAAATGATGGTTATCATAGGGTACCCAATAGTTACCAAGTTTCCAATGGATGAAATTACATACCATATAGTCCTTCCTACCTCAAATTTTTATGAATTATAGTTTTATACTTTATCTATCAGTATTTTCCTTTAATCTATTATTATTTATCATTTACATTATAGGTCTTTCGTAGGTATTTATCCCTATATATAGAATTATCCTCTATTTTAAAACCTCATTAAACTTTTTAAATTTTTATGAAGTTAGGATTCATCTAGTACATAATATTCTTAATACTAATCTAACGTAAAATTTATGGGTTTTTATGAATTTGATTTTTTTTTCTTTTTATATGATTTAATTCACTCATTTTTTATTCTAGTATGATGGTTTCATAGATTTTGGAGGAAAATCCAGGAGTTAATCTTCATATTCTTAGATTAATATTTAATTTTAAGTTAGGTTGGTGATATCAAATCTTTTCTAATATTTAGTTCATTTTTGTTTTCATATTTTGTTAATGAGATTTTTAAATTTATCTCAAGATAAAAAAATGAGTCAACCAAGATTCTATTATAGATTAAACTAATACTTATTAATTTTTATAACTATGATGATGATTATAAACTTTAAAATGTTTTTATTTAATATGTTTTAAAATATATAAAATCTTATATACTTAATAAAAATTGAAATTTATGATGTTATAAGGTTTTAAATAAATAATGATGATTTTAATAAGGTGGTTTTCATGTTTTAAGTGATTTGATTAAATATTGGAATTATTATTGGGGTAAATAAACATTATACCTGATATATTAAAGGTATTTATCTATTATAATGATTTATAAATCATTAAATAATATTGAAAACATATACTGAATTATTTTTTATTATTTATATTATATTATGATTCTAAAATTGATATTATACTAAGATTTAATGGATTGAGAGCATAATATATGTTATTATTTGGTCCAATATATGATAAATTATGGGTATTTATATGGGTTTGTCTATATTATAATTTTAGATGTGATGAGATGTATGTATAGTCATTGGTTTGAGTATGATATGATATAATAATTGGGAATGATATATGTGACATAAAAATGGTATTGGATATTTAAAAGGCACTACAAAAATTAGGTAAAAATAAATGTTATAGTGGATTAATAAGAATATAATGATTTTATATGTTTGATTTTTTATTTGTTTAAAATGTGAAATTCATTATATTGCATTTTTATTATATACATGTGGACATGTTAAATATCAAGAAATGCTTGACGTCTTCTAGCGACATATTATTGAGTATTTTTCTCACACCATGTACATATATATTTAATATATTCATAGATTTCATTTTTCATGATGAAGGTTAGGGAAAGGGCTTTATGTATATGGGAGATACTGAGTTGATCCATGAAGAATAGTTTTTAAGGAATCGGCGCTATCATGGAAGGGTTTTTTTATTTTATTTTTAGTTTATTTGAATGTGTCGTATTTTGGAACATATATTTGAAATCAAGAATTCATTTTTTATAATTTTTCAACATTTACATTCATGTTTGGGACTAGTTGGTGTTTTATCCTATTTATTTTATATTATTTCCACTGTGTTTAGTTGATAAATGATTTCTATTATTAATTTCATTGTAATGATTAATATAGGGTGTAGTTAGGGTTTGTCTTAGTGGTAAGCACCATGTAATCCTACATGAAAAATGGGGGTTCAAAACCCATTGGGCATAGGTACTGTAGTTGTACTGAGTGAAGGCACTATAGCAATGGCTGGCACTGTAGCAGTGGTGAACACTATAGCAGCAGCGAACACTGTAGCGGCAGTGAACATTGTAGCAGTGGTGAGTAATATAGTGGGCAAATATTGTAGCAGTATTATTCATAGAATGGGCCTTGTGCCAAAAAAAATCAGGTACACAGTCCATGTAATAGGCTACATGCCCACTGGGCCTTCGGTCTATGTAATGGGTCTACCTCTACCCAGTTAAAAGAGGTTTTGTTTTTCTTTAATAATAAAATGAGGCTTCATCCCCAACCATTAAAAAATGATTCATATATGGTAAATAAACCCCTAATTTATTTTTAATAAATCTCAGTTCTATTATCAATCCTTTGATGATAGAGGAGTGTACTTAAGGCCTTGTGGAATTTCTACTCAGTGATATTATCATGCCAAAGCAAGATGTTCCAATGATCCTCAAAGAGAATTCCATAATCATGAACACATTAATCATGGGATGGACATACATTATAAGTGTCTCTATCACTATAATGAAAACATAAAACATCATATGAAATTTGAATTAGTATATATTTATTATATCATATTATAATGTTATCATGTTTAGGTAACAAATAAATATAGAACTATTATATCATATGAACAAGAAATATTGATTGTTCCTCTATAAGGGGGTTTGTTGAGTCAAATATATTAAATAAACTATCTCATTTCCAAAATCTATATATAAGTTACCCTCATGAACATTAATGATAATATTTTCAGTTTTTAAAAAGTATCTACCTAAAATAAATTGACCGTTTCTTTGAATCCTATTATCATCTATGTCAAGAATATAAAAAATGATAGGAAATATAATATTAGTTAACTTTACCATGAAATTATCAATAAACCCTAATGGTTGTTTTTCATTCTTATTATCCAAATAGATAATTATACCTATGAGTTTCATCACTCCAACTAGTAATGAAGAATTAACATATTGAGTCATAACATTTATAGTGGTACCCAAATCAATCATAACATTGGTAAACTGATACTCCCCTATGGTGAAATGTATGGTGAATATTCCTATATACTTACATTTATAGGCATGGTTGGTTGTATTAAATTTGATAAATTCCTATATAAACTCATTCACTTGTCTTATTTGAGCCTACTTCTATGTTCACACAACTCCTTTAGGAACTTTGTATACTTGGGTATCTTTTTCATTATATTAAGAAAAGGAATGTTAACTTTAAACTTTATAGATGTTTCTAATATCTCTCTATAAATATCAGTGTCTGTAAGTTTTGTAGTCACTGGTTCTGTTTGAGTAAATGGTAGTGGGTACCTGGGACTATGGGAAACATATAATATCACATCCTTTCACTTGTAATTCTTTGTGTTGTTCCCCTTTTATCTTGAAAGAATCACTAGGGATGAACTGTACACATGTAACCTTGGTCTAGATAAAGGTGGGTTATCCTTATTTGGTATTAACTAATGAGTAAGAACCTCCAGATCTTTAATATCAATGTCATTATATGGAGTGATGGTAACAAAAGTTCCCTAATCCCTATGATTCACGAATGGATGATAAGGGCCCTTAACACTTAAATTCACTCATTCCCTTGGTTAATTTACCCACCTAGATCATTATATTATATAATTTATCCTACTCTGGATATAGGATAATAAAAGGAATCTATTATAAAGTGGGAACATACTTATATTCTAGTTTTTAGAAAAAATTTGTACCTTTTTTTGGATTTAAGAACCTCACCCTTAAAGTACTTATGTTTCTTTTGTTGTTGATTATTATTTTTTGACATGTTAACACATATAGAGTAATTTTAGATTCCATAAAATACCTCTATACCTAGGGTTAGTTTATATACCCATATAAAATTGTGTGTGTGTGTGATCGGGTCATATATATGTTTAGACTACTAAAAATACTACCAATAAAATTCCAAACATAAGAATTAGATGAATCCTACAACTGTGGGAGCTGATTAGAAAAATGATTATAAAAAACCAGACTTTTTGAATGATAATTTTTTCCTAAAATTGTGTGTTATATTATTCCTAAAATACCTATTTTTTTAATAAAGTGAACATAAAGGGAAATATGACCATCAATATTCAACTATTATATGACCATTGTTCAATTATGACCATTTGACAATATGACTTCTAGGAACAATACTCTTGATAATAATTTTAATGTTGTCATTAGAGTGTATGAGTAAAATTTTGACAAAGTAAAATTGATACAGAAAGAAGAGTAGATAGCCTCAACCAGTAGATTCATTCCATTTGAAGACTATCTATCAAAACTTAAGAGGTTTTTATAATCATTGGGGTTCTCACTTGACCAATCCCAATCTGAGCTTCAACAAGTGAAGCTTGAACGAATTCTCCTACTATAGAAGTTCAAGTTAATGGAGATTACCACTCAGTTGATGTTAGTCGAGGCACCCCATGAAACTACTACCATTGCACACCTTACTCTTTAGGGAATATGGGGGTGTAATAATGGGTTATGTTCTGATTCCATACTTACTTAAATTTTAATTCCATTAAATAAAAAAAATTGTAATTTCATTATTCTTGTTTTAAGAATATTTTTGCTTAATAAAATTGAGATGGAATTTGATAAATTGAATTTTTGGAAAAAGATTAAACTTTTCAGAAAATAAATAATTATTATAATAAACTAAGTTATTATTAATAATGTTTATTTTAATGAAATAGTATGATTAAAACACTCTTGTTTAGAAATAAATTATAAAATAATTTTATTTTTTTCAAGTGTCAGAAATTTTTCTATGTATTTTCAATCCGATTTTTTTAATAAATAAGGTTTTTTATATTTAAAAGTTAAAATTCTTATATTTAGATAATTATTATGAAAAAATAAATATAATTTTTTAATTCATTATTTAAAAATTAGTTTAGGGTTAATTTATGATAATTTTGTAAAATACTTAATTTTTTCATGAATGGTAAAAATACAGTTTTAGTTTTTCGGTGTGTTAATGAAATCATAATTATGTCATAGTGATATAATAACTAATTAACCAAAATAAAAGACTTAAAATATTTTATTTTATTAATATAAAGTATTTTAATATATTTTAATCAATTTCAAAATATATAATTAACATTCCAAATTCTAAAACGGAAACATTAACTTTAAAAATGTTATTTTGTGAAAACTTTAATTTTCCTTGAAAAAATAACTAATATAAAATATTGGTCGACTCTTGTGAATTAAAATAACATAATATGTTTCACAAGTATCCAAATAAATTTTAAAATACCATGGTTAAGCACATGGTTTTTCATTTACCACTATCTAGGTGTCTAAGGCCACTATTTAGAAATTAATAAACAAATACTCCACTTTTTCTCTAAATATACACCCATTTATCCATTTAATTTTACTAAACATTTATCCTACATAAATATATGATATTTTTACCTCCCAAGGAGTCTTATAAAGGTTTTATTTGGCCCCTAATATCCCAATCCTAAAGTTTTAGGAGTTACTCTTCAAGGTAAGGGAAACCTCCACTTCTCTTTTCCATTCAAGTTCCATCTTTATGTGGTATGTATTTCAAATTTCTAAACTAAGTTATTACATATAATTTATTTTATCCCTTTACTATATTAATATTATTTTATGAATGAGATCCCCTTTTCCCCTATCTTTTTAAACTTTTCTAAAACCACATTTGATAATCATTATTTTGTAGATTTTACTTCTCAAAATTTCTCTCTTCTCCTCAAGAAATTCCATTTTATTTTCTTTATGTCAATACTCAAACCTATTTATTTTCTAGGGGTATTCCCCAAGATGAAATAAAATGATTTATTTTATTATATAATTGATATAAATTAAACCCTAATTCCCTTTATGTGGGTTATAAATGACATAAATATCTTATCATTAATCATTTTTTCAAAACTCCATGATTTTTAAATGAAACCCATTTCTTCTATTCTCCACATGTTATTTATCAAAAGTTTTATTATGATATATTTGTCTCACATTAATTAATACATATGAAGGTTTAACCCTGATAGCGCATTAATACATTGGTTTAGTAATTTAATCTCTAGACATGACATGTTTTATGATACCTTGGTGAATAACCATGGTAATTTTTATGACACCTTAGTGAAAAACCTTGGTGATATGATTATGAATGTCTCATTTAAATATTTTATCCATATTTCCAAGTTATTATTCACATTATTAATATTATGATATTACTTTTTCTCATTCCTTATCATTATTACTCAAGTTCTTATTGATATTTATCAAGATCACAAGTTAACCAATTCCCCTATTTTCCCTCACTAGGCCTTATGCTCATGATTTACTTTGATATATGTCCCAAAGTTATGAGATGAAGTAAATTTACTTAGGATGAACCTTTAAATAAGCCTTTAAATTTTAATATAATAATGTTTTAAGTTTTTATGTATTATCTACATTTTCCCAGAAACGAAACATTAAAATATCCTCTGTTTTTTACAATGTAATGAAAAGTTTATGTAATAAAAAGGTAGGATGTCATAGGTCATATCAAAGAATGGTTCTGTTATTTGTGTAAATTAGTATTTCGATACATTAGTAATAACCTTAGGGACAAGTTAAAATATAGAAAAACAACCTGGTATTTTGGTAAAGTATTAAATAAGTGGTTTCTAAGGAAAAAAATCTATGTCTAGATACAAAAAAGTGGATGTGGCTCTAGAATATATGTATCTAAGGGTAAAACTCAAAAATAACACTTTGAGCTAAACTCAAATGGGAATTGGTGCACGAAAACAGGCTTTTCTATACTTCTAGTTTGACACTCTTAGGGTATATTTTCGGTTTATCAAAATATTTTTATGAACCATTATGAAGGATTTATTGAAAATTTAATCATTTTTAATGAATAACATATTTAATCATGATGTTATAAGAAATACAATTCTTTTATAAATTATAATATTATTAAAATAAACATGTTTATAAATATGTTTTTCTTCTTTTAGAAAATGGAGGGAAATAGGAGGAACCATGTAAATGGTGAGCATAATGTACCATGCACTAACAACCATATGATTGAATCTGGAATGGAAAACTTCATAAGAATGATGAATCAACGGACTCGAGTTATGAACAATAACTTAAATCAAGTTGAGAGACCATATTCACCTTGAAGGGAAAAACTTTCTATTGAGTCATTTATGAATCAATGACCACCTTCTTTCTATGTATCTACCGAACCATTGATTTACGAATAATGGATAAGCTCTATAGAAAAGATCTTTTCTATACTCTATTGTTCAGAGTAAGAGAAAGTCACCCTGGTTGTGTACCAATTAGAGGGAGAAGCTAATTAGTGGTGGAAACTGGTTAAAAACACGATTCCAATAATGGAGATTGAATTTGTTGGTGGTAATAGTTTATGGGAACCTTTTTGATAAAATATTTCCCATATTCAATGAGAACCAAAATGGATAAATAATTCATAGAGATGAAGAAAGAGGAAAATGAATCTGTGGGGAGCTATGAGATGAAATTTATAAGGATTTCTCGAAACACCTCTAGATTTTTCATAGACCTTAATGGAAAGGTTGATATATTATACAATGGACTAAGACCACATCTACGAAAGAATCTATCCAATCATGACTATGACTTCTATGAGTAGGCAGTGCAAAGTGCTATGATGGTTGAATTGGAGTTCAGAGAGACGCATTGGACCCATAGATTTAATGAAAAGAAGAGATATTTGGATCCAAACTTGGGGAGGAACTTTAAAGACCCTGAATTTCCATGTAATTTTTTTAAAATATATGGGAATTTTACGAGTCCGCGAAAAGTGACGGTGCGTGATCTTGAGGCCCGGTGTGCCTGGAATGAATTTCTGAATTTTTTTAGGTACGTTCAGTAAATGTATGAGCAGGTTATTCTAACTTTTTAACCATTACTCGAAATGGAAATCAGAGGGAACTGTTGAACTCGCAGCGCCGGTATTCACATAAGGAGAATTTCAACTTGACCACAGTAATTTGAGAGTGAAAGATAATTTTTTTTCTTTTTGTGAAATAATTAAATAAAATAAAAATGTATAACATTTTTATTTTAGAAACCCCCACAACATGGGTTATGGTGGTGGGGACCACCCAAGCCTAAACCTCCCTTGTGGATGTTAATAGGTGGGGACCACCTGAACTAACCTCCCAATTTGGAATTTAAGGGTGGGGACCACCCAAACCTCTTGAACTCCCCTTTAATGGGAGAAACACTTAAACTCCCTCTTTAATGTGGAGAAGTCTGTTGAAATTCCTCCACATTAATTATACCAATACATCTTGATTAATGGTTCCAATTTAAATTAAATTAACAACCTAATTTAAATTATATTGTCTATTCTATCTTTGGGAGAAGTGTTGGCAAAGCACTTGGAGAAACTTTACCCTATCCAATGAAGAACACCTCCCAATGAAGAATGACCACCGTAGATTGAAGAATGAGGAAACCGACCCTGAGCCGGATCAGAAGAACCTTGTGTATGCAACCAACGTCAGACGTCTTCGACGACATCAAACTAGCGATCGGGGAAAATACCGATGTCACCGACCTCACCCCTTCCAACGTTAACGAGTAAACAAGGTAGGGTGGTTGTTTGAATTTATTCCCCTTATCCGTTCTTGATAATTCATTTTAAAATCAGAAAGAGATTATAGCTACTTGATACCTCTCTAACATGGAGAGTGTGGGCCAAAGAAACATGGCTCAACCTCTCCGCAAATCTTGTGTTTAATTGTTGAATTCTTCGCGATGGAGGAAAATGAGGACATCACTGACCTCACCCCTTCCAACGTTAACGAGCAAACAAGGTAGAGTGGTTGTTTGAATTTCTTCCCCTTATCCATTCTTGATAATTCATCGTAAAATCAGGAAGAGATTATAGCCTCTTGCTACCTCTCTAATGTGGAGAGTGCAGGCCAAACAAATATGGACCGACCTCTATGAAAATCTTCTGTTTAATTGTTGTGTTCTTCACGATCGAGGAAAATGAGGACGTCACTGACCTCACCCCTTCCAACGTTAACAAGAAAACAAGGTAGGTTGGTTGTTTGAATTTCTTACCCTTATCTATTCTTGATAATTCGTCGTAAAATCAAGAAGAGATTATAGTCGCTTGCTACCTCTCTAACACGGAGAGTGCAGGCCAAACAAACATAGCCCGGCCTCTACGCAAATCTTCTGTTTAATTGTTGAATTCTTCGTGATGGAGGACGACGGAAATAAACCTCGATGGGGCACAAGAACGGCAGTCGACACCAATTCCGACCGCGACGAAGGCGATGGCGCAACGGCGCCGCCCCGCGTCCACTACTTCCCCATGGCCTTGAGCCGTCTACGGCCTCTGCGCTGCCCTCGTGGCTCCCACGACCTTCCGCGGCCTCTGCGCCGCCCTCGCGGCTCCCACAGTCTCGTGGCCCTCAATGGCCCCTCGCGGATCCGGTGGCCTCATGGCCCTTCGCGGCCCCTTGTGGCCCCCATAGCCTCGCGCCACCCTCGCGGCCTCTGCGCGGCCCTCATGGTCCCACGGCCCCTCGCGGCCCTCACGGCCTGCAGGACCGCCCAGCGGGCTGGGCTACCCTGCGTGGTCTAGGCCACCCAGTGGGTCGGGCCGGACCCAGAGGGTCGGTCCGGGTCGACCCAAACCGAGTCGACCAGGGCCGGGTCAGTCCGATTGGGGTGGACCGGACCCGGACCAGTTTCGACCATGTACTCTCTTTGGCCATAACTTTGTTACTAGGCATCTGTTTGAAAAACTACTACCACAAAACTGGGCAAGGCCAGCGCCACCCCTTTATCAGCGCTAACAAAAAAGCGCTGATAAAGGGGGGCCTTTATTAGTGCTCAAAAAAGAGCTGATAAAGGGTGCCTTTATCAGCGCTAAAAAAATGCTGATAAAAGTACCCCTTTATCAGCGCTTTTTTTTAGCGCGGATAAAGGGAGCCCCTTTATCAGCGCTTGTTTAGTAGCGCTAATAAAGGGGGGGCCTTTATCAGCACTTTTTTTAAAAGCGCTGATAAAGGGTCGACTTCAAAAAAAATTAAATTTTTTTTAATATATAAATATAGTTATATAGTTATATTGATATAAATATAATATATAATTTTTAAATATATTTCAGATAAGTATAAATGTACATTTACACTTATTATACTTAATATATAAGATATTTAGTGAAAATGGATTCTTAAAAAATTTCAAAAAATATTTTTAATTAATAATTTTCTAATTATTATGGATTAATAGTCATTTAATAACAATTTGAAGACTAAAAAATTAAAAAAATTAAAAAAAGATCCAAAATATGTTGAAAACACAACTCGAACTTCAAACGGCCATAACTTTTGATCCGAGTATCCGTTTGAGCTCCACCACATATCAAATCGAAGCCTGCGACGAGATCTATGTCTCTAGGATTGGGCAGCCCCGGTCAAGCGTTTTTCAAGGCCAAAAGAGGCCCAGAAGGCCTCCAAAACTGAGTTTTTAGTCGGGGTACCCAGATTTTTTAACATTTTGTGGATTTTCAGCCTCGTTTAAGGGGCTATTTTTGGCTTTTTTTAGTGGGGACTGAATTTATTCCAAGGTATTACATTCATATTGATATTATGTCTTTGAAATTTTATCCTTTTTTATAATGCACTGCTATTTATAATCAAATATATAACTATATGTACATATTTTTTATATATTCACACCTAAAAATTAAATTTTTTAAATAAATAATTAAACATATTTACATATAAAATATATTAGCTTTATCTAAATAATAACTAATATCCATTTTATTTAAAATACCAATATTTGAATATTTATATAACTACTATATATTAATATAACTATACATATATTAATATAACTATATATATATATTAAAATAACTATATGTATATATTAATATAACTATATATATACATTAATATAACTATATATATATATATTAATATAACTATATATATTAATATAATATATATTACTATATGAATAAATATAACTAAATATATATATATAAATAAATAGATATATCATGAATAAGAGAACAAATCAATATAGGGTAGTGGCAAAGGCTTTAGGTGCGCAGGGGGGAGGTCTCGAGATCAAATCCGGGTGGAGTCACGGGTGCGCGTGCAAGGGTGATTTAAAGGGCTAGTGCTGATAAAGGGTGTAGACGGTGCAGGCGGGCGCTAGAGGTGCGGGAAAGCACTGATAAAGGGGGGATCAAGCACTGTAAAAAGCACCCCCCCCCCCCCGAGATTGGTAGTATTTTTTTATTTTTTTTTATTTTTTTTATTTTTAGCGCTGATAAAAGGGGTCTTTATCAGTGCTTTTTGGAGCGCTGATAAAGGGGACCCTCCCTTTATCTTCGCCAGCATTAATAGCGCTTTTTCTAGCACTGTTAATGGCCATTTTTAGCGCTGATAAAAGCAATATTTGTAGTAGTGAACCATCAGTGGCCTTAGAAACCTTGGATCATGACAGTCCCTTTGAGTATACCCCATTGGAGATTTATATTAAGATGGGTTACGGTCAGGTTGGATCGAGCATGAATCCAACAGGGCCCCTGGGACTAAAAGGCTAATAACTCACAGACCGGGCGTCCGATTGGCGCACCATCTGTTGCGTTGAGACCCCTATGATGTGGCAGTCCTTTGAGATACTTTTTCATGGGATTTAATGGTAGTTGGAGTATCAACCAGTGGCTTGTGGAGTGGACCATCCTGGAGACAAGTGATTTTCGTGCAGGAACCCAGTATCTGGTTGTGGAGCGGACCCTTCGGTGCTAGTCTCCAGCCCCTAGCCTATGGAATGCGGGCTTGGGATAGTCACGGGACGGGCCCCGGGGGATGGCTCATGACAAATTGGTATCAAAGGAGTTGGTTCTACCATAGAACATAGAACTTTGATCTTTTTAACAGCAATAGTGCTAAGTGTAGTGAGTGTGGTTATCAGTTTAGGGAATCTAGTGTTGGTGTGGTGGCTGATGTATCCATACACCAGGACCCTAACTTCTGATATCCGACTCAGTGCATGAAAACATTGATTGTGTGTGTGTTTTCAAGAGTTTTTTTTTGTGATCTCTTGAGTCAGTTCACTAGGTATAACTTATTGACCGCGACGCACCTGTTTCTTTTCAAGATGCCTCCACGTAGACAGTCATCAAGGGTTCCGTGAGTAGTACGCACTGATAGCCCACTGAGTGATGAGGCATCGGTGCAGGGGGCCCATATAGTAGAGGCACCAGCGGAGGCACCTGTGGTACCATTACCCATTGGGCCACTGATGCCACCAGCCCCAGTAGTAGAGGGTGCACGCTACTTGAGCGCGTTGCATGAGTTCCAGTGCCAAAGGCCACCCAGGTTCAAGGGAGAGACGGACCCACAGGCGGCTGAGGATTTGCTGGAGGTTGTAGTGAGAGTATTCTGACTGGTATGGAAACCAGCTGATCTTATATTGATCCTTGTTGCCAACCTTCAATAGGCAGCAGCAGGCAGATGGTGGAGATTGATGCCCCAAGTTCACGACGAGGTGACGCTTCTCTGGGCAGACTTCGAGAGCCTGTTTTGGGCAGAGTTTTTCCTAGTGACTCATAGCGTTGTGCACATACAAGAGCTTCTTCATCTGCAGTAGGGTAGCATGATTGTAGCTCAGTAATCAGCGAGGTTCACCGACCTCTCACGCTACTCCACTGATATGGTGCAAGACTCATTCTTTAGGGACCGGACCTTTGAGTAAAGGGCTCAGGCGAGAGATCAAGGCTTTGATGATTTCTCTTAGTATCCCAATGTAGGAGGGGTGTTAGAGAGATCCCTCTTAGTGGAGAGTTTCCTTGCTGAGCAGTCACTAGAAGTGAGATCCACCATCAGTCGTCACGTAGCGAAGTTTTCTGTAGTTGGCAGCAGATAGATATCGTAGAGGTCTAAGAGGACTAGACTTACAGGTGGACAACCGCAGGATTCAGAGTCGGTTGTGCGGGGCACACGAGGCAGAGCCATTCATGCTAGGAGCGGGCAGTGTTACGCATGCAGCGGGCAGGGTCACATGGCTCGTGATTGTTCGACCTACTTTATGAATGATCATTAGATGGTCAATAGGCCGGACAAGTAGAGACAGAGGTTCGATCGAGGTGGTCTGTAGGGAGCAGGCAGACATGGAAGAGGATCAAGTCGTGCAACTGGTGGTGGGCGACGATTCTATATGTTACTGCCACCACCACCAGGTGGTCCACCCCAACCATAGGGAGTAGGTGGACATAGGCAAGCTCAGCTCCAGGTAGCTGAGGCCCACGACCATGGAGCTCTGGAGATGATACGAGGTAAGATCTGTGTCTATTCTACCTTAGCTATAGTACTTATAGATATAGGTTCTAGTCATTCTTTTATTGTCATTACCCTCGTTTGGATCTTGGAGATTCTGATGGATTTGTTGGCTCGATCCTTATAGTTAGAGACTCCTACGGGAGAAGATTCAATGATTACACACTGGTGCCGGTAGTGTGAGCTTACTCTAGGAGGTGAGAACTTTGGCTGGGATCTCCTAGTAGCAGTGTCGAGGCCTTATGACGTAATCTTGGGTATGGACTAATTAACTACAGTCCATGCTCAGATTGACTATATTAGGTGAAAAGTGTGGTGTATCCAGGACCAGGTTTACCTTCACTTGCGAGAAGGGAGCCTTTGAAACACAGGATAGACTTACCCAGAGGAGAGTGCAGCCGATCACTCATCAGTTGTCTAGCCTTACCCTCGGAGTGGTTGATGTGGAGAGTCTGAGTTATCCTGTAGTGGTGGACCAGTACGCAGATGTCTTCCCTGATGATGTTTTGGGTCTACCTCCTCATATAGAGGTGGAATTTTACAATGACTTGTACCCAGGGATGGCACTGATATCTACACCAGTGTATCAGATGGCTCATGCGGAGCTTCGTGAGCTGTGGGTACAACTAGAGGACTTGTAGGAAAAGGGATTCATCTGGCCTAGTGTTTCTCCTTGGTTAGCCCAGATTTTTTTTACCAAGGAGAATGGGAGCTTGAAACTTTGAGTCGACTATCAGTGCCTGAACCAGGTGATCATGAAGAACAAGTACCCACATCTGAGGATAAATGACCTCTTTGATCAGATGAAGGGAGAACGGTGGTTCTCTAAGATAGAACTCAGATCAGGCTATCATCAGCTCATAGTACGAGATGACAATGTGCAGAAGACGGATTTCAGATGTCGGTACGTCCATTACGAGTTCTTGGATATGTCATTCAGTGTGACCAATGCTCCAGTAGTGTTCATGGGACACATGAATAGGATCTTTTAGCCATACCTTGATCTCTTTGTAGTAGTCTTCATCGACAACATTCTGATCTACATGACTATTGAGGAGGATCATGCTTATCATTTGTGGGTAGTACTGGATACACTTCAAAGGCACCAACTTTATGGTAAGCTCTCAAAGTGCCAGTTCTAGATTTAAGAGGTTCACTTTCTGGGACATTTCATATCGAAGGCTAGAGTTGCAATGGATCCTGCCAAGATTGAGGTAGTAATTTATTGGGAGCCACCTAGGAGTGTGATGGAGGTACAAAGTTTCTTGGGTTTGGCTGGTTACTACTAAATATTTGTGCCAGATTTTTTCAGAGTTGTAGAACCACTATCAGCATTTACGAAGAAAGGGAAACCCTTCATTTGGTCGGAGAGATTCCAGTGGAGTTTTCAGAATTTGAGCCAGAGACTGACTAGTGCCCCCATATTGAGGCTACCAGAGGAGGGGGTAGGGTACATAGTCTATTGTGACGCATCAGGGACCGAGCTCATATATTTCCTGATGTATGAGCAAGCAGTGATCACATATGGTTCTCAACAGCTGAGACAGCATGAGCAGAATTACGCTACCCATGACCTGGAGTTAGCAGCAGTGGTCTTCACCGAGAAGATGTGGCGACACTATCTGATGGGTAAACATTTTACAGTCTACTCTGATCACAAGAGTCTTAGGTATATCTTCTCTCAGAAGGACCTGAACCTGAGACAGTGATGTTGTCTTGAGTTCCTTGAGGACTATGACTTTGATATAGTCTATACTTCTTGGAAGGGTAACATTGTAGTAGATGCACTCAGCAGAAGGTCTGGTATATAGCTTCTAGGTGAGTCGACGGAGCAGCCGGTCGCTTTGCAAATATCTTTTGTGGATTAAGATGGAGAAGTTTTTCTATAGTCTCTTACACTCACTCTCCCACTTCTTCAGCGAGTTAGGGAGGCGTAGTGTGAGGATGCTGACTGTGAGCCTTGACGTGCTCAAATATCTCTAGGACAGGCACCTGATGGATTTTCTGAAAGTGGGGAGCATGTCATTCTCTTTAGAGGACATACCATGGTACCAGTGTCACTTAAAGAGGAAGTTTTGAGGGAGTTCCACACTTCCCCTCTAACGGTACATCCAGGAGTGGCGAAAATGTACCAGGATCTCTGAAGACAGCACTGGTGGCCGGGAATGAAGAAATAAGTAGCAGAGTTTGTCTCACGATGCCTCACTTATCGGCAAGTGAAGGCAGAGCATCGGGTACCAGCAGGATTGGTTCAGCCTTTAGAGGTCCCAGAGTGGAAGTGGGATGGGATATCCATGGACTTTGTGATAGGACTTCCAATTAAATCTAGGGTACATGTCTCGATTTGGGTGATCATCGACCAACTCACCAAGTTGGTCCACTTCCTACCGATCATAGAGCGGGGTTCAGTAGAGAGCTTGGGACACCTCTATGTGCATGATATTGTGCATCTACATGGATTACCCTCGATGATTTTCTCTGGTCAAGATGCACATTTTACTTCCCGGCTATGGAAGGGGTTGCAGGAGGCTTTCCGGATGCATCTTTGTTTGAGAACTGCCTTCCATCCTCAGATGGATGGCCAGACTGAGTGGACCATTCAGACCCTCGAGGACATGTTGTGTGCTTGTGTCCTCGACTTTGGTCATAGCTGGGAGGATCACTTTCCTTTGGTGGAGTTTTCATACAACAACAGCTATCACTCCACCATTGGGATGGCACCATTAGAGGCGTTGTACGGGCAACCTTGCAGATCACCTTTGTGCTGGACTGACCTAGGGGAGTCAGCACTCATGGGACCAGAGATGGTTTGGGATACCACAGAGAAGGTGCAGATCATTCAGGAGCAGATTAAAACTGTACAGAGCAGGCAGAAGTCGTATGCTAACAGGAGACGGAGACCTCTGGAGTTCGAGGATGGTGACTACATCTTTCTATGGGTCTCACCTCGATGAGGTTTGTAGAGATTTTTCCAAAGCGTCAATTTATATTTGAGGTTCATCGGACCCTTCCAGGTCCTCAGTAGAGTTGGTGAGGTGGCTTACCACTTATCTCTTCCACCTCAGTTGCATTGGGTGCACGACTTCTTCCACATATCCCAACTGAGGTGATACGTGCACGACCCTTCTCAAGTCATTGACCATGGAGAGTTGTAGGTCGGTGATGGGGTGACTTTTACGGAGGTTCCAGTTGAGATTGAGGATTGACTGGAGTAGTTCCTTTGTGGTCAGTCGATACCTATGGTGCGTGATCTCTGGCAGCACAAGAACCTCCTGGGGAGCACATGGGAGCGGGAGGCTTAGATGCATTCTCAGTACCCCCACTTTTTCCCTTAGTTTAAGTTGTGGCTTACATGGACGCAAAGCCCTAAGGTGGGGAGAATGTAAAGACCTGGAATTTCCATGTAATTTTTTTAAAATATATGGGAATTTTACAAGTCCTCAAAAATTGACAGCGTGTGATTCCGAGGCCTGGTGTGCCCCGAATGAATTTATGAATTTTTTCTAGGTACTTTCAATAAACTTATGAGAGATTTTTTCTAAATTTTGAACTGGTGCTTAGAATTGAAATACGAGGGCACCATTGAACTTGTAGCACCGGTATTCACTTAAGGATAATTTCACCTCAACTGGAGTAAGTCGAGAGTGAAAGATAATTTTTGTGCTTTTCGTGAAAGAATTAAATAAAATAAAAATGTCTAACATTTTTATTTTAGAAACCCCCACAACATGGGTTATGGTGGTGGGGACCACCCAAGCCTAAACCTCCCATGTGGATGTTAATAGGTGGGAACCACCTGAACTAACCTCCCAATTTGGAATTTAAGGGTAGGGACCACCCAAACCTCTTGAACTCTCCTTTAATGGGAGAAACTCTTAAACTCCCTCTTTAATGTGGATAAGTCTCTTGAACTTCCTCCACATTAATTATGCCAATACATCATTATTAATAGTTCCAATTCAAATTAAATTAACAATATAATTTAAATTATATTGGATATTCTTTCGTTGGGAGAAGTGTTGGCAAAGCACTTGGAGAAACTTTACCCTCTCCAATGAAGAACACCTCCCAATGAAGAACGACCACCGGAGATTAAAGAACGAGGAAAATGACCTCGATCCATATCATAAGCACCTTGCATAGGCAACCAACATCGAATGTCTTTGACGACATCGAACCAGCGATCGGGGAAAACACTGACGTCACCGACCTCACCCCTTCCAACGTTAAAGAGAAAACAAGGTAGGGTGGTTGTTTGAATTTCTTCCCCTTATCCATTCTTGATAATTCATTTTAAAATCAGAAAGAAATTATATCTACTTGATACCAATCCAACATGGAGAGTGTGGGCCAAATAAACATGGCCCGACCTCTCTGCAAATCTTGTGTTTAATTGTTGCATTCCTTGCGATGGAGGAGGACGGCAACCAATCTCGGTGGGGCACGAGAATGGCGGTCGACACCACCGTAGGTCATGATGAAGGTGACGGCGTAATGGCTCCACCACGCGGACACCACCTCCCTACAGCCTCGCGCCATCTGTGGCCTTTGCACTGCCCTTGCGGCTCCTGCGGCCTCTGCACCGCCCTCGCGTCTCCCGCGGTCTCACGGCCCTTCGTGGCCCCTCATGGCTCTCGTAGACTCACGTACCACCATGACCCCATGCGGACCCCATGGCCTCGTGCCTCCCTCATGGCCCCCCGCAGCTTCTGTGCCTCCCTTGTGGCACTCGCGGCCTTCCGCGGCCTCTGCAGCCCCTCGCGGCCCTCGCGGCCTACCGGACCCCACAACGGGTCGGGCCGCCCAGCGCAGTCCGGGCTGGACCCAACGGTCTGGGCCGCCCATCGGGCCGGTCTGGACCTGGCGGGTGGGTCTGGGTCAACCCGAACTAGGTCGACCCAGGCCGGGTCGGACCGGACTCGGACTAGTTTCGACCCTGTACTCTCTTTGGCCATAACTTTGGCACCAGGCGTCCGTTTGATGAACCGTTAGATGCGCTAGAAACCATGGAGCAAGACGGTCCCTTTGAGTATACCTCACTAGAGATTTGGATTAATGTAGGGTATGATCAAGTTGGATCAAGAACGAATCCAACTGGGCCCTGAGACTAAAAGGCTAATAACTCAGAGACCGGGCATCCTATTGATGAACCGTTTGTTTCATTGAGACCCCTATGATGTGGTGGTCCTTTGAGATACTTATTCATGGGATTTTGTGGAATTTGGAGTATCGAATAGTGGCTTGTGGAGCAGAACCTCCCGGAGACAAGCGAGTTTAGTGTGGGAACCCAGTAGCTGGCTATGACGTGAATAATGAATAGAAATCATGTGTGGGTTAGCACCAAATGATCCTGTGTGGGTCAGCAACGAACGATCCTATGTGGGTCAGCGCCTAGCGATCTAGTGTGGGTCATCACCGAGCGATCCTTTGTGGGTCAGCACTGAGCGATCCTATGTGGGTCAGTACCGAGCGATCCTGTGTGGGTCAGCACCAAGCGATCCTATGTGGGTCTGATGATGATTTAGGATCCTTCGTGGGTCTACCTCTAAACAGATTAAGATGATTCAGTAGTTATATCTAATCATCTTTACTACCGTACGTAAGTTATACCTAGTGTGAGATAAGTCTGTACATGTGTGGTACTTTCCTTCGTGGTAATAACTTGGTGGTATTCATATATGTGGCGTACCTGTGTTGTACTTATCTTCGTGATATTTCTTCCTTTGCAGAATAGTTGAGATTTGGGCTTTTGAGTTGGACTCTCTATTTTCCTCATGATTGAGATGGGTATACTTGATAACTTAGGTATATGTATGGGTATATACCTAAGTAGGGTTTTCAGTTGTTTTCATGCTTTGTAGTTTATCCTTTGTGTATTTGAGAGACCTTGAGGGTGTCGAGGTCCCTACTGTGTATCGTTATACTCACCTCTGCATGGTCTATGGCTGCACCTCATTGTGTTTAGTGCAGAAGATGGACAACGCTGATTGAGGCTGAGAGCACCAGGACTGGAGGTAGCTCGTAGTTGGACATTAGATGAGGCGAACTGCAGAGACGACCATTTGTGAGTTGTACCTACCCTTCAGGTAGGATCTGTGGTGGATGATCTAGGAGCTTCTTTTCACCTTTCAGGTTTTTTTTACTTTACAGTTTTCTTGCACTTTCTAGCTGGGTTTGTATTCTGGCCCCTTTTACTTACTGTACTCACTATGTTACTATTCAATTTACTTGAGTTCATATCTTGTTGTGTGCTTGGTTGTGTTTGTTTACAAGTTATAAAGTCAATTCCTTCCTAGTTTTAGGGAATAAGCCTTTGGCGCTAGTCGCTTGCCCCTAGCCTATGGAAGGTGGGCTTGGGGGAGTCATGGCATGAGCCCCGAGGTACAGGTCATGACAGGAACTTTGATCATGGAAGAGGAGTAAATCAAGTGCAACTTCCCACATGTAATTTTTTTGAAAGAATCGTTCAGGTAACTCCTTGTTCGAGATCGTGAAATGTTACAAGTGTGGAAGAGATGGTAATATTTCTCAAAAATTTCATAGTGAGTTGAAGCCTCATCTTCTCAATACTACCAATAAAGGGATGATGGTTTAGGCCTATCCTAGATTCCAATTCTTCAAGTGTGGATAGATTGGGAACTTTTCCAATCACTGTCGAAATCTGAAGTTAGTGGAGGGTAATCACCATCAACATTAGAATAGGACAAGGGATCAAGTTCATGATTTTTCTATCATGACAACTGAAGTTGAAGATCCAAATTATGTGGTGGAAGATACTCTCATTGTTCTCTTAAATCTAACAAGTACTTTGTTTGATCTTAGTTCTATGCATTCCTTTATTTCCTCAATATTTTCAAAGAATATAAATTCAATCCCTAAACTACTAGAAGTAGATTTATTATTCAAGACTCTTGTATGGATTATCCATGTATCAATAGTGTATATAAACTCTAGTATTTACTTTGGTGAGCATAATCTCATCAAAAATCTAGTATTCATTCTCATGCTAGAATTCGACATTATACTAGGGATGGACTAGCACTCAAAGTATAATGCTAAGATCAACTTTAGAAGACATAAAATTTCAATAGTCCTGAATAAAAAAATACATTTTTTCAAAGGAGAGATATCACAATCATAGATTTGTCTAGAAGCACCTCCCATGGCCTTCTTTATGGAAATTATCGGTGAATATAAAGAAGGAAATACAAGTATAAGAATAGAAAATGTCCCTGTAATTTAGGAATACATTAGCGTATTTCCTGAGCAGTTACCTGGACCACACCAAGAAAGATAGGTAGAGTTCTCCATTGAACTCATTCCTGGATCCAAGCTGATATCAAAGAACCTATATAGAATGGAAAATGTGGAGCTGGGGGAATTAAAGAAACCGCTTCAAGATCTTTTGGAGAAGGGGTTTATCTAACCAAGTGTGTATCGTTGGGGATAACCTATTCTATTTTTGAAGAAGAAAGATGGATCAATGTGGATTTTCATTTATTATAAGGAACATTATGGGATCGCAATGAAGAACAAGTACCCTCTTCCAAGGATTGATGATTTATTTTACCATCTTCGTGGGGATCAATTCTTCTCCAAGATTGATCTTCGATCTAGTTATCATAAAATAAGGGTAAGGAAATAATATATTTCAAATAATACCTTTTGATCAATATATGGTAAATATTAGTTTTTTGTTATCCCCTTCGGCTTGACTAATTCTCCTGGTATATTTATTGATTTGATGAATAGATTCTTTAAGGACTACCTTGATAACTTTGTGGTAGTTTTTATTGATGATATTTTGATATATTCTAAAAGTCACAAGTATCGTGAGGATCATCAGAGGGTTATATTTAAAACTCTAGGGAAGGAGAGATTATTTCTAAAGTTCAGAAAATGTGAATTTTGGTTACAAGAAGTCACTTTCTTAGGGCACATTGTAACCAATGAAGGAATCTTGGTTGACCCTGTGAAGACAAAGGTTGTGGAGGAGTGGCCTCATCCTAAAATAGTAACTGGGGTTCATATTTTCCTTGATTTAGTAGGATAATATAAGAGGTTTGTGAAAAACTTTTCATGAATTTCTAATCCACTGACCAAGTTAACTAGAAAAGGGGCCAAGTTCATCTATAAAAAGGAGTGTGAAGAAAGTTTCCAAGAGATAAATAAGAGATTGGTTACTGCACCTATGTTAACTCTACCCTCTATTGGAGAAAGATTTTTTATTTTTAGTGTTTCATCTATGAAAGGGATTATGTGAATATTCATGTAAAATGAAAAGGTAATTTCTTATGCATCTCGACAGTTGAAGCCTCATGTGTCGAATTATCCTACACATGACCTGGAGCTGGATGTGGTAGTTTTTTCTCTGAAAATATGGAGGCGCTATATTTATAGGGATAAATATGATATATACACAGATTACCAAAGTTTGAAGTATATTTTCACACAAAGGGAATTTAACATGAGACAGAGGAGATGGTTGGAACTTCTTAAAGACTATGATTGTTCAATTCATTATCATCTTGAAAGATTCAACAAATTTGTTTATGCATTAAGTAGGAAAGACTCTATTGTGTCGGAAATGATGATGAGTCAAATATATCCTTTGATCAAATAGCTAGTAAAATTGGACATGGGAATCATTAGAGAATGGATATCATCAACCCTATCCCAAATTATTTCTAAACCATCATTACTAGAGAAGATCAATAAATCTCAAATAGAAGATCCTTTATTACAGAAGAAGATAGAGGATGTGAAGAATGGGAAGTTTCCTATGTTGAATATTAATCAAGAATTTGTACTGAAATTTCATACAAGGTTATGAGTTTCATATATTCTTGAAATAAATACGGATTTTATGGATAAAGTTCATATATCTACATTCTCTATACATCTTAGGGGCACTAAAATGTATAGGGACCTTCATGATCATTATTGGTGGGTTAACATGAAACGGGAGATTTCTGACTGCACTATAAGGTGCCTGGTGTGTCAAAAAATGAAGGCAGAGTGAAAAATTCTTAAAGGGGTATTACAACCACTACCCATACCAACATGGAAGTAAAATAATATCAATATGGATTTTTTCACTGGTCTCTTGAGAACATCCAAAAGAAACAATGCGATATGGGTTATAGTAGATCGTCTCACCAAGATTTCCCATTTCATAACTATTCGGGAAGATTTCTCTCTTGACCAAATTTCCAAGATATATGTAAAGTGGTAAGGTTTCATTGGGTACCACTATCTATCGTATTTGATTGTGATCCAAAATTCACATCAAAATTCTGGAGAAGTATTCAACATTCTTGAAGTACCAAAATGAATTTCAGTACGACCTATCGCCCCCAAACTAATTTCCAATATGAAAGGACTCTTCAGAAACTCGAGTACATGCTGAGAACATGCTAAATGGAATTTAAAGGTGGATAGGATCAACATCTCCAATTATTTGAGTTCTCATACAACAAAATCTTCCATTTGAGTATTCAAATGGAACCCTATGAAGCTCTATATGGGAAGTGATGTATAACTTATACTTTTTTTAATGAAGTTGGTGAGAGAAAGTTTCATGGGCTTGATCTTGTGAATGAGATGACATAAATGGTTCATGTCATCCAGTAACACATTAAGGATGCTCATATTCAAAAAATGATCTATGATGAAAACTATTGAAGGGATTTGGAGTTTGGTGTTGTCAACAAAGTGTTCCTTTGAATATCACCTTGGAACAAAGTCATGTGGTTTAGGAAGAAAGTGAATCTTAGCCTCGGGTATATTGACTACTATGAAATACTTGATTGCATGTAACTTGTGGCCTATCAGTTATCACTTTGACCAAATCTAGATTAAGTTCATCATGTATTCCACGCATCTATCTTGAGGAAGTACATACCAAACCATTCACATATACTAAATCTCAAGGTGGTACAACTGGAACATGACCTCTCTTATGAGGAGTATCCAGTGGATATCTTGGACCATAGATACAGGTTTATACACAACAAGACTACCCACTTCATCAAAGTGTTTTGGAGGAACCATAAATATGAATAAGATACGTGGGAACCAGAGGGGAAAATAAGGAAGAAGTACCCACACTTGTTCTTAACTGAGAGAATGATTTCAAATTTCAAGGATGAAATTTCTTAATGGGGGAAGAATGTAACGACCCAAAATTTTTTAATGATAATTGTTTCCTAAAATCGTGTGTTATAATATTCACAAAAAACCATGTTTTTTAATAAAGTGAATATAAAGGGAAATGTAAACATCTAGATTAGGTAGTTATGTGATTGTTGGTCAATTATGATAGTTGGAAAATATGACTGTTAGGAACTATACTCTTGATAATAATTTTAATGTTGTCATTGTATTTTATAAGTAAATTTTTGATAAAGGAAAATCTATATAGTAAGAAGAGTCAATGACCTAAACCAATAGAGTCATTCCATTTGAAGCCCATCTATTAGAACTTGGGAGGGATGTATCA
The DNA here is from genome assembly GCA_963277665.1 of Viscum album. NCBI lineage: Eukaryota > Viridiplantae > Streptophyta > Magnoliopsida > Santalales > Viscaceae > Viscum > Viscum album. Next base: position 446,385,171 of record OY728134.1, read on the forward strand.
TAACTGGGGTTCTCCCTTCATAAATCCCAATTCAAGCTTCAACAAGTGAAGGTTTATTGAAATCACCTATGGGATAAGTTCAAGTTAGTGTAGATTACCACTTGGTCGATGTTAGCCGAGGCACCCAACGAAACTAACCTCATTTCACACCTTACTCTTAGGGAGTATGTGGTTGTAATAAATTGTTATGTGTAGAGTCTTAGTTACTTAAAGTGTAATTCTATTGTATAAATAAAAATTTTTTCCATCATTCTTATTTTAAGAATAGTTTTGCGCAATAAAATTCAGATGAAATTTGATACATTGATTTTTTAGATAGAGACTCTACTTTTCATAAAATAAATAATTATTATAATAAAAAAAGGTATTATGAATAATGTTCATTTTAATAAAATGGTATGATTAAAACACTCTTATTTAAAAATAAATGATAAAATAATTTTATTTTTTTCAAGTGTCGGAAATTTTACTATGCATTTTCAATCTGCTATTATTTTTAATAAATAATAAGTTTTATATTTAAAAGTTGAAATTATCCTATTTATAGAATTATTATGATAAAATAAATATGATTTTTGAAATCATCATGTTGAAATTAGGTTAGGGTGAATTTATGATTATTTTCTAAAATACTTTATTTTTTTCATGAATAGTAAAAATACAGTTTTTGTTTTCGGTATGTTAGTGACATAATAATTATGTCATAATGATATAATAAAAAATTAAACACAATCCATGACTTAAAATATTTCATTTTATAAATATCAAGTATTTTAATATATTTTAATCAATTTCTGAATATATAGTTCACTTTCCAAAATTCTAAAATAGAAACTTTAACTTTAAAATGTTATTTTGTGAAAACTTTAATTTTCCTTGCCAAAATAAGTAATATAAAACTCTAGTTAAATATTTTGGATTAAAATAACTTAATAGGTGCCCCAAGTGTCCAGTAACATGGGAAAGCTCATGGTTTTTCATTTACCACAACCTAGGTATCTAATGCACGAATGGCCTGAAGGCCTTCATTTTTATTGATTTTTTATAACCCCCCCCCCTAAAGGGATAAGGGGGAACCCTTACAAGGCCCGTAGGCTCAGAGATTACATGGACCATAGGCTTAGGAGATTACATGAACCGAAGGTCTTAGGGAATTCAACCAGGCTATCTACAAGGAACTGCCCCTCCCCGGCATCTGCATCATGATAGTATATCTCTACCTTCGCATGGTCATCTAGCTAGACTTCCCATGCAAGCACAGGCTGGTCCCGATGGCATATACATACCCTCTCATTCTGAAAAATCCATTTGTTTTTGCTATAAATACCCACCCATTTCTCCATTTCCTTTCACTCCCAATTCATCATCCACAAAGCTATGATATTTTTACCTCCCTAGGATTCCTCCCAAGGTTTCCTCATTCCCCCAAGGTCCCAATACTCATGTTTTAGGAGTTTCTCTTCAAGGTAATGGAAATCTCCACTTCTCTTTTCCATTCAAGTTCCCTATTTATATGGTATGTCTTTCAAATTTAGAAACTATGTTCTTTTTTATTTATTTTATCCATTTACCATATTAAGAGTCTTTTATGAATGGAATACCATTATCCCCTCTTTTTACCATTTTCTAAAACCACTTTTTATACCTTCTATGTTGCCGATTTTACTTCTCAAAATTTCTCTCTTCTCCTCGATAAATTACCTTTTATTTTATTTATGTGAATACCCAAACCACTTTATTTTCTAGGGGTATTCTCCAAAATATAAAAATGATTTATTTTATTCTGGAATTTTCATACATAAAACCCTCATTCCATTTATGTGGGTTATAAATGCCATAAAGATCTTGTCTTTAAGTATTTTATTTAAAACACCATGATTTTTATATGAAACCTATTTATTATATTCTCTATAGGTTATTTATAAAATGTTTTATTATAATATATTTGGCTCATATTAATTATGAAATATGAATGGTTTTCTTTAATATCACTCCAATTCATTGGGTAAAGAATTTAATCTCTAGATATGACATGTTTTACAATACATTGATTAATAACCTTGGAAATTTTTATGACTCCTCGGTGATAAACCATGGTGATATGCTTATGAATGTATCATTAAAATGTTGTAGACACATTTACAAGTTATTATTCGTTTTCTTATTATTATTATATGCCTATTTATCATGCCTTATCATTATTACTCAATTTATTATTGATATTCCTCAAGATCATAAGTAAATGGTTTCCCCTCTTTCCTTTACAGGACCTTATGCTCACCCTTTCCTTTTATGTATGTCCATAGGTTATGGGATGTAGTAAATTTACTTATTATAAACCTTTTAATAATAATTACAATTATATTAGAAGGGTTTTTTTAATTATTCATGTATTATGTACCTTTTTTTCAAGAAACTAAACTTTAAACGATCCTCTGTCTTGTATAATTTAATGAAAAGTTTATGTAATAAAAAGGAGGGATGTCATAATGAGTCTATGAAGATCATATAAAATAATGCATGATAGGGGGATTTGTTTTGGATGTATGTGAGTTTGTGGTTAAGTTATAATCGTTTTTCTAACCATGGTAGTAAATCCATTTAGTTGGATAACTTTCAAGTGGGTATCTATTAAGGAATTTGTTATGTTTGAGTGTGAGAATCTATTTAATGGTTGAGTAATTCAGTTTCTAGAAAGGTGTAACTTTGAGAAATGTTGTGTTTCTTCTAGATATAGAGTTTCAGTTCTCCATAATCAAAAGTCTGTTATATAGTAGTAGTGGTGGTGGTGAATGAACTAATAGATGCAAGTGTCGAAACTGGAGGATGAGTACAAAAATTTGGCACTGATGTACTATTCATTGGGTTATCTATGAAGTGGTGATTTTCATTGACCGATTGATTAAATTCCCATGAAGATCAACTCCATGATGATTTCATTCTAAGAAGATATCTTAGTGGTGTAATTGGGATTACCAAATGATAAGTATTATATATGTTGGTTCTATGGCTATTTTTATTGTAATACAAATTAGTCATGTGATCGATTAAGCAAATATTATTTAATCTTGTTCTTTAGATTCAATATTCCTTAATAATATCTTATTTTCCATTTTAGTAAAATTTATTATTTCTCATGGATAAGGACCTTTTCTAAACCATATAATACTTATGTTCCTTTATTTTTATCTTTAATACCACTTTATGAAATGTTCCATTTTGAATGTTCACTATGGGTGTTACTTGAGTTGTTTAAAGATGTGTGGTTAGGGTGTGTGGAAATTTTTTATGGCCTCTTGGTTCCAGATACATCGCCCACTAGTTACAAGATATATTTTGTACCTTTTTGTGAACTTGTTATAAACTTGAGTTATAGAGGTTTGATAGTTTGAAAGATAATTCTTCTAGCACTTAAAAGTAGTATCTAAGCTCAGTTAGAAGTTATGAAGGGAATATCAAATGATGACATCAATAAATCATAAAGTACTTGAGATTTATCCTCTTCAAATTTAGTAGGATTTTTCTATTTTCAAAAGATGGTGTTGGAGGAGGTAAGATTGGGGTTGTACAAGTTTGATAGATCAGAATTTGGATTTTGGAAGATGTAGGTAGATGAATATTTATTCCCAAAGGATCTAAATATGTCATTGGTAAAAAAAGAATCCATATGAAATAAAAAAAGTTCTTATGTGGGATATTTTTTGGATTTGGTGGGAAATCCATTTTATGGATTAGTGTTCGGTTTTCAAAAAGTCTTACCTTCTAGAAACATTATGTGACTTCCATATGTAGAGTCAAAATTCTTTAAAACTATAAGTCCATTTCATATTAACGTAAAATTTGGTCTAAGAATCATTATATGTGAGTGTCGAAGTTGGTGGATGAGTTTTGTAAGCTTTCATTATTGCATTGTTCACCGGGTTATCCGGTTGAGTCGGTGATTTCCTTTTTCTGAGTGATTTTATGCCTATAAAGATTGGAGACACAATGCATGTATTCCAGTAAGATAGATTAGTGGTGGAACTAGGATTATTAGATTACATCTATTATATATATTGGGGATGGGGTCATTTTTACTATAATTCATATTAATTGATTGATGGATTAAGCTAAGATTCTATCATCTTGTTCTTTGGAGTCAATCTTCCTTTGTAATATATTTTTATCTATTCTATTTAAAGTTTTGTTTTATAATGGATTAATACTTTTTAAAAACCACTAAATCCTTATGTTCCTTTTTTCAATTAACTATGTTTTCAATTCAAGTTTTTTTTAATGTTCATTGTTAGTGTCTCTATAGTCATTAAAAGATGCTTGTTCAAGGTGTGTGGCTATGATTCATGGCTTCCTAATTATAGATACATATTCAACATGCATCATGATATCTTATGAACCATCTGGTGAAATTTTTCAACACTTCAGTTCCATAGGTTTGACAGTTCGGAAGATACTATTTATATCTCAACAAAATTTGATAACTCATTAACTCCTCTCTTTGGTATCACACCCCTAGACTCAATTTTTTGGTAATTTTGAGTTAATTTTTATACAACGTCTATAATATCTAAAAGAGTGTTATATGCTAGATCACCTCCAGTTTTCATGTCTATCATGCTACAATCCATTGGTACTAAACCCTCATAAAAATATTGGATCAATAATTTTTCACTAATATACTGATGAAGTAAACTAGTAAAAATATCTTAAATAAATCCTAATACTATTGCAGTGTCTCTCCATGGGGTTGTCGACACCCATATATTTCTTTTTGAATAGTGGATATACAATAATCATGGAGAAATTTCTCAAAAATGAGATTTTTTAGATCATGTCAGTTCCCTGTGGTTATAGATTGAGAATAATAACAACACTTCTCTATGGAACTATCTAGTAATAAAGGGAAATATCTCATATTTATTTGATACTCTACAATTCCTTGAGGCTTTATTATAACACAAACAATATGAAATTATTTATTTTATTTACAAGGATCTTCGTTGGCTAAACCCTGAAAGTTAGGAAATAGATGAATTAGACTTGTTCTAAGCTCAAAATCTATATTTATATGTAGTTACTCTAATCAACTGGGGTTATAAGATACATCAATTTTAGATAACTTATTAAGTGTTCTATGGTATTCCATGGGTCCTAACATCCTAAAAGTCCCACACTATCAATTGGATTGATTATATGGATGTATAGTTTATCAAATCTGGCCATAAAGGAATATTTTAATTTCTATAGTATTGGAATATGTAATTACTGTATCCCCTATCTGAAAAACATGATTCCTAGTATGAACAGTTCTCCCTAAAGGTGATAAGTTGTTATGTGAGGATCAGGTCATGTACTTTCCAAAAAACAAATGTTTTTTTGATTTATTTTTTAAAATAATAATTAAGTTGAACCAACTACACTAAACTAGTATACCAAATTCCATAAATAAATAAAAATTAAGTGATCTACAACAACAATGCCAAAATATGATCATAGCATCGAAATAATGTCAAATTAATAAATTAATTTATACAAGAACCTTTACTATATTAGAATAACAATTCTAAGTTGTTTCTATGACAAAGAACATCATTTATTTTTAAGGTGCAATTAATATTAAAAATAAACTAAAAAAATTATTATTCTATTTAAAATATACTAACCTGATTTTTATGAGAGTTTTCATGAGATTTCTTAAAAAGAGAATTAAAATAAAAAACTAAAACAAAATAAATTTAATTGATCAAATAAATAATGTAACCACCCATGAATTCACTGACACATCATAAAAACATTAGTGATCAAAATATAATTCATTTAACACCCAATTAAACCACTTTGAATAACATTAATTGAAATCTCACATTAATATAACATCATTTATTTTTACCGTTATAAATAATAAATTTTAAAATCATGTATTGTTTGGATAATTTAAATAATTTTTCAATAAAATTTTACTTGAAAATCTCCAAACATTCCATTATAGTGCATCGTTTCAGATCGCATCAGTCGATAAGAAATTCACTAAAAATGTTATAAATGTTATTTAAATTATCAAATAATCCCCATCATAATAATATTTATAAATTATAACATTTAAAAAATAATGAAAATTAAATTATTTCAAGACTCAGTGGTGTATGGAGACTCAATGTTTTAGATAATTATCTAGTGTTCACATAAGGATCACCCTGAAACCTTAACATAATAATCCCTCATATAATCAAAACAATCATATAAACCCATGATGAATTATAAAATTTTAAACCTCAATCATGCCAATTTCAGAATTCATATTCTTCATCTTTGACTTGTGGAAAATGTTCTATATATAATGAAAAACCAAAAAAATCCCAAAATAGGGAATAGGGGAGATGATTTCCCAAAATATAGGATATTTCACATAGAAGGATGCGTGTTGAGCAAGAATGTGTCTTCTTTGTAAACATTATAAAGAATTTTTTTCTCATTTAGCACCTTGTTTAAAAAAAATTTCAAGAAAACATTGAGCAGGTAGGCATCTTCTTCATAAATTTTATAAAAAAGACACTTTCTTACAAAGTGCCTTCTTCAAAAAAATTAGAAAGAAGATGCGTTATTCTAATTTTTTTATAATTATATATATATAACAAAAATTAAAATAGTTTTTAACTATTTTTTAATTTTCATTACTTTAAATAAAGTATTTCAAAAATATTACACCCCTTAAACCTCCACACAACCTTCTATTTTATTAGGGAGTCCTCCTTATCATTCCTTCAAGGTTTTCAATGTGGTATTCAGATTTTCTCTGTCCAACACATTAAAAAAACAATATAATATTATTAATAACACAATAAGAATAACAGACAATAATTTAATTATGAATATTAATAATTATTAATATCAAATATATAATCATGTATAATTAATTATAGTAATGTAATTACTACTTAAAAATATTATAATTAATTAGTAATTAACTGTCTCTTCTGAATGAGGACATTTCATTTGTATTTCCTATCATCTCTCCTTCTAATGTTTTATCTTGGTAGGAGTAGGTTCATCTAACTTCTGAACCTTTCTAGTAAAAACAACTAATTAATTACTAATTTAATTAAGAATATAATTTATAATTAATAATATAATTAAAAAATATTAATTATTATAATTTTTAATAATATAATTAGTAATTAATGGTGTCATTAGTGATCAAATAAATAATTAGTAAAAATTATTAATATTGTATTACAATTAATAGTTATTAATAATTTACTCAAATTACAAAAATAAATAATAAAATTTAAAATAAATAATATAATTGATAATTACAATAGAAATATTTAATATTGAACCATTATAAATAATATAAATTTAATTATTATAGATAATTAATAATATAATTAATATTTATTAATAATGTAATTTATATTTATTAATAATATATATAATAATATATAATAATGATATATAATAATGATAAAATAATTAGAAATTATTAATAACCCAATTAATTCTCAATTATTTATATGATTAATAATTACTGATATTTAATCATGTAATTGATAATAATTATTATGATTTAAAAAATAATTATAAATTCTTGACTGCATAATTATTTATTAACTAAATAAAAAAATTTAATAGATAGTAATAATGTAATTAATATTCATTTATAATATAATTAATAGTATAATAATATACTTAATAAAAAATGATAATGTAATATAATTAATAATTATATAACTATTAATTATTAAAAATAAAATTAATATTTACTAAATTACAATAAATAATAATATATTAATATAATTTATAAAAAATAATATTATATGTAATAATTAAAAATATTTAAGGATTACATGGTAATTTTAGCAGGTCTAATCGATGGGTTTCCCCAATGAATGTTATTTCAATCTGAAGTATGTCTTCACCTCATTATTGAAGGAGTTAGGTTCAGGAAAGGGTTCAGTTCAAGTAGCTCTGGCTTTGGTTGAACTATTGATTTTGATTTATTTTGATACAAGTTTAACACATCTATTTTATGAAAATAAAGGAATTTTTTAGGGTGAGATGTGATTTCATTGAAAATATTTTTGAATCGTGATTATTTTGAATAGAAATTGATATTTTTTGAATATTTAGATGAAAATGAGGATTTTTTGTGCTAAATTGACTAAATTATCATTATTTTAATTTTTATATATTTTAAGATGAAATAAATTGGATTATTTTTGTGATACTTGTATGTATATTATATATTGAAGTGTTTTTTAAAGGATTTTGGTTGTTGGGATTTAATTCTTTCAATTTTCCATGTGTATGCTTTAATTATAAATTGTTGAGACACATTTTAATTCATTTTTTAATGTCTATAATTCCTTTGTTTAAATATTTTTTGAAGTTTGGTAATATGTAATACAATGTTTTGAAAAGTTGAAAATTTTGATAAGTTAGGAAATATGTAAGATATTTCCTTACAGAAAGATTATACAAATGGTTTTGGAGCCGAAGGATTTCATACGTATGAAAATTTTATCTTTAGACTTGATATGAAACATATTTTGAAGAAAGGAAGCTCATAAGTAATATTTTTAGACTTTGATAAAATTAGAAAGGTCAATACATAGGATTTAATTTTCTCCAATGATGCTCATATATAAAATAATTTCCAAAGAAGGGGTCTAATATGTAAGATAATTGAGTTTTCCAACTTTCAAAAAGTTTGATTGGAAATATAATTTCCCTCAGTGCATTGTTTATATAATATAATTGAGATTTTAGATTTTAGAAACGTTTCATACATATGATAATTTTCTCCAATGGGCCCGATATGTAACATTTTATAACTTCACAAATTTATGTAATTATCCAAATCCAAGAAGACTTAAATTTAAATAAAATTCTAGCAGTACCCTAGCTTAAAAAATGAAAATAAAAGAAAGGATGAAGTTGAACTCGATAATAGGTGCTCCTAGGAATCTACTGAGTAGTTTAGAGAAAATTTTTAAGACTAAATTAAAGAAGGAAATGCTTCTATATTTAAAATTATTAGATTTAACACCAGTGTACATTGGGGAAATTCCATTTCTGAGGAATCTATAGTCAAATCAGCTGGAGGAAGATAGTGAATAGTGATGAACAACACATTTCTAGTTCAAAAGAAAACCTAATAATCTAGTACTATAAGAAAATGTAATAGGATATCCATTGAATTCATGGAAGATACTTTAGAATGAGATTTTTTTAGCATCACAAGAGTTGATCTAGAAAAATATGAAGATCTTTTCGGGTTTATTCCACATGGATAATTCTTCATGTTAAGTAGTTTTTTTAAAAAAAATATACAAATAGGTGGTCAAGTGAATATATATGGACTAATAATTCCCATTTCCTCATTTAATAATGGAGTAATTGGTAATTATAATTTTTTTATAATTATATTTTGAAAATAAATACCATTTTTTTATCCCCCTTCATGATATTCTTTAGCCATTATAAATGGAAGGATAACCTTCTAATCAGTTGTAGGAAGTGTAGCATGAAGCTGTTTTAAGATCCGATTACTAAATAGCCATTTCCTTCTTCCCCACTTTTAGTGTTAAGGGATGGTGAAGTGGGGATGGGACATCTTTTTCATTGCTAGAATCTTTTTTCTTCTCTCTTACCCTTTTTATTTTCAATATTATTAATTTTTTCACTTGATTGAGTGTTGTAAGTGTGGTTATGTGATTATATAATATAGAAATAGTCATTTTAAGGTTGTGATACATCCTTGTTAAGGTGGTTTTGATAAGTGATTATTTTTATGGTCTGGGTGAATATTTCATGCCTCATGAGACACCCTTACATGAGTGTCCATTGTTTGTAATGAGAGTGCTGCTTGAGTTGAGACATCAATCATTAACTAAATTGTTTTGATTGATTTATAATTTAATCTTTAAATAGGTTAATAATAGGTTGTATAAAAGTGGAACAACCAAAAAAGTTCCTAGATTATTGCTTAATTTCTTTCCTATTTTCTTACTTCTTCATTTCTTTTTCTTGTTTCCCTTTTAATTTTTATTTTTTGTTCTTCATTTTTTTTACTATTTTCAAAATAGAAAAATAACCAAAAAACTTATTTATGTTTCATTGATATAAATGCATTCTTAGTTGATATAACTATGAGGTTATCCACTATTTTATATCTAGAGAGTTTATAAATGAATTTTTTACTGGTTTCATGAAAAGGTCGCACAAAAATTGGAACACACATTCATTTTAGTGAGTATTAACTTTTATTTAAATAAACTTAATGAAAATGATGGATTAGCACTAATTTGTAATAGATTCAATATTATATTACTCATAAGTAAATGAACTTAGAAAAATTGTGGAATATTTTCAAGATTGATTACAATGACGATGGGTTAAAGTACGCATTGAAGATAAAGTAGTTTCTTTAGAGTGATTAATACATATATTTTTACAAGAAACCAATTCAATTCAAGAGGAACATAGGATTATAGTAACATTTTAGCAAGATTTTGAAGATAACATGGAATAATAATTAAAAGAAGAGCTAAATCTATCCATTTTTTATTATGGTTTTCCTTTTTTACTGAATTGGAAATGTAAAATCAACATACTGAGAGATTTTTATATGGATAGAAAGAGGGGGTCATGATGAGATGGAAGAAGATGGATATGTTTTTTATGATCAAATAATTTCTAATATACATTGGAATGATTTAATTTTCACTAATTTTTCTAATGATATATCCATGATTGAATAGTTTGTCTCAGCTAAATAAATCCTATCTTTTTTTATGGAAGAAAACACATTTTATGTGATTTACTTTGAGGATATGATAGAGGAGGTTTTCTACCTCTACCATGTCTTGGAAATACTTCCTGGAGCACCAATTTTTCAATACGAACAACAGGATGAATGTTTTGATGGAGATGATTATTTTATAGAATATACTATATTTCTATTTTATTTTGAATATATTAAAGATGATGTTGATATTGTTTATCCCTATGTAGGTTTTGATGTGTCTGTTAAACTTCTTTACCTTCTTGAGACTTATTAAGATATCAAAAATACACTTGTTGAATCATTTCTCAAAAGCCCAATTTTTATTATAAATTCATGTTTAGGATCCACTAAAGATGATGTAGGTGAATCCACAAATATAGTAGAAAACATATAACATGAAGTGTCTAATATTATTTTTTTTCCTTCTCTATTTCCTTATCATTGAATTAATAATTATAAACTCAATTTATTAAAAGTTGAACCTAGTTTTATTATTAAATATGACTATGATATTTTTTATAAGGCTAAATCTCTATAACCTCTTCTCTCACCTACTATGAACCATCAAAATGAAATAAATAGAGATGGGGAGGTGGAGACATACTTATACCTTTTTTAAGAGGACCAAAAAGTTGAATATTTTTATATTGATCTTAGGAACCAATGTGTAAATAAAATAATTTTAATGAAGTTCAGATATTGGTTTCTAAGAAAGAATCCACATCCCCCATCAGACAGGGGATAAAATCAATATTTTCCATCTAAGGATAGTATAAACAGAACAACCCTTGGGGGTTGTCCTAGGATTTTCACAGTTTTTTCATTTTTTTTATAGTTTCATTTTTAACTAGTCATAGAATGATAAAAGTTTTTCTTTTTTCCATTATAGTAAATAGATTTCAATAGATTGATTCTCCTTTAAAGACCAAATTCTACTACTCTTCACCTAGAATTAAATTTAGGTTTGGTTTTCTTTTGTTTTTTTTTAATCTTGTAAATTTTTTATTGCTTTTCTAATAGAATTAATTAGTATAAGATTCCACAATTTAAAAACAATATTTAGTTTCTTTATATCCATAAAATGAACACCCCAGTTATATCCTTCCAACCTAATATTTTAAGTTTTTAAGTTTTTATTGTATTATACAAAATAATTATGGGAAAAGTAATATCATTACTGAAATAATGCTCATATTTTCATGTTTTAATAAAGTTTCAAGGATGATAAAATCTATAATAGGAATGACTATTTCTATTTATAATTCAATATTATTGATATTTTCAACTAAGATCATGTGTGTTCACTCTGGTGTCTTATTTGTGGCATACTGAATTGTGAATCAATATTGTAACTGATGAGTATTTTTCTTTCCATGATCTATGTTTTTTAAAATCATTTTGAAATTGAATTGAAATATTATTGTAGAATCATAAATATTTTTAAATTATTTTATAATTTTGGAAGTTTTTGGAAAGGTGATGTTAATTTCTTGAAACATTTCTTAACATGTTATTTTTATAGATTATTTTTCTCAGTTTTGTATATTATATGTTTAGTTAAATAATTATATCCTTTTTAAAGTTCCTTGTATACTCATTATAATGATATAGAATATCTTTTACTATTTGTAATTTCTTAGTGCTTACAATTCAGGTCCCCCACATATTTTATAATAAATTAAACCTATTATGAAATCATTTGGAGAGTATAATTATTGAACCATGAATTTCAAGAATAAGAGAAGTTGAATACTGAAGAAACTTTTAATCAACTTTCCTTTAACTCAAACTCTGGTTTCATTATCTTTTATGTTCAAATTTTTTAATTCTTATATTAATCTATTTAATCTTACAGGATCTGGAATTGGTGTACCATATACTATTCTCAAAATGAAATAAAATAGAGTTTTATTAGTTGTACTTAAAGGAATAAGGCTTCACTTTTAGGGGTGTTTCTGTTAAATTTTTTATTTTTTTCCCCTTTTAATTACTAAGATATTAATACTTATTGATTGGTAGATAAAATAGTTGAAAGTTATTTCTTAGTACTAAATTCATTATATAAATTCTTCTTGGTTGCTACTATTATCAATATGTCCTTTTGTGGTTAATTAGATCCATTACATGCCAATTTTTGTGTATTCTTGAAAATATTTTTAAACCTTAAATTAAAACATGCATTTTTTTTAAAAAAATCATGAATTCTTATGAAAAAAATTAATGTAACATCTAGCTAGAAAACCCTTTAGAATATTGTGAGTTTTTTACCTGTTTTTTTTTCAATAAATATCTTTTTTGAACTTTATTATGACTCTTTGCACAATATTTTCACGATTGAATTTCAAAATCATTTTGAATTTAAACTTTTAAAAAACAATTCACCACCAAGAAGTTAAATTTTTGGGATAATGTTTCATTTTAATTGTAGGGGTATTCATTATGTTAAGATAACTTTCATAATGTAAAAATTAAAATACACTCAATGGTTTTTAAAATATATTTATATATATATAGTTAACACATTCCATTATTGAATTTTTTTTTCTTAAGATTGGATATTATTTTGATACCCTAAGGGGTTAGTCTTTTCTATTTCTATTTAAATTTAATTAGATAAAAAATCATTTTCTCTCTTGAAAATGATTATTTTCAGTGAAATATTTTGAATAAGTTTTATAATTTTAATTGAATTTGAACTTGTTGGTTGTATTTAAACTAATAAACTTTAATTCAAATGGATTAAAAATGAACTCCCAATCCCGGTTGAGTATTTTGTGATTAAAATTATTAGATGAGTTTTATTTTGATTTCATATTAATAATTGAACTTACACATCCATCAATTGTGTATCGTTATACTAAGCTTCTAAATTATGGGTGTTTTTTAAACAAGGAGAAAAAGTGTAGTTTTTAAGAATAATTGAATAAAAATTTAACTTGGTTAAAATCCTTTCAAAATTTTCAAATTTTATCATTGTTATCAAAATAATAAACCAAAAATTTATAAATAACTTTTCTTTTGAGAGAGAAATCGTTTATTTTTACTTAAAAGAGTTCATGGGGGAAACCACATTTTAAAATCACATCTTTTTTGGATTTAAAATTATTTCACCATTGAGATAAGTTTACATACACATAATATATTTAATTAATTGCTTGAATACAAGAAACATCTTAAGTGCGAGGTAATTTGATGTGTATTTATTTTGATACATGTATTCTACTTATTTTTTATGATAATATTGGTGTTTATTATGATGAATTTTTCTTCAATTAATAATATTTTTAATAATGATCCTTTTTAATGGAAATTTTTATTCATTAAATAATTTAATGAAAATGAGTTTTTTTGTGATAAATAGGTTAAATGAATTTTTTTTATTATTCATATATTTTAAGATTGAATAATTTGGTTGATTTTGGTGATAATTTTATTGAAATTATATTTTGAAGTGTTTATTAAAGAAATTTGGTTTTTGGTAGTTAATTCCTTTATTGTTCCATATTTACATTTTAATTATAAATTTTTGGAACACATTTTAATTCATATTTTAAATTTTGGAATTACTCTTTTTGAATCCTTTTAGATGTTTGGTAATGCATAATATAATTTTTCAAAATGTTGGATAATCATAAAATTTCGATCATGCATAAGATATTTCTTCTCTGGAATATCATACATGTGGTTTTCGAGCTGATGGAGTTCATACATATGATAATTTTGTCATTAGATTTGATATGTGTCATATTTTTAAGAAGGAATGATCATATATTATATTTTTAAACTTTGGAAAAATCAAGAAGTTCAATATATAGAATTTAATTTTATCGAGTTCAAATCATACGTAACATAATTTCTATAAAATTAGGATGATACAAAAGATGACTGAGTTTACTGAATTTTAAAAAAAGTATATATAATATATTTTTCCTTGATGTGATGGTTATATAATATAAAATAGATTTTATATTTTAGAAAAGTTTTATATGTATGATATTTTTCTCGAGTATTCCTGATACATAACATTTTGTACATTGATAAATTTTAAAAATTGTCCAAAGATAATAAGATTTAAAATTAAATAAAACCCTCATTATTCCCTAGATTCTAAAATAAAAATAAATTAATGGAGGATGCCAAGCTTAAAAATGGGTGTGATTATGAAGATACTATCCAGTTTAAATGAATATTTAAAGATTGAATTAAATTGGGAAATTCGACCAGATTCAGGATACTTGGAGCCAAAGTTAGTGCATGTGGGAGAAATACCATTTTTGTGGATGCTTTTCTTGAGTCACCTAGAGGAAGATGGTGAATAGTGATGAATGCCACATGTATAGTTCTGAAGAAAACCTAAGATTAATATACTATAATGAAATTTATTGGGGTATCTTTTCAATTCAAGGAAGCTTATTTAGATTGAAATTTTGTGGGAATCACCAAAGTTGACCAGATGAAGCTGAATATCATCCTAGGTTCATCTTACATGGATCATTCTTCCTATTATATATTTTTTATTAATATTTTCTTATTTTTATACAAATAGGTTGTCGAGTTCATGTAGATGGAGAGATAATTCCTAATTCTTCATTTTAGATTGGAGGAATCTTTAATTCTAATTTTTGTTTGTAATTATATTTTTCAATTAAATTTCATTCAGTTATTCTCCTCCGTGGTGTTATTCAATATTATGAAATAGAGGGATAAACAACTAACTAGTTCTAGGAAGTGAGTCTTGAATATTTATAGAGATACAATTTCCAAATGGTAATTTAATTCTTCTAAACTCTTAGTGAGAAGTAATGGTGAAGTGGGGATGCAAACACTTATTCACTCCTATAATATATTTACTACTCTCTTAAACTTTTTCATTTTACTCTTCTTAATTTCTTTCAATTTATTGAGTGTCATGGGTGTGTTTGTGTGATTTGATGGTCACTATAGGATCATTTTTATCTTGTGATATATCCTTGTCAAGTTGATTTTATAAATTGATTCTTGTTATGGTTTGGGTGAGTATTTCATGCATTGTGATACACCATTGCATTAATGTCTATTTCTTATGGTGAGAGTGGTGTGTAATTTGATACATCACTCATTTTATAAGTGAGTATGAGTGTTTGATTATTTAATATTTTAGTATTTCAATGACCTTAACTATAAAATTAGAATAACCTAGAACAGGTCTAGCTTCTTTCTTAATTTCTTTACCATTTCCTTACTTATGTTTTTCTTTTTCTTGTTTCCTTTTTACATTTTTTCATTTTTATTCATTTTTTTACTATTTTCAAAATAGAAGAAAAAAATAGTTATATTTTTGAAGTTTCACATAGATGAACACATGCCTCCATGAGATGGCTCTGAGGTTTACCATTATCCTATATCTAGGGAGTTTATAAATGAATTTCTTACTTGTTATGTGACAAGGCTAAATCAAAACTTAAAATATTTTGGAGAGAAACATTTGTTTGAGTGATTCTTTATTTATTATTTAATAAAATTTTCAATAGTGATAAACTCTCATAGCTTTGGAACAGATTTTATGTTAGATTACTCACTGTTGAATGAACATAGAGAATCTATGACATATTTAAATATTGGTTTTAAGGACGATGAGTTAAAGTACCCACTGAAGATGAAAATGTTTTTGGTGAACATTTGATTCAAATTTTTCCACAAGCTTATAATTCAATTCAATAGGATTAAATTATTAGGGAATCACTTTAAAAATCATTTTAAAATGACACTAAATAAGAATTTAAAGTAGAGATAAAGTTTCCAATTTTTTATTATGATCTTTCTTTTTATGTTGAACTGTAAATGAAAAATTAACATACTGAGAGATATTTTAATTAATGAAAATAGGGGAATCCTTCTGAGATGAAATAAGTTGGATATGTTTTGGAAGATCAAATAATTTATAATACTCATTAGGATGATTTAATTTTCATCAATTTATCTAATGGTATTCCAATAATTAAATATGTTATGGTAGCTAAATAAATCCTCTCTTTTTCCATGGAAGGTGACACATCTTACTTTGAGGAGAGGTTAGAGGAGGTTTCCTACCTCTCTCAAATGTTGGACACGATCCTAGGAGCGTTGTTTTTTTATTATAAACAACAGGGTGAATGTTTTTAAGGAGAATATTATTTTTTAAGAGGTTGTATTTCTATTTTATTATGAATATAATGAGGATGGTATTGATATTTCTTCTCCTTGTGTATTTTATAATAACTGATTTGGTCTATGTGAGATTCTAGATAGTCAATAAGATATTTAAAAATTCACCTATCGAGGAACTTTAGAAACACCCATTTGTTATTTAAAATTTGAGTTCAAGAGCTATTGAATATGATATAGTTTAAGCCACAACATAATTTGAAAACACAAAACATTATGTTTCCAAGACTATAAGTTTATCTTATTTATTTCCTTTTCATTTAATTGATGATAATAAACTTAATTTGGTAATGGTTAAAGCTAGTTTTGTTGTTAAAGTTGTATTGGATATCTTTTATAAGGTCAAGGCTTCTTAACCTCTGTTCTCACCTTCCTATCACCATAAAAATGAATAGATAAAGAATAGTAGGTGAATTAATCCTTATACCATTTCAAATAAGACCTAAAAATAGAATATTTTAGTGTTAAGATTAGAATATTATGTGTAAAAAACACAAAATAATGAATTACATTCGGTGGATTGTAAGAAATAAGCCACACCCACTCCATAAAATTGGGGATAAACATAAGACTATCCATATATGGAGAACATAAAAACAGTACCCCTTTGGGGGTTGTCCTAATATTTTCCTATTTATCATTATATTTTTAGTTTTTCATTTGATTAATATTATTATAATGAATGTTTTTCTTTCCTTTACTTTTATCAAATTAAGGATAGAATTCAGACACTCCTTTAAATACAAAAGTCTATTGTAGTTCAGTTAGAATTAAAATTATGTTTTGGTTTTATTTTTATTTTTTTAATCTTTTAATGTTTTTGATTATTTTTTATAATATATTAATGATGCAACAGATTCAAAAAATTTAGGTGCAATCTTTAGTAGTTTTCCATCCATAAAATGAACACCTAGGTTTTATCTTTCCACCATAACCTTAAAAGTTTTTAATTTATTATTATATTCTAAAAAATCATGGGGGAAGGAATATCATTACTTAATTTATGACCATGTTTTCATTATATAATTATATTGTTATCATTTTGAAATTCATGGTATATATGTCTATTTCTATTTTTCATTGAATATTATTAATATATTTAACTGAGATCATGTGTATTCACTCTAGTATTTGTTTTTTGGATTTTCAAATGGGGAATCATTATTGTTACTGATGGGTTATTTTCTTGGTTTAATCCATGTGATTGAAAATAATTTAGAAATAAAATTTAAATCATGTTATAGGACCCAAAAAATTGGATTTTTTGAGCATTTTGATTTTTTAAAAAAGTGGTAATACTTTACTAAAACATTGGTTAACATGTTATTTTCATGTATTTCATTAAAATTCATGTTTTCTTTCTATAAATAAAATTCATGTATACTCAAATTTTTATTTTTTATATTTCATATTCATCCCAATCATTACTTCCTTTTAAAAGTACCTTTTATATTCATTGTGATGATATGGAATATCTTTGGGTGTTTGGAATGGATGGTACTTAGAATTTTATTCCCTTGTGTATTTTATAATAAATTTAACCTGTTGTTCAGTAATTTTTAGAGAATAATTAAAAAACCTTGAGTTTCAATATCTAAAGAAGTTGAATTCTTTTAATACTTTGAACTATCATTCCCTTACATTAAAATATGGTTGCATTACCTTTTGAGTTATAATTTTAGAATTATTATGTTAATTTATTTAATCTTTTAGTAGTTTGAATTGTTCTACTAGATACCATTCTCAAAAGTAAATGAAGGGATGTATTTTTATGGAATTAAAGGTTTAAGGCTTTACTTTCAAGGAATATTTGGTTTAATTTTTCATTTGTATTTCCTTCCTTAATTACTAAAAAATCACTAATTTTATAGGATTAAATGGTTAAAAGGGATTTTTTAGTGTTGGTTGAATGATGAATTCATTATATAAATTCCTACTAGTTTTTGTTACTATTATTGTGTCCTTTTATGCTAAATTGGTTCCACTACGTGCCTGTTTTTATGCATTCTTGAAAATATTTTGAACCTCAACTTAAACAATTATTTCAATTTTGAAAATCATGAATATGAACTAAAAAAATTATTCAACAGAAATATAAAAAACCCTTTTTCATATTGTTATTGACTACTTTTTGTATGTACACAAAATATGATTTTTAAACTTTATTATAACCCATTACAAATTATTTTCACTGCCAAATTTGCAAGATCATATTTAACTGAAATTGTTTTAAATGTATCTTCCACCCTAAAGTTCAATATGGGAAAAATGTTGAGTTTTAATAGTTGGGGAGTGATATTAATTATTCTAAGTTTTATTTTATAAATTATACATCAGAATACCCTAATTTTTTAAAAACAATTATTGTTTTTAAGGCTCAGTTAACACATTCAATGGTTGAAATTTTTTCATAACATTGGATATTTTTTTCTACCTTAAGGGGATTAGTATATTATATTTCTCTATTAATTAAATTAGGTAATATATTTTATTTTGATATCTTGAAAACACTTGTTTTTTGTGAAATTTTGAGAGTAATGTTTGCAATTTTAATTGAATTTAAATCTTTTTATTGAATTTAAAATAATAAAATTTTCATTCAAATAAACCAAAAATGAGATCCTAATGCCAATTAATATTTTTACGATTAAAACTATTATATTATTTTAATTATGTTTTTCTATTTAATATTAAACTCACTCATCCATCAGTTGTGTCAAATTATGTTAAACTTTTAAATTATATGTATTTTTTACCACAACAAAAAGTTGATATTTTTAATAAAAATAGAATGAAAAATTAAGTTAGTTAAATTCCATTCAAATTTTCCAAATTTATAAGAAATCAATTTTTCTAAAACCTTATCTTTTGAGAGATAAATCATTAATTTTTACAAGAAATGTTTTTTAGGGAAAAGCACCTTTGAAAATAAATTCTTTTTTGGATTTATAATTCTTTCATCTTTGAGATAAATTTTCATTCACTGAATATGTTTAATAGATTAATTGTGGAAAAATGTCTTAAGTATAGGTTAATTTTATGTGAATTTATTTTAACACATGTTTGAAAAATCTGTTTTATAAAAATATTGGTGTTTTTATGATGAAAGTTTCATTAATTTAAATACTTTTTATCATGATCATTTTGAATGGAAGTTTTTATCCTTTCAATATTATAATGAAAATAAGTATTTTTGGTTCTAAATAGTTTAAATTGTATTTTTTTCAATTTCCATATATTTTAAGATCAAATGATTTGTTTTGTTTTGGGGATACTTTTATAGAAATTATATTTTTAAGTGTTTTTGAATGGATTTTTTTAGGATTTAATTCTTTGAATGTTATATGTTTATGTTTTAATTATAAATTTTTGTAGGATGTAACAACCCAACTCGGGTTCCACCAAAATGATTCCCCAATCCAGTGGGTCACATGGCCTCAAGAATTCCTCCCTATATGCCAGATATTGGAGACTATCAGTGAGGGACTAGGGTGTGTCTGTTGGGAGACTATTACCTCATTTCAGAGTGTAACACAGTGGAAGTAATCATAAAAAATAATTGGAATCATAATATAAAACACTGACCGAAGGAAAACATCTAGAAGATAGTAATAACAAATAAGGCAAAGCATAATCGTATATATAATGATGATCATGTCATTTCTCTACAATGTAGGAAAATAGGTATATAGGAATCTAGTACAATACATGTATCAAAAGGTACAAAAATACTAAAAGAAACTATCCCAACTAGCATCACTAGCATATCTCGGTCTCTTGCTCTTATACTCCTAAACATAACCAGTCAAGCATCATAAAGTGGGTGTTTTTCCCAGTCCCTACCTATATCCATGATGTCTGTCTTGGTACCCAAAGGCAACCCGAATAGGGTGTGAGATAATAGTTAGTAGTCCACCACCAATGATGTCTATAACATATCTAGTTTGTGTAATATAAACATTATTAGTGTATATTATATCATAGGAATACAATAATGAAAGTAAAAAGTCAAAGAAAATGTGATCATGTCTAGCCCAACATGGATCCCTATGAAAAATAGTTAATCTCCCATAAAAAATGGGAACTATAAATCATAAGAAAGAATCTATAATATTGTCTAGTATAACAAATATAACCAAATACCTACCCCGAGGCTATCTGTAAAGTATAAACTAATAATCCACAATAGCCACGCCATGTAATCGGGTGTAACATATACAATGTAATATTTCATGTAATCAATGTCCATAAAACATCCACATCGACTATGAATTGTAATCAAGTTTCATTCCATGAAGGTTCGAATCCAAGGTATAGAAGACCAAGGCATCCACATCGAGCCCCACGAGCATCTCGATGGAAACTCGGTAAATACATGTTTGGAGACCTGGGAGGATTTCAATAAAGCATATCCATTGTGATTCCAAGAAAGTCATATCTAAGGAGTATCAAGGCCCTTATCATCTTACAGAATCAGGATCCAAGTAACATACAGGTCTAAGGAATCCATTACCATAAACATGACCCATGGAGTATAAATTTCCATGGCATTTAATGGAATCAATATCTAAGGAGCTCATTCAAGGAATCCACTACCATAATCAATTAATTATCTCAATTAATTCATCGTTTAATAACCATTAACATTCCATGAGATCATCCAACGGATTAATAATTTCCATTTAAACAATTAAATCAATTCACATCATGTAAACACATGTAAAGGATGCATAACCTTCTCTTAATCAATAAATCAATTCTCATTCAATTTATTAAGGCTCTCAAAACAAGTGGTTCACTCACACTCACCCAGAGGGGTGGTATAAAATAGGGTAGATACAAATAAACACCCCATGGGTGGCCTAGGTTGGGGTAGAAACCTCCAAAAATCATCAAGTTACTAGTGGTTAACCTAAAAAGGTCCCAAAAAATTATATCAATACATCCAGTTAATTTTAGAGGTGACACCGAAAATTCTAGAATGCGGCACAACTGCAATAGGGTATACAAAACACTGAACCTTGAGGGAAAGGTATATACCACCTACCATATACTCATGGTAGAACACTTGGCCAGTATCGGCCTTCAATTTAGTACATATCAAGAGAAAAATAAAGAATGGTCAAAAAACTTGGAAATAGGACATATTATCTTGCTCCAAAATAACTCCATTAAGGAGAAAAGAGACGGATAAATGTGAAAGATAAATAGTTAAGTCACCAGTGTAGATCCAATGTGACCAACGATGTTCAAAACGGAGTTTGGATCACAAAACGACACCCAATCCAAGGTCTAGGATTCCATGGGAGATATTGTGTGTGAGAGGTGATAGATTATATCAAAAATGAGGCCCTTATTATTATTATTAAAATTTTCCCCATGTGATTACATGATGTGTAAAATTTACACATCGTGTAATGTTCAGGTTTTCCCCCTCTAGGAAAAACTATTACATGTTGTGAAAGGTTCTATCTAGACCTTTACACGTCATGTATTTGATACACACCATGTATTCCAAATACATGTCATATATTTGGCCTAAAACCAACCTTCATCCCATCTATTTTATTCTTTCCAAAACAACCCAACCAGTCCATGGGCCCATCTCTAGTGTCTAAGACAAAAAATAACTTAAACATGAGTTTAATCAGAAAAAATAAAAGAATATGTACCTCATAAAAAAAACTCAATATCGTACAATCTTCCACCCTTAAAGAAATTTTTTCCTGAATTTACCTTATAAGGGTGTTCAATAATTGCCTAAGAATTACTATAGACACTGAGAATGTATGTCGGTCTCTCACTCCCATGTCTCATCTGGTAAATGGTTATGTTTCCATAGCACCCATACTAGAGGAACTGACCATCCTTAGAGAGAATTCATGCTCCTATCAACTATATGAATAAGATGATCCTAAAATGGAACATCTACTTGTAGATTAATCTCATCTAGATGAAGAATGTGATATGGGCATGAATGATAATGGTGTAGCTGAGATACATGGAAGATATCGTACATGGATTGGTACCTCTGAGGTAACTGCAACTAATAGGCAACTGGACCAACTGTCTTTGGAATCTAGAACATCCCATCATATCATGGTGAAATATTACCTTGTATCCTAAAATTTCTTTATCATAGCCTCAGTGAGATATGAAAAAGATCTGATCCCTGACCTCAAACTCTAGAGTTCATAGACGGTGATCGGTGTAAGATTTATGTCTATACTGTTAAGTATCCATTTATTTCTAATCAATTAGACCTGCTCTGAAGTATCCTGAATGATATGAGGCCTAATAAATGTTTCCTCTCCTACCTCTAACCAGTATATGGGGATCAGCATGTCCTACCATAAAATTCCTCATAAGGTTACATAATCATATTCTCTTTATATCTATTGTTGTAGGTGAACTCAACTAGGGGTATATGCCTCTACCAAGATCCCCCAAAGTCTAGAACACATGCTCTGAGTGTGTCCTCAAGAACCTGAATTGCACACTCTAACTGGCCATCAGTTTGAGGGTTTTATTCCATGCTCAGAAGCACTTATGTACCCAACTCCCTCTACAAACTCTTCTAGAATTGAGGATTAAATCAGGAATCCTTATTTTATACAATAGTATGTGGAACCCCATGAAGGAACACAATATCATGGATATACAATGTCCTAAACTCTTCTACTGAGAAGGTATCCTTGATTGGAAAGAAATGAGTGACCATCATGAGCCTATTCACAACAACCCAAACAGCATCACTACCTTGAGGTGAACTCGGCAACCTGATCGTGAAATCCATCACAACATCATCCCATTTCCACTCAGGTATAGATAACTATTTTAAAAGTCCAACTAGTTTCTGGTGTTCTGCCTTCACCTACTGATGGGTGGAACACCTCATGAAAAAACTAGCTACCTTTCATTTCATCCCTATCCATTAGTAATGGATATGTAAATCCTATTACATTTTAGTAATGTCAAGATGTACCGCAAAAATTGAGGGATGAAACTCTCACATCAACTCCTATTGTATGTCTTCTGGAACCCATAGGTGACCATTAATACATATAATTTCAACCTCACCAATGATCCAACCAAGAGGTGGGTACTCACCTACCAGAGTATCCCATAAGACTAAACCCTCTGAATCAAATAATTGTATCATATTAACTCTATCTACAATAGTTTAATTCACTGCTAAGGATGAGATAAAATTCTATCAAATACCATCTTGAACCTCCAAGTGTATCTATGAAAACCGGGCCTTAAGTTTCCACTCACTACTGGCCTCCTAGACCGCCTGTATCTAAGTCCTCGTGCTCAGTACATCGGCAACTACATTTCCCTTTCCAGGTGTATAGGAAAGCTCAAATTCAAAATATGGTAGGTACTCAACCCACCTACATTTCCTCAAATTAAATTCATGCTATGTAAAAATATACTTGAGGATTTTTTGGTTCATGTACAGAAAAAAAACACTCTTCTAATAAATAATTTCTCCAGCAATGCAAGGCGCGTACAACAGTGGCTAACTCAAGACTGTGCGTTGGGTAGTTTTTTTAATGTGGACTCAACTGAAGAGACTCGTACACCCCAACTCATTACCCCTGTATCAGAACTTTTCCTAGACTAATACTTAATGCATTTCAATATACTACATAGCTCCTGCCTAGATCTTGAAGAATCAGGACTGAAACTGAAGTCAATATCCATTTCAGGTCTTGAAAGGTTGTATCACAGGTATCTAAACATATAAACTTCACACCCTTCTTATTCAATACCTTGAGAGGTGCTACTAATCATGATAAGTTTTGTATGAAATGCATGTAATATTCAGATAACCCCAAGAAACTCTATATGTTAAAGGTGTTCTTAGGATGCTCCTAGGAAACTACAACTCTCATCTTCTCTAGGTCAAATGATATTCTTGTCTCTAATATAATATTACCCAAGAAGTGAATCTTATCCATCCATAAGTATCACTTTGTGAGATTAGCATATAAACAATGCTCTCTCAGTGTATCCAATACGATCTCAAGATTTTTTGCATGGTCATGTCGAATGTGAGAATACAAAAATATATCATCCAAAAATACCACCAAAAATGAATCAAGATAAGGATGGAAAACTTAGTTCATCAACACCATGAAAATTGTTGGCGCATTCGTGAGATCGAATAGTATAACAAAATACTCATATAAACCATACCTTCTATAAAAAGGTGTATGAGGTATGTCTATAGGCCAAACATGTACCTAGTGATTACCTAGTCTCAAATAAATTTTTAAGAACACCCAAGCTCCTAGGAGATAATCAAAAATTCCATATATCTGTGGTAAGGGGTATTAATTCTTAAACATCAACTGGTTAAATTTTCAGTAATCCATACATAACTTGAGGGTAACATCCACCTTTTTTGAAAAAATGATTGAACAACCCCACAAAGAAGTATTGGTTCATATAAACCCATTTCTTCTAAATCCCCTAGTTTCCTCTTGAGATCCTACAACTCTATAGTAGCCATATTTTAAGGAGGAATGGATACTGGTGTATCCCTTAGCACTAGATCGATGGAAAAATCTACCTCTTGATCAATAGGTAAACTAAAAAATTCATCCAATAAAACATCCCTGAAAAAATAAACCATTGAAGGGTAATATTCCTAATATGATCCCTGATCATCCAGATATAAACTAGAAATATGGCATGTCATTCTTCTCGACCCATGATGCTCTAGTCCATCTCAGGACACCTCAATATCTGATTCAACCTTGTGAATAACAACTTTGACCTCTGTTGATGTGAAGATCACCCTCGGGTGATAAAAAGTGACATGGTTCGATATGAAAATAGCTATTATATCTTGAGTATAATAGAAAAAAATATCATCTTGAGGAAGAAAAGATCACATGTGAAGTGATGACCACCAATCTCAAGGGGCACTTCCTGTATGAGAATACACCCTCTGTTTTGATCCCTGATAGATTATCCAAGGTCATAAGGCCATCATAAAACTAAACAATGAACCCAAGGCCCTCCATAATATGTATAGATATGAAAGAATGAGATACACCTATATCAAAACGGGAAGATATTAGAGTAGTGGATACTAAGATTTTACCTCTCTCTATAGATATCCTGACACTCTTCTCCTCGAGTGTAAGCTGCAAATAATATATTTTTCCTGACTAGTAGCCCTGTGAAACAATCTCACAACCTGGAGAAATCACACTATGTTATCTAGGTACAAATGGTTCCTGACTTACTTGGTCATAACCACCACCTCGGCATAAACAATTGGCTCTACTCCAGCTCCCATCCTAACATAGAGCTGTGAATCACTCTCCTGAACCTAGAGATGGAGTTGATCCCCTTCCACTAACTGATAGAGGGATGGTCCTGTAAAAAAAATGTATGTGGCCCATCCTTCCACAAGCTCTTCACTCAATTAGGTCTCTATCACACTAATTCCTCATATGTCTCTGTCTCCCACAACCATCAACACTAACATCCTGGATAGTATTTCCCTCATGAGAAGCCTAAAAATGGAACTTCCTTCCACTAGAAGATAAAACACTAGGTTGAGAGACTAAATTGATTGGGTATGAACCCCCATATTTCCTTAGGTTCCCCTCAGTAATCATTGTCTGGTTCACTATCTTAGTAATAATATCCAATAAAAACACATTGACCAATGATCGAATGAAATTATTAAGACCTTCCTTGAAGCGTATCTCCCTCGATGGATCATCATCAAGATAAATTGGAATAAAACACTGAAACTCTATAAAGCATGTTGAATACCCCATAATAGTCATCACATCCTCCTCCAAATGCATAAACTCACTATCCCTTTTCGATCTTAGGGTCTCAGGAAAAATTTAATCATAGAACCTATATTGGAAATACCTCTAAATCATATCCCAAAGCATATCATCCTAATTCAAAACATCCCACCAGAACTTTACAGTTCCCTGAATCATATAAATTTTGAGCTTCACTCTCTTCTAAATAGGTGTCTCCAGATGCCTGAAAATCAAAAATATAGTCTCAATCCATAGATCAGAAGCCTTTGGACATCCATCACATGAGAACTTGGGATTATGTTGTTACTAGAACACACAAGTCAGCTCTTCTATAGTTTTGGAAGGATACAAAGCTCCCGGAAAAGTCTTCATAAAACATAGTAAACCCTCATGGAACTGGGCATCAGTACCCGTATCTGATATAACCACTGGTGCCACAACTGGTACTACTGGAGGTTCTACTAGAAGCCCATGTCCCACCACCTCTGTGGCATGGTAGCCACCACCCTCAGGGTGTATGAATAGAGGTCATCATCATGGAATGTCTCTATAATTCCAAACACACAACTCAGAAAAGAAATTCAATAACAACCTGATCACAGATAAAAACATAGGACAAGTCGAAGCCTTCCTATAAAAAAGACACACCCCTCTACCTACATCTAAATCTAGAGCTAGGTAATAGTAAAACCAATAAAACGTACCAGAGACACTTCCTATTTCCCACTATAAATTCAGTTCAAGGTCAAGTTCTATGTTTCACACTTTCAATTCATTTAAGTTCATATTTATATCACAATTATCTTTAGATGGTTGAACCAAATGGAACACCACTTCTAATATATAAGGGATCATACACCTTATAAATCAAAGTGTGGTGTCCAATTAATCCATAACATAACATTTTCCAATCTATATGACCAATGTTCCATGACTCAACATTCCATAATTGGCTGTTTAGGGTGTCTGTTATAGCCTATACAGGAAAAAACTATTTAGGTTATGCCAGTCACTCTAAGTTCCAATAATGATTCACAATTAACTATGCAAAACATATATCAAATAGTAGGTATATCACTCTAGGAACATATAATAATATCAAGAAGTCAAGAAATGAATCTTATATTCCATTGTATGATGCATGACATGTGAATTCTAATAGGTGCCTAAAATGATGCATGAGATGGAATACCCTCATCTCGTTAGAAAATGGAAAAATAAAAAACCTCAATAAAATTAATAATAATATCACATATCAATTGCATAACCCAATGGTAGAATCAAATCAACTTTAATAGGAAAAATATAGAAAACGTGTTCTATTCCAGGCAATTTGGATTTTTTCTATACGTGGGTTAGATACTCCCAGGCACAGATCATTACCAAATTCCAATACCTTCCTAATATCCTATAAATTGTCTCAAAATGGTAAATCCAGAAAATAAAATGCTTTGATAACACTTTGTAACATCCTGACTTGGGTACCACTAAATGTCACCTGATCTGGTGGGTCACAAGGCCTCAAGCACACCTCCCCGTATGCCAGAGGTTGCTAACTAGAAGCGAAGGCCTATGGTATGTCTATGGGGAAACTATTCCCTCATGTCAGATTGTAACTCAATGGTAGTAATAATAAAAAATAAGAGGAAGAATAATATAAAACGCTGATAAAGATAAACATCTAGAAAACAGTAATAAAAAATAAGCCGAAGCAGAATCGTATACATAATGATGATCATTTAATGTCTTTATAAAGCAGGAAAAAATATATACAGGAATCCATTTCAATACATGTATCAAAAGGTACAAAATACCAAAAATAAAATATCCTAGTTATCATCACAATCATCGATCAGTTACATGATCTCCTTCTCCTAAGCATAACCAGTCAAGCATCATAAAGTAAGCACTTTCCATGGTCCCTACCTGCATCCAATAAGTCTAGAAGGGTACCCAATGGCTACCCAAACAAGGTGTGCGATAACACTCAATACGACACCACTAATAGTGTCTATAATACATCTAGTATATACAATATAAATAGATTCATTGTGTAGTATATCACATAAATACAGTAATGAAAGTAAATATTTAAAGAAAATGTGATCATGTCTATCCAAACATGGATCCCTATGAACAATAGTCAAGATCCCATATACAAGGGAAACTATAAAGCATAATTAAGCATGTGTAATACAATCCAGTCTAACAACTATAACCAAATACCCATACCAAGACTATCTATAAAGCAAAGTAAAATACTCCACAATGTCCATGCCATGTAATTGGGTGTAATATCCACAAAGGCCTATGTCGTGTAATCAACATCTGTAAAAAATCCAAAACAGTCATACCGTGTAATCAAGTTTCATACAACAAAGGGAAGAATACAAGGTATATAAGACCAAGGAATCCACATTGATTCCTAGGAACATCTCAATGGAAACTCAATAAATACTTGGTTGGAGTCCTATGAGCATATCAATAGAGTATGTCCAATGCGAGTCCAATCAAGCTAGATCCAAGGGGTAGCAAGGCCCTTAGAATCCTACAGAATCAAGATCCAAGGAGTGTATAGTTCTAAGTAATACACTTCCATTAAAAATACCCATAAAGTATGGAATCAGGATCCAAGTATCTCGTCCAAGGCATCCACTACCATAATCAATTCATCATCTGAATTCATTAATAATTTCATAAGCATTCACATTCCATGAGTTCATCCAACTCATTTAACAATTTATATTTAAATAATTAAATCAATTCACATCATGTAAACACATATAAAGGATGCATAACCTTCTCTAAATCAATCTATCAATTCTCATTCAATTTGTTAAGGCTCCCAAAATAAGTGGAGAGCTCGCACTCACCCAATGGGGTCATATAAAATAGGGTAGTTACAAATGCACGCCACTTGGATGACCTGGGATGGGGATAAAAACCTCCAACAATCACAAAGGTATTAGTGGGAAACCTAAATAGGTCCTAAACAATTATATAAAGACATCCAATTAATTTTAGGGGTGATGTTGGAAAGTCCAGTGTGTGACACAAATGTAATAGGGTATATAAAACACAAAACCTTTAGGGAAAGGTATAGACCATATAATATATACTCATTCTAGAAAACTCATCTAGTATCAGCCTTTGATTTAGTCTAGATCAAGAGAAAAAGGAAAAATGGAAGAAAACCCTAAAAATAGGGCCTATTAGCTTGCACCAAAATAACTCTATTAAGGAGAATATAAACAGTGAAAGATCAAAGACATAAAGAGAACTCATAATCATGGATCCAATAAGATATACAGTGTTTGACATGGATTCTATATCATGAAATGGAAACCAAGAATAGTTCTAGGCTTCCATGGGAGCTCCTCCACATGAGATGTGAGGTCTTCTATAAAAAATGAGGCCCTGCCTCTTATTTTAAAAACTATCCCTAGGAAATTACATGGCGTGTAAGATTTACACACTATATAATGATTGGGTTCTTCCTCTCTAGGTAAAAACCATTACACGTTGTGAAAGGTTCTAGCCATACCATTACATGTTGTTTATTTGATACATTCCATGTATTCCAAATACACTCTATGTATTCAGCCTACAGTATACCTTTAACACCTCTATTTTCTTCTTTCTAAAATAACCCAACTAGACCATGGGCTCGGCTCTAGGGTTTAAGAAAAAAATTGAACTTAAAATAGAGTTTAACCATAAATAAAATAATCCATACCTCATCGAAAAACCCAATATATTATAGAGGACATTTTAATTCATATTTTTAAGTAAAGAATTTTATTTTTTAAATATGTTTTGATGTTTGGTAATATGTTATATAATGTTTTGAAAATATGGAGAATAAAGTAAGTCATTACATATGTAAGATATTTCTTCACAGGTATAACATACTTATGGTTTTTATGCTGAAGGAGTTATTATGTATGATAATTTTCCCATTAGATTTGACACATAACAAATCTTTAAGAAGGGAATCTCATATGTAATATTTTTAGACTTTGTAAAAACCAGTAATTCCAATACATATTAGTTCATTTTCACCATTACTAATCATGTATATGATAATTTCTAGATATTGGGGTTGATACATAAGATAATTAAGTTTTCCATATTTCAAAAATCATGATACGTATTATAATCTTCCCTAATGCATTGGTTATGTAATATAACAGTGATTTCTAATTTCATAAAAGTTTCATATATAATACATTTTTCTCCAACAGACAAGATATGTAACATTTTTTACTTTTTAAAATTTATATAATTATCCAAAGATGAGAAGAAATTGACTCAAATGAAACACTCTTGGTGCCTTGTCTAAAAAATAAAAATAAAAGAAATAAGGAAGTTGATATTGATAAGAGGAGTGCTTAGGAAGGTGCTAGGAATTAAAAGGAATATTTTGAGACTGAATTAAACTAATAAATTTGTTTGGATTAAAAATTATTAGATCATATTCCCATGAACATGGGTAAACACAATTTCTAGGGAATCATTGAATGAGTTTCCTAGAAGTAGTTAAATAATATTGATGAGCATCACATGTCCGATTTTGAAGAAAACCTAAGAATAATGGACTGGGAGGAAATGCACTAGGATGCCCTTTTAATTCAATAAATATTCTTTAGATTAATATTTTTCTAGAATCACCATAGTTGAACTAGAAAAGCTATAGATCATCCTAGACTTATGCCATGTGGATTGTTCTGCCTATTAAATATATTTTGTAAATGTTTTCCTATTTTGTCTATAAATAGGGGTTGAGTGAATGTAAATGGAAATATAATTCCTAATTCTACATTCTGGATTAAATTAATTTTTAATTATTATTTTTTCTATAATTTTGTTTTGTTAATATTCATCAGTCTATTCTCTACTTTCATGGTGTTATTAAACCATAATAAATGGATGGATAACCCGTTAACTAGTTATAGGATGTGAATATCAAGGCTAAATGGAGATCTAATTACCAAAGGGTCATTCTATTATTCCTCTCTTAGTTGGAAGTAGTGGTGAAGTGTGGATGTGAAAGCTTGTTCACTGTTAGAATCTTTTTTCTACTCTCTTCCACCTTTTTTTCCCTCTTCTTCATTTTTTTCACTCGATTGAGTTTTGTAAGTGTTGTTTTGTGATTTTATAATCTTGAAATGATTGTTTTTATCTTATGAGAAATCCTTATTATGGTGATTCTATTGATTTATTATTTTTATGGTATGGTTTAATATTACATGGATTGTGAAACACTCTTTCTTGAGTGTTCATTATTTGTGGTGAGAGTGAAGTTTGACCCAAGATATCTCTCATTCACTGAGTGAGTTTGAGTGTTTGATGATGTAATATTTCATTAGGTCAATGATAAGTAGTGCAAAAGTGAAACAACCAAGAACAGGTCTAGCTTCTTACTTAAATTATTTCCCATTTCCTTATTCTTATTTTATTTTTATTATTTACTTTTTACTTTTTTCATCATTATTCTTCCAATTTTTACTATTTTTCAAATAAAAAAATACCATATTTTTTTTGAGATTCACTATAATGAGTATATTTATTCCTTAATATGGTTGTGAGGTTAGCTATGGTGATATATCTATAGAGTTTATAAATGAATTTTCTGAATTGTTTCATTATAGGGCCTCATCACTGAATGAATTATGAAGAATGGATTTTTATGATATGAAGTTCCAAGATGTTTTTAAAAGTAATCAGGTCTCATATTCTGGGAAAGTTTTAAATAAAGGGGAGTTTTATTCTAATCTTGGATATGTTTTTATGCATAAAATAATTATAAGTAATTTATCTTTATAATTTTTTGAGGCAACCTCAAAAATTCTTAAGGAGTGAATAGAGTGATAAAATCATTAAATGATAGCTTGGGTGACATTTTAATCTAAGAGTAACCCCTAGAAACTTGAATTTATATATAATCAAATCCTCCAGATTTGGATCTTTGATGGTTGTAGGATGACTTCAATCGATAAGGGATTTTTCCATATTGTATTTACTTCAAGAGAACTCAAATTAAAATATTATGGTTTTATATTTTTCTAAATCATGCTTGGAATCTTGATAATTCAAGACTTATACCCTCTGTTTTACATAGCCTATGTCATAAATTCAGTCACTTAATATTGGATTTGGTTCTATGCTCTAAATTGGTTCTTTTGGCATCATTAAATCCTTAAGGATTTTTCTTTATCTTGGAGAATTCCAATAAAATTTAATAAAGAGACTGAGCAAGTCAGGTGTGGTCATTAATCCAAGAATATTTGTTGATTTGGACCTATTTTCTCCTCTTATTAAGTCATTATTTTTGGTTTTTGATGAGTTTAAGTTTTAAATTTTAGTTGAATAAAAATGAATTCCTAAATTGTATAGCAATAGTAATTTCATTGGACACCTAAGTGGAAGATGTTATGGGAATTTCAGATTCTCAAATTATAAGAATATTGGCCACTTAATGAACGTTCCTAATCAGGATAATTGTATCATTGAGAGGAGGAGGGGTGAATCAGTGATACTTTTTCTTTTATGTTTCCTTGAAAATGAAACAACCTTCATCTAATTTTAATGATTTAATTCCCTGCTGAAAAAAAATATAACACACAACCATAGGTACACAAGTATTTATAAGGTTCACTATACAATAAGAATAGCTACATCCTTGGTATGGTTTGGAAATAAGCCAATACCACACAATTAATTAGAAAAAACTCCTTTTATTTGGAATACAATGAGTAGGATATGTCCTTACACTCGTGTAGCACTTTGAAAACAATCTAATAGTGTGTGTGTTCCCTCTAGAACAAATGGGGTAATACAAAGTTTGTGTAACAACACATGATACCTGTGATTCTTTATCAAATTCCAAAAATGCATTATTTTAAAAAAACTTCACTTTATTACCCATAAGCTGGTAATAAAAACATGGAATTTGATACAGAACTCAGTCTGATTTCCCAATCCAATCTACCCAGTCCGATCTTTAAATCTAATTGTCCAATAGGATAGATATAACACTATCGAAATACATTTGAGACAATCCAAAACTCCTTTTTCCTTAGTTCTAAAATCCCAATATGGAAATCATGAACGGATCATCCAGCATGATATGATGACCATCCAAACACGATGATGAATAGAATATGATAAATAGCTGAATATAATAATCACTAAATACAATGATCAGATGAATATGTTGTAATCTTATCTCTTCCCCTTTCACTTATGTCTGATGAAACTTCTTCAAAAAATCTTAATACATAAACTTATTATTCTCTCTTTAAAATTATTCAGTGCTTCACCTTCTGTCCTCTTCACCATGAATAGTAATTCAGTTAGAAAGTATGATGTACTTCTCAACTTTATTAGGTCACCCAGAAGTGGTTTTGTTGGGAATCTAAAATGGTTTCCAACTCAACCAAATTACCTAAATTTTCATGTATCCTTGAATTTTGGGTTCATCTATGACTTCATCAATGCTTCACAATTCTTCTTGAATCTTCTCCATAACTTCAACTTTTCTTCAGACTTTCTTTTCAAACACCTGTCTGGATCCAATTTCCTATTCCGTTTTGGTCAATCTAATTTCTTAGTTATGATTCTCTAAACCAACTATATATTTTAGGAATAAATAGACATATTTTATCTTCTTTGAGAACTCCATTCTGATGTGTTTTCTTTATTATGAAGCTTTATTCCAACTATTGAAAAAAAACTTCTTTAAATTTTAATATCCCCCTTGAAAAAACATCCAGTTATTTTCTTATGTTCTTCTTTTGATCCACTTGAATGAAGTGATTCAATCATATATACTTCTTCTTCTATTTAGAAAGATGAATTGGTATCAACTCTGATATGATGGCTCTTGACCCAACTGAAAAATAAAACATTTGAAAACAAATCAGAGTTCATCTTTATCTTATGAATATGATATCTTTTAGTTTTTCTAAATAGAAAATTATTCCTCTTGTGAATATGATGAAATACTAAATTAAATAGACCAGTTTTAGCAGATTTAACTTCAGTAACTTCCTTCAATCAAAAACTTTAGCTTGTATCATGAGTTCCTTCATGACTTTAAATACATTGAAGACCAACTTTATCATTGTCTGACTTACAATGGAAAGTATTTCAACTTCCCAAACTCTAGAAATCAACTTTATTTTCAACTCATCCGGAATAAAATTGTCCAAAATTCAATTGGCTTGAATATGATTGGACTGATTATGATCAACATGATTATGATTAGGCTGAATATGATATCCTACACACTTTTTTTCTTTCCATCCAGATCTGACCAATATGAATATGATTGATTGCATATCTTTCACTCCCCCTTTCTTTCATCAAGATTTCATCACAATTTTTCCAATTACTTGTGATTTATGAGAACTCCAAGATCAACAAAGCATCACCACATTTATATCATAGTCATGTAGACTCTGATTCTTCTCTATTATGATCATTTATTCCAAAATAGATCCATAGTGAATCTGATGACCATTAAATTCCAACAAGATTCTTCCTCAATACGATTGAACTTTTCATGAAATTAGAGTTTGATTTCTCAAATATGATGTTCATTTCTATTTTCACCAAATAGAAAGTGAGTTTATTTTGCTTTCTTCTCAAACTTCTTTTCTTCTTTCCTAAACGTTCTTAGAAACAAAATAAAATACCTGAATATGATCGCCTTCCTTATCATCTTGGTCCTAAAAATATCTCCATTTGGATTTTGTTATCAACCAAGTTTCATAAATCACTGAACCTTATATCCTTAAGAAATGGATTACTAATCAAAAATTCTAAGCCTATATGAGCTATCTCATTATCAGAAATAAGAATCATTGACAGAAAATTCATGCTGTCAAAAAGTAGTGATTATGAAAACATCATCATATTTTTTCCTTTGATTCTCCACTTTCTTGGAATAAAAAAATTTTATTTCCTATAACCACTCTAACAAATAGTTAGAATAGTTCACACACTTGCAATGTTGAATTCACAGCATACCCACCACTCCCCCTTTTTCATTCAAAATGATAGATTTATGAAACAATTGATATCTACCCCTTAACAACACTATTTAAATGTAATATGAGAGAGGGGACAAAAACAAATATCTCAACCTTAATGATAAAGAGGTTGGACTCCCATGGTAAACCTCAATTTAAAAAAGGATTCCTTTGGTAAAGGTTTTGTGAAAATGTCAGCAATTTTCTCCGATGTAGGAACATACTCCAACTTCAATTCATTATTCTCCACATGCTCTTTGATAAAATGATATTTGATATCAATATGTTTTGAATGATAATGTTGAATTGAATTACTGGTGATTTTGATTGTAATTTTATTATCACATCCCAAGAGCAAGGGTAACTTCACTTCAATAAGTCTTCTAATTGATTTTTCATCCACATTAGTTAAGTTATGGCTTGAGTGGAAGAAACATACTCAGATTCAGTCATATTGAGAGTTTATGAATTATGTTTCTTTGAATGATAACTAAAATAATTTTTTTCCATAAAGAAAACTCCACCAGATGTGGATATTCTATAATCAACATTTCCTTCCCAATCAGTATTTGAATACCTAAACAAATCAATACTTTTTGAGCTATCATGCCTGATTCTGAAATTTTTTGTGCCTTTGATGTATCTGAGAATTATTTTTCTAGAAATTAAATGTGATTGTTTAAGAGAACTCTGAAATATGGCAAATAAAGTAACAACATAAACAATTTCTGGTCTTGAGGTAGTCAAATACAATAAAATTTCAATCATCTTTTGAAGTTATTTTTGATTAACTCCTTTTACATCTCTATCTTTTTTCAACTTTATTCCCACTAACTTTGTAATATTTCATTTCTAGAAAATAGTGCAACACCAATGCATTCTTCTTGGAAAATCAATAATGTCTCAAACACTATCTCTCTTGGAAAATTTTCTCATGTTTATTTGACACATGTTTCCTAACCTTTTATTCCACAATTTATTATCTTCCACCATAATCAAGTAACAAAAGTTATTTATTTCACCAAATTGAAATAAATTCCCTTTTGTACCTACCTAAATGGCCTGAAGGCCTTCATTTTTTATTCATTTTTTATAATCCTCCTTTTAAGGGTTGAAGGGGAACTCGTACATGGAATATAGGCTTTGTGATATTATAGGACCCGAAGGTATTAAAGAATTAATCCCAGACAATGACTACTTGAAACTTCCCCTCCCCAGCATCTGTATCATGATTGGCACTCCTCCTTCACATGATTAGTCAGCTAGTTATCCTGTGCAATGATACACAGGCCTGGTAACGATGGAAAAGTCATACCCTCTCATTATTTCAAGTCTGATTAGCTCTGCTCTGGTGAATGCGCCTACACTAAATCATCATCTATGGACTTGTTCCATGTAAGTTAGTCTGGTACATCTTCAATTCATGTGGCCTGAAGTCCTTGAGGTGGTCCAAAGGCCTTGATGTGGCCCGAAGGCCTTGAGGTGGCCTAAAAGCCTTAATGTCCTAAAGGCCTTGGGTGGTCTGAAGGCCTTGAAAGACCTAAGGACCAAAACGGTGGATCGAAGGCCCAAATGGGTGAATAGTTTGGGCTACTATAGTAACAAACAGTACCTACTACAGTACAGCTACAGTAACCCATAAAAATGCATCAACCTAGATTTGATCTTGGGTCTCTTGGATTCACTTAAGGAGTCCTTACCAAACGGGCTGAGGCTTGTGTGCTTGTACATTGGCCTCTTGTAACCATCTTTACATATTCTTAACTTTTCACAAAAAAAACCATCTTTTATAAAGATAAATTTTTTACCCTCATCACACAATTGTGAAACACTTATCAAATTTTGTTTCAGCCCATCAATATACAGAGCCTTATTGGATTTCAACTTTTCTTTTCCAATGATGGATGATCCAATACCTTTTATTATTAGAGAATAATCATTTCCAAATGTCACTATTCCTTCTTTAAAATATTTCACAATATTCAATAACTTCAAATATTCTTTTATATGAGAATAACACCCACTATCAATAATCCAAAGTCATTCTCCTTTAGTAGCTTTCAGAGCGGTTTCAATAACAAGAGATTTTTCTTATTCCTTTTCTTTCTTCACTTTCATATTCTGAGAATTGTTAAGAAACTTTTTTTAAATGGGTAATAATACAAGAAAACCTTTTTCTAGGTGTCTAGGTTGTTACCATATTTCACAAATAGTATCCAATGGTTGGAACCAATTTTTAATTTTCACACCAACCTTCTAAGGTTTCTTCTTTTGAGGTAATTGACTCTCGCTCAACCTTTTCCTTTCATAACTTGTGGAATAATAGTAATATTTTTGGTTGAACCAACACATATTTTTTGTATATCTTAATCCACCAAAATACCAGCAGTATCCATAAAAAGATTATTTTCTTTTGAAACTTCCATACTAACCAGAATTGTGAATACGTTTCTCAGCAAACTTCTTGTCTTCCTTTTTTGAGCCACCAACATTTCTGTTATCAATTGGAATCTTATTTTTCTTTTTAACTTCATCAGAACCAGAATTATTAGAAACTTTTCCATATTCATAATTTTTGGATTCATGGTTTTTAGAGACTTCTAAATTCCCAACATTAATGGTTTTGGACATATACATTACTTTCCTAGCACTCTTGTTTTCAAAAACACTTCTAGATTTCTTCTCAACTATTGAAGGTAACCTTTATTAACCCTTCTTAGGTTTCTCATTTTGATAAATTTCACCAACTTCAAAAATATATTTTTTGAAACTTTTATTTCTCTATTCAACTTTTGAAATTTTTTGTTGAATGAGTTCTAACTCTTCTTCATTTTCCTTCAACTTCACTTCCAAATTCTCATTACGATTCTTTTCTTACTCAAGATATTTCTTCAAATCATTAATTTATTTCACCATATTGACTTTATCATCAACAAAAAATTATTTATTTATTTTTAAGAAACATTCATCTTCCAAATTTTTTTTTCTATTCAAGACTTATGATCTTTCTCAAACATTATTTCAATTCTTATTTCAAATGAAATTCAAGTTGAGTTTATTCTTATTAGGAACTACTGCTTCCGAACTCTTCATCATTCAATGTTGCAATAAAAGTATTCTCAATACCATAATCAATAAATTTTACAAATTCAGCATCACTACCTCCTTCTTCTTTATATCTTGATAAGAAACTTATTTTTTTGGATTTAAATAATTTTTTATCTTTCCCTATAGAATATGATTTTCCTTTATCTCCCTGTTTCTTTCCTAACCTCCTTGGTCTTCTTTATCCTACATCACTATCCTATTATTTCTTTATTTAATGAAAATTTACTACAAAATTCCCAACATCTCCACATTCAAAACATTTAAAATAATGTTTCCCTTTGTATTTCTCTGTACCTATTTTCACATTTTTAGAAAACAAGGATAAAATATCATCAAAATTTTTACATACCTCATTTTCAGAATTGGATTCACCAGATTCATCTTAAATAAGAATATTCTTTGACTTCTCTTTATAATAATCCTTGAAATACATTTCTCTATAAAAAAAATTTTGATTCTCATAGGTTTCTCCCTTCTCATTTCATATGTAATTAGAGTGTTATGCAAATCATCTTGAGATAATGTTTTAGGATATCTATCTTCTAGTGAAGAAAATTTTTCATAAAACTTGTCAGGAAGGATTATCAAAATATTTTCAACAACTATAGAATAATATAACTTTTCAAAAATACATCTGATAGTGCTAAAAATATCATTCACTCTATTAAAGAATTCCCCCAATGGATTCATATTCACCCATATTCAAATCTTCATACTTCAATATATGGATTTGTAATTTTTCCTTATTCACTTTTTTATAGTCTTTGTATATGTTTTTAAATTTTTCCCATATACCTTTGGCTCTGGAAACACCTTTCACCCTTAGGAATTCACCTTCAGAAAGTAAAGATAATAAATAATTATTTTCCCTTCCATCATTCTCAAGATTCTTCTTATCAACGGATGTAAGAGGAAATTTATAATCAATAGGAGGAAACCCATCTGTTTCAGCTTCAATAAAATCATATCCAATAGACATAAGATAAGGAAACATTCAATATTTACAGATATGATAATTATTTCCATCGAAAACTGGAATACCTTTACTGTTCACACAATTCAAATTCTCCATCATCAAAGATTTGGTGAAGGGAACCTTCTACTCTGATGCCAATTGAAAGTGCCTAGTTAGGATTA
This sequence comes from Viscum album, assembly GCA_963277665.1. NCBI lineage: Eukaryota > Viridiplantae > Streptophyta > Magnoliopsida > Santalales > Viscaceae > Viscum > Viscum album. The sequence goes on from OY728134.1 coordinate 446,425,220, forward strand.
TTGCATCACTAATAGGGGGAGGGTTGAATCAGTGATACTTTTTCTTTTATGTTTCCTTGTAAGTGAAATGAAATTCTCAACCTATTAAAGATTTAATTCCATACTGAAAACAAATCAAACACACATCCATAGGAACACAAGTATTTACAAGGTTCAATGTTCAATAAGAATAGCTACATCCTTGTTATGGTTTGGAAATAATACAATACCATACAATATATTAGAAAACAATCCTTTGATGTGGAATATAATGAGTAGGGTATGCTTTTACACTCGTGTAGAACTTTGAAAACAATCCAATAGTTCTTGTGCACCCTCTAGCACAAATGGGGTAATACAAAGTTTGTGTAACAATACATGTTACATGTGCTTCTGTATCAACTTCCACAAATGTATTTATTTGAAAACAACTATTCACTTTCTTACCTAGAATCTAGTAAGAATAATAAGGAGTTTGATACAGAATTTAGTCTGATTTCCCAATATGATATGCCCAGTATAATCTTTAAATATGATTGCCCAATATGATAGATATAAAACTGTCAGAATACTATCAAGACAATCCAAAACTCCTTCCTCAGTTCAAAAATCCCAATATCCCAATCCGATTTTCTATCATGATTTGAGGAATATATGAATACAATGAAAAATAGAATATGATAAACAGCTGAATATGATAATCATTAAATATGATCATCAGCTAAATACATTGTGATCTTATCTCTTCTCCTTTAAATTTTTTCCAACAAAAATCCTTTAACAAAGCTCAATATGAAAACTTCTTCTTCTCTCTCTAAAATTATTTAGTGCTTCGCCTTCTTTTCTCTTCATCATGAACAGTAATTTAGTCAAAAAGTGTGATGTACGTATCGCCTTTTATAGGTGACCCAGAAGTGGTTTTGGATGGAATCTAAAATGGTTTCTTAATTAAACAAATTAACTAAATTTACATATATCCTTAAATTTCAGGTGTATATATGACTTTGTTAGAGCTTCTAAATTCTTCTCAAATCTTCTCCATGACTTCAAATATTCTTTATACATTCTTTTCAAACACCAGTCTGGATCTGATTTCTCATTCTATTTTTCTCAATCCGATTTCTTCATTATATTGTTTTAAACCAAATATATATTTTCTAAAGAAACAGATAGATTTCGTCTTATTTTAAAACTCTATTCCGATGTGTTTTCTTTATTAAAAATCTTTATACCAACTATTGAAAAAAAAACTTCTTCAAATTTCAAGCTCCCCCTTAACAACACATCCAGCTATTTACTTCATCTCTTCTTCTAATCCACTTGAATGAAGTGATTCAATGACATCTAATTCTTCTTATATTTAGAAAGTTGAATTGGTATCAACTCTAATACAATATCTCTTTACCCAATTGAAAAAAAAAATTGAAATTGAATCAGAGTTCATCTTTATCTTTGGAATACGATACAACTGACTTCTCTTAAACAAACAATTATTCCTTTGGTGAATAAAATGAAATACTGAATATGATGGACCAGTTTTAGAATATTTCACTTCAGCAACTTCCTTCAATCAAAAAATTCATCTTGTATCATGAATTACTTCATGACTTATAATACATTGAAGACAAGCTTTAGCATCGTCTAACTTACAATGTAAAGTATTGAAACTTCCCAAAACTCCACCAACTAGATTTATTTCCAAATCAGCCTGAATAAAATTATCCATAATTAAATTGGTTTGAATATGATTAGATTTATTACAATCATCATGATTACAATCATATTGAATATGATCTCTAGCACACTTTTTCTCTTTCCATCTAGAACCAATCAATCTGAATATGATTGTCTTTATCTCTTTCACTCCCCCTTTCTTTCATAAATCTTGTATCATAAGTTTTCCAATTACTTGTGATTTATGAGAACTCCAACATCAGCAAAGAATCATCACATTTATATCATATTCATACATACTCTTGTTCTTCTCCATTGTAATCATTTCTTCCAAACCGGATCCACAGTGAATCTGATGACCATTTACGTCCAACAAGATTCCTCCTCAATACAATCAACCTTTTCATGAAATGTGAGTCAGATTTATCAAATACGGTGCTCAGTCTGATTTTCAACAAATACAAAGTGAGGTGATTTTTCTTTATTCTAAAACTTCCATTCTTATTTCTTAAACATTCTTGAAAAAAAATACAATGCTTGATTACGATTTCCTTTCTTATCAACTTGGTCTTAACACTTAATTGATCACTATAAACTTAAATTTACTATTAATGAAGATAATTTGGTGGGGATTAAATCTATTTCTTTATAGATAAATTCATTAAAGTTTAATATAAGTGTATCTTACCCTATTGATGAGAATAATAGTGGTTATGGCTTTATTAGATGTGAGTTTCCTATTTGTGAACGAACTAGTTATGTTGGCATGCAGGCCAAAAATGATATTTCTAATTTTATAGATGGTAAACCATAAAAGGGTATTGATAATGGAGATAAACCTCTAGATAAGGATTTTAATTTATCTAAAGATGTGAATGGTATTTTGGGTTGATCATACATTAGGTGTCAAAGGTTTTGAACCCATTCCCACCATAATGGTGAATATAGAAGAGAGGACTTATCTAAGGGATTCAAGTAGATATAGTAATATGGGAAAAGTCATGAATGGTAATAGAGTCTAAGGAATCATTGGAGTTGTGATATCTCAGGATATACACTTATTTAATATTAAGACTGTTGAAATTTGGTCTTAAAATATATAAATTGAGGTTGAACATTATTAGAATAATCTTACATGAAATCAAATTCTCATAAATGGAGAATATTTTTTTAAATTTTCTAGTTCTATTCAGTTTCAGGGAAAGAAAGTTTCACCCAAACCCAAGGATGAGGTATCTTATAAATATATGATCCAATACATTCCATTAGCACCCATCAAAGTATTAGGAAATTATTATACTTCGTCATATATCACTTCTTCCTTACATGGTGCTAATAAAATAGAGGATAGATCATCCATAATCACTATTAGATATGTACCTTATCTTAATATTATAGATAATATATAGGACATGAATGAATTTATAGTGATTTATGTAGGTGGTTATGGGCACAAAGAGTGTTTTCCTACAAACATTACTGAATCTATATTGCCTATTCATCTTGGTAAGTCTAGGATCTCTTTAGAGTATCCTAGTTCAAAATTGGATGCTTCCCAAGATTCCAACTAGACACATGGTGTATCTTCTTTACCGGTCACATTGCATGAGGAAGTGTTTAGGGAGTTCTATACCTCACTGTTTGTGGTACATCCCATAGTGTAAAAGATGTATCAAGACCTTCGATGGTATTTTTTTGGTTAGGTATTAGGTTGATTTTTGTTGAGTTTGTTTTTTTATTCCTATTCTGTTAGCGGGTGAAGATGGATTAGCAAGACCTATCAGGGTTGGTTCAACCTATTAAGGTTCCAAAAGGGAAGTGTGATGGTATTTTTATGGATTTATGGCTATTAATACATGTATAGTGAGTGTCCACAATGTCATCTGGGTGTTTATTGACTATCTTACCAAGTCATATCTCATCCTAGCTATCTAGGACTAGATTTAGATGGAAATATTTGGATGCTTGTATATGTAAGAGATCATTTTAATTCAAGGGTTACCCTTGATGATCGTATTTTTCTATATTTCTCAATTCATATAAAATATGTAAATAGTTTTACATGATGATTTTGGGACCCATTGATAGATGAGAACAATATTATATCCTCAGATAGATGTCCTGATGAAACAGACTATTCAGGTTCTTAAGGATATGCTAAGAGATTTCATGTTGGATCTTTTCTGAAGATGGGAGGATCAATTTCTCTTGGTGGATTTCTCTTAAAATAATATATATCACTCCACTATTAGCATGGTACCATTTGAATCCCTATAAAAAAGACCTTATAAGTCACCCCTACATAGGATAGAGATTAGTGGGATGTTACTCATGGGTTCAGAACTAGTATAGGAGACAATAGAGAAAGATTGGGTGATCTAGTAGTGAATTAGGACCACTTAGAGACAATAGAAATATCATGCATATTGACCATTATATATCTTTCAAAGGGAATTTTTTGTATCATACCACTTAGTCTTATCTTTGCAGTTGGATCAAGAGCACGACACCTTTTTTGTGTCGTAAATGAGGAGGTCCGTGCATGATCTATCGCATATTATTTGCTAGGATAAGATGAACATTGGGGATGAGGCCACATTTGTGGAGTACCTAATGGATATTGAGGATCATATGGAGATGATACTTCTTGGGTGATCCATTCTACCAGTACGGGTTCTTTAGAAACATGGAAACCATCAAGAGAGATCATGAGAGTGTGAGAGACAGATATGGGCTTAGTACCCTCAACTTTTCTAGTAGATTATACTTTTTAGGGTGAAAATCTTGGAAGGTGTGGAGGGTGTGATGACTCCATTTTTTAGGATTTTACCCTTTTAATATTTGAAATAATATTATTATAGCTATTCTCATGATTTTCATGGAATTTCAGGGGCCATGATTCCCCTATATTGATTTATTAAAAATAGTAAATGTTTTAAAACCATGAACATTCATTATTTCAGTAATAATTTTTTATTCTAAATTTAGTATTAGATGGTGAAATCGAGTTTAGATTTGTATTCAGAATGTGGGGTATACCCTAGGGATGGTGTAAATTTTATTTACATCAGTTCTCACAATAGATTATAGTCATGAGTGGATTTTAAGAGATAAATTAAATAATTAATTAAATAGTTAGTTAATTATTTTGACCTATTCAATTTCCTATTTAATCCTCTCTATAGAAAATCTCCAGTTACAACTACATAACCAGATATTTTAGAGAGTTCATCATGGGAGATATATTGGATCGAGATTGAGCAATCATAGGGCCTAAGAACTAATTCAACAGGAATAATCAATGACTTTAGTGTATATTCCTTCTTCCCCAGTGATTGATACGTTGATGTGGTAGATATTTATTATTTGTCGATTCCTTCTTTATTATTTATTATTTTTATCATGTATTATATATTTTCTAGGCTTCATTACTTTATCCCCAATGCATGTTTCCATCAAATTATTATTTTTTATTGGCCCTTAGATTATTCATTGTGCTAACTATTCATTTATTTTGGGATTTTGGGGATTTTTTTGTTTTCAATCAGTTGCCTAATTTTTAACATCCACTAATGATTCTCACTTTGATTACTTATTATATTTATCCCATCATTATTCATGAATTATTCATTAGATTTTGATAGGTTGGCAATTTGACAATCGGTCCTATTCGAATCAAGATTAAACCTTGGATCTACGCTTGGGTTTTACCATCGACGTCGGAGGAAACAATGCACGAGAGTAATTTCAGAGAGTGGAAAATTACAGATAGTAATTTGTGGTGTTTTTTTCCCATATCACAACATAAGAACAATAGAGATATGATGGAGTATTTTTATTTTAATAACTAATGTCTGGAAATCAGTGATTGGTAGTTTTTCCTTTAAGATTAAGGCATTGCATGAACGTTTGGACATGAATGGTGGCAAGATCAGTGGAAATGATAAGAATATGGATGATGATAAGTTATTGGTTAATGAAACCTAACTAATGGTTTTTAGTTTAAAACAACACATGTCATTTAACCCATGTGTTTTGTCTTTCCATTCCACTTGTTTTCGCCTTACTACATGGCCACTTTTCCTCCTTACCATGAATCCATCCTCTATGTCATTGCATGAGATATTCCCAAATTATTGTGATCGTCATGAATTCCTTGCCACATGTATAAATTAGAACCTTCTTATCACCTTATTGCATAAAAATATCAAACCATGCTTGGTATAGACTGGATCAGTATCCTTTTGTATTCACCTAGGGTTTGGGTCCTCTATAGATAGAGTTAGTATGCCCCATACAAGGTCTCTGGAGGGCATGGGTCCTCCACTAGGATCAGTATCCTTTTGGTTATGACGTTCCATCGGTGAGGAATGGACCCCCCCCCCCCACCACCACCATTGATTTGGAGGGGTTGTGTTGGGTTTTTATCTTGTTAAAACACTAATTCATAGATATATGGTTAAACTCATCACCTATACTTGGCTATGAAGATCAATATCTTTCTTGGAAATTCAGATCCTAACATGAGCATATTTATCTTGTTGGGTTTATTTATCCTCTTTTTTCAATCGCTTGATTTTACTACTCTTATGATTTTTCATTTATGGTCTTTATAGTGTCCTACTGGGTATGTATATACTCATCCTTATAAGGGGATATTTCCGGTATGTATCATGTATTATGTAGATGATAGGCAGTTATACGATGACCTTGGTGGGATTGGTGTTGGTGGATCATAACAACACTTGGTAGAAGTGACTATAAGTGGTTTTTAGATAGAAGATCATGAGTGGGGATCCATTATCTTCAACCAGCTGTTAGGTTGGATTTCTTTTTTTTTTTTGTTTATTTTTACCCTTCCATGCTTGGATTGATTGTTACACTTTTCTGGATCTTAAGGATTTTCATATGAATTATTTACTCTTTAATTGGTTTTATTATTATTATTATTCATTATGTGATGTTCTAAGAGGTGTGTGTGTGTGTGTGTACTAGTGAATTAGGAAAAGGCCTCCCATTTTTTTGATGTATCTACTCAGTACTAGTCCATGCCTTTGGCCAATTAAAATTTTAATCGGGGAGGAACACCTTATCTACCTTTGACTCGGAATGGGCCCTGGTGTGTTAATCCATGGTAGAGATTTAGTTCTAATTATTACTTAGAGGGTGATTCTTTAACTATAGAGAAAGATAATATTTAACCTTGTTTCTTAAATTTGGTCACTAAGATGATTTTAGGGAAATTTCTCACTAAGGTAGTTGAACCTTTCCCTATCAACACTAATGTATTGACACCAGTGTATGGAGAGGTTTTAGGGAATAAGTTGATTGATGAACTCATCTTTCTGGGTCACATGGTTCCTTACTAGGTGAGTGAATTGAGGCACGGACCATTTGTTCTGATGAATTTTTGTGTCGAACCATCACCTATCTGGTCGTCACCCTTTGGGACTCTCTACCATCTCAACTAACAATGGATACTTCCAAGCTGGGGATCTCTCCATAGTGATTCCTTCATGGGGGTGCTCCTGGTGTGGAGGTTTTGAAAAGGCCACACCTATGGATTCCCTTTAATGAAGAGCACTAGTATTGATCTTGATTTTACTATTTATTATGGAGACAATTTTGATTCTATGGTGGTTGTTATAAAGGGATATGATTTAGGTTATATGAAAAAGGTTATTTCTCACAAATTCCTTTATATGTTTGACATTCTAAGTGAAAATGATAAAATGAAAACTCACTTTAAAGAACTTAAAAAGGATCAAGAGATGTTTTTTTTCTCCTAAGTCTTTAATGACTTCTCCGGTTACACATCCTATGGATTTAAAACTTGATCTTATATAACACACTCTAGATTTAAATTTGTAGGATGAAAATATACCATCCAAGTAGGGGGTATAAAAAATATATGAGTATGAAAATACTTTATAGGATATTATAACATCTAAGGAGGGGCACTACTGAAAACTAAGGCTTTAAAAGCACTAGTAAATGGTTTTATCAGTGCTTAAAAAGTGCTGATATTACGAGTGATGTTAAAAGGGGGGTATTTAATAGTTCTAAAAAAAGTTCTATTAAAGGAACCCTTTATCAATGCTTTTTTTATCACAGTTAAAAAATATGGAAAAAATTAATTTTTCATGGACACCCCCCCCCCAACCCCCTTTCTTAGTGCTTTCCACTACCCATCTGCCATCACACACCCCACCTCCCTTTCTCATTTCTATAAGGCTACACTAAATGATTTCGTGTGCCTTTATTTGATCCCAGGACCTCCAATATGTGAATGAATGCTATTTACCACTATTCCTTGCATGTTTTGATGTATATTTGATGACTTTTCTATTTATTTGTATATATTTTGAAATTTATGATATATATATATACACAATTATATTTATTTAAATATATTATATACTATTATTCACTTATATATATTAGATTATAAATAAATATATGTGTGTGTGTGTGTGTTTATTAATACACACAAATATGTATATATAAAAGTTATATATACATATGAATGCATTTTAATAAGGTAAATAAAATGAATAACTTTTTTACTTTAAATAAAACAAATAATAATATTTATTTTATATATTTAAAAATATATTTCTACAAAAATATGTTGATATATGAATTTATACAAGTGATTTATTATAAGGAAATTTCAGAAAATATGAATATATTTAATTATACATAAAATAAAATTGTGAAAAATAAAAAAAATTCAAATCCATAATATCAATATGAATTCAATCTTTGGAAATAAATTTATTCCCCATTGAAAAGGGGTAAAACCCCCCTTAAACAAAGATTAAATTCCTTGGAATGTTAAAGAATTGGGATACCACGACTAAAAACTCAGTTTTAGAGGCCTTCTGGGAATTTTTGGGCCTTGAAAAATGTGAAATATGTATAATTGTTTCACCAGAGGTGTAGATCTCATCACAGGATTTGATTTGATATGTGGTAGAGCCCAAATGGAAACCCTGATCAAAATTTACAGCTGTTTGATGTTTGAGTTATGTTTTCAACATATTTTAGATATTTTATTTAGTTTTTGATTTTTTTATCTTCTAATTAATATTAAATGACTATTACTCAATAATAATTTGAAAATTATTGTTTAAAATTATTTTTAAAATTATTTTATAATCCATTTTAACTAAATATATTTTATATTAAGTGTAAATACCTATTTACCTTATCTAAAACATATTTAAAAAATATATATTATATTTATATCAATATAAATATATTTATATATTAATATATTATTTTCAATGAAATATAATTTTTTTTTATGAAATATACATTTTATCAATGCTAATAAAGAAGCACTGATAAAGGGGGGGGGGTCTTTATCAGCTCTTTTTTAAAAGCATTGATTAAGGGGGGCCATTATCATGGCTTTTTCTAGCACTAACAAAGGGGGTCTTTAATATCTCTTTTATCTAGCACTATTAAAGACATAGTTCTAGATAAAAATAGTTTTGTAGTAGTGGGGATTAAAAAAAATTGGTCATAGAGGACCATAATATCCTATGGAAAGAATCTAAATAGATAATAGGTCATCACCTAAACATGTTATCATGACAAACTAAATTAATTAGGTTTTTAAATATTATTTATAATATAGGGAAGATCCTACTTTATCTCTCAAGGATCCTTGAATGTTTTATAGGGAATTTTCATTAAGTCTTATAAGTAAACAAAAATAGGGGGTTTTAAAAAAAATTGAAGTAAAATAAAAGAACAAAAAAACTTGAGTTGATTAAATACTTTTATGAAATGAATTTGGTTTGAAGAAAAATAATAGAAGGTGATAATTTAATTTTTACAATAAATAATTTAAGGTTTATAGTTCTAAAAATAAAATGTTTTTTAATGAAATCCTTTGGTTGGGGTAACCAAGATATTGATTCCCCCATTTTCCCTTATAATGGTACACCTAAAACCAACCCTTCACATAAAAAGTAAATTTTTCAAGGTTTGGATATTATTCATATAATGAGAGATACTAAACAATATTGATATTTCAAGTAAGTGTGAGAAAAGAAAACTCTTATAGAGTCCAATTGGAACAATATAAGATTCTCACTTAAAATATCAATCCAATCAATTATGAAATAGAAAGTGTTTAATTAATTAATACCAAAATAATAAATTTAAAGTATAACCATGTTAATATAAAATAAAATAAATGTTTAAAAAACTAATTATGCCAAACCAGTGGTAAAATAATTTTCAGAACTCCCCCACCAAGTGCATATCGCCCTTGAAATGATAACCTGCTGTTTAGCTCCCCATTGAGAGGAAGAGAAAGATTTAATGGAACTTTACCTTCATCCTTTCTCTATATATGAGGATAATGAGCTACACTAATTATAATATGATGAGAGAAACTCTCTAACTCTATAAAATTATATCACTTCACCCCCTTAGTTGAACTTACAAATAAGTCACTCATGGTACCAATTTATAGGCAATGATAATTAGTGGTTTTTTCACACATATTTCAAAATAACACTTATGGATTAAATTTGGAAAATTAAACTGACTTATATTGACTTTTAAAAAACCAAAGAGTTTTTATCTAGTCACTTGAATGAATCCATGTAAACTTTATTGATCATTGTTATTCTGGAATGGGAGATATTTTCAAAATATAGATTTGTACTCTTAACTTTAAATAGATTTAGAATTCTATACATATCACTTTATTTGGGAAACAAAATGGATGAACTAGGATTATATTTATTATAATGAATTGTATTACGGATTTTTAGTAATTCATCCAAGACCAATTGGATGGATAGATTTTTAGAAGGTGAAAACTAGTGCACATTTGTGCTTGGGATTCTATATATTTTGTCCCATATTTCTTAAACTACGTCTTTGATTCTCTAAATTACCTCCTCCTACCATGAGAACATTAACATAAGTTAAATTTAACTTTTTAACTATATTTATCATTAATTAATTAAATCAAATAAAAATTTCAATTGATTAATATATTTGAAAATTATAATACAAAATTAGCTTTAAAAAGTTGTATGAGGGTCAAATAAAATAGTGAATCATGATGTGATCACACCCCCACACCTGAATATTTTCACCCCTAGGTTGAAGTTCCTTAGTATTTTAAATGTGTTGAATTTGTTTTTAAATAATTTTGGAAAAAAATTAGTTGGGCAGTAAAAGTTTATAAACCTAAAGAACTGATTCTTGATGGTTCCATAGGTTCACCGGTATATTAGGGAGGCCTGAAGAGTTTGAGTCACACCAGAGCATTCTCTATAAGATTAGTAAGGTGATGCATATGATTATAATTTAAGTCATAAACATCACTCTAGTGGAGCCCAATGATGATTTAAGCTGAGTTTATTGGAAGATATGAATATTAAGAGTTGAGATTATCATAATTAGATACTATAAGTATAAATTCAAATGTTGTGTGGGTGAAAATAATTCATACCATTGGAAGCACAAGATTCATGTCATATCTACTCAAAATACTGAAGGATATAGAATATTGAGTTGATTTGAAGAAATAGAATAAACAAAATAGGTTTAGATTAACCTTTACAGAAGTTCATTGATTGCAATATATTGAAGGACTTTTCATTCATGTGAAGTCAAATCATTATGATGGTGTTGATATGGATGATAAAATATTAAAAATTTATGAAGGAAAGTTCATGATCCTAGAAAATATTTATAGAAGATTTAAATACTATTGATGTCAAGTTTTTTAAATGATTTGATAAAGAAAAACTCTAATATCTTTAGATTTTATTTAAGGCTTTTTACTGAAGACCTTATGTGAGAGGGGGTTTCAAATTGGATCATATGCATTCCACACTTTTATTATAAAATGTTTTTCAATATAAAGGGGGAACATCGTTTGAGTAAACGTGAATATGATTATTGAGATCCTGGACTACATCCTCCTAAGGATGTAGTAGATTGAATAAAGAGATCACTAAATTTTCTAAGGTGAAAGTTATCGGACTGGAAGATATAAGTTCCAGACATCTAAGTTCTAAATATTGAATCTTGGGAGTATAAGCTGTTTTTCTATTCAAAAGGCTTGGAGGTTAATCCATATCACATTACTACTGCAAACTAGTACTCGCATCTTTTTGAAAGGCATAAGTGTGTGTTTAACTTTTGGATTAAGGTTGATCCCTTCCCAAAACATTATAATTGATAATTGATTGTAGTTAAAAATTTGTGATTTGAACATCCTAAGCACAGCAAGAAGTAGGTTCCCTCATTGGGACCGAACCTTGTAAACATATGTGTGTATTTATTTCTTATTTTCATTCATGCATATGGGTGAGGGTGGGTTTTACCACATGAGTGGAATGAGACCTTAACAATTCAAAGTATTTAACTAAATGTTAAAGTAAGTTGTAAATATTAACTATTGATTCAACCCCCCACCCCCAGAGTGGTTTAACCATTCTTTGGTATCTGAAGTGGTATCATAGATTCTTTCCACTATTAGATCCATTTTTCAAATATAGGGTAATAAAATTCAATAAACATCCATTGTATCCCTAACTTTCATCAATGGAAGAATAATATGATACCCTGTCTTCTATCTCATGGATTGGAAGTAGAAAATGTTGCTATAATATATTTTCCACCTATAGAAAATGATGCACCTATGATTTTTTCATAAAAAAATGAACTTAGAATTTGATGGTAAGGCTTATAATTATATTCTCATGTCTTTATCATTAAAATTTTGTAACAACGTGATGGGTTTTCAATCAACTAAAAAACATGGGATATGATGGAAAGTATCTCTAAAGGTAATGTTAAAGTAAAGGAGGTAAAGCTTTAATTCTGAAGAAGACGATATAAGGACTTGAATATGGTTAATGAGGAAACCATAGAATATTATTTCACAAGAGTTAATAAAATTTTCAATAACATCAAGGTATTTATAGACACTTTGATAGATGCGAATATTGTGAAAAAAATTGATGAGAAATTTCCTAGACTGACTTGATCCTATACACTCAACCTTGGAGGATATAGATTATTTATCTCTAGATGAACATCAAAATATCCTAGTGGTATATGAAATGAGGAAGGATGTGGAATTTAAGAATAATATTGAGGAATAAATGTCTTTTGAATCTATGAAGAAACTCAAACTCATTGTAAAAGAATATAAACCTTCTTATGAATTAAATGATGAAGATCATATGGATAAGTAACACAAGCAGATAATGTCACTTAGATCTTGAAATTTTAGGAAAGGTATAGGGAATTTAAAGTAATAGAATACATTGAAATTCTTCAAGTGTGGTGGATTTTGGAACTTTTCCATAAATTTCCTTAAGAATAAAGGTAGTGAATATGAAGAATATGAAACTGATGAAAATCCTTAGATGAATAAGTGGAGTAAGAAATACTAAGGAAGTTAGAAAACCATTTGAAAGAAAAAAGTAAGTTTACCCATAAGAAGATGATGAGTTTTCTGAGAAAATAAGAAGAATAAGAGGACTCATCGGAAGTTATATCATCTGAGGAGGAAATTCCAAAGTTATTCATGAACTTCATGGATCATTAAAAACATGAGGAAACCTCAAGTGAAGAATAATAATAAGAATAAGGTGAATTAAATTTCTTGGAACACATTTTAAAATCAAAACTTGAAGCCTGTATTGAGAAAAATAATAAACTCAAGAAGTAACTTCACCTATTGAAAAAGGGATAATATAATTAAATTGAAAGTGAAGAATAAATTATCAAAAAGGATAATCTATATGATAAGGAAATCAATAAACTCAATATGAAGTTGGATTAGAAGGAAAAAAATTTAAGGATAAATATTAGAAGCTAGTTGAAATAGAATATGAAATGGTAAATACGCAATATAAATGTATTGAATCTAAAGAAACTATTAATAATTTGAATAAATATTTCAAAAAGGAAACCAAATTTAAAGCTAAATCTTTAAGAGTTATTGAAATGGTTGGTTTGGAAAATTATGTGAAAGGTTTTATTGGTAAATATGAAAATAATTCATTTTTCACTAACCATGAAGTTGAACCAACAAAAATGGGACTATATTAGGTTGAGAACAATGGTGAGAAATTCTCCAAAACCATAAAGTGAGTTAAGAAATATTTCTGGATGAAGACTCAGCACCATCTGATACAAACAAATGTTGTATCATCTGATGAATCATAACTATCATTATATGACTGGAGTTTTTATCAAAATGAAATATAGAGGTTCAATATATTTTATTAGTGCTATGGAATCATTTTACAAAGAGATTGTGAGTCAAGGGGGAGCACCCCTCAAAGAAAATAAAGAAATTTATAGAAGGATATAAAAGACTCAAGGGGAATGAAATCATGAGTAAAACCAAATATATATAAAATCAATTCAGATACTTGGAAGAAACATGTGAAAGATATTAACAACTAGGATATTGTACAAAGAAGTTCATGGATACATTACTAGAACAAATCTCATGTGTCAATAGTGAAAATATTGATGGAAAATGAAAAATATAAGAAAGTAATTTCTTGTTGAAGTCAATATAAAATATATCTAGAATGGGAATTCATGGATTTTTGATATTATATACTCCTCACATAAGATAATTGATGTTAAATTATTGAAAATATTCAAAGAACATAATAGAGGAGTTGTTATCTTTGAAAATGATAGTTACTAAAATTCAAAGGAAGTGGAATGGCTTCCTTAAATGGATAGAAGTTAAAGTCCAAGAATGTTTTATTTTTTGATAGACTTAAACATAAGTTAATAAGTGTAAGTTAGTTGTGTGATGTTGGAAATAAATTTTTATTCTAAAGAAACTATAGCATCATCTAATGATTTAAGAATGGAAAAACTATTTTTGAAGGAGTAAGAACCAAAGAAAATCTATTTCGGATTAGAGATTATAGTAATTCATGTCACCTAAGTTTTTAAAGTGAAAATTAGTTATGGAATAGAAGACTTGTTCATCTTTTCCAATAGAACATGAGAAAAATATCAAATTAATAATCCTTGAAATATTTAGCTCTATTGAAAAGATAAAGAACCATCATTTTTTAAGCCTGTTGGGAAAGGTAAGATGATTGGAGGAATACATAAAAGGGTAAAAATTTAGTCTGTTGGGCCTCTTAAAGTTATAAATTTCAATTTATGTTGACCGATGAGGCATAAATCCACAAAATATGATTTATAATTTTTTGATTTTTTGATGAATTCACCCATATGACTATTTTTGTGTTTATGAAGCTTAAATTTGATGTTGTGGAAATGTTTATGTTTTACAAAAGGGAAACTGAAAAGGAACTTGGTGTGCATATCCAGAATATAAAAATAGTAAATGGTATATATTTTATATGTAAATATATTGAATTTTTCTATAAAATCATGAAATAAAACATTAGTATAGTGTACCCTATAACCCTAAAAAATATTGGGGTATAGAAATAAAAAATAGTAGTTTAATTGAAATGGGAAGGATGATGACTGAAAATTATAAACACTATAAATTTTTATTGAGGGAATCTATATGTAATACGGTACATGTTCAGAATATATGTTTACTAAAACCAGAAGTAGACATTTCTCCCTATGCTATGTGGTCTGAGAAGAAACCAATGTTGAAATATTTTAAGGATTTTGGAAGTACTTACCTAATGAAGATGAAAAATCCAAACATTGGAAAATTTGATGAAAAATTTAAAGAAAAAATTTTTCTGGGTTACTCAGCTAATAGAAGAAGCTATAGGGGATGGAATAAATAAATAAATAAAATAGTAGAATCATATGATTTTATAGTGATTAAAATAAATTTCAATCCAAAGGATGAATAAAAATTTTAATTTGATGAACCAATTAGAGATATCATAGAATATTTCAAAAGAATTGTTGACGTGGAAGAAATTGATGAGCCTAATATTTAAAAAAAACATGTTCTGGTTAATCTGGTGATGAATAAGGTTCAACCAGAAATAAAAATCTAAAGGTTCAAACATTAAATAAGTAGTTTGAACCAATTTATATCATTGAAAGTTCAAAATATTCAGTTTAGATGAGGTGAAATATGAGAATGGAGAATCAAATGGAACTTATATCTGAGGTTGAACCTTATTCAGTATCAGAAGCAGTTGAGCACAAGGAGTTCTTAAAATCCCTGAATGAGGAATTAGATCAAATTGAGAAGGATGACACCTAGGAACTTATTTTGATTCTAGAAGAAAATAATATTATCATAAATAAATCGGTTTTTATGAATAATATCAATGAAAAGGTATAATTTTTGTGAAATAAAACAAGGATGGTTTGCAAGGGATATTCATGGGCAGAAGGTGAAGATTTTGCAAAAACGTTTAATACATTTCAAGGCTTGAGACTATCCAAATATTTTTATTTGTTTCTAATCATTTGAAATATAGGTTTTATCAGATGGATGTAAATCCATCATTCATGAATGGTGAAGTGGAATAATAAGTTGTTATTCAACAACCATAGGGATTCATATTTGATAAGTAATGTGGTATGGTTTGTAAACTCAAGAAATATTTTTATGGGATAAATCATGCCCCTCATTCCTAGTACTCTAAACATGATACTTTCTGGAATATATTTAACTTTTTTAAAGAAAAATTTGAAATAAACTTATATGTGAAGGTGGAATGTTTTGTAACTCTGATAGTCATTATTTATGTTGGTGATGTAATATTTATTAATGATAATAATCATGCATGTAAGGAGTTCCCAGATCAAATGAAAGAATAATTTTAAATAAAAATTATTTGGAATATGGATTTCTTTCTCAGGATACTGGTTGTACAAAATGGAAGTTATATCTTCCTTTCACAAGAAAAGTATGCCATGGAGCTATTGGTAAATTTATACATGGAAGATTCAAAGGAAGTTGTTACTCCTATCTCTATTTGAGTAAAGATGAGAAAATATGAATCTGGTAAAATTGTTAATCAAAGAGACTTCCAGAAGTCAATTGGAATCTTAATCTCTCTAACAGCATCTCAACCAAATATTTTTTATGCAGTCACTTTATGTGTCAAATATCAAAGTGATCCAAAGTAATCACACCTTATATATTCTAAAATAATTTTTAATTATGTTAAAATAACATCAAACTTTGGATTTATGTATCAAATAATTAATAATCTTAAATTACTTGGATTCATAGACTCGTATTAGAGTTATACAGGAGGGTGATGTGAAATTTTAGTCAGGTGATGCATGTGATACTCTTTTAAGTCATAAACATCACTCAGGTGGAAGACCAATAGTGATTCAATATAAGTTGATATAAATACATGAAGATCAAGAGTTAATATGATAATAAGTGGATGATACAATATAAAGTCTGAATACAATTTAGGTTTTATTGATTCAGACCACCAGAAGCATAATATTCACGTTAGATTTATTAAAAGTATTGAAGGTTGTAGAAGATTGAGTTGAGATGAAGAAGAGGAAGAACTAAAAGAATCATAGAGTAGATTTTATGTAATTTCATTGACTAGAAGATGTTTAGGGACTTTTCATTCATGAAAATTCAAATCATTATAATTATGTTGATCTGGATGATCAAATATTTAAAGTTCACAAAGGAAATTTCATGATCCTATCCAAGATTTGAAATAGGGGTGAATATTGTTGAAGCCATGATTTTAAGAGGATTTTATAAATTAAAACTCTAATATATTCATAATTTATTTTGAGGATATTGACCAAAGACATGAAGTGAGTAGGAGTTTTTAATTGGAACCCACTTTTTTACCACTTTGTTTAGATAAAGTTTATTTGTATGAAGGGGGGACATCATTCAAGTAAACACTTGTTGATGACTCTGAGAATTTTGAGTGAATAAGATTATCGAGAGTCTGACCAACATTCTCTTAGGGATACATTGGGTTGAATTAAGACATATTTTAATTGAGGAGGCAGGAAGTTGCGGGACCTCTAAATAGAAGTTATGAATGTCCAAGTTTTAGATATTGATTCTTGTGAGAAGAAGTTATTTTTTTATTCATAAGGCTTAGAGGTTAATTCATATCATGTTATTGGTGGGAACTAATATAATCATATTGTTAGGAGAAATATGTTTGGGATTCACTTTGGGGTTAAGGATGGTCATTTCCCAAACCATTGTATTTAATAATTGATTATAGTAGAAAATTTGTGACTCGGACATCCTGAGCACAGTAAGGAGTAGGTTCCATTATTGGGTTCAAACCTTATAAAAATCCTTGTGCATTTATTTCTTGTTTACTTGGTTGTATATGAGTGATAGTTTATTTTATCACAAGAATAGATCAATATCTAACAATTCACAGAGGTTAACTTGAAGTTAAAATAGGTTTTAAAAAGGAATCACTAATTCACCCCCCCCCCCCCCAGTGTTCCACCCATTCTTGGGTATCATAAGGGAAGATTTACATTTTATAAAATTATTCTTGAATAAATTCCCTAGTTTCTGAATATTTAACATTAAGAAGAAATTCAATTCATGGTAGAAATGTGAGAAAAGAAATGATCACATAAAGGATTTAATCTTAGTTAGCATGGAAATGAGTGTCTCATAAATTTTATCAAAACAAAATTCGAATAGATATATGATATTTTTAATAGTAATGAAATCCATGAGTCATATACCACTAAATACCCATGTGTGTGTGTGTGAAAACCATGTTATGATTATCCTTCCACTTTATTTTCAGTAAATATAGGTTATTCTAAAAAAATATGTTTATATGATTCTTTCCATAAAACCTTCCCTATAGCCTTTGCAATCAAATTTCAAAACTCACTCACTTAAGCATGCCTAAAAGTAAAACCTTAATATCTTGACCTAGATATCCCCATATGAGGTACATTTCATCACTCCGCTCATTATTTATTTATTTGTTTATTATTTTTTAGGGTATACAATGGTCTAATCATAGGTACACAAGCATAGGACAATCTGGTGTTATTACACCCCAACCTTGAAAATCATCTTATTTTATTATTTTCTTGGATTTTGATCTTTTAGTTGACGTTCAGGTTGAGTCTAGGATTAAATTTCTTAAGTTTTTGGAAGTTTCAGGTGGCTTTTTGTCTTGCGCGCGGTTTGGGTGCATAGTTTGGGAAAACGTGCATCCCAACCCAGGTAACCATGCAGTAGGTATATAATTTGAGACATAAGTTACTACACGGTATATCAAACCATGCAGTTTGTCCATGTGGTTGATCTCCTCTTGGGAAGTAGCTTCCACACGATTGGTGCACAATTTGATAAACCTCGTGGCCAAACCGTGTGATCTTCCCAGCCATTAAAATTTTGAATTTACCTATTTTCCCCTCTTGCCTTTTAACCCCATTTTGGGTTTCTCTCCCTCCTCCATCCTAGGTTCACAAGGGGGACTTGGAGACCCTCCTCACTTTCTTTCAATCATTTGTGGATGCTCCTTCAAATCTAAGGTAAGTTCCTTCAGTTTTTAGTCATTTTTCTCCTCTCCTCTCTTTTCTTACTAGGGTTCTTGGTGTTTTCTTGGTGGGGTTTCTCTTTGGTCGAACCCTAAGGGAGAGGTTTTATGTTTAGTTCAATTTCATAGATGTTAGTGTGTGTGGATTGTATATTGGGGTGCATTCTTCCTTTTCCTCAAAGTCTCATTGCATTCACACATCATTAAGATAGGTTTTTCCATTATTTTCCTTTCCGACACATTCCATTTGATGCTTGGGTGCTATAAATAATTTTTAAAAGTGTTTTTCATGTTTTAAATGTGTTGTTTTAATTTATTTTGATTCTTTTATGGCTTTAGGATTTGGTATAAATGGTTTTCAAAGGGCCTCTTTCAGTATGCTTATAAATAGATGCACATAACGTTCTTGATGAAATATCTCTTACTTTCTTTTTATAAAAATGGTTGTTTTAAAGGTATTTTTGGCCTTAGTTACATGTTAGTGGTTTAGTTTGATTGTGATATGATCCCTATGTGTATATTATTGTGATTTTTATGGTTTTTCACTTGTGTGTGTGGCTTGTGTGTTGATGGTAGAGCTTGTATGGTTTCATTAAAATGTTTTTTTGTAACTTCATGGATACTTTTGGTGTACCATTTGATGTGTATGAATACATGTGTGCACTGGGTGCACATATGGATGGGACAAAAAATGATAATGGTCATGGATGAATTTTCCTAGCTTAAAAACTGGATTTCAAAACACTTATCCTCCCTTCCTCTTTCTTTCCTTTTTCAAAATATTAAATCTTTACTAATA
Source organism: Viscum album (assembly GCA_963277665.1). Lineage (NCBI taxonomy): Eukaryota > Viridiplantae > Streptophyta > Magnoliopsida > Santalales > Viscaceae > Viscum > Viscum album. The sequence goes on from OY728134.1 coordinate 446,445,167, forward strand.
GTTCCTAGATTTCCAAATGTAATTAAAGTGGTTTCAAAATTGTATTTGAAGTTATGGACCATATGGAACTTTGAGAAATGGTTGGTTTCAAAATAGAGTGAAATCTCGTTTGGCACCTTTATGTGTATTGTGTATTTTCATCATGGTTTTGAATGGGATGAGAAATGGGATTGAATTTTAAAGGTAAAGGCTCATTTGGTGTTGTATATATAAAAGTGGTTTTTTGTGTTGAATTTGTAAAATAATGTGGATGGGTCTTTAAAAAAATTATATAATTATAAGGCCCATTTGGAACTTGAGATGCATTGGGAATTTTGTTTTAAAACTTGTATGATGTGAAGAAGATTGGAATTTTAAAATTTTTTGTGAAATGGTTTGAAAGATTATGTAATGTGATTGCCTAGTTGGTACTTGTGAATGGTTTTTTATATGATTGGAACCCCTATTAAGGATTTCCCCTTGTTGGTTATCATATAAGTGGTGTTAGTGTTTAGGGTAGTCAAGTGCAATGACGGTAGGTAAGGTGAGTCATGCATGTGAGGGCCTCCTACTTACATAGTGTATTATTATTACCATGGGTTTTTTAGGTGTATTTAGAGGGTTGAGTGATGGTTGCTTATCAACCCCGATTGGATGGGTTGGTACCCCTTGGATGGATTAGAGGCCAGGTGAGTAGTGCCACTAGATTGGCTAGTTTAGAGCGGCCAGTTGGTTATAGACTATAGAGTTGCACCATACGCCAATAGGTGGATCCGACTCGAGTATGTCTAGGGATCTCTCTAGGGATTTTTAGGAAATTCTCACAATTACTACTTGTATTTTCTTGTTTACTTTTCACTAAATTTGGTTTCTTGTTTATTATACCTATTTATTTTTCAGCATAGATTGGTATCATTTGTTTGGGTTTTGGTTTGGGTTTTAATTATAAAATGGTAAACGGTTTTCAAACTAGTGTTGTGGTGTGCCATGTTTTAAAAAGAAAAGGTTGTGTTGTTTATTAAAATGTAAGAAACCTATTTTATATATATGTTTCAAACTAGTGTTAATGGAATATTTTAGGGAAATAAAACATATGGATTCTTTGGTGATTGTCTATTGAGTTATGAAGATCACACCCTATTTGTACCATTCGGTGTCGGTAGACCCGAGCTGTTTTGCAGGTTTAGATACTTTTTTAGGTTTTTTAGTTCGAGTTGGCTCTTGGAACGGTTTGGTCTTTTGGATGGTGGTGACATTGAGGTCTCATGGAGATCGTATTGGTAGTGGTTCAGTTTTGTTTTGTTTGAGTTTTAGTATTATTTAGATGTAATTTTATCTAGCTTTTCTTGTGTGTTTATTGAAATGTAGTTGTTGTTAATTATTCAATGCATTCAGTTTATTTTTAATCGATCCTATTTTATTGAGAAAAATTGTTCACATAGTGATTCCTCGATGCCCATCACTAGTTACTAACCCATGGGGATCGGAAATGCCCTTCAATCCTTGCCACGAACTGGGTCGGGTGTTGGGTTTGATGGAATCCCATCCTGGTTCATGAAAAAATGGTATCAGAGGAGGTTCTTTATTATTTGGTTTATCTGGTAGTTGGATATTAGGATTTTTGGAACATGGGAGGTAGGTACAGGAAGAGCTTCTCGAACTCTTTCTCATTCTGATCCTCAAGTTTTTAGGGGTATTCTGGGGTTTGAGTCCTTGTTTTGTCTTTTGGATTGTTTTGGATGAGGAATGACAATGGATGCGAGTCGATGTTATGTCATGATCTCAACAGGAGTATTGACCCATATGATGTCTGGGTATATAGTTCAAGCTCCTCCTAATTATTGATTATTACTTGGGGAATGTCCCACTACCATGTCACCAAGTTAGGTATAGACACTAGTTCCTCATTCTGGTGGCTTAGTGTAAGTTGTGCTTTGTTTTTGGTCCTGGTTGACGTAAGTAGGATTTTAAAATGAAAATGGGTTTTGAAAATGAAAATTATTATTTTTAGGGTTTTTGTATTGGAAAAATAGGTTTAAAAGGAAGGTGTTTTAAATTGAAAATGTGATGAATTATTGGTTTTTTTATAATGAAATAGAAACTATGACCCTTGGTACTCCTTATTAATGTTCACACATGTGAGGGTGTGTATGAAAGGTGCATGTAGGAACATGTGTGTGGATAGTGTAAGCGGAAGTGGATGAGAATATATGCAACGGTTTATAGGGTTTCATGGGTGGGTATTTGAAATTAATGGTTCGAATTGGGTTTTTATAAATGGGTTTCGAGTGAGAAATGATTTGGGTTTGGGTTTTCATTGAAAAGTGAGTTCTTGTTTTGTGAAAAATGGATTTTGGTTTCTGAAAAGTTGCCTTAGAAGAGGATAGTTTTGAAATTGAAATGAAAATGGTTATTTTTGAAAAGAGAATTCTGGTTTTTTTTGTGGTGTTTGGTTTGTGAGCCTGTTATTTTGGATCGGGGTGTTCTTTTCGATTGTGCTTTAGATTTATATTGGTTTTGAATTGGTGATCCTTGTGTTATTTTGAATGTTTATCCCAGAACGGTCCCAAAAACTTCTAATGAGTCATTCCTAGTTTCTAGTTCTTCTCAATTGTTTCCTATTATTCATGGTTATCGAGGTTCTTTATTGGTAGTGGAGTGGATTGAGGAAGTAGAGTGTGTCTTAAAATCATTGAGAACTACTGAATCTATTAGAGTTCATGTTGTTATGGGTTTGTTTGAGGGTCCGATTTTGGAGGAATGGGAGTTGTTTTCCCCACCATTGATGCATGTTGGGATGAATTGGGATGGTTTTAAGATCATCTTTTTCTGAGGGTTTATACCTGAGGAGGTGAAGGTGAATAAAAAGGAAGAGCTCATGAACGTTCAGTAAGTCTAGCAGATGGTGAAGGCTTATGTTGAACATTTCAAGGAGATGGTTCCCTTTTCTCTGGAGGTGGCGTCTCAGGATCTGTTTAAGTCTTTTCTATTAATTGGTGGGTCTTCATTCAGATATCAAGGAGCGAGTCCCTCTAAGAATCTTCTTTTTGAGAAGTTGGTGAATGAAGTTTTTTTAGCTGAGTTAGTTTCTAGAGAACAAGCAGTTATAAATATGGTGTCTCTTATTGCTCATGAAGGTTTTCCACCTGGAGAAGAGTGTGTATCGTAGGAACTTTTCTTTAAGGATTCTTCTTCATTGGTTCTGGATTCCATTTCATCAGACCATTATCTTGTGTGCCACCAATGTGTCTGGTTTGGAATTTTGAAGACATATTTTCACAGTCCTCTAAATACATTCCATCGTTGCGGTTATTTGGGTCATCTAGAGAGGTTTTGTAGGAAGCATCACATGAAGAAGATGTTATAATCGGAATATGTAATCACCTAACTATGAGGCAGGATATTCTTTGATCATCAGGGCTCCAACCATAGGTCTCAGAGTGAAGCTCGTGCACAGTCAGGAATTGCCGGGGATGCGGAAAACCTTATCTTGGTTTGTCTCCCGTGTTGAAGTGGAGATGTTCATAGTTTTCTTATTTTTCATTTTATGGTTGTTGTGTGTTCATATTTCGTTTTAAAAGTATTATGATTTGATCCTTTCATATTTCAAATGGTTTTGTTTATCTAAATTTGAAGCTTTAAATGGTTAACCTTTAATGAATCATTTTCTTGCTTTCTATTGTGTTTGTCTGGGGATATTCATGTTTTTGGAAAATAGATGTCCATCGTTATGTTTGGGTTCTCTTTTTGGTTCAAGATCCTTCTCTGGGTTTATCCCCTTATGTTGGGGGTTTTGGCTAGTGTTGAAATTTTTTAGTTCCATCCACATTGTTTTTTTTTTCTAGTGTGAATAAATTTGAATTAGTTTTGTTAGTAGTTCCCTTGTTCCTACCTTAGAGGGCCTGGGGTAGAGTGGTTGCAATTTCCATTTAGGTGTCATTGTGTTGGGAGCTTAAATGTTAATCGTGCTAGTTGAGTTATTGTGGTGGGTATAACCCTCTCATATTCGCCTCTTATCCTTGTAATATGGTCTCTTCTTGATCGGGTGGGTGTAACTTGTAGAGAAAAAGGTCACCTTGAGGTTTTTACTTCCATTAGTTTTTGATCAGGAATGAAATCAAGTTTTGGTCACCTTTCGGTTAGGTGAATTTATGGGAGAATAAAGTGCTTGTAGTGGAGAAAATTTCCACACCCCAACCTTGAAAATTATCTTATTTTATTCTTTTCATGGGTTTTGATCTTTTAGTTGAGGTTCAGGTTGAGTCCAAGATTAATTTTGTTAAATTTTTTGGAAGTTTCAAGTGGCTTTTTGGCTTGTGCATGGTCTGTGAAACTGTGCAGCCTAACATAAGTAATCATGTGGTGGGTATAGGATTTGGGATATAATCCATCACATGGTTTGCGCATGGTATGTCAAACCATGTGGCTTGGCCATGCAGTCGATCTCATCTTAGGTAGTAGTTGTCGAACGGTTGGCACACGGTTTGACAAACCGTGCGACCAAACCATGCGAGTTGTCTAGTAATTAAAATTTTTAATTTACCTCTTATCCCCTCTAACCTTTTAAATCTATTTCAGGTTTCTCCCCCCTCCTCTGACCTAGGAACACTAGAGGTACCTTGTAAACCCTCCTCCCTTGCTCCCAATCATCTGTAGATGCTCCTCCTTCGAATATAAGGTAAGTTCCTTCAGCTTTTGGCCATTTTTTAACTCTCCTCTCTTTTCCCTCTTGGGTTATTGGTGTTTTCTTGATGGGGTTTCTCTTTATATAAACCCTAAGGAATAGGGTTTATGTTTAGTTCAATTTCTTGTATGTTAGGGTGTGTGGATCGTCTCTTGGGTCACATTCTTCCTTTCCCTGAAGTCTTGTTGCATTCACAAATCATTGAGGTAGGTGTTTCCATTATTTTCCTTTCTAATGCATTCCATTTGATGTTTGGGTGTTCTAAATAATTTTTAAAATAGTTCCAAATGCTTTCAATGTTTTGGTTTAATTTATTGTGATTTTTTTATGTTAGTAGAATTTGGTAAAAATGGTTTTGAATGGGCCACTTTTATTATGCTTATAAATTGATGCACATAATGTGTTCTATAAAATTTTGCTTAGTTCCTTTTTATGAAAATGGGTGGTTTAAAGGTATTTTTGGACTTGGGTACATGTTGGTGGTTTAGTTTGATTTTGATATGATCCCTATGTGTATATTTCAGTTATTTTTATGGTTTGGCACTTGTGTGTGTGGATTCTTTGTTGATGTTAAAGCTTATGTGGTTTCCTTAAAATGATTTTTGGTAACTTCATGTATACTTATGGAATACCATTTTATGTGGGTGCATACATGTGTGCATCGGGTGCACACATGATTGGGCCAACAAATTATAATGGTTATGGATGAATTTTCCCAACTTAAAAACTGTATTTCAAAACAATTATCCTCCCTTCCTTCTTCTTTCCTTCTTTAAACTCTTAATGCTTTACTAATGGTTCCTATATTTAAAAATGACATGAAAGTAGTTTCAAAATTGAATTTGAAGTTATGGATCGTATGTAACTTTGATAAATTGTTGGTTTTTAAATAGAGTGAAAGATTTTTTGGTGCCTTTATGTGTATTGTTTTATTTCATCGTGGTTTTGAATGGGATAAGAAATGGGATTGAATTTGAAATGTAAAGTCCTATTTGGAATTTTATATCTAAAATTGGTGTTTTGTATTGAGTTTTGAAGATAACGTTGAAGCAGATTTTTAAATCTAGTTTGGTTTTAAAAGTGTAAGGCATGTTTGGAATTTGAGATGCACCAGGAGTTTTGTTTTAAAACTTGTATGATGTGAATCTGATTGGTATTTTAAAATATTTTTTGAAATGGTTTGAAATCTTTTCTGATGTGATGGCCTGATTGGAACTTGTAAATGGTTTATAATATAATGGGAACCCCTATTGAGTAATTCCCATTGTGGGTTATCATATAGGTGGTGTCAGTGTTTGGGGTAGGAAAGTGCGGTGATGGAAATTAAGGTGAGTCATGTGTGTGACGGCCTCTTGCTTACATAGTGTATTATTATTTCCATGGGTTTCCTAGGAATCTTTATAGGATTGAGTGATGGTTTCTTATCAACCTCGATTGGATGGGTTGGCACCCCTTGGATAGATTTGAGGCCAAGCAGGTAGTTCCACTAGATTTTCTAGTTTAGAGCAGTCATTTGGTTATAGACTATAGAGTTGTACCATACACTAGTGGGTGGATCTGACTTGAGTACATCCAAGGATCGCTCTAGGGATGTTTAGGAAATTCCCATGGTTACTACTTGTATTTTCTTATTTACTTTTCACTGCATTTGGTTTCTTGTTTATTCTGCCTATTTATTCTTCAGCATAGCTTAGCATCATTTTTATGGGTTTTGGTTTGGTTTTTAATTATAAAATGGTAAACTATTTTCAAACTAGTGTTGAGGTGTGAAATTTTTTAAAAAGGAAAATATTTTTTGTTTATTAAAATGTGAGAAACCTATTTTATATATATGTTTCAAATTAGTGTTAATAAATTGTTTTCGAGAAAGGAAACATATGGATTCTTTGTTGGTTGCCTACTGAGCTATGAAGCTCACACCCTACTTATCCCATTCGGTGTCAGTAGACTCAAGCTATTTTACAGGTTCAGCTTCTTGTTCAAGTTTTTTTGTTCGGGTTGGTTGTTGGATTGGTTAGGTCTTGTGGATGGTGGTGACATTGAGGTCGTATGGAGATCATGTTGGTAGTGGTTCGATTTTTTTTTTTAGTTTTAGTTTTGTTCGGTTTTACTTGTATCTAGTTTTTCTTGTGTATTTATGAAATTTATTTGTTGTTTTTTCTTCCATGCGTTCAATTTATTTTTAACATATCATCTTTTATTGGGAAAAAATAATTCCCATAGTGATTTCTAGATGTTTGACACTAGTTGTCAGCCCGTGGGGATTGGAAACACCCTTTAGGACTTTCCACGAACCGGGTTGGGTGTCAGGTTGGATGGAATCCTAGCCTGGTTCGTGACAGGTATAGTAGTAAAACTAATTAGATAAGGAATGGACATATGGAAAAATAATTCTGGAAATTTGACTAAAATTAACATAACTTATATATATCTTCAATTAAGTAATAAATATATGCAATTCTTGGTTATATTCAATGATATGTGGAGAATTAAAATGATATAATCAACCCATAAATTGTACATAGAGAGGGTATCCACATCTCAATGGTTTTATAGAGATACAACTGAACATATCATTAAAAATTTACAAATTATGTTATAATCACCCATTAATGTTAAATTATTCCTCAAACTCACATGCCATTAGTGAAATATTTTTTTTAAATTTTAAAACTATTTAAAATAGGGAATTTCAACATGAATTTTCAATAAATTATATGATAATATATGAATTTAATTTGATTATTTCCTTAAAAAAGTGAAAAAAGGCTAAAAACATAAAAATACCATGGATCAAGAAAAAATATAGACAGAGAATAATTTTGAAAAAGTTACTAACTAACTCAAGAAAGTATCCACCACCACCCCCCCCCCCCCCACACACACACACACACGTACAGATAGAGAAACCTATAATTTATACTTTCCTCGTGGTAATTAAAGAGAAGATCTAAATGAAGGATATAAATTATTGGGTTTCACTTATAGATGGATTCTTAAAGGTGGAGTTCCTCCATTTGGGGCTATGGAATGGTTTTATAGAATTGATTCAATCGCTTATCATTGATGATGAATTTTTGTTGGGTTTCTTCATTTTTAACATAAGCAACCCAAAAATTATAGACAATAATGATAATGTATGGGCCAAACCAGGGGTAACAAAGCTTATAAGGGTGAAACTTTAGACTTTAATTGTAAAGTATGATCTTTTTTTCAATATATAATTGATAATGATGGATGAGGCAATCATGGGTAGCCTAGGTTCTTTCCTTATAGATTCGAGAGTTATCATGTGAATATATTCGTATTTTCTCCAACTCCTAAATATGTAATTTATTTTCAAAACCTCCACCAAATAGATTATAATTGAATTATTTAATGGAAAAATAGGATTAGTGATCTAACTCAATAGTGATGTGACAACTCTTTTCAAATACAATCCAATAAGGTGACATGCCAATGGGTGTTTTAAAAGAAGTATGATAAGCCCATAATGCATCATTGAGTCGATTAATGCTATCTTTTCTATTGGCTTGGACTGTTTTTTCATGAATTTGTTTACCTCTCTATTAGACACCCCAACTTGACCATTGGTTTAGGTGTGATATGATATAGAAACTCTATGCTCGAACTCATACCAACACAAAAGTTCTTTCATTGTATGATAGCAGAAATGAGAACCCCGGTTGCTAATAATGAACTTAGGAAATCCAAACCTACTTAAGATTTAGGTTCTTAAAAATTCCACAACTACATTTGATCCATTAGTCCTTCTAGCTCATGATTCTACCCATTTAGAAACACAATCCACTATTATAAGAATGTATAAGTTTCAAAATGGATTGGGAAATGGCCCCATAAATTCAATGCCCGAAACATCAAAAATGTCATTGAAAATCAAGGGTTTTTGTGTAATTTCATTTATTTTGGTTACATTCTATATACTTTGATAAGGAGGAAAAACACTCAAAAAATCATGGGTATCTTGAAATAATGTTGGCCAAAATAGCCCAGAATCAAGTGACTTACTAGCATTCTGTTGGGGACTGAAGTGGCTCCACATGAAAGAGTGTGGTAAAACTTGGGGATGAACTGAAACTCACTATTAGGAACACAACACCTTAAGATGTAATCCCTACATGTGTTCCATAGTTAGGGTTCATCCCAAATGTACCAAAAAGACCCATGTTTAAGACACTTATCTTGGTATTTATTAAAATTTGTATGAATGCGTTATTCTGCCAAATAATTTACAATGTCAGCATACCAGGGAATGACATCTTGCACTCGATAAAATTTCTCATCAGGAAACATGTCATTTATGGGAATATAGGAGGATGATTCAATGTATTATTATGGTAGGATCCAACTGATATGGTCATCCATCACATTTTTTACTCCTTTTTATCCCTAATTTCAAAATTGAATTCTTGAAGGAGGATCATCCAAAGAATGATATGTGGCTTGGCTTTTGGTTTTTTAAATACATATTGGTGGGTTGAATGCTCAGAATACACAATCACTTTAGACCCCAAAATATATGAGATGAATTTATCCATGGAAAACACAATGGTAATAAAACAAATTCAGTTATGGTGCAGTTTTCCTGGGTAGATTCCAATGTCTATGAGTTGTATGTAATGAAATTTGTATCTTGATTGACATGTTTTGATATGACTACTTCAAATGCATGGTGGGATGAATCACACATGATATCAAATGGTAAATCCTATCGAGTTGGTGGAATTACCATTGGTGGCGTGAGAATCCTTTTCAATTTGTAAAAAGCATCCTCACAGCTTTTATCAAACACAGATTATCAATATTTTTGGAGTAGTTGGGGGAATAGAAGTGCAATATTGATAAAATCATGAATGAAAAAATGGTAAAATATTGTGTGATCTAGTAAATACCACACATACTACACATTTATGGAGAATTATATACATCAAATGACATCTACTTTTGATTTATTGAATTGGATATCATCTCGAGAAGTGAATCGTCTACGTATTATCCCTTATTGCACCATGAATTGGTATTTATCATAAATTAATAAAATAATATTTTAAATAAAACAATTAAGGAAATAACCTAGACTACACAAATACCCATCAAAATAGGAACCATAAACAGTGAACTCATCCTTGTATACTTTCGTTCAATTATCCAGATAATCTGAAAAAATATTATCCATGCATCTCTGTAAAGTACCTGAAGCATTGAACAAAACAAATAGAAACCTATTATACGAAAATGTTCCAAAGGGGAAAGTGAAGGATGTCTTTTTATAACATATCATTACCTTCTTTCAGGTTTTCCTTGACCCTTTTTTTGATCTTCTTTAAGTCGGGTCTTGTTTTAGGGTCATTTTGGGAGAATCTAGAAATTTTTAGAAGCCCAAGGGTCTGTGAATGGTTTGTCCAAACCATGTGGATATCCCCTCCAAACCATGAACCCTATGACAGTGAGAGTTTTCATGGTTGGAAAACGGTTTGAAAAATTGTGCACCCACCAAGGAAAAACAATGCAACTCATATTGTAGGGTCACACGATTAGGGCGCACAATTATTCTAACAACGCGGCTCTACCCATCAAATCGTGTGTGCGGGTTTTAATTCCCCCAAAAATTTATTAAAATCTCAAAACTCTCTGATTTAACCCCTAATCACCCTATTTTGACCGTAACTTGAATCCTTGGTCCCTGAAGGTTCTCAAGAGGCAATTTTTTACTCCTCTATACCCTTTTCTTGGAAAATCAAAGCTCTAGTGATTGTGTTTGATCTCCTCCGGGTAAGTGGATCTCCTATCATGTGGTTTCTTCTAATCACTCTTTCTCTTCTCCTTAGAGAGTGATGGATAATCATATTATTAATGGATCTAAAATCAGTTTTGATGGATCGTGATTCTAGGTTGTGTTTCTTGATCTCTCATTCCTTTGTTCTCCATTAGTGTTCCCCATTGTGGGCATTGTGCATTGTGATCTATTGATTTAAAGGTAGGTGGTTCCATAATAATTTTCCTTATGATTGAGATCATTGATTTCTTGATTGAATTGAAATGAGCTTTTAATTGATTTAAAAACCCTGATTTGAAAGGATTTGTTGTTTGATTTTAAGATTGGCATGGATATTGTTAAAAACCCCAATTTTAATGGAATTGAAATGTGGGGTGGATTTTGGGAAAAAGATGGATTGATTTTGAAATTGATTTGATAAATTTATTTGATGTTGAACCTTGAGAAAAAATTTGCTTAAAGTGAAAGGTGATTTAAAATGGTATGAATTGATGAAAACCTTCATTTTGGTTTTAAAATAAGAAAGGCGTGTTGAAAATTGAAACTAGGAAATTATAATTTGAACTTATTTGAAATGTTTGATTTGACCATGTTTGATTGATTGATTATTTGAATCACATGTTAGCCTTGTTAGTTAGTGGTAACTAGGACAAGAACGCTAGGACCTTGACTTCATAGCAGTGGATTGACGATGACAACTCTAACTAAACAATTATGGCATGAATGCTCAAAATGGTTCCCCTTTGGGGTTGTAGATGGCCCATGAGGGTTCCTCGTTTGGGGTGTATATTTATTTGTGTGTGCACCTATCTTGAGATGAGATCATTATTGAGATGTGCAATGATCCTATTACCTGAACTAACATACCACGGGGTTTTGTACATAGTGTTATGATTTATTGACTTGAATATAAATACCATTGTTTATTGAACTATTTTATTCATGCCAACTATTTTATATAAGTTTTTTATATAAATTGTTCTTTTAAGCTAGTTTTAATATATCTATCACATCCTTTGATATGAATGTGTGTTTTGGTTTAAAATATGTGAATGTTATACCATGCCTTGTTTAATTTTAAATGAAAGTGGAATTGGTTTAATTGTTATGGAATTGATTATGGAACACTTAGTGAGACCCTACGGGGTTTTATAGCTAACACCCTACCTTTTCCTTCGGGCGGTTGTATATTTTCTGATGCCAGGTCCGAGTAAAGGAAAAGTGCCACTTGGAGGTGCTAGATGTTCTTGATCCTTGGGACCATTAAGTGTTGATGGTGACTGGTGGAGATGTTATACACTTGTTGCACAGGAGTTTTTTAGACTTTTGTCTAGTTGATGTTGTTGTTGTCTTTGGGATGCTTATCTATCTATCTGGGTACTGTTTTACCTATTTACTTCTGGTATTGTCTCCCTTTAGAGTGTTGAGCATACTGACTTGTATCTTTTACCTTCTGCTATTTTATGGAAAATCCATTCCCTCTTGATCTTGATATGATGTCAGGTGCTAGTTGTCAACCTGTGGGGACTAGGAACACCCTTCGAGTCATGTCAAAGTCGGCTCGGGTATCAGTGTACTAGGGTATCTAGGATGGTTCGTGACACTTTTCCTAATCCTTAGGGGTAATATAGATATGAAAATATCTAAAATACCCATCTAGGAAATAGTAATGAGAATTCCTCATTAACCTCGCTAGCATATGTTCAATGAATAGAGATAGTCCTTCCAAGTGTGTTGGTTTAGTTGATGGTAGTCCATACAGACATGCCTGTTATTCTGCACACAGATTAATACCAATTCATTGTTTTCATTTTTTAATACCGTTAGATTGGTTTTCTTAGGAACTACCTGCATCGGACTTGCCCATTGGATGTCATAGATAGGGTAAACAATTCTAGTGGTCAATAATTTAATAACCTCATTTTTAACAACATCAAGGAGGTTTGGGTTCAGTCGTCATTGTGTCTACCTCGCCATTTTAGCCTCATTGTTTAATAATATACGATGTATGTAAATTGGTGACATAATACTGAGAATGTCAGCAAGTGTCGATCCCAAATCTTTTTTGTACTCCCTTAAAAGGCCGATCGATCACAATTCATGCTCTATATGAAGTGAACTGGCAATTATGACAGACAACTTGTTTTCATTCTTAATATACGATACTTTAAATTTTGTGGTAGTGGTTTATGTTCCAATTCTAGGAATTTTGGATTGATGGGAGGGAATGAAAAGGAGAGAGGTATATGATCTTATCTAACTGCTCAATAGCAGCATCCTCAAATGAAGAGTAAGCTTTTATAAGTTGAGAAAAATCATTGATGGCTATTGTGTCCTTAGTGCACAAGAAATCATCAATTAATAAGCATACATGACATTTTTCTAAATCATTACAACATTCCACATATGAATCATCACCTAGCATGTCTATCAATGATGAAAACTTGGAAACAGGATTAGGGGAAAGAATATAATTTTCTTTGGGGATGGGGAGTACATCAATATAATTAATTGATTGAGAGGAATGTTCTTATGAAAGGTGATTCATGGAATCAAGGATATTAAAGTGAACAATGTCACCACCAAACTTCATAGATAATGTATCAGTGTGTACATGCCTTAAAATATATGACTTTTGCTCACTTTTTTAGGTTTTATGTGTTTCTTACATGTTGGTGATTCTTATATCATTGAATCTTTTTTCTTATGGAGTGCATGGGAGCATGGAGGTCTTTCTGGATAGCTCACCTTGATAGCTAGATGTTGTTAGGATGAATAAGGTGCATGCTTTTGGGCAGGCATGTGGCATGATGGCAACTTGATGATATTTTTTTGGCGTTGTCTTGCATGTTGTCCTATGGTGGCGATTATGGTGTCACTCTTTTCTGAACTTGCAGCCCCTTGTACTTTTATGTGTGCATTTTTTCAATAAAATTCTAGGGGCCATGAGTTTTGACTTCCAAATGCATGGTTCACGTCGTCTTTGATTAAAAATATTGTAATTAATAGTGCAACTACCTATAAATTTTATGTTTTGAGATAATTAATAGTTAATTATATATATTATGTGTTTGGGAGTACAATTACATTAAACATACACACTGCACGCACATGTCAAAAAGGCAGACCATAGTCCCCCAAGGGATAGTCTATCTATCAAGGCTTATTTATTCAATACATGACCTGAAAGCTCAGTGGACATGAAACCCATTACATGGCCCAAAGGCCCACAAACTGGCCTAAAGGGCCAGCGCAGTGTCATGTCTGCATCACCGTCTACCTGCGTCAAGCTTGCGTCGCCGCCTGTCTGCGTCATGTCCGCATCACCGCTGGAAATGTGTGATCAATTGAAGGCGAAGGGTATCAATGACGAAACGTGCGTCACACATTTGGGATGACAAAGACGAGCGAAAAGGTGTAATATAAAAGAAGTGAAGGAGAAGTAGAGACGAGGTATAGATGATCAAAGATATGATCTCATTATGTTATTCTCATATATGTAGGCCACATGTGATTTGATCTAATGGTTAAGATTAATCCCTACTATATCCAATCCAACGGCCAGAATTCCAAAGGTTGGAGAAACAAAAAAATTGGTCATTGTGAAGGGTTTGAGAAATGAGGAGTCTTTACATCTGTACATAATAAATAATAATTTATAACACATTTTTATTTTTATTATTAATAATGGTTAATTATTAATTTTTTATTGTAATTGTTAAATATATTCTTAATTATTGTAATTTAATTACATTATTAATAATTAGTAATTGTATTGTATTATTAGTAATTATTACTAATTATTAATTCGATTCATTTCTTTAATTATTATTAATTATTAATTTGATTTCTAATTAAATTATTAGGTATTATTATTATCGTGGTATTAATGATATTATATTGTTATTTTAATGTTCTGGAAATAGATAATCCGACTCCCGCTTATGACAATGAAGAGTCTATGAGTGATAGAGTGAGAGTTGGGTGTAATATTTTCGTAATATTTTATTGAAATTAATGTAGAATAAAAAACAATTAAATACTGTTTTAATTTTTGTTATATATAACATAAAATAAAATAAATTTTTTAAAACAAAAACAAAAAGAATGCGTCAAACAAAAAAGTCGACTTATTATTATTATTATTATTTTAACATAAATTTTATGAAGAATATGCTGAACTAGGAATTGCTTCTATGAATGTCCATAGGAACCCACGTCGCATGGAAATCTCCCAGCAGAAAATCCATGAGCGTTGAAGGCCCGCTTCTCTTTTGCAGACAGAGCGTCTCCCCTTTTTAAAAAAAAAAAAAAATCCTCTTTTTTTATTTATTTGGAAAATCATGGTGATCCCATTGAAAACGAACGACTCTCCTCTCCTTCAAAAACAGTCGCTTGTGGAATCAGATTCCAACCCATTGAAAACACAAACCTGTTTAAATATCTATTTACATTTATTATTTAATTTTTCTAATATTTTTTAGGATAAAACCCATTTAAAGCCCCAACTCAAACCCAAATATAATATTTTTTAGGATAAAACCAATTCCATCACGTCTCACCTCCCTTCAAAAAATCAGATTCCTAATTTCACCTTTCTCTTACCAAATCAAATCTATTTAATTTTTTTTTATTTTTTTTAATTTAGAATTTTCTTCTTTCTCCCTGTATTTCTAGAAAGTTATATTTAAATTAATATCCATTTTATTTAGAAATTCGCCACATCATAAATATCTTCAATTAATTTGATGCATTAATCACAATTGAATTTGTCAAATTGTCCACTTTAAACCAATTAAAATATCAAAATATAAATTCATGGGAAAATGAGAATGATATTGAAGTAAGAAAATTAATTCCTATAAACATGTTAAAATATCAATGTAAGAGTGAGTAAATACTACAAGTTGTTGCACAATCATTGCACGTTGTAGTTTTGGAGCTAATGTCGTTTTAATGATATCTCCATCTACACTTGTTTTTCTTCATCTCCTCCTGATTTAGGGGAAGTTGGTTTAGGGATTGGATGTTGATTTCACAGGAGCATGGTGGGATCAAGCCATGATGAGAGGATTTTTGCTCAAGATGGCCAGAAGGGGCTATGAGGGGATGAACACATTAGATTTCACGACGTTTCAATTGAGGTAAGTCGTTGACCTGTTTATTTTGGTTTTCCCATCAAATTACAAATGACACTGATGTTATTTTGGTATCAAGTGATAGGGCTTTTGATGGCAGTGAGTTCATGGAGATGTTAGGAGTGATTTACACCCCGTTGGTTGAGGTGTTGACATTATTACGCCACCCAGTGAGTTTTACCTCGAATATTCCTATTTGAATTGTTATGGTTTGGTTGTAATAATTAATTATAAACATGTTATAATTACTTATTTTAGGTGTTTGATGGAGTTAGGGCCTCGTATGGATAGATGATGTTCAATTGAGATCGGTTTGGTTTTAGCAATGGCGTCTGCATGTTGCTTTAAGGGGGAAACTCCATGGTTGAGAGGTGGTGCCTAATATTACCTTTTTATATGATTGTGCATATACTATGCAGAATGTGAGCACAAATAAGTGGGTGTGAGTGACCCGAGAGGGAACTGTGAGCGGGTTACCCTATGTGAGGCAAGGCTAGGGTGTTCAATTAGAGTCCTGGTAAGCTTTTGGAACTTATAGATTTATGCTTTAGCCACCAATGGCTAATTAGCCCATGTGAGGGGCTTGGTTAGGAATAGATGGAATTGGTGGAGGTGCTCATTCATTGAGCTATGTTTCTCATGACTTTGAAGGGTCATGTAGTCATAAGTGATGCTCCCCTAAAGTGGTTGCTAGGGGTGGGTCTATTTTATCTTTACAAAATTGGATGTATGAGATATGGGTTTGAGTGATTATTTGAGAATGGTTTGGGTTGGAACCAAATGTGGTTCTCATCTCTTGAGTGATGAGCTGGGCAACCTAGATCGCGGTAGGTCCCTCGAGCCTTTGGTGCAGAGCACATGGCCACCAATGGCCATGACACCTTGGGAAGTTGTAGGTTTCTTAGGGAATGGAACCGTGAGTTGTGTCTTAGTCCATAGCTTATGTTGTTAGCCTTGTACGACATTCTCAACTGTTCCTTGGGGATGGAACTCATGCGTTGGTTAGGCTATGTGGTGAGCTAGCCTCTCTGATGAGACTTTGGTTTGGCATGTGTCATTATGGCATAAACTTTGTGGGGCGGGTAGTTCTATGAGATCCTAAGCCGACCATGTTAGGTTTATAAGGTTAGAATAACATGCAATCAATGCAGTGGAAAGTAATAGAAACCCATAAACCCAAGATCTTCCATGTTAGAAATCGAAACCATGAAAACATAAATGAAGAACAAACTGCAATGTGTACTTTGCACCGTCAAACCTCCATAATTGTCTTTGATCAAATTCTCAATAAAGACCACTCAGAGTCATTTAAAAGACATCCCTCCATAGTGTACCCACAAGTCATATCGAATCACTTGACACTCGAGCAGGACTCTCCTCCACCAAAGATATTCAAGTATCTCGGTAAGAAAAGAAAGAGAACTTCAAGTGAGATGAAGATTCAACTAGTAGCTTAGAAATAAGTGCACACCACCCATCGTATGGGCACCGTGTAACACCCGAGTTTCAATTATAGTAAGCTTTTCTTTCTAGAGAAACAATAACATAATAAACACATATTTATTCAATAATGTGATTGAAACCTAAATTCTAAAATATTATAAATTGAATTTGATTAAATTATTTTCTTTTTTTTAAATCAGCATATCAAAATTATCTTAGGTTGAAATTTTAGGATTTTTCTAAAAAGATAGTTTTTTTCAGTGAATAGTGAAAAATACCATTTTTGGTAAAACTGTCAATTATTTTCATTAAAAAAGCTCCATAATATTTTTAATTTAATACTAAATTGATATAAGTCTTTGTTAGTTATAAATCATCTAATTAGTTACATAGTAATCAATATTATACTGGATCTTGGTATAAAAATACTTTTAGACATAAAACAACATTTTTCTTCTTCAGAAAACCGTTTTTCATTGCACTTTATGGGATTATTTTAAAATGAATTTATACCACTTATAGAATTTGATAAAATATATTACATAATTATAATCAGTATAATTAATATTATTTAATAAGATTAACTTAATTTTTGTTCATAATGAATAGTAAAAAATAGTAAAAATTTGTCACCATGGTAAATGAGTAAATCGGGTTAACCTAGGTTAAAACTAAGTGATAAGGCTACAGTTTTTCATCTTAATTCCTATTAGATGAAGGGGTTTCTACCCTTATCACCTTAGGATTTATATTTAAATGTTTATGAGACAATTTTCCATGAAAATAACCTATATAATATTTTAAGTAAAGAAAAATACAAAATGGCACTCTTTTGCTTTTAAATTTATCTCATATATTCACGTAGAGATAAAAATAAGTTGTGAACAAATATTAAAGGTTAATTTTATCATAATGAAATTATTTTCATGATGATAATTTTTTTCTAATTTTTAGTGATTATATAATGACCTTAAATACTTACGCAACACCGACACAATATTTATTCAATTAATAGAAAAATATAATAAATGATTTTAAAAATATTAAAAGAAATAAAATTTGGGTGAATTATTATTTTAAATGATTTTTTTAGATAAATATAGCATATTTGGGATACATGAAAGGTTTATATTCGAATTCTATAACTATCTCGATTACTTTAAAGTCAACATAAATGAATAGTTCCAAAAATGACATTAATGAAATTTTTTATTTATTAAATGATTAAAAATTCATAAAAATGTCATCTTTATCAAAATTAATGTAATATGGTTGAAAATATCAACCATGATCTATTTATGGGTCACTCGTCCTTTTATGGTAATATTCTGGACCTTTAAAAAGTAGAAAACTTTGATTTTGCGATAATTGTCAAAAGAGTTAATGAGAGTTTAGAACTAAGAGATAAGGGTTAAAACATTACTTAAACTTCTCTAAATATTATTTGATGAGAGTATTTTGAATAATCCTAATAAAATCTTATAAATATATCAATTTGGTGGCACTATTCCATGAAAATTAATTTATATTAATTTAATAAGTAATTTCAAGAGTGCCCCTCTCCTCACTAATAAATGGACAACCCTCCCCTCACTTATAAAAGGACAACCTTGAGAAACTGAGATAAACCAAAACCTAACCAATTATCTTCTAAAAATACCTACCCATTAATTAGAGTTTATGTTCTTCTTAAAAGACCATTCCAAGGGTTCTTAAGAAGGGATCTAAAGGAATTCTACCGAAGAAGAGGCAATTGTCTTTACTGAATCTTTCAAAGTTTTTTCTTCTAATAATTACTCTAAATATATTTTACCCATAATAAAATAATAACCCTAATATAATCAATATACATAAATTTTATTATGATTATGGTATGACCATTTTTCATCTCTTTTCCATCCTGTAAAAGGTGAAAACATCGCTCATGCGTATGTACGACTTTCTGTCTCCACGTAGTGGTGTAATTTTTTTTCATCACCACTTTACTTGGATGGTTATAAATATTAAAACAATATATATATATATATATATATGATATTTAGGACATAATTATGATTCTGGAAATATAAGATATCATTTACCTTCTTACCCTTCCACTCGTTAAAAAATGATAACGTCGCTCGTGCGTATGTGTGGACTACCACCTTCATGAAGCGATGTGATTCATTTTTCATGTAAAACTTTCAATGATGATTATAAATATATTTATAATTAATAAATATGATATCTATATCATGATTAAAATCCTGGAGATGATGGAACCATGATCATGATGTAAGGAACAAAACTACTGAAGTGAAACATACACGAAAAACAAAACAGTTAACACTCTGAAACGAAAATTTTAATAAATAATTATTAATAAATAGGTATTGAAATGTTATAAGTGGATCATATATAATATTATAAGTATGTATATGGTTCTGGTATATATTTATAATAGATTTAAATTTATTATATAGTAGGCTATAATCACTTTCAAAGCAAGTTAGACTTGGGGTAAGGGTTTATTTCACAAGCTCATCCTTATTCAAGGTTGTTTATGTTTAAGTTTCAATTAAAATAATTATATGATATTTATATCTTAAATCACATCAATTTTCTTATACTCTTGTTATTTATGCATTTTTTTCAAGTATTAGTTCCATTTTTACCTTCTTGGACAATCAAAAAGACCAAAAGAACATTTTTAAGAAAAACTGGCTTTATTTTTCAATTCAGTTGGGAATATTTTTATTTTATGTCCATATTTTATTTAAAATGTTTTCAAGAATTTTTATACTATCCTCCAATGATTTTTTTAAATAAATTTTTACCTATTTTTATTTTCTATAAATGGCTTAAAAGGAATCTTCTTGTTCTTTTCTGAAGGAGGAACTTTTTACTAAAGGTGTGAAT
Organism: Viscum album; assembly: GCA_963277665.1. NCBI lineage: Eukaryota > Viridiplantae > Streptophyta > Magnoliopsida > Santalales > Viscaceae > Viscum > Viscum album. The sequence continues at coordinate 446,465,106 of OY728134.1, forward strand.
GGAATCTTTGTTTTAACGTAAACCACACAAATGAATTTTTCCACCATCATGCATACTATTTAGTCCCCCTTTTATGGTATTAATTATATGTTATATTTTATTATTGTTTATCTCATCCATATTATTCATGTTTTATTTACTTTATATTAGCTTCTATTGTAGAATTTACCTTAATGAGCATCTGAGCTCACCCTTTATTAAGTTTTCCTTTCCCCAGGATACCAAGATGAGATCTATGACTGAATTCAAGGATTAACTAAAATAAATAATAATTTTATAAAAAATTATTATATAATATTTCATGTTTTTCAAATGTAATTTGAGAATCATGTATGTACCTAGTCTCCAAAGACTACTAAACCATTTGATCATTCAGAATACGATCCATTGCATTTTGTTTGAATATAGTGAAATGAAAACCAACGTTGAACTACTGGAGTTGGGTTGTTAGAGTTTGTATCAAAGAAAGTTTAGTGAAAACCTTTATAACTAGATTTAAGAGAACATAGATTAGGAAACATAACCCTGTGACAAACTCTGAGGATATGTCTAATTATAGAATAATATCATAATATTTTTGGTAAGGTAGAGATTATGTGGTTTTTCTAGAAATACTTCATTGTCTAGATACTAAAAGTGGATGTGTTTTTGGCATTAATGCATCTAGGGGTAATAAACCCAAATAGTTTTGTTCAATTATATATCGACTATCATCCTGATGTATGATGAATGAGGCATTACTGCACACTTGGTTTGACATTTCTGGGGGATTTGACTGGGTCAAATCACATTTTATTTACAAAACATAATGAAATATTTGGAAATATTTTTATGATTTGATAATATTACCAATGATACTAAGCCTATTATTCTATGATTAAACATGCTTAAATTTTCAAGTTATATTAGGTGTTTCACTAATTTCAGAATTATCCATTATGATTCATAATGCTATGATCTAATATAGTGTATTCCATTGTTTAGAAATGGAGCCCAATGGAAGGAATGAAAACTATATCAATGCACATAATCTATGTAGGGATTTACCTCCTGGTCAAGATAATAAAATTGGATTTGGAATTGGAGATGGAGTTGGATTTGAACAAATTATAACTATAGTGGGGAAATTGAATGAGGTTATGACCAATAAAATTTCTCACATGGATCATCATGCCGATCCACAATGTGGTTCAACAATGTTGGACTGCTTCATACGTCAACAACCTTAACCATTCAATGAGGCTACTAATCCATTTGAAGTTGAGAAATGGATAAGTTCCTTAGAAAAAATATTTCTCACCTTGGGATGTAATGAAAGGGATAAGGTTTTCATAGTAGTTTATCATATCATAGGGGATGAAAATCAATGGTGGTTATTGATTCAAAAAAATAAGGATGGGGAGGAAATAAAAAACATGGTGTGAAATGATTTTAAGGTGATTTTCTTGGAAAAATATTTTACTCATGAGAAATTAGTGAATATGGAGAGATAATTTCTGATTCTAAGATATAATGAAGATGAAAATGTTGCTATGTATGAATCCAAATTCATGAGGTTAGCAAGGAATGCATTAGACTACGTACGTAATCCAAAGAGTAAGATTAATAATTTCTTTAATGGGATTAATATAATCCTTCTAAGGGAATTAATATCCCAAACATTTTCATCATATGAGGATATATTATCATGAAATATCAAGAAAAATAAATAATTATCCAAGTTTTATGACTTTTAAGGAAAGAAATATATAAAGTGGGTGGTTGAGCACTCTAGAAAATTAAATACAAAAAAAGGGAAGAAGGGAATGGTGTAATTTCCAACTTATAATAAATGTGGAAATAAACACCATGGAATATTCTTGTTGGGAATGAGAGTTTACTTAAAGTGTTAAGAGAAATACCATCAAGCTCATGGTTTCAAGGGTAATGAAGAAGCTTCCAATATTCAATGATTCAAATATAAGGAGATGGGTCACTATGCGAATGAATGTACCAGGCTTCAAGGGAATTTTCCCCAGAAAAGGCCAAGGGAGAAAGGCCAAACTTATGCAATCACTAAAGTTTATTTTAAAATTTCTAAATATGTAGTAGTTTGTACATTGATCATAGACTCAAATTTAGAAAATTCTTTATTTGATTCTAGATATTCCAACTCTTTTACATATTCCATGTTTCCCAAGAAAATTAGATATTTAACTAGCACCTTAATTTTGAAAATTCATTATTTTATTCTAGATATTCTCACTATTTTACATAATCCTTGTTTTCTAAGAAAATTAGATATTTCCCTAGAACCTTAAGAAGAGAATTATCAATCAATACTCATAGTGGAAATATTATTACAAAAAAGATATGTCAGTCAATTACCATTATGACACATAGACTTACCCTATTTTCAAATTGATCATTAAAACTATGGTTATATTTGAAATAATCCTTGGTATGGATTGTATTTCATATTATAATGAAAAAAATTTATTGTTTAGAAAAAGATATTACAATTTTTGATGAATGTATTGAATCACTCATCTTCATAGGGGATACTACATCATCTAAATCATATCTAGATCCATCTCCAGTAGCTCTCCATATTAAAATTCTAGGAGAAGAAGAGAACACACAACCTATGAAGGTAAAGGTAACCCTATGATATAATATGTTCTTATTGTGTAAGAATATATTGACGTGTTTCCTAAATAACTACTTGGGAATCCACCTAAGAATGAATTTGAGTTTTTTATTGAACTCATTCCCAATGAAAAACCTATATCTAAGATTCTCTATAATATGGCTACCACGAAACTAGTAGATTTAAATAAAAAATTACATGAGTTGTGGGATAATGGGTTTATATTCCCAAGTGTTTTTCCTTGGGGATCTCCTATTCTGTTTGTGAAAAAGGATGAGTCTATGAGGTTGTGCATTGATTTCAAGTAAATTAATGCCATTACTGTGAATTATAAGTATCCTATACCTCACATTGAAGACATTTTTGATTAAATTTAAGGAGGAATTTTTTTTTCAAAGATTGGTCTTCATTTTGGTTATCATCAATTGAAAGTAATTAAGGAAGATATTCCAAAGAAAAAATTTCATATGAGGTATAGACATTATTATTTTATAGTAATTTACTTTGGGTTGACTAATATACCATCTGTTTTTATAGATCTGATGAAAGAGTGTTTAAGGAATATCTTGATAATTTCTTTGTGGTATTTTGTAATGCCCCGACCCCAGTTACCCAGAGTCGGTGCATTAATTACATAACATTGGCATGATCACAAGAAACATCAAATCTCGAAAGACCGATTGGTTTAGTAGCCTTGGAAACACTAGATATATTCATAAGTTTTACATTACATCATCAAAATAAAAAGAACTACTACAACAACATATTGTCTCCATAGTCCACACTATTAACCCCTCATAATATCCCTGCAAGTCATTCATAATTTACTTCTTCACATCCTGGGAAAATAAAACATAGAAAAGGGGTGAGCTCAAATGCCCAGTAAGGATAACAATATAGCGGAAACTTTCATAAATAAGAATAAACATTTAAGGCAATGTATAACTAAAACAAAAGCCTTTTAAACTTTAACTTCAACATAGTATGTCATAAATAAAATGAAATTATGCCATTTACTTATTCACATGGATATTCTACTAATCGAATAATCACATGCAATATCAATAACCACTTTCATAATGATGGAATGCATAATGCCAGACTATCATAACCACATAGCCAAGGCCTCGTGCCAAGACTACAAATAAGATTTTGCCAAGGCCTTGTGCCAAGACACTAGTTTGTCTCATGAGACCTACCGATGCATCGAGGAGCTATAGCGGGCTCCACCCGTCACATATTAAGTCCAATGCATTCCCATATGAAAAGGTTTAAACATAACATAAACATTCGTATTAAAACTAGCATACGAAATGTCAATACTTTCATCATAAACCATGAATGGTATATAAAAAATAGCACATCCACAGTCAAACATATCACAAAACCTTCAATATAATATAGAAGTTTTGTATCATAACAAATCAACTTTAAATAAGTGTAAAATCCATCAAAGGATGTTGACATAGATGAAATAAAAATTCATTTTAAAGAAATATCTCTTTTTATTTTGAAATCATTTAATATCCATATAAAATAAAACATTTTATTTGAAAATACTCTTATAAGCTTGTAAGGGAAGCCTTGACGATTTTATAACGGCGGAAAATAACCGCACCCGCCGTATAAGTTAAAAAAACGTGCTTATCTTAATTTTGTCGAAAAGGTTAAAAAGCACCTTGTTTGGAAAAAGACGGAAAGATTCCCTTATAAACCTCTTATAAAAAGTCAAACAAGGGTATAAATGACTTTAACCCATATTCTTTTAAATATTAAAAATGTTTTGAAATACATTTTGAAGAAACATAGATGTGGATGATAACGAGATCCCAGTAAATTATTACATATAAACAACCTCGGATAATGAAGAGATTGTGAAATAACCCTTACCAATTTGGTAAATTATGAAACATACAACCCATGAAAGAGGTATCATACAATGAATATGTAAATACACATAAATTAGAGTGTATTATACAAAGAATATAATTATGGGCAGTACATACACCACACAAAAGGTAATGGTGGCAATATGACATGAATCTCACGAGAATAAGGAGTGAGATGAAAACCCCTTACCTTGTACTTTTCCTTGGTTGGGGTAGGTTAACCTCCTGTATAATGGTGAAATAATTGTTATTAAATTATAAAAGAATCATATACATTAATATGATATCATATATGATCTTTTAATATTGATTTGATAATAATATCTTAGTATTATCGTTGTTTCGGGTGTTAACTTACTTGATTTATTTTATATGTTTTGTTACGTAAGCCATGTTTGTAATGGATAGTTTGTATATTATTCATATCCAGAATGATATCAAGTCCTTAAAAATCATTTTTAAATCATCAAATGATAATTATACTTGAATGGATACGATGGAGAATGAATCTTATCGCGTTCGTGGAGACGGTAGTCCGTACGTACGCACGAGCGACAATATCATTATTTTGATATTAAAATAATATATAATTGGATAGTATATCATATATAAAGAATCATTATCATGTTATATTTATTATTTACATGAGTTTCACATCATTATTATACCCATCCAAATAATAATATATTGAATAACAATTACACCACGACGTGGAGACGGTAAGCCGTACGTACGCACGTATGGTGACATGTTATTCAAAGGGTGGATAGAATACTGAATATGGTTCTACCATATTTATAATAATATCACAGTATATGTGAGATACTGGAGTTATTATTTTAGAATGGTAAGAACAAAGAAAGAAGAAGTGGAAGAAGAAATGAACTTGAAAAGGGGTGGTGAAAACATTACCTCTTCTTCGGGTTCTTCCTTTTGATTTGATCAAAAGGGCTCCTTAGGTTGGCTTTCTGATCAAAATAAGGCCTCTAGGTTGTAGTGAGGGAAGTTGGGAGAGTATGTAGGCAGATTTGGGCCGAGCCAAGTGGCTTGAGAGGTGTGAGGAATGAGTAGAAGTGGTCTCCTTTTATAAGGGAGAGGAGGGGCTCTTTAGGAAAGAGTGAAAGTATTACTTTATAATATAATTATATTCGGTTTATAATGGTCCAAAAATCATTGAGGTCGAAGATAAGATGACTCATTTTCTAAATAACATCAACCAATAAGAATTGGACAGGTTTTAGATAATATTTTAATCATTATAATCTTATTTATTTAAATGATTTATTAATGAGGTAAACATTGCATCATTATTGTGTCATTAATAATTTAAATTATTTGATGTCTAAAAATTATAAATAAAATATCATTATGTATTAAATATTTTTAGCTTTCTAATGAATATTTATAATCGAAAATCCAACATGTATAACCCTATGTAAAAATTGTTCTTCTAAAATATGTAAGCTTATGCCATTTTTATTTTTATTTTAACTTTATTAATATAATGTGTCCCTACCACATACAAGTGGCTCTAAGGGGTCCCCAAATCGACCCAAGGATGCCCATGGTCGGGTATGTGTCCACCAATAAGGTTAGGACACGTTTTAGGGTAATTTTGTATTATTATAATATTATTTTTTAACCCTTATTTACCAGATTTACCCTTTAACCATGGTAAATAAAATATTTACCGCAGTAATTATTCAAAATGTGTAAAAATAAAAGTTACCTATTTACATAATTTGGACATCCTGATTCCAAATATATAATCCATTTTTCCAAATTCAAAACACAGAAGTGGCAGAAATTAATTTAAAATTAATTCCCGTTGTTAAAATAAAAAGCGTGTTTTTAAGAGATAATAACTATCAAAAGATTGACACTTGTTTATGTCTGGTTTAATTGTGAAATTATGTCCAATGACAAACATTAAATTAAATGGTAAAAATATATTCTAAATATACTTTAAAACCACTCAAATTCATAATTTATCAATATTAATTATTTTGATTAAAAAAGTTGATTTTAATTAAAATTTAGTAATTTTCACTATTCATCAAAATATAAAAGTTATCCGAAAAGTACCAAAACTTCACCCCAGGCTAATTTCAATATTCCGAATCCAAAAATGATGTCCATTTTGAAATATAAAATATATATGATTTCAAAAAGTAGGTATTACTATTCACAACGGCTAGTTTAATTAGTTGTGGTGTGTGTTAGAACTCGAGGTTGCGTACAACACACGCTATCGCATTATTCGAAGGGAAACGTACCGTGGAAGCTTGGGGTGTTACATTCTCCCCTCCTTCAAATAATTGCGTCCTCGCAATTTCTAGGGTATTACTGCATAAAAAGACTCGGGTGGTTCTTCATCATAAGTTCCTCGGGTTCCCACGTTGCCTCTTCCATCTTATGATTTCTCCACAAAACTTTTACCAGACGCGTCGTCCGGTTTCTCAGTACCTGTTCTCTTGTATCAAGAATCCTGACAGGCTCTTCACAATAAGACAGATCGGGTTCCAGTTCTAATTCCTCATAGGTGAGTACATGCGTTGGGTCAGGCATGTATTTTCTCAACAGAGATACGTGGAACACATCGTGAACTTTGGAGAGACTTGGCGGCATTGCCAATCGGTAAGCTACAACCCCAATTCGTTCTAGAATTTCGAAAGGTCCGATGTACCTGGGACTCAATTTACCTTTCTTACCAAAACGTATGACTCCCTTCCACGGAGATACCTTCAGGAAAACATGATCACCGACTTGAAATTCCAAATCCTTCCTTCGATTATCGGCATAGCTCTTCTGCCTACTTTGAGCTGCTTTGATGTGATTTTGGATTAACTTCACCTTTTCCACCATTTCCTCCACCAGTTCTGGGCCTACAAGTTTTCTTTCACCAACGTCATCCCAACAGGTTGGTGTACGACATCTCTTTCCGTATAATGCTTCATATGGTGCCATCTGAATACTCGAATGGAAGCTATTGTTATAGGAAAATTCAACCAGTGGTAAATATTGATCCCACATACCCTGAAAGTCAAGTGAGCAAGATCTCAACATGTCTTCTAGGGTTTGAATAGTCCGTTCTGATTGTCCATCTGTCTGAGGGTGGTAAGCAGTGCTCAAATGAAGTTCAGTATCGAGGGATTTCTGAAGACTTTTCCAAAATCTTGAAGTAAAACGGGGATCACGATCAGAAACAATCGATAGGGGTACTCCATGAAGTCTCACAACTTCATTAATGTATAGTCTTGCTAGACGTTCCAGGGGTAGATCTTCTCTTATAGCAAGAAAATGTGCTGACTTGGTAAGACGATCAACAATAACCCATATTGCATCGTTCCTTCTAGGAGTCTTTGGTAGCCCCATGACAAAGTCCATCGTAATATTGTCCCATTTCCACTCCGGTATGGGAAGAGGTTGCATGACTCCTCCAGGCTGTTGCCTTCCAGCTTTCACTTTTTGACAAACCATACATCTTGACACAAAATCAGAAATCTCCCTCTTCATGTTGTCCCACCAAAAATGTTTCTTCAAATCTCTATACATTTTGGTGCTCCTAGGGTGTATAGAGAAATTGGAACTATGAGCATCATCCAGCAATTCCCTTTTCAGATCAGGTATATCGGGAACACAAAGTCTCTTCCCTAATTTCAAAATTCCATCTTCATACACAAAGTCTCTCAATCTCCCATCATTCACAGCTTTAATCTTATTTTGGAATTCTTCATCATCGGTCTGAGAACTCTTAATCCTTTCTAGTAATGATGGTTTGGCAACCATTTGAAAAAGCATTGATGTTTCACCTTCCCTGGTTATTCCCATGTCCATCTTCACTAGATCCATGAAAATTGGATCCCTTTCAATTCTCATATTGTTCAAAACTCCATGGTCTTTTCTGCTCAAAGCATCTGCCACCTTGTTTGCTTTCCCCGGGTGGTAGTGTATCGTGCAATCATAATCCTTGAGTAATTCAAGCCATCTCCTTTGCCTCATGTTGAGTTATTTTTGTGAGAAAATATACTTCAAACTCTTGTGATCAGTATAAATCTCACATTTTTCACCATAGAGGTAGTGTCTCCATATCTTCAAAGCAAAGATCACAGATGCTAACTCAAGATCATGAGTAGGATAGTTTTGTTCATGAATTTTCAACTGTCGTGATGCATAGGCAATAACTCTATCATTCTTCATAAGGACACAACCAAGTCCTTTCTTCGATGCATCACTATAAATAATGAACCCATCATTCCCCGATGGTAGAGTCAATATAGGAGCATTGACTAATCTTTTCTTCATTTCTTCAAAACATTCTTCACACTCTTTTGTCCAAACAAATTTAACCCCTTTACGTGTGAGCTTCGTTAATGGGTTAGCCAATCGGGCAAAATTCTGGACGAAACGTCGATAATAACCTGCCAAACCAATAAAACTGCGTACCTCAGTTATACTCGTAGGTGCTGGCCATTCTTGGATTGCCTTGGTCTTAGAAGGATCAACAGAGATTCCATCTTTAGAGACAATATGGCCAAGAAAAGAAATCTCCTGAAGCCAGAATTCACACTTGCTAAACTTCCCATATAATTCATGCCTCCTCAGAGTCTTCAAGATAATGCACAAGTGATTTTCATGATCTTCGTAGGTTTTGGAGTATACCAAGATATCATCAATAAATACCACCACAAATTCATCGAGACACTCCTTGAAAACTCTATTCATCAGATCCATGAATACAGAGGGTGCATTAGTCAATCCAAATGGCATTACGGTAAACTCGTAATGCCCGTACCTGGTTCGAAATGCTGTCTTCGGAATGTCTTCCTTCTTCACGCACAACTGATGGTATCCAGATCGAAGGTCAATCTTTGAAAAGTATTGAGCTCCATGCAGTTGGTAAAATAAATCATCAATACGAGGTAGGGGATACTTTTTCTTTATCTTTATAGCATTGATCTCCCTGTAGTCGATACATAACCTCATAGATCCATCTTTCTTTTTAACAAAAAGAACAGGGGCTCCCCATGGAGAAACACTAGGGCGAATAAATCCCTTATTACTCAATTCCTCTAGTTGTTTCTTTAGTTCGACTAATTCCACAGTGGCCATTCTATAAGGGGTCTTCGATATAGGCCTTGATCCAGGAATCAAATCAATGGAAAACTCAACTTCTCGTTCTGGAGGATGTCCAGGTAAATCTTCCGGAAATACATCTACAAATTCTTTCACAACAGGTACATCCTCTATTTGAACATTCCTTTCCTCACCGACAGTTATTTCATTCTCTTCCTCCCCAATAATTGAATTAAGTTGAGCTACTGGGGGTGGATCTAAATAAGAATTAGGTGGTGAAGATTCTGCTCTAAAAATAAGGTGTTCCTTATCATTATCATCAAGAATCGTAACCTCTTTCTTCTTACAATAAATATTCGCATCATAGTCCAAAAGCCAGTCCATACCGAGGATTATATAAAACTCAATCATAGGTATGACGATGAGATCAGCAGATAAAGAAAATTTATGTGCTCTAATGGGGACTGATTCACAAAACTTTGTTGCAATGATACTTCCCTTAGGAGTTTTAACTGACAACTCCCTTATTAAATCAAATTGGAAATATCTAATTTTCTTAGCAAACTGGGAAGATATGAAACAATGCGATGATCCAGAATCAAATAATGCATTTGCTAAACTTGAGGAAACCATTAAATTACCTGCCACCATGTCTTTCGGAGCTTCTACCTCAGCAGTAGTGATAGCATAAGCCTGGCCTTGATCCCTTGGCCTTTTCTGAGGTAAGTTCTCTTGACGCTTAGGACATTCATTTGCATAATGCCCCATATCCCTGCAATTGTAGCACTGAACATTGGTAGCTTCCTTCTTCCCCTTGCAATCACGAGCTTGATGGCCTTTTTCACCACACTTGTAACAGACTCCCATTCCCTTCAAGCAAGTACCAGGGTGTTTCTTCCCGCATTTACCACAGGATGGATATTCAACCTTTCCCTTATTCCCCTTATTTCCATTCCCAGATTGATCAGCAGGTCTCTTCTTCTCTTGCTTTGCTTTAAAGTCATAAGACTTAGAGAATTCTTTTTCGGTCTTGATAGCACATGAGACAATGTCTTCGTACGATGAAAAGGATTGTGAGACTAATGCTCGACGGAGAAATGGTTTTAACCCATCAATGAAACGATCAATCTTACTTCTTTGGTTACGTATATAATCACCAGCGTACCTTGCTAACCTTGTAAAGTTAGCCTCATATTTTGCGACATTCTCATCCTCCTTCTGTCTCAGACTTAGAAATTGCCTTTCCATATCTGCTCGATGGTCGCGAGGGAAGTATTTTTCTAAAAACAGATCTTTGAACTCCCTCCATTCCATATTTGATACTTCATCATCTTTCTTCATGTTTTGAATCAATGACCACCATTGATCAGCATCTCCAGTGAGGCGGTAAACTGCCATGATAACTTTTTCCCTTTCACTGCTCCCCAAAGCCTGAAATATTTTCTCTAGGGAATTTATCCATTTCTCAGCTACTAATGGATTTGTACTCCCATTGAACGTTGGTGGTTGTTGCATCATGAATCGATATAACATTGATCCTCCACGCTGCGGATCAGGGTGCTCCATACGGGTAAGGTTATTATTCATAACCTGAGTAAGTTGTCCCAGTATGGTGATTAACTGATCGGCACCAGTTGCATCACCAGCCCCACTATAATTATCTTGAGCAGGAGGGAAATCCCTACATGGAGTGCGTGCATTGATACGGTTTCCATTTCTTCCACTAGGCGTCATTTCTAAACAATGGCATAAACTAGATCAGTTTATGAATCAAAATACATAATCCCATACTTATAAAACACTTAACATAAATTGAACTATTTATGGATATAATCCATAAAAATGTCTCCTTTGAGGATGTATATACTCATAAACCCTTCATAATGGTTTGTAAAGAAAATGAGAATTATCCTAAGCATATCCCCCGGGAGTGTCGTAACCAAGAGTGCAGCAAGGCCCGTTGTCGTGCACCAGTTCCTGTTCGAGTCTAGCTCAAAGCGGTGTTTTCGGGTTTTAACCCTAGGTACATCTGTGCCAGAGCCGCCTCTACCTTCTCGTATCCAGACAGGGATGTATTTCTTGGAAAACTCACAAAATCTCTACAATACCAAAATTCTAGGAAGTTCTTCTATACTAATCCTCAAAGTTCATCTTAGGTCTACGTGCTCTAATCAGAGTTTATTTAAATCTAGATTCCAAGGTTTGTACTAAACTTCCTCTGATACCAACTGTAACGCCCCGACCCTAGTTACCCAGAGTCGGTGCATTAATTACATAACATTGGCATGATCACAAGAAACATCAAATCTCGAAAGATCGATTGGTTTAGTAGCCTTGGAAACACTAGATATATTCATAAGTTTTACATTACATCTTCAAAATAAAAAGAACTACTACAACAACATATTGTCTTCATAGTCCACACTATTAACCCCTCATAATATCCCTGCAAGTCATTCATAATTTACTTCTTCACATCCTGGGAAAATAAAACATAGAAAAGGGGTGAGCTCAAATGCCCAGTAAGGATAACAATATAGCGGAAACTTTCATAAATAAGAATAAACATTTAAGGCAATGTATAACTAAAACAAAAGCCTTTTAAACTTTAACTTTAACATAGTATGGCATAAATAAAATGAAATTATTCCATTTACTTATTCACATGGATATTCTACTAATCGAATAATCACATGCAATATCAATAACCACTTTCATAATGATGGAATGCATAATGCCAGACTATCATAACCACATAGCCAAGGCCTCGTGCCAAGACTACAAATAAGATTTTTCCAAGGCCTTGTTCCAAGACACTAGTTTGTCTCATGAGACCTACCGATGCATCGAGGAGCTATAGCGGGCTCCACCCGTCACATATTAAGTCCAATGCATTCCCATATGAAAAGGTTTAAACATAACATAAACATTCGTATTAAAACTAGCATACGAAATGTCAATACTTTCATCATAAACCATGAATGGTATATAAAAAATAGCACATCCACAGTCAAACATATCACAAAACCTTCAATATAATACAGAAGTTTTGTATCATAACAAATCAACTTTAAATAAGTGTAAAATCCATCAAAGGATGTTGACATAGATGAAATCAAAATTCATTTTAAAGAAATATCTCTTTTTATTTTTAAATCATTTAAGATCCATATAAAATAAAACATTTTATTTGAAAATACTCTTATAAGCTTGTAAGGGAAGCTTTGACGATTTTATAATGGCGGAAAATAACCGCACCCGCCGTATAAGTTAAAAAAACGTTCTTATCTTCATTTTGTCGAAAAGGTTAAAAAGCACCTTGTTTGGAAAACGACGGAAAGATTCCCTTATAAACCTCTTATAAAAAGTCAAACAAGGGTATAAATTACTTTAACCCATATTCTTTTAAATATTAAAAATGTTTTGAAATACATTTTGAAGAAACATGGATGTGGATGATAACGAGATCCCAGTAAATTATTACATATAAACAACCTCGGATAATGAAGAGATTGTGAAATAACCCTTACCAATTTGGTAACTTATGAAACATACAACCCATGAAAGAGGTATCATACAATGAATATGTAAATAAACATAAAATAGAGTGTATTACACAAAGAATATAATTATGGGCAGTACATACACCACACAAAAGGTAATGGTGGCAATATGGCATGAATCTCACGGGAATAAGGAGTGAGATGAAAACCCCTTACCTTGTACTTTTCCTTGGTTGGGGTAGGTTAACCTCCTGTATAATGGTGAAATAATTGTTATTAAATTATAAAAGAATCATATACATTAATATGATATCATATATGATCTTTTAATATTGATTTGATAATAATATCTTAGTATTATCGTTGTTTCGGGTGTTAACTTACTTGATTTATTTTATATGTTTTGTTACGTAAGCCATGTTTGTAATGGATAGGTTGTATATTATTCATATCCAGAATGATATCAAGTCCTTAAACATCATTTTTAAATCATCAAATGATAATTATACTTGAATGGATACGATGGAGAATGAATCTTATCGCGTTCGTGAAGACGGTAGTCCGTACGTACGCACGAGCGACAATATCATTATTTTGATATTAAAATAATATATAATTGGATAGTATATCATATATACAGAATCATTATCATGTTATATTTATTATTCACATGAGTTGCACATCATTATTATACCCATCCAAATAATAATATATTGAATAACAATTACACCACGACGTGGAGACGGTAAGCCGTACGTACGCACGTATGGTGACATGTTATTCAAAGGGTGGATAGAATACTGAATATGGTTCTACCATATTTATAATAACATCACAGTATATGTGAGATACTGGAGTTATTATTTTAGAATGGTAAGAACAAAGAAAGAAGAAGTGGAAGAAGAAATGAACTTGAAAAGGGGTGGTGAAAACATTACCTCTTCTTCGGGTTCTTCCTTTTGATTTGATCAAAAGGGCTCCTTAGGTTGGCTTTCTGATCAAACTAAGGCCTCTAGGTTGTAGTGAGGGAAGTTGGGAGAGTATGTGGGCAGAGTTTGGCCGAGCCAAGTGGATTGAGAGGTGTGAGGAATGAGTAGAAGTGGTCTCTTTTTATAAGGGAGAGGAGGGGCTCTTTAGGAAAGAGTGAAAGTATTACTTTATAATATAATTATATTCGGTTTATAATGGTCCAAAAAACATTGAGGTCGAAGATAAGATGACTCATTTTCTAAATAACATCAACCAATAAGAATTGGACAGGTTTTACATAATATTTTAATCATTATAATCTTATTTATTTAAATGATTTATTAATGAGGTAAACATTGCATCATTATTGTGTCATTAATAATTTAAATTATTTGATGTCTAAAAATTATAAATAAAATATCATTATGTATTAAATCTTTTTATCTTTCTAATGAATATTTATAATCGAAAATCCAACATGTATAACCCTATGTAAAAATTGTTCTTCTAAAAGATGTAAGCTTATGCCATTTTTATTTTTATTTTAACTTTATTAATATAATGTGTCCCTACCACATACAAGTGGCTCTAAGGGGTCCCCAAATCGACCCAAGGATGCCCATGGTCGGGTATGTGTCCACCAATAAGGTTAGGACACGTTTTAGGGTAATTTTGTATTATTATAATATTATTTTTTAACCCTTATTTACCGGATTTACCCTTTAACCATGGTAAATAAAATATTTACCGCAGTAATTATTCAAAATGTGTAAAAATAAAAGTTACCTATTTACATAATTTGGACATCCTGATTCCAAATATGTAATCCATTTTTCCAAATTCAAAACACAGAAGTGGCAGAAATTAATTTAAAATTAATTCCCGTTGTTAAAATAAAAAGCGTGTTTTTAAGAGATAATAACTATCAAAAGATTGACACTTGTTTATGTCTGGTTTAATTGTGAAATTATGTCCAATGACAAACATTAAATTAAATGGTAAAAATATATTCTAAATATACTTTAAAACCACTCAAATTCATAATTTATCAATATTAATTATTTTGATTAAAAAGTTGATTTTAATTAAAATTTAGTAATTTTCACTATTCATCAAAATATAAAAGTTATCCGAAAAGTACCAAAACTTCACCCTAGGATAATTTCAATATTCCGAATCCAAAAATGATGTCCATTTTGAAATATAAAATATATATGATTTCAAAAAGTAGGTATTACTATTCACAACGGCTAGTTTAATTAGTTGTGGTGTGTGTTAGAACTCGAGGTTGCGTACAACACACGCTATCGCATTATTCGAAGGGAAACATACCGTGGAAGCTTGGGGTGTTACATATTTATTGATGATATCTTGGTATACTCTAAAAGTTATGAAGAGGATAAAATTTATACATAAATCATTCTTGATAATCTTAGAGAAAATTAATTATATAAGAAATTAAATAAGTGTAAATTATAGCTTCAATTTGTTCATTTTCTTAAAAACATTGTCTCTAAGTATGGAATATCAGTTGATCCATCAAAGAAAAAGGCATTCAAAGAATAAACCATGTCGAAAAACATAACCAAGGTACATAGTTTCCTTGGATTAGTAAGTTAATAGTAGTGATTTTTTCAAAAAATTTCCTGACTAGAAAACCTATTAACTAAGTTGACACTTAAAGGGGTTATGTTCCTATGGAAAGAGGAATTACAAGAAGTCTTTGAAGAATTAAAGAGGAGGTTTATGAATATTCAGGTGTTGACACTACCATTGGGAGGGGATAAATTTTTCATATATAGTGACGCATCAAATAAAGGACTTGGATGTGTCCTTATGTAGAATGATAAATTTATTGCCTATTTATCAATGTAGTTAAAGATACATGAAAAAATATCCAACCCATGATCTTGATGTGGCATTATTAATCTTTTATTTGAAGATATGGAGACATTATTTGTCACACTCGGGTTTTTATTTTCATTCTTGGATCCGGTTCATTTATGGGAATCAGTTTTTCTCTTGGGAATTGGGTGTGATGGGTCTGAGTTTTTGAGGTAAATTTCTATTTATTTTTTGTCTAGATTTTCCACATTGGGATTTCTTTTTTTTTGGGTAAAAATGGAAAATTTGGGCCCTACAGCATGTGGCGCACAATTGACGCATAATTAAGGGAAACCATGTGCCCCTGCCCAGGTAACCGTGTGGTAGGTGGTGGTTTTCAGGAAGTAGCTACCGCACAACATGTGCATAGTAAGTCAGACCATGTGTTCTAGCTGTGTGGTAGGTGCCTCTTGGATAAATAGGGTGCATAGTTTCCGCATGGTTTGGAAAACTGTGTGGGAAAATTGTTCGTGATGTATAGGTCATTAAAAATCTAAAAATTCTCTTTATATCCTCTCAGAATTTAGCCCCAAATCCCATTGCTCGACCAACTCGGCCTACTCATCCCTAGGTGCCTCATCCCTCTCTTATGTATCCCTTAGATCTCCATTTTTATGGTATATTTGGCATGAAAACTCCAAGAAATATTCAAGTAATTGGTTCTCCTCCTTGATTTCTCCTATTTTCTTGGGTTTATCTTCTTCTCTCATGGAGTTTCATATCTCCAGCTAATTGGGTGGCCTTTTTAGGGTTCAATATTGATGGTTGTTGTTCAATCTTTCCTTTCTAGGGTCTTGTGGTTGTGAGGTTGTGGTTTCATACATGTTTTTTCAAAAGTTTCTACACTTGAGGTAGGTGATTCCATGTTTTAGCATTATTAAATTATTTTGATATGATTTCTTGAGTATTTAAACATTCTCTATAGTTTAATTTTGTGATGTGAAATATATTTTAGAAGTGTTTTGGCATGCACATATAATGAATTTGGAATTTCTTAAGGAAAATGGTTATGTTTTGTGTAATCTTTATGGTAGTGTTTCTGGAAAGTGTTCTATACCTTGTGTGGAAGGTGAAAAATGGTTTTTCAAAGGCACCTATGATGTGAACATGTTTGAAAGTGTGTTTTAAATAGAAGATGGATTATTTTGGCATGTTGTATTTTTTTTGCACCTTTAAATGTGAATTGTGAATCATGTAAATGATGTGAATCATATTTTAAAGTGAACTTGGTTTATGTGTGAAATTAAAAAGGGATTGGCTCATGGAAATGGTCAGAATCAATTGTGAAATTTTCTTATGTTTTTTCAAATGGGGATATTTGGTTATGAAATTGGTGAAAAAAGTGTTTCCAAATGGTTATGGTGAGTGTAAAATGGAAAGTGGTTTTTATGGAAAATGGCGGTTTCTGTGTGATGATTTGTGAAAGTGGTGATTTCCCAGTATCTTTATATTGCTTGGAATGCGAGTGTGAAAATGGCGTTTTGTGTAACATGTGAAATGATAGATTGAGAACAAGGTAATCCTGGGTATCTATGTGGGATGAATAGATCTAGCACACTAGTGTTTCAGAAGTGGCAAGCTCAGATTATTCTAGTAGATTGACACTAGTTGACTCAGAAGTGGAAATGCTCAGACCCACTTATAATAATTGATGATTACAACACTAACTAAATTATGATGATAATTAGAGACCACTAGGCCCATGGGGTGTCCCCTCCTAGTGACCCGTGCACAAGAAAGCTAATGGTTGTGGTTTCTATACCACGTTTCACCATGGTACGAGGTTCTATTGTCTCACTCAAGCTAGATTACCCTTAGAGATTTACCCATGATGCTCTAATATGACATGAGACTTATGTGATGTGGTGACATCCGTCAGTTTATGGTGGACCTTGAGTGTATTTAATTTTTAATCAAGTTTGTTGAGAAATGGGTTTCCTTGAAGTGTTTCCTCTAAAAGTTTATTTCTGAAAATAGTTTCCTTAAAAATGGTTTTCTTTAAAATGATTTCTTAAAAAATGTTTCAAAATCTTGGTATGGAAGTTCATGTTAATTTTTATTTTAATTTTTTAGCATGGAATATTTTTCTTTGGGTGGTATCCTACTATGATTTGGATCACACCCTACATACACCTTTAGGTGTATGTAGACTTTTTTTGTATGAACCAAGTAAAGGCATGATGATTCATGGAGATATTGGCGGTTTGAGTTGCTAGTGTTCCCTTTATTGTAGGTGGTGGTGGTTTCTTGAGAGTGATGCTCCTCACTTCACACATCGGTTTTTGAGATGTTTTTAGTTTCCCTTTGTGATATTTTTGGTTTTTGTTTAGATTTGTAACCCTTTAATATGAATATTTTTACACCATGTTGGATTTTGGTTATTCAGTTATGTCTTGTTTATTTCTGTTGGTTATTTGTGTTTGTGTAAATGGGTAAAATCATTCCCAAAGCATATTGGTGATACCCAGGCACTTGTTTCTAGCTTGTGGGGATCGAGAATGCCCTTTGGGCCATGCCATGAGTCAGGTTGGGTGTTGGGTTGGATGGAACTCTAGCTAGGTTTGTGACAAAATGGTATAAGATCTAGTCACTATCTTTTTGGGCCACATCATTTTGGAAAGAGTCTAGGTAGACCAGATCTAGGACTATTAGGGATTGTGGTTCTTATTGCAAGTAGGGTGCCTGGCCAGCACACCTCATGATAAGACTTGATTTTCTATAGGAAGTTTGGCTTCTTTTGGTTTCTTTGGTTCCTATATATTGTTTTGTGTTTGGGAAATGAAAATAGAGTTGGGATAATAGTCACTGTGAGCCTGTAGGGGCTAGAAATCCATGTAAATCTAGAGAAATGGTCATAGAATACTCTTTGTGACAGTGGTATGATTGGCATATGGATGAAAACCGTAAGTCTAAGTCACCCATCGACACTAGTTTCACTTGTGAATTGTTTTTCATCTTCTTGGGTTCTAAAAATTGTCTTGAGAACCCTTGTTTTAGAATTATGAAAGCTGAATTTTGAAATGGTAATGGTTTGGTTTTGGGAATATAGAAAATGAATTTTTAGAATCATTTTGAACAAATCTTTGGAAAAGTATATTTTTGTAAGGGAATTTCTAGGTAAAGTGGGAAAGAGTTTATTGAAAATTAAGTCTTTATAATCAAAACATATAGTTTATTGAAATTGGTTGTTTGGAAAACATGAACTATTTCAAGGAGGTTTTTGGAACTCTATTTTAAATGGGGTTTGTTGAGCTATCAAAAATATTTTGAATATAATGAATTGGAAGTTTTAGATGAAATCCATAGGATTTTATTTTTAGAAAAGGTGAAATGATTTGATGTTTAGAGTTTGATAATGGTTTTCAATTTGGTGGTTAGTGAACTTTTAAAAAGTTTTACGAAATTTTGAAATGGGAATTAAATTGAGAAGTTGAAAGTGTGGGTTGAATGTTATGTTTTTGAAAGTGAAAAAATTTTATTTTGACCTTTGGAACTTCTACGAGTGACCAAATTCATGGATATGTGTGAAAATATGAATGGTAGATGACTTGAGGTGATGGGTGCCCGTTTTGGCATGAGAATATGCATGTGTGGGCTCCATTAAATACCATTGGTGACTACGCAACCCACCAAGATTGTTTTTATTAAAAAATGATTTTGAGAGAAGATTGATGTTTTGATAACTGCTAGTTATGTGGTGTGTCTCCTTTTGATTTAGGAATGTTTCTTGTGAGTTGTTTTGAGTTTGAGAACCCTTTTGTTTAAATGGTGTTTTAATTTTGAGTTATTGTCAATGAGTTGGTCTTGAGATAGTGGTTAGTGGGTTCTTTGGAGAAATGTTTTGGGAAGCCTTTGGGTTGGTTCCCCATTGTATTTGGTGTATGGTTGTGGTGAATTCTGATCGATGGATCAACCTTTATTGAGTTCTTCATCTCCTTGTTTCCAAGTGCATGACCCCACAAAGTTTCGATGGACATTTTGGTGCTACTACTGGTGATTTACCATTAGCGGAACCTCCAGTTGATCAACCTATGGAACTCCTTATTGAGTTCAGAAAGTTGAATCCTACCATATTTTATGATCATGTGAATCCTCTCAAAGAGAAAGAGTGGATGTGGGAAATTGAAAGAAATTTTAGTTTCCTCAAGATGTTTGAGTCATTAAAGGTGAATTTGGCCACCTTTATGCTTAGAGGTCCGGCCTAGAAATGGTGAAGGTAATTATAATAAGGAGAGTAGAAAGCAGCCTGAGGCTGTTGGTGCTGACCACAGTGTTAAAAGGCCTTTAGAACTTCATCGGTTTATTTTAATAGATGAGTCATTCTGTTCCATTAGTGTGGAAAGTCCCGTTATAAGAAACTATCATATCCATTTGCAGAAATTGTGTGCTGTTTAGGGCTTAGTTTAAAGTCCCTTTCTTTGTAATTCTTCTTTGTTGGAGTGCCATGCAGAGGTGAAGTGAGTTCCATGGTATGTGGTTTTCTTTTGGCTCCTCCTAGAATGCTGTGTGGTTTCTGATGAGACCAAAGAAGGTGTTTTGGTTGGGGATTTTCAACTTTTGGCTGTGAGGCAAGAGATGATTCAAACATCAGGGCTCCAACCATAGGCCCTAGAGTGAAGCTCACGTGAAGTCAGGAATCGCGTGGGGTGTGAGGGACCTTGGTCTGTCTTGGCCACCAGTGTTGGATGGGGATAGTTTAAGATTATCTATTGTAACTTCCTTATTTTGGAAAGGTCCCATTTTGTGGGTAGTGGCATGAAGGCCTTGTTCTTCATTGCAACCCGTGTTGGTGGAAGAGTTCCTCCTTAGTTATTTTTTTGACCCGATTCACGTCGTACTGCTTTTCGGTGGGTGAGATGGTCCCACCTAGACTGGGAAATATATCCTTCCTATACTATGAAGGAGGTTTCATAGTTGAATGGTCCCAACTGGTGATTGTAGTGGGTTCAGTGTTTATGAAATAAGCCCACATCAGGTACGATGTCCTCAGATGGTCTCCAACAGGTTTATTCACGAATCTAGAAACACCCAACGACCCTCTTATCCATGATTCATGGTCCTAATTTCCAAAGGAAGACACTTGTTGGATAATTTGATCAACCACACTTAAGGACTCCATTGGTCGAGAGGATGGGATTTTGGGCTCATTGCACCATTTTGGAGGGAAATTATTGCATATTCTGGGACTCTCTTATTGATTTAATCAATGATCATATGTTTGTGAATCCTTGGTTCATTCCCAAGCACGTGTCTGCGAATTACCCCTAGATCGCAAGATCATCTAAAGTTATGCATGGATTTATAGTCATATGTGTGTATCCTAGGTTCTCCACTGATGAAGACATCTGTATGTATTCGAGGTTCTTCATCGATGTCACCCTTTTATGGACATATTAGGGATTCCTCGGTCTTTTGTCAAGATGATGATGATTTCAATGATATGATGAGGCGATCTGGAGTTTATCAAAATACAAGGGGGAACAAATATTGTTTTGATATCGGTATTGAACCCATAATACAGGATTCCAACTTATCCTTGTGAGAGGAATCAGATTCCACATAGTTCAGTGTCTCTTTATACGACAAATCAACTTTTAAGGTCATGTGATGAGGACCCACCCATAAAGTTTAACATCATGTGGTGAGGACATCTAGGTGGAAGATTCCTAGTCAATATTTCATGTGGGACTTATGCCGAAGTGGCCCTAGATTCCCAAAATATATACGATCTCGTGGGTAGATATGACCCTATCGGGGATGTGGCCTAGAGAATATTAGGGTGGTTTTAGTGTCAGGTTCGAACATAATGGAGGATTCTTATGCATCCCAATTGGTTTAGAATCAAAGAACTCATAGTTCTATTTGAGTTGGGACTTACAACTTCTAGGAGGCCTTTTTGTGGGGGTATGATTGGGGCTTACACATGAGAGCTTCCCATTTGAGAGAAATAAGTCGGGGCTTACTTTTGAAGAGGATACCCTAATGAGTTTAGGGGAATTTTATTGGGACTGACTTATAAGGAGAATTTCCCTTGATCTCGGGGCCTTAGGTAAGAATCATATGTATCCTAGTTAGAGAAGGAATCAAATTTCTTATAGATCATTGAATTTGGGGCTTATACCTAGGAGGAGGCCCATGTTTCTGGAACCATGAGGAGGATCTCAACTCACGATGATTTGAATGTTCCGTTGGGGCTTACACCTAGGAGGATAAACATTATTTGGGATTATATGGATGTCATGATCACCACCAACCTCTAAGCCCACATGATTCATGCTCGGTGTGAGAAATAAGAGGAGGTAGTGGATCTGAAGATCGCACATCCCACATCATTTGCTGATAGATGGTACTAGAGACTAAAGGGAGAGAGAGGGGGGGCTTTTAATGTGCCAATTTCCTCTCCTGTGTTGATATCCCAGATATTCATGTTTGGAAATCTATCTGTACATGTCTCGGGCTGAGCCTAAGAGGATCAAGAGCACCACCTCCTATGGAAAGGTTAGGGACTTACCTTAGGGAGAGTGCCCTGAAATGAGTTCTGGGAAAGGGGATGAGTGTTTCACTTCATCAAAGGGAAAAATAGACATGATCTCTTTGACTTCTCAGTGTCCCTCATTGAATGTAAAATCTAGTGATTACCCTTGATCCGTAGAAAAAAGAGGTTCACATGAGTATTCTTAGGTTGGTCCCTGGGTTACCATGGGAATACGAACTTAAATATATTTTGGGGGTCCACAACCTTGCGAGGATTACCCACGTGACTCCACTTACCATGAGTATGTAAACTCAAAAAGACTTGATAATGCACCTAATGGTTTTATCATATGGGTTTGGTGGATTTGGAAAAGGCTTTGTCCTAATGATGATGGATTGGTTAATGGAGGGGATTCAAAGGATGGGATGGAAATAGAAGGGCATGATCAGGACCGAAAGGTGGAAATCCCAAAGGTAACCCATTTCGTGTACCATTTGTTCATGCAGGGTGGGGTACGGTAATCAGAGCCTCAGAGCAGTGTGGCCCTACCTCTCTCTTATGGATCCTAGGGTTTCTCCATTTCATTCCTCCTCCCCCTTAGAGATGGAATCTATTCATGGAAGATGTAGGTTTGAATCGGCGTGGGCATTGTGCTTGTGCGGCGATGTCGTTGTTGGAGGATCTTCGACGGTCATCTCAGAACAGAATGTCAACGACGGTTTGGTGTCAGCACTTCTTGGTAGAGCTTCAGTGGTCAACCCAACATGATCTTCCTCCTCCAACGACATTGAGGATTGGGGTGGCCCTAATATGTCAGTTCGGGTTTCTTTGCTCATCCAATGTGTCTAGGGTTCGTTCCAGTGAACTTTCGGTGCATCTCGGGCAGGATTGCAGTGCTATGGAGGGGGGAGGTTTTTTCAGTTTCAGATTCTATGCGGTTTTGCATGCTTTTAATTTGCTGATGCGTTTTACTGTGATGCTGTGAATTTGTTATGCTGGATGGATATTTTTCTGGTTGTCCTGGTTTGACTTCATGGTCCTTCTGGTTCTTGTCATCACGAGGCTTGTGCTGGAAACTGGTGAAGATGTATCCGTGGTTCTGATCGGAGCATATTCATGACCAGAGTGGCGTTTCTATTTCAGAAAGACCTAGATTCCCTCATCGGTGATGGTCCCTCAGCGTGGGTTTAGTCCATCTAGTCATAGGTGATGATGGATTGAACTCATGTTCTTTAGATGGTCTTTTGGGATTCTGTGGCTGCGGTGGTGGGGGTGTCTAGTGGAGAATTGGGTTTGGTCCAGGATGATCGATGGTTGGAGGAAATTTGGTTGTTTTCTCAGTTTGGTTTAAGGGTTTGTGAGGACTGCTGGTATGGTGATGCATCCGGACTCGACCACATGGATCAGGTCCCAAAGAAGGTTCTAGAGCTAGTTGTTCATCATTGCAGAGCTTTATGGATTTGGATGTTTGAGATGGTATGGCGTTTTCTATCAGACTGGGCCTGTGCTTTGACACAAGACACTTGCTTGCCGTTCAGCCTTGCACTGGTGGAGAGCTTTTTCACGATCAATTGCTGGGAAGGGGTAGATCCATGTTGTTAGTTTGGTTTGTCTCGCTTGACCTTCAGGTCATGATTTGTTTTAAGTCAATGATGTCTGTTAGGGTTTTCCCCATTCTTCCCTTAAAAGGGGTGTGTGATTTTAATAAAAATTTGTAGGCCTCTGAGCTATTGGATGGAGGGTGGGGTACTCTTTGTAGGGCGTATTGCTATGTGGGTGGATGGGCCATCCACGTACTGAGGTGGTATGTAGACTTGGATGTGGTCCACGTACCCTAGTGGTATGTGGCCCCATGTTACATCCAAATAGGGTGGTTCTATGCGGTGTTATATTACATCTGCGTAGTGAAGCACTACGCGATACATGGTTTCATTCATATAGCGATGCACTATGCAGTACGCTAGATTGAAGAAGGGGCATTGATCCTGTGGTTTGTGGGAAGTTCATCCACGAAGGGAATATGGTTCATAGTTCACCAATTAGGTTCATGTTATGTTCATTATTATTATTATGTTTCCTTCCCTTCATGGTACGTGGTGGGTTTATACTTTCTGGAAACTGTTTGTGGTTTTATAATTCGTTGAATGTTTTTCTTCGAAGACTTTCATCCATGAACTCTATGC
Organism: Viscum album; assembly: GCA_963277665.1. NCBI lineage: Eukaryota > Viridiplantae > Streptophyta > Magnoliopsida > Santalales > Viscaceae > Viscum > Viscum album. Next base: position 446,489,714 of record OY728134.1, read on the forward strand.
TCCGCCAAAGATCTTATCCTCTTCTTGACTCCCTTTAGGGTCCTTTTATAAAGTGATAAAGAAGCTGTATTTATGGGTCACATGACACCTTTTACGAAGGCCCAAGAAGACATCACCCTACCTGTGGACGACTCGGTCAACTGAGGTTTGTGGGGATGAGGTTCGCGAAAGTTGCGGTTCGTGGAATTATTGGTTTTCGGTGGCGGTAATCACTACCTCAATCCCAAAAACGAATTATCTTGTTCACAGGATGCCTTCAACCTCGCCTCACCTGCAAACTATTTTGGTTTGTGGGGGTGGTTCACGACAACATACTACTCCATCTCATTTTCGCCAATGACGTGGCTTGCGATGGAGTTAGCGCTGGCATCCCCATCCGTGAACTACTTCATTCACTGGCCAATGCCTCATGGGGCGTCTGCGTATAGTGGTTCGTGGTTGATGCTTTCCATGGATCATTCCTGGAACTCGGTATATATACCACTCTATGTCCTTCTCCAAATTCAGGTTCTTCAACAATATTTTCTAAACCCTTCATCCAATTTTTTTTATTTCCTTTTCCAAAATTATGGGAGTATTCTCTTTCACTTTTCAAAGTTATCGGGACCCCACAAATCCCCCCCATGAAAATGGGTTTTGATTGGGATTAAGAGGAGGCTATTCTGATGTAGAAAGCAGTCCTGAACTGAACTGGTCTACGGTAGAAAGGTGGACCTGATGGGGAACCACATCTATATATAGGGGGCCCAAGTCATTTGTATTTTACCTAATTTTCGGCAGACTTTGCACTCTCAATTTTCCTATTAGCTGCTCTACTTCCATGTACCACTCCCTTCGCAAAATACTTCAACTGAGAATAATACTTTTCATTACAAGAACCGAAAAACCCTTCACAGTCACTCTTGTCCACGAACTAACTTTTAAATCCATGAACTGAACTTCGATTCTGCGAATGGTGAGTTTGATCTTCCACATAGAAAGTTCTACACATGGGATACCTCCTTCCGAAAAATTAATTTTGAAATTGTGAACTAAACTTTAAATTTCCAAACTGTGACCTTGGACCATTACTTAGTGAGGGTAGAATGCGGTTCTCTTGCTCTTTGAACTATCAGTTCACTAGCCAATGCCCCACGGGCCAATGCCTTGAGGGTTCGGAAAATCATCTGTTCATAGGGAATGCCTTCCATGACCTCTAGGTTCACAAGGAATGTGTTTTGCAAACCATTTCCAAGGTCTAGTATGCCGACTGCTTTATTATGTGGTATTCTTTGAGTCCTTTTCCAATTTTTAGTCTTTCTCCCAAATATTTTATTGAAATGACCTTTTTATGGTATTTTTATGTAGAAAAGAGATGGACATTCCACAAGATATTGCTGATGATGTCATTGTTGTTGGTGCCACCACTACTCCTCTTTTAGCTACAGATGAAAGGAATGAGAATATGGGGAACTCTATTGACGACAAGATCCCCATTGTCCCACTGCATTAATCTTTAGGAAAACTACTTATTATGGGTCAGAGGGAGTATCCAATTTTTGACAGGCTTCCCATTTATGGATTTGGTCTACTTTATAATACAACGATTCCATCACCATGCCAGGCTGACCAACCTACTTCTTGTATATTCGATATCACCATTACTAAAGCCCTTATTTCATTAAAAGGAATATTTATATAGAAGGATACTACTTTCGGGTCCTTATTTAACTATAACCCTCATTCCCCAGAGGGTGCATGAAGAAATCCAGATGAAATGGTCCATTTCTACCATAGCATTGTGCGGAGGGCCACAAAAAATGAACAACATGGATGGTCATCCAAGAAGGACCTTCGTTTTGGAGGTTCATTTAGTCTAAACTGGGAGTGTCCCTTTTGGGTTTGTCAGAGCTATGAATAATTCTAAGTTGAACTCTAGGATGTGGGGTTATATGAGGCTGTCTAGGTATCCTAGACCTATGCTCATCGAACCAACACCCTCATTTCACAGATTCTAAGTAGGTGGATTCCAGACACCAACATTTTTCATTTAGTCCATGGAGAGGTTGGTATTATCCTTTAGGACATTCAGTTGATTTCAGGGGTCCCCATCATTAGAGATATGTATGATGATTTTCTACCTCATTCTTCCACCTGGGATGAGGAGGAGATAACACCTTCCCTATCCAAGAGACTTATCACCCAAGAGAAGAAATCTTCAAAGGACATCAACCCTTACCCAAAATAAGACATTCCTTTCTCTAACAGGATCAATGACTTCACTAAGAGAAGCAATCCCGAGCCCAGCATATATAGACCCAGGTCCTACCCTACCAAGGAAACCCGAAGACGAGTAGGTTCATACTGGCTTGTTTTAGAGGAGGTCTAATTTCACATATGGGTGTGCGAACTTATCCCTGATGTCGATCGTTTTTCTCGGTTGGCGGCCTTATTGGCCATGTAAGAGGCTGGATTCATCCAATACGTGAATCCGATGGTGTAAGAGTTACAATGTTTGTCATGGGGGCTCAGCTAGCCACTAAAAAATGCATCAAACTAGCCATCCCGGTATTTTCTAAGATATATCACTTACTTAGAAAGGTCAGCGAGGGGAGGCTACCTCATCAGGTGGCTGGGCCCTTCAAAATAATCTAGGGCTAGATAGAAGCCCACATAGGGGGTTATATATTTACCAACCCCCTTCCAATTCAACACGTTGTTCTTCATCCATATCTTCAGAGTACTAGTGGGGTTATGCCGGTGGGTTGGGCCACACAAGATAAGCAGGAATACCGGACCGAACAGAATGAATGAGACTGATTGACTTGAATCAATTGTCATGACTGTTTTACTTATCATCATTATGTTTCCCCTATTGGTACCATTGTGAATGTTGAATCATAAGACTTTGTTAACCGATGATACCTTTTTTCTTTAATAGAGGGTATTTTGGTTGTCCATATTGATGGGGAACTTATCTGTGACGGATAAACACCTTGAAAATTTAGTCATCAGTTTAACTGTGTTCAGATGCCGTGTCCCCCTTCCCTCAATAGTGTGCATTAGTAAAAATACCCCATGATAGCCCGACAGTTGTGGGTGATGTTCACTTGAGAGGAAACTCAGTGAAAGATCAATCTTCTAGATTCTGAGGGTTTTATAACCTTCCTCACAAAAGGTTATGTTGATGCTTGGGTTTAATCATATCTAGATGGTCAGTTGGCAGATTTAGTTCCCACTGTTATAACCCCTAAGGCATATGGGGCCAAGGGGAAGAAAAAGGGAACAAATGAGCATTCCCGTCCAGGGAAATCCCTTTTGAAGCCTCTTGGTTCTAAACCCCCAAGGAAGGTTATGAGAGACTGGGGTGTGACCTCACAAGCTATCGAGGCTACCGCTGAGAGGCAACCACCCATTCCCTCTGATGTTTCCTTTCTGGTGGTCTTTAGGCAACTGGATATTTTGAGGAGTCTCCAATCCTTTCGTGATCATTATACTCATGCCTTGTGGTGGTTCCTTCAAGAGAGGGAGGTTTTCATTACCAAACATGGTTACATGTCAGCACATGCTGACATTTCCTATGATGATGAGCCAGAGAGGGTAAACTGTTACCTTCAGGACCTTGAAGCCCTGATTCATGCTTGGAAAAATCGTTGTAAATACTCTCATTGATTAATTTCCATGATGAGATCAGAGTAAGAATAATAATAATAAGATGATGATCACTCCTCAAAGGGTGATGATATTGCTGATTTTCCTGTTGCGGATGGAGTAGGGGAATTTCCTCACTTGCACCCGGGGTATCATAAATGTTCCACCACAGAGGGTCCTAGGGTTACAGAGGCACCTAGGAAGCAACTGAGATTGATGAAACCTGCTTTAATTCCCCAGAACAATTCTACAGCACTATCCATTCTCATTACAACTACGTTTTCGAGCACTTGGAGGGTCTGGGATGACTTAAGGGTGAACACTTCAGATGAGGACATTTAGAATCTGCTTCAAGAGGGTGCTTTGATCTTCCAGGTTTTGAGACAGCCATTTCCCCCACATGGATTTATGCTGAAGACCAACCAAATGAGGTGGTTTCATACATGATTAAGATGGATAGGTGCCTCCATGCTTCCAAATATAGGATTCACTGGTCCGATCAGGTGGCATGGATAGTGGTATTCTCAGATCCAATTAATATCGAAGGAGAGGTCGTTCTATTTATTGACCCTGAATTTAATTTAATTTTTTGTGAAGGTCCTAAACCTCTTCTTCTTTACTTTCTTAGGGACCTAATGACTCACAAGGTATGGTTGTTTCTTTAGTATACACCCTCAGGGGCACTACAGCTAGGGAACATGTCCCTTCAGACATGGGGATTATTGGGGAAGGTTTTCCTGGTGCTGCCGAACATATGGAGGCAGTTATTGAAAATCCTGCATGGGAATTCCCTCCTCCGATTCCACTTGATATTCCCTCAAGGGTGCTATCCCCATGAAATACCAATAAATTCTAACAGACATCCCAACTATCGAAACACATCATAAAGGGGATTACAAGTAACTTCCATATTCATTTACCTAGTCATCATGAAAAGTAATTTTATTTTGTTTACCAATTATCATGTGAATATTCTGATGCATAACCAATAAGTAATAAAGTGTCAGTTTCCTATTCATATGTGTATCCTATTCCTTCTATGGAAAAAAGGACCACCAAAAATCGTGGTTGAATAGGGCGGAGAGGCTGGGTCAGCTGAGGAGACCAGGGGTATTCCGAGCCCTCTGAACGTACCTTCCCCAAATCAGACAACTTCTACCCAAATAGGGGAGGGTCATTTAGAGGTTTAAATCCCAACTGAGCACTTTGATCCTGCTCTTCCAGAAGTCACAATCATATGTGGATTGTTACCTAGGTTCTTGAAAATTTAGAGTAGGCAATTGTGCGTTTTTCTGCAACCACCAGAGAAGCCGTGATCCCAACTCCCAGATACTCAGAAATGGCCATCATACCTTTTTACAGAATGATTATCCCTACAAGACTAATTTCTGTGAGTGATTCCACCATGTAAGTTAAAGTGATCGATTATTCGACAAGTGGAGGTTAGTTTCCCAATAATCCTACCACCACCCTTCTTGTTTGTGTTTTCATATACTTTTAAGAAGTGAGAGTGTTTTCTTGCTTCACTTATGACTTCAGGATCACAACCACAAACATTAATGATTGCAATAGATACTTTGATCCTGCCTTCATTGCAACTATTAGGGATTAGGATATTGAGGATTCAAGTCATGCTGCAACCATCGAATCGGGACCCTTCCTTGTGACGTTGATTCCTGAATACATTCCATCATTTGGGAGCGATTCCAAGACCAATAGAGAGGGTTGTCCAGCCTTCATCCCAGCCGGAAAAGGGTATGGAGAAGCATTTAGAGATTGATTTCTCAAACACCACTTACCAATATGCCGATGAAGCTTCCCAAAATATGTCACCAATTTGTGGTTCCGGGTTTTGGAGGATTTCACCACCATGGTATTCATGACATAGTTAAGTAGGTGGTCATGGATAGTGAGAATGCTAGAGTACTCGAGTTTCTTCTTTTTTCTACTGAGTCTAGGGACCATCTTTCTATGGCTAGATAGATTTTTATGGATGAGGTTGTTGACCAAGATGGAGCAGTTGCGAGGCTATAGAACGAACTCACAAAACAAAGGTCCTTGGAAAAGAAGATCGATTAGGAAGTGGAGCAGCAGAACAAAGAGCTGAAGTGACTTAAACAAGAACATGATTGCATCACAACCATAGTTGATGAGGGAAAACAACTAGTGGATGAAGTGGAAAAGTCTATCCTTGATGTAGCATATGATGTGGAGGCATTGAGGTCAAGTGCGGAGGCTGAGAATGAGATCTTGTTAAGGATCCTCCAAGCCATTGAAGAGTCGAATCAGGCATTGATACAACTCTATGAGTTAGCTAAACATCTTTTGTAATGGTCATGTCCTATCCATATGGAGAGGATCTAGGTTGTGGACTCCTTCTATACCTGCATTGAATGAAAAAATTTTGTTCTCTAGAGCTTCTCATTTATCCATCTCCCTAAAATGTCAATCAATTACAATTGATCATACTTAAATAGTAATATCAACCGAATATCAATTTAAATAACCATTTGAGATGACTAAAATAATCAAATAATGTTCTAATTTTTTCCTAAATTGAGGGCTCAGTGACCATTTTTTGAATCTTTCTAGGGTTACATGGTAAACCCTACAAACTTTGAACCTTTTTTATTATTACCCTAATTTTTCCTAAAACCAATTTGGTGTGGGCTTAGTGGCTATGACTTGACTTTTTCTTTGTAATCCCTTTACGGGTTTTCAGACTAACAAGATTTGTATCTATTGAGTGTTTTTTAGCTACTCAACATTTTGGATAAACCGTATGTAGCATAGTTTTAGCGAGCTGGTAGTCAAATTTTATCTAGGGTTCCCTTTGCGGGTTTTCATCCCAGAGAGTGTTGAGTCTCTTTTCATGGGAAATTTAAAGTATTTCCAACCAAAACATAATTACCGATGTTTTAGGTCAAACAGATTTGGCCAAAATAGATGTTTTAGGTCGAACAACTTTGGCCATGATTTTCAGGGTGAGGGACCCAATTTATAACTCATTAACCAAGAATTCCCTAATAGCCTTCAAACATGAATGGGGGATTTTTATTGACCTTAATTTTGTGATTTATGGATATGAAACATGATATGTGGCATGGAATCCATTGAGTGTATGGAATAAGGAAAAACCTCTCTTTAGGATGATTTTACCTTTGGTTGACAGTGCCTTTTTGTAGGCAATATATGCAGAGCCACTGGGGCATTGTATGCATAGTCAAGCAAAGGTGTTCGCAGGACACTGACCTTTCATTTTCGATGGCCCAAACATTTCATGGAAATTTGGATTTGTTTTTTTGTTGAAGACCATAGTGGATAGCCTATTGAGGGAATAATGTTTGAAAGTATGGGGGAATTTACATTGTTTTTGGTGTAGAAACCTCTCCCACATGAATTTGACTTGTGCAAAGGAGGGCTAGTGCATGGTGTAGTTTAAAATCATACACCCAAGACTTTTGAGACTCATGGTTTAAAGTATTTTTTTACTCTAAATAGAGGGGATAAAATTTTTTTCTTTCACATGGTGGGATAACCAGAAATGTTCTATCACATTCAAACATTATAGGAGGGAGAGGATGTAAATTGTAATCTGAGGGGTTTTCTGAAACCGAGGAATGATTTGAGACGTAAACATCATAGGGGCGTATAAATTTAGGAAAATACTCTCTTGAGTACTAATTTTACTTTGGTTGATAGGCCATTTCGTGGGAAACATATGCAGAGTCTTCGGGGTATTATGTGCATAGTTAAACAAAGGTTCCCATAAGACTCTAGACATCCATTTCTGATGGCCATGTATGTTTATGGGGATTTAGACCTTTATGGACACAGAGTATGGTGTGTGAATAGGGGTTCCTGATCACGAAAAAGGAAAATTTTAGGTTCAAGTTTACCAAGAATACCGAGAATTAGTGGAGTCATTTTTATCCTATCCATGTGAGTTGTTTCCTTATGTAGGTCTGACCCTTGCGCAGGCAGGGATGGGATAATGCTAATTTATGGATGGACTCAAAATATGAGGCTTAGGTGTCACTACATATCCTATGAGGATAGAAATCAATCCAGATGTATTTATTTTAAGATTTATCCTTATGCATATTTGATTCACACATATTAATGGGTCATTTTTGTCTTGTGCATGGGGCCACCAACGAGGTGGGACTCGTATTGGAATTTCTTGTGCAGATTCATTTCATGCACATGAACATGGGGTAAGACATTCCTTGGAATTTCAAGATCCAATAATGAAAATTTATAGTCAATCATCATGAATTTCTAATGTCAAGTGATTAGGAAGTTCATGTAGAAGTTTTGATTAACTGGAGGATGATCGGGCCGAGGTGTTCCAACATGTCTTAGATGTGGATATGAAGGAAAGTGTAAGCCGCAGTTTCAAGGGATCTTGGATCAAGAGAGATAATATGAATCTTGAAATCCATTTAGTGTATGGAAATAGGAAAATACTCTCCCAAGGATGAATTTTCCTTTGGTTTATAAGACATTATTATGGTCAATATATGTAGATCCACCGAAGCATTGTGCGCATAGTCAAACAAAGGTGTCTGTAGGACATTGGCCCCCCATTTTTGATGGCCGAGGAGGTATATGAGGATCCAAAATCACTCGAAGTGCAGAGTTTGATAGGCAGAAAAGAAGTTTCTGGACATGTTAGAAACATTTAGGCTGTGATCACCCATATAGTTGGGAAATATCCTACACAGATTTAGCTCCCACATAGGGTGAGACATTTTGATTCCCCTACTGGACCGGGGTCTGATTTCAAAGATTGGGGTGCCCTAAACTTAGGATCCCTACACATATCTGGCCTGCATGTAGGTAGTGGGGAACCTTAGCCACATTTTTGGGGTACCTTATAGTTTAACATCATATGATTAGGACTTGGTTTCCTCATATGGAAGGGAAAACTTTAACATGCCTTTTAAAGTTGTGAAAATAGGACTAGTGGATTGATTTGATTTGGTTTTGTAGGAAATCCCCAACCAAAATTCCTAAGACCACATGATCTATGCTCAGTGTGAGAAACAAGGGGAGGAAAGGGATTTACTTCACCACCTAGGGATGGCAGAATCAAAGAAGGGAGAATTGTCTACTCAGGATGGTGCTACATAGTTTAACATCATACAATAAGGAAATATTATCATGCAGTTTAACATCACACGATTAAGATGAGTGACTGGTAGTTTATCATTATGTAGTGAGGACATGAGAAGGGGGACGTATAGTTTAATTTAGTCTGTGTTCAGAAGAAGCATCATTTCTACGCATTTCGCAGCTTGGTATGGGTTATAGGACTCGAGTGTCACTACGTATCTCCTGAGACAGGGATCAAACCACACATCATACTTCATAGGACACTCCTACTATGTAGGTCTAGCCTGAACATGGGGGGGGGGGGTAGGAGGTATTTGTTCCTTTTGGGGTGGCTGAACCGGGGTGAAAATATTGATACTCCTACGCATCCTACGAGGGTAGGAATTATGTCAATTGACCGATTCCAGAGGGAAACATCTTCTCAGGTGAGAACATCATTGGGTCATGTAGTTTAATATCATGCGACAAGAACATTGATAGAAAAGTTTAACATCTTTTTGTGGGGGAGAACTATCAAAGTAATCATGCATAAATATGGGATAATTAGGCCGAGATATTATGGTACGCCCCGGACATGAGTGGGGGAATAATGTGTAAACCATGATTCAAGAGCCTTCAGACCAGGAGAGATAATACGATTATTGGAATACAATGGGAATACAAAAGTAGGAACAACCTCTCATGAGGATGATTTTTCCTTTTTTTGACATGCCATTTTTGTAGGAAACATATGCAGAGCTGCTGGGGCATTGCATGTATAGTCAAACAAAGGTTCCCACAGAACACTAGCCTTAGATTTACGATATCCGTGGGTGATTATGGTGATATGAGATTTCCCAGGGCATGGAATTTGATGGATGAAAAAATGGGGATATCTGGGTATGTAAGAAATATTCAGACCATGATTAGTTATATAGTACGAAATCCTCTACATAGATCTAACTTGTGTGTAAAGGGGGCATGTTATTTTGACCAATCCTTATTGTGGAAATCAAGGTTATAAATCTTCTTCATAGATTCACATTTTTGTGCAGGAGATGGGGGTATTTTGTTTCCATCACGACTGGACCCAAGAAATCTCAGGTGTCACTACATATCTATTCATGTTGAGAATCAATCCACACATAGTTCTCGAGCTACCATCCAGTTAAACATCATGTGGTTAAGACTCTTTGGCCATGAAGTTTAACATAATGTTGTTAGGACTCATGAATTTTCCTGTGTAAGTATGACCTATACGTAGGGGGAGACATCTTTTCATAGTGAATGTACCAGGATATGAGATTTGGGCATCACTACATATCCTATAGAGGCAGGAATCAAGTCGTATGTAGTTCTGAAAAACTCTCCATGCCAATATGACCCCTGCACAGGGAGGGGGGAATTTGCATCATGTGGTGGTTGGACCAATACTTAGGTTCAATGCGTATCTATGTATCCTGCAAGGGTAGGAATTGATCCATATATAGTTCTTGAGGTACCTTGCTGTTTAAATTCATATGGTTAGGAATTTTCCTTGTGTGAGTCTAACCTATACGCAGGGAGTGACATTTTTTTATAGCAGTTGGACTAGTATTTGGGATCTGGGAGTCACTACATATCCTATAAGGATAAGAATCAAGACACATGTAGTTCTAGAAACATGTTCCCTATATCAGTCCGACCTGTGTATAGGGAAGTGGGAATTTTATTTTTGAAGGATGGTTGGGCCTAGAAACGGGATCTGAGCATCAATACGTATCCCGTAAGGGTAGGAGTCAATCCATAAATAGTTCTAAAAAGGAAATTCCCTACATAGGTCTGATCTATACACAGGTAAAAGGGGCATTTTGAAAAATTCTTTTGAGGTGGAGGGCTTGTCAAATACCTTTGTGCTTTGTTAGTGTGGGGAAACCCTCAACACCATTCCTAAGCTCACGTGAGCTATGATCGATGTGAGAAATAAGGAATAGCAGAGATTTCTCTCATGGTCTAGTAATTAATGAAGGCATGATAGAGGATATTTGAATCATGAAGTGGCTAGACCATGATATAAAATCGGGGTGTCTACGTATCCCATTGACAGATGGGAATCAATCCATATGTAGTTCTAGAAACATGTTCCCTATATTATTCTGACTTGTGTACAAGGAAGGGAGACTTTTATTTTTGAAGGATGGATGGGCCTAGATACAATATCTGGGTGTCACTACGTATCTTCTGATGGTAGGAATCAATCCATATATAGTTCTGTGAACCTCCCTGCATAAGTTTGGACCATACATAAGGAGGGAGACATTTTCTCTCTCTCTTATCACTCTTTCTTATAGTGTATAAACCTAAGACATGGGACTAAAGTTTCACTATGTATCCTATGATGATAAGAATCAAGACACACATAGTTATAGAGGGAGATAATTCTCACAGGGACCTTACTCTCAGAGAGACAAGGGCATTTTTGTATTCTTTGTGCACAGATCTGGCTCATGTGAAATGAACCATAGATTGGAGCATGATGGTCCCTATATAGATTAATTTCATGTGATTAGGATGGTTTTACCATTCAGTTTTATGTCATGCGATCAGGACGGAGGTTCTATGTAGTTTAGTGTCATGTAGTTAGGATGAATATCACCTGACGTGGATATAAAGGGAACTTGTATCATGTAATTTAACATCATATGATTAAGACCTCTGGCCATTCAGTTTAAATTCATACAGAAAGGACGTTTTTCCATGTAGTTTAACATCATATGGAAATGACGTAAACATGGATATATAGTTTAACGTTGTGTAGCTAAGATGATTATATCATGATTATACAAAGTATTTCTTTAGAAACCTTGCATTGGTGGGAGTTGTGATGAGATTTACATTCATTGATATAAAGTAATATACTCCATTGGAGTAGACCTTATGTATGACATATGGTTCTTACCTTTTTGGATCCAATTTTGGGGGATTATTACCGAGAATCATTGGGATTTTGAGGAACAACACCATTTATCCTTCAAGGAAAAATCAGAGGCGAACCTTTTTATTGAAGGCTCACACAATCCGGTTCTGGTAGACTTACAAATGATGCAAAGTGTGCAATATCCTCTCATCCAATTTCTCTAACTCATCGAGTCATTTTTGAGACTACTCATCTATGGACAATTGATCACAAACGACAATGAGGAGTGATGGTAATTGAACCTTAATGGGTAGAACCGCCTCTGTCCCAAATACTAGTGAGTACAGGGTCTCTTGAGTGGTGGTGTAAGTTATGATCCGGTAAGCCTACAAATCATGGAGGAGCTTGTCTGGACATTATTTCTTGTACTTGTATACCATATTTTGGATTATATTGGATAGGGTCTTGTTGAAGGCCTCTATCTGACCATTGGACACTGCATGGTAGTGGGATGAATGGTTGGATTTGATGCCATACTCCTGATATTGCTTGTCCAATTCAGCAGAGCATAAATTGTTTCTATTTTCCATCAATACTATATGAGGGACACCAAATATGGTTATGATATTGGATTTAAAAAAACTGACAATAATTTTTACTCTGACTTCTTTAAGGGGTATAACTTCTGGCCATTTGGAAAAGAAGTCGATCCCTGTGAGAATATACTCCAATTTTTTGGCTTTAGTGGGAGGATAAGGTCCCACTAAGTCCATCCTCTATATGAAAAATGGCTAGTAATACTTGGTTGTGTGCAATATATCTATGGGTTGATGGATGAAATTAGTATGAAATTAACATGAATGACATTTCTTAGTGAATTCAGTGTAATCCTGTGTCATAGTGGGCCAATAGTGTCCAAAACTCTGAATTTTATGAGAGATCTTGGATGATGATTGATGCACTTCACAAGTTCTGGCATTCACTTCTTTCATGATGGCAGCGGTATCTTCCCCATCGATGCACCTGAGGAGGATCTCATCAATGCCTCACTTATATAAGACCCTCTGATGGTTCATTCCATCGTACATTGCGAAGTTGATTGTCTGTCTCTGGATTTATTCTCTTCTAGACCTATTTGATGGGAGTTCCCCATTTTGGAGGTAATTTGCAACTGGAGTCATCCAACTGGTAGTATGAATATAAGGCTCAGTGATGAGACTAATCTTATTAATTTCCTCATCCTTGGTCTGAATGAATGGTAGGACCATCTGATGATGGGAAATACTGATAACCATTTCATCCCAGTATGGGTTGACCAAATATGTGGTTGAATTTTCTAACGCATCAAATTTTTCATTTTGCAACCTGGAGACATAGGTTAATGTTTGATCTGATGGGAATTATACCATCAGTTCTCAGACATGGTTCATTAAAGGGATCAACTTCTCTTTCTTGATGACATAGTCACCATTTACTTTCTTGATAACTAGTTCCAAATTACCTTTTAAATTTAGGTGCTCGGCTTGTGCTTGAAGGGATATTTCCAAACTTTCAATGAGATCTTGGTACTCTGCTTCATTGTTTTTGCACCCTTCTAATAGTAGGAAGGAGTAAGGTAGAGCTTCCTTTTCCAAAGATATGAGTATGACTCCCTACCCTACTTTATTGAATTTGGGGTCATCTATCCTTTTCCCTAGTAGGATTATAGACATGATGTAAAAATACATATCCCATGTCTAGGAAAACTCTTGAATAGAGAAAACGTCCTCATTAGGTCGTTCAACATCCAATCAAGTCATTTCCATTGAGGAATGTTCTTCCAAAAAATCTAGTAATTCTTGGACTTTGATGGATTTCTAAGGCACAAACCATATGTCAAACTGTGTAGGATAACCGCCCACTATGACAAGCATCCAGTAATTATCAGACGATTGAGAATATACTTGAGCGGGTTTGTATAAGAGACTAGGTGGACCTCGTGGTCCTGTAGGTAATGCCTCAATTTTTGGACCATGAAAATTAGGGCCATAAAACTCTTATTTATATTTGAATAATGAGTCTTAGTATCAATCATGGTTTGGTTGAGATAATAGAGGCTATTCTCACTACTGGTGTCATTATTCTATTCAAGGAAGGTGCCTAATGACCGCTCTAAGATAGTCACATACAGGATGGGTGATCTTCCTTCAATAGGTGGCATCATCACTAGTGGGATAAAAAGATATTTCTTGAGGTTGTCGAACACTTCTTGAAAATCTTCTGTCAATTGATATGCGACCCATTTTTTCATCAACCTAGTGAAAGGAAAACACTTTCCTATAAGGTTGGATATGAAGCGCCAAATGTAGGCTAGGTGTCCTTGAAGTCCTCTCAACTCTGTGAGGTTGCGAGGAGGTGGTGTGCCAAGGATGAACTTTTTATTCTTAGGGTCAAATTTGACGCCACGATGGCATATGACAAAGCTAGAGAATTTCTGTGAGTTAACACCAAAAGAACATTTCAAGGGGTTCATCTTTAGACTGTGCTATTATAGTCTATTAAAGATGGTTTTAAAATTTTCTAGGTGATCTAAGCACTATCACGACTTAACCAACAAATCATCCACATGGCATTTGACGAACTTCCCTGGAAGGGTTTGAAAATGAGATGTATAGAACCTTGATATGTGTCGCTGATATTTTTTAAACCAAAAGTCACAACTTTATAGAAAAACACTCTCTGGTGGACCTAAAGGCTATGGATCCCTCATCTTCCTAGGACATTCATATTTGATTGTAATCCGAGAAACCATCCATGAAATAGAGAGCTTCATATCTGGCGGTTTTTTCAATCATCAACTATGTGATTGGGAATGGGAAATCATCTTTTAGGAAATTCTGATTAAGATCCCTGAAATCGATGAAGACTTCGATATGCCCTTTTTTATTTTTGATGGGTACAATTTTTTTGAGCCATATGGGATATTTGACTTCCCGAATGAAGTTGGATTTGATGAGATTATCGAATTTAACCTCTATTTTTGTAGCATGGGTTAGGTGTGTTCTTTTGGAATCTTTCTTGTAGTCATGGTGATCTTACGGCAGACCCAGATGATGAGTGGGAACTTCGGGATTGAGGCCTCAAATCTCTATATAATTCCAAGTGAAAACATCATGATTTTTCTTTAGGAAATAGGTATATACCTCTTTCTCTTCAAAAGGCATGGCTGCACTAATCAGAGTGGTTTGCGAGTCTTCTTCTATACCAAAGTTTATTTCCTTGAGTTCATTAATAGTGGTAGAGAAGCCTTTTTTGAATATTGGAGGGGTATCCCCTAGGTCCTCTTCTTCCTCCTCTTTTGCATCCTCATCATATTACTCTTTGTATTCTGATGGGGAAATAGTTCTTGAGATGATCGTTCCATAATTGATGGAATATTCATACTTTTGGTGTTTGGGAGGTGAAGCTACCTCTTCCGTATCAGACATCAGTGGAGGATTCTCCAAAGAAGACGCAGTGAGGGATAAAAGAGTTTACTCATCTTCTTTGAGTGATGAGATACTTCCTCCTACCTCAGTGGGTGAGGTAGGGATTTAATGGGGGTTTTGATGATGGTTTGGGGGCAATTCTAACAGAACCTTCCATATTATATCGGGAGTCAATGAGCTTTTCAACATTATCAAGTTTGGTGGCATCAACTAAAATCACGAGGACCGTTGAATACACATCCGAATTTGGACTTGTGTACCCAACATGATTCACAGGTAGTACGTATTACTCCCCAAGCTGCTTGAGGGGATCAATGGGAACCATTTCCAAACCATTTGGGGCAGTGACCCAATAAATTTCTTTAGTTGAGGGTTGTTTCCCCTTTGGATCGTAGAACCCTTCATCAATATAGTTTGACTCACAGGACTCAAATGGGGCCTTATTGGTATGTAGTGTCCCACTATATCCATTAATGCTATATTTGAGGCACCGATGATAAGAGGAGGGGATTCCCATGTGTTGATGAATCTAAGGCCTTCCTAGCAGGGCATTGAAGGCCATATTATTTCAGACCACCCAAAATTATGGGTGATATATGAGGTCACCAAATTGGGTTTCAAGCTTAATTTGGCCTAATAGATTCTACTTGCTTTTGTCATAGCCCAAGAGTTGTGGTGTAGGGCGTTAGGTCATCCTCATTGTAGCCCAGCCGACAAAGTGTCCATAGTGGGAAGAGATTAACTCTAAATCCATTATTGATGAATACCTTTTGGATATTGACACCATTTATTCTTCTAGACACATATAAGGGTTTGATGTGTCCTTTTATGGTGGCATATTCATCTTGATCCATGAAGAAGATAACTGCATGGAATTCTGTAGGATTGGTCTCTGTTCGGTAGACTTCAGTGGTGGATACCTCTAATTCAAACTCTTGGGGACTCAATAAAGCTTTAATGAGTGCTTCCCTGAGATCTGCTGATAGATTCCATGCATCCATGATTGACAGCTTGGATGGTACCAAATCTAACTACTTCATAATATCATATTTCTGCTCTAAATACCATCGATTCCTATCCCAAAGATGCTCTTTAATAGGAACTTTAGGGGCTTGAGCATTTGATGATGACAGGTTGACCCTTGGGATCAGATCTGAAGGTTATTATTTCCTTTTTGGATTGGGACAGGCGAGTCTAATCACCTGCTGAGGGAAATTAGTTATCTTTTCATCCTCTAATGGATATTCCAAAAGTATTGGAACATTATGGCTTTATTTGGGGGTAGGAGAATTTTCCTGTCCCTGTTGGAACCGCTAGAGGGTCCTTCTATGGGTTTCTGCAACACTAATGGCTTGAGCAGGGGTGTGGCCATAAGCTTGATTTATTCCATGGATGAATCTCCCTTGATATATCTGGATTTAATGGTTTCTTCCTCTGGCCCCCCAATTGGGTGTGGGGAATTCTGGTAGATAAATATATTCATCTTCAGATAAGGGATCCATTAAGTGGATGACATTGATGGATCCAAAAATCATCCCCTCTGATGATGATGATTTTTCTTCATCATTTGCCTCTAGTGGTGCCATTTGGTAGGGCGGTGCTCGTTGTGTCATTTAAAGGGGTGGTGCCCACATCTTTAGATCTGTTGGAATAAAATATAAGAGAGTCAAAGAAAACTTTGGATTTGGTGAAATTTCATCCTCTTTCACTTTATTTTATCCCTTCTGATTGGATTTCTTTTTTGGGTGGTTGACCTTTAGTGGATTGTGGGGCTGAGAATGTTGGTTGTGTTGCATCATGAGATGTTGGAGGCACAGTGGGTTACTTCAGCTATGATTGGAGTATTCCATGGGCTTGATTGATTTCCTTCTAATTCATCCAACTATCTAAATTATCCTCATTTTCATTAATTTTTTTTCCAATCCCCTTCTTCACCTGAGTCTGCGGTGAAAACATATTCCACTTGTGCTAGTGGTGGTCCCAGCTTGACTTGTCCAGAATTAATCATTTTTACAGGAGGTCCTTGAAGAAAAAACACTCTTGGATGTTGTTTCCCAATATTTGTTTGAAGGGATAGTATTATGGGTGGTCATAGAGACCTTCTTTATCATCCCTCTTCGGATTTGGTAGCCAGAGCAAGTTGCAATTCACAGAGACTATAAAGTAGCCATAGACTTGGTTATCTCGGAACGAGTAAACCTTGTTACTTCATTTCTTGAATTGATTATTCTTAGATCCCCTTATATTATCTTGATGAGGTGAGGGAAGTTGCTGACGTCTAGGGGCCCCCACACAGTTTGGTGCGGGCCTTGGAGCTGGAGCTGGTGTAGGGGGTGGCTTAAGTATTATGGATGCCACTTCATCTCTTCTCATTCTTTTTCCTAGGGCTGATGGGGATGCTTAGGATTTGAGGTTATTCCACTGTAAGGAGTCTTCTATCCTTTTAGAAATGGAGGATAAATCTCGAAATCCACTAGTATAATTCAATGGAATGAGTTGTGGTCACAACTCATCACAGATATTATCGACGCACATAGCAAGTATCTCATCCTAGGGAAGCGTACAATTCAGGGAGTAAGTTAGACCTTTTCATCTAGCAATGAAGTCTGTGAATCTCTTATTCACTCACTATTTTCCATTCACATGTTCACTAACTATTGTTTTTGGAAATGTTGAGCTGAACTGGAATAGAAACTGGGACCATATATCCTCCCATCATGTTATTGAATTAGTTGGAAAAATGGTATACCACGTGAAGGCTGAACGTTGTAGGGTTTGCATGAAGCATCTAAGTTATACTGCTTCTTATTGATCTGGGGTTCCCATCATGGGATAACAGTAAGACGAGTAGTGAATTAGATATTTATATGGGTCCCCTGATCCATTAAACACTAGGAATATGGGGTTCTCGAAATTTGGTGGTGGTGGGATGTTGTTCACCCAGTCGGGGCAGGGCTTCCGTTCTAGTTGTATCAGAGTTAATACCCCTTACATGGCTTCCAATCAAGATGTTAATGACTCTATGGTATTCATGAGTTCTTAATGTGTGTATTTCTAGACCTGATCATGGGTTGGTGCAATAGGGGTAAAATTTGGCAGTGCTACTACCGCAGGTACTTGAAGCGAATACCCACATGGGGGAATCCTTTGTGGATTTTCCTGAATCTATTCCAGTTTCTTCCCTAATAGATGGAAATATTGAAATCCTCCTAGGATTTGGTTTAAGTTTACTGATGGTCCCGTTGCTGGATTGAATGAGATTTTCAGCCTTTATTTACCAAGATGAGCCCGTGGGGCAGAGACACTTCTACTAGATGTGTATATTGACGCTCTACCTGGGGAATGTACCTGGTAGGATGAATTACTTGGAGTAGCTTAGCATTGATTCTCTTTAGCTCTTTAATTTCTTCCTCCAGTCGATCAAATATCTCCTCGAGTGTCAGGGACACATTTTCATTTGGAGGAGGAGGCAGGTCATAGACCTTTCTCTTATTATTCTCCTTATTGGTGATTTGCAAAGGAGGCAACGAGGGATTAGCTGAGGGAGAACCCAAATTTAAGGCCACTCTTTGGTTCTGGGTATGCACACTTTCATGCTCGATGTGGAACGCCTATGGAAGGGAACCATTTTCTCTTACATCCTCCTCATTTTGATTATCTTTAGTAAGGTCTGTGAGATTGACATCCACAAAATTTACTAATGCATACCGCATTGCGGGTGGCATACCAGGTTCTAAATGGTAGGAGATCTTCTTGTTCCCTTTTTTGGATCTTCTCCTTCCATTTTGTGCTACTATTTGGGTTTCTTGGAAAAGAGAAACTTGTAGGGAGACCTGATATGATATTGCAATATGCCTTTGTCCCGGGGAACATGAATCACGAGATGAGGTAGAACAAGAGACTTCTCAATTTGTCATTCTCCCTAGACGGGAGAAGACATACTTCCACTGGGTAGGAATTTGAGGTAAACATGCCCCTAGACCTATGGGATGGAGTTTCTCCCATTCCTTTATCATCATGCCATGACCTAGATTTTTTAGTATTACGGGGGAATTTTGTGTTAAAAATACCCCCAGCCCTACGGGATGTGACTGATCCTGTACTGCGGTGATTGATACTGCTATTACTGCCTTATGGATCTCATGAATTCCTCTATGGGCATGAGCCAGATATGGCTCTAGGTCTGCATGTGAACTACATACTTCCGAGGAAATTATCTATTGGTTAGCTTCCCTTAAGCAAGAAGCCTGATGAATGTTCTCAGTGGCCTAGGTCATGAGATTTTTGATGGTTTTCTCTCATCAGGTTTGACGCTTTTAAGACTTACTCATGATCTGTTCTTATTGAGTGTGCTACCTTTATTGAGAAGGGATCTCACCTGACTATTGTCTGGGGATGATGACATTACTGGATGTCATTTTCGGTGGGTTATGCTGGATGACACATGACATGAAGTGTAGAGATCCATGTTCTCTCCACCCCTAGATATGAACACTAAATAAGGTGTCACCGATGAGGCAACACAACTTTTGTAGTGTGTGGAGGAAAGACAACTCAAGGTTCTTCTTTTTTCCTTTCGGATCGCAGCTATCGTGTAGAAATAAGGGCTTCTAGTTTAATTTTCTAATGAAGATCCCCCAATAAATTGATGTGGTCTTCGCACCCTTCGTGGGGTATAAATTTTTCCTTTAGCTAGTGGTGAGTTGTCCAGATATTGAGAAGAATGTTGTGCATACATTCTTGTGACAATTATCTTGGTATGATGTACTAAGAAGTAGATATGGTCCAATACATCACTGGTATGCCATCTTTAGCTAGTTGTCTTCTCATAAGCAACATATCCTATTTTTGTTCCACTGGGGACTCCTCTACTTGGTCTGTCCAACTTGAATGCTTCTTAATAATTTTTTTCCAAGCATTGGGGCTAGTAGGAGCCTTATTTTTATATGAACATTATGGGGGTAGATCAGAAGTTAAGCATGGCCCTAGGCCATCTTCTGACTGAGAAAGAATATCTCTTGTCATAGAAAAAGTATCCGACATGTCAAACCCTATATTTCCAAGCACCTTAGCATATGAGGGATTTCTACTATATTTTTCAGTAGGAGGAGGACCTTCTTGCTAATTTGAATATATAATATGGGGAGGACCTTTGTAGCTAGTGCTGTAATGGAAAGAACTATCGTCGCAAATTGATATCTGACTGCAAGGAGATTTCCTACGGCATATACCCTGGGGAGGACCTTCAAGGAGGACCACAACAGGGGGAGGACCTTATTGTTGTTCCATTTCATTAGGGGGATGACCTTCACAATAACTACTATAACAATGAGGACTACCATCATAACTTGATATCTGACTACTGGGAGAATATCTGTAGTGCGCATCCTAGGGAGGGACTTCAAGATGAGCTGCAATGAGGGGAGGACCTTCTCGTTGCTTGATGTCACTATGGGGAGGGCCTTTATAGTGACTACCATCAAGGTGAGGACTACCCTGATAGATTGACATCTGACTATAGGGAGAAACATATATGAAGTGTATACCCTGGGGAGGACCATCAGGGAAGACAAAAATAAGGGGATTACCTTCTTGCTTTTTGATATTATATTCAAGGGGAGGGCTACCATGACACTCATTAGGAGATAGGCTCTCTTGATTGATCGTTTTTCCCATTAATTAAGCCCTCATGGGTGCTCAGGGAGGTCCTTCTCAACTGCTACTGTCACTTCCATAATTTGGTAATGGGATGATAGGATCTTGGTCTTCTATTGAAAGGTGTTTGATGGTTTCAAGAACTCTAGCTTCCAGAAAAGTAGAATCATGATTATTCTCTTCATTTTCCGACTACCTTTGGTGCGTTTCATTTTTGAGCGCTCTCTTGTGGGCAATTAATTCTTCCTCCTGTTGATAATAGCCTTCACATAGGGCCTATATTTACTTGTTTCCAATGATATTTCTGAGATACACTGATGAATATATTGAGTTTTGGTAGGGATATATGCCTTCCCTAGAGTGGCCACGACGTTGGACCAGTGTCCCCCAGTTGGACGAGTGTTTGTTCCCAATCTAGTTTTCCTTGTATCACATAATATAGACATCGACCCTCTTGGACTGGAGCATGGATGCAAGTCCACTTTGAGGTGACTATCTAATTTTGTGGATGAATCACCACTCTCGGGGAGATCGGGTCATGGGCCTGAATCCCCATTTTTTCTACTGAAACGATGATGTCTTGACAGGTTTGGAGGATATGGGTTGGAATCGATGTTTGATCCTCCATCATTTCCAGGATGTGCTGAGATACATCTTTGGATAGAATAGGTATAAATGCCTATTTTGATGTCGGAGTAAGATTTTGTGCCTACTCCGGTACTCCATAGGTTTCCAGTGGGTATTGGCAGTTCTCCTATGACGGGGCAGAGGAACAAGTCTACATCTAACTTGTAGTTAGGATATTCCAACTAGTTTCTCCAATTTCCACCATATTTGACTGGGGGTATTTATATTTATGAGAAGGAATATGCGTCTTCCAATTTTCCGCTATATTTGTCTCACGATCTTGGTTTTCATATGCAATAATTTGACTATTCTTATATTTTGTTTCCACGGTATTTGATTGGTGGACTGCATCTTGGTGGGTAGGAATTTGTATCTTCATATTAATTTCCACCATATTTGACCGGTGGGATTTATATGAACTGGCAGTGTTTTATGACTTCATATAGTTTACCACCCTATTTAGATGGCGCGTTTTGTGGGCGTCATCAAAAATTTTCACCTGGTTGTAGCTATTTACTACCTTATTTGAATGGCATGGTTCTTGTGCATCAGTAGAGATTCAAATCTACCTATAATTTTCCACTCTTTCTATGCAGTGGAACCGATGAGCGTTGGCAGGGAGTTGTGCTGGCTTGTGATGTTCCACCGTATATCTTTTGTGGGCTTCATAAGGTTGGGCGGGAATATGTTCCTGCTCATAGATTGCCGCCGTATTTCCATTGAGCGCTTTGGAAGAGGGGGTAGAGTTATATGTCTACCCGTGGTGTGCCACCGTATCATCATGGAGAATCTACTCATCGGGAATCAGGGTGATGGCCTATTCCCAATTATACGTTTTCCTCCCTCAATGATCAACACAAGGGGCCTATGTATATTGGACTTCAGCAGGTTCCCTCATTTCATCATCCTCCTCGTTACGAGGATACTGAGTCATGTGACATTGGAAGTGATGTTCTTCGGCAGGTTCCCATGAGTAATAAACTTGTGTAGCTAGGATGAAGTCATCAATGCAAACTTCATCTACCTCCCTAAGGAAGGGGAGGTATTCATTATCATGCTCTGGGGAAAAGCTCCCAAAGTGGTTAGAGATGGCCAGAGGGGCTGCCTTGTGCTGGATGGTCGACCGCGACTAAAGTGGAAACTGATGATATTTCACTGATTGGAGGGCTTGTCTTTCAGTCTCCACCATGGAGAGAGTACCATTTTGGTGGTAATTTTTGATCAGCATGTTTGAAACCCAGGATTGAAGATGTTTGGTAGGCGATGGGGTCCTATTCTTTATCAGGGACCTAGTCACCCATGTGGTCACTGAGGTGTGTGCCTGAGCCAATTGTTGGTAATCCATTTGGATTGAAGGTTGCTCTATTGATTTTTTGTAATACACATGAATAATTGATAAATTACTTGTCCCTCTTCCCTTTTTTGAAGTGAAAGGGTTTTGAGGTCGGGTAGCACTGCCATCTTGGTTAAAGATTCACGTTAGGATCACCATTTTTGTTTCGACCCGATTCACATCATACCACTTTTCGATGGGCGAGATGGTCCCACCGAGAATAATAAGTATATTCTTCTTGTAATATGAAGGAGGTGGCACAGTTGAGCAGTCTCAGCGAGTGATTTTAGGGGGTTTAGTGTTTGTGAAATCATCCCACATCATGTATGATGTCCTCAGATGTTCTCCAACAGGTTTATTCAAAAATCCAAAAACACCCAATGACCATCCTATCCATGATTCATGGGCTTGCTTTCCAAATTCAAGTTCTTGTTAGACGATTTGGACAATAACTCCTAATGGCTCCATTTGTTGAGAGGATTAGAGGTCAGTCTCATCACACCCTTTTGGGGGGGGGGAGAATTATTACCTATTCTGAGACTCTCTTATAGATTTAAGAAATTTTCATATGTTTGTGAATCCTTGGTTCATTACAAAGAATGTGTTTGTGAATTACCCCAAGTTCGCAAGATCATCAAAAGGTATGGATGAATTTAGAGTCATCTGTATGTATCCTAGGTTCTCCACTAATGAAGACATCTATATGTATTCAAGGTTCTTCATCGATGTTTCCCTTTTATGGACATATTATGGATTTCTCGGTCTTTTTTCAAGACGATGATGATTTAAGTCATATGATGAGGCACTATAGAGTTTATCATCATCCAAAGGGGAACATATATTGTTTTGATGTCGGGATAGAACCCATAAAATGGGATTCCTACATATCCACATGAGAGGAATTAGATTCCACATAGTTCATTGTCACTTTACAGGAAGCATCACCTTTTAAGGCCATGTGACGAGGCCCACCCATGTAGTTTAACGTCATGCGGCGAGGATGTCTAGACAGAAGATGCCTAGTCAAGATTTTTTGTGGGATTTATGCTAAAGTGGCCCAAGATTCCCAAAAGAGATACGATCTCCTGGGTAGATATGACCCTACCAGGGATATGGACTGAAGAATATTAGGATGGTTTGGGTGTTGAGTTCGGACCTCAAGGAAGATTCCTACGTATCCTAATTGGTTTGGAATCAAATCCCTCATAGTTTGGTTTTATTTGGGACTTACACCTTCTAGGAGGACTTTTTTTGTGGGCATGATTGGGGCTTATGCATGGGAGTTTCCCATTTGAATGAAATAAGTCAGGTCTTACTCCAGAAGAGGATACCCTAATGAGTTTAGGGGAATTTTATTCGGACTTACTTGTAAGGAGAATTTCCCTTGAGCTCGGGCCTTAGGCAGTATTCCTATGTATCATAGTTAGATTAGGAATCAATGTTCTCATAGCTCATTGAATTTGGGGATTATACCCAAGAGGAGGCCCATGTTTCTGGAACCATGAGGAGGATCTCAACTCATAATGATTTGAAGGTTCAGTTGGGGCTTACAATTAGGAGGATTTCCATTATTTGGGGTTATGCGGATGTCCTGATCACCACTAAACTCTAATCCCATGCGAGTCATGATCTATGTGAGAAAAAAAGGAGGAAGTGGATCTAGAGATCATATATCCCACACCATCTAATGATATATGACATTGGATCCCAAAGGTAGAGAGAGAGATGAGGGCTTTAAATGTTCCAATTTCCTCTCCCATGTTGATATCCAGGATTGTCACGTTTGAAAATATATCCAAACATGTTTCGAGATGAACCTAATAGGATCAAGAGTGCCACCTCCTATGTAAAGGTTAGGGACTTACCTCCGGGAGAGTGCCCTAAAATGAGTTCTGGGAAAGGGGAGAAGAGTTGATCCTCATCAAATAGAAAAGAAGACACGATCCATTTGATTGGTCACTATCCCTAATTTAATAGAAAATCCAGTGATTACCCTTGATACCTAGAATGGGGAGGTTCACATGAGTATTCCAAGGTTGGGCCCCGGGTTACCATGGGAATGTAAACTTAAAGACACTTCAGGGGTCCACACCCTTGAGAGTATTACTCACGTGACTCCACTTACCATGAGTATGTAAAATCAGAAGGATGTGATGATGTACTTGATGGTTTTATCATACGAGATTGATGGATTTGGAAGAGGCTTTGTCCTGATGCTAATGGAATAATTAATGGAGGGGATTCAAAGGATGGGATGGAAATGTAAGGGCATGATCAGGACCAAAATGTGGAAATCCTGAAGTTACCCCATTTCGCGTACCATTTTTTCATGAGAGGTGGGGTACCCTCCGCATGGAATATTGATATGCGGGTGGAGGGGCCATCTTCATATCGAGGTGGTATGTAGACCTGGATGTGGTATATGTAGATTAGTGGTACCCGGCCCCAGGTTCCATCTGTATAGAATGGTGCTACACGGTGCTGGATTCCATCCACGTAGTGAAGCATTACACGGTGCAGAGTTTCATTCATATAGCGATGCACTATGTGGTATGCCAGATTAAAGAATGGGAATTGATCCTATGGTTCATAGGAAGCTCATCTATGAAGGTAATATGGTTTTTGGTTCACCAATTAGGTTCATGATCAGTTTATTATTATTATGTTTCCTTCCCTTTATGGTACGTGGTAGGTTTATACCTTCTGGAAACTATTCGTGGTTTTTTTACTTAATCAATCATTTTTCTTAAAAGTATTCCGTCCATGAACTCTAATCTCCCCAAAAAATATGATCCTATTCTTAGCTCCCTTTAGGGTCCTTTTATAGAGTTCCAAGGAAGTTATATCTATGGGTCACACAGAACCTTTTACAGAGGCCCATGAAGAGATCACCCGACCTATGGATGACTTAGTAATCCAAGGTTTGAAAGGATAAGGTTTGTGGTGGCTACAATTTGTGGCAGTTTCGGTTCATGACAGAAGTGATTCGCGGTGGTGATAATCACCACCTCAATCCCACAAACACCTTATCTCATTTGTGGGATTCCTTTGGACTCTCCTCGCCCACGAACCCTTTTGTTTTGCAGGGATGGTTTGCGGTGGCGTACCTCTCTATCTCATTTTCACCAAGGAAGTAGTTCTCGATGGTGTTGAAATCGACATCCCCATCTGCAAACTGCTTCATTTGCTGGACAACGCCTCATGGGGCATCTGTGTACGGTGGTTCTCGGTTGATGCTTTCTGCGGATCATTCCCGAACCTCGGTACATGGACCACTCTGGGTCCTTTTCCAAAGTTGTTTTATTCAAAAATTTTCTCTAAATCCTTTATCCAATTTGTTTTTTACCCTTTTCCAAAATTATGGGAGTATTCTCTTTCCCTTTGAAAAGTTTTCAGGACCCTACAGTTATAAGGAGGCGTGGATATATTATTTTCTTGAAATCCATTGGTTGTTTGTTTTTTAGATGTGAATATCTGTGTGGTTGTATTTTGTGTGGCCATCCTTGTAAATCAGTTTCAATTTTGTTTGTGATCATCTAAAAGTGGTATCGTTTCATGGGAATGGTTAATTGAATAGTGTTTTCCTTTTAGTTTGGAGTTTATTTCATCGGGACCCTTGTGATGGGGAATTGGTATGTGCGGAAAGTTCCTAAGTTGGCCCATGTCAGCTTCCCATGACAGTCAACACTGGTTGGTTAATTTGGTTAGTTCTTATAGTGGGGAGACCCACCATGAGTCTCACTAAAATTTCTCATGGATTAAAGTAGTGCTAGTTTTTTTAAATGGATGGGGGTCTATTCAGGCCTCCCCGTGTTAATAATCCAATTTAGTTTCTAGTGCTATCTTGGTATTGGGTATCCTTTTTTGAAGATATCTAATTATGAGTTCCTCCATTGAGTAAACTATGGGATTGGAGTGCACCCAACAGTTTGTTGAAGTAAGGTTGTGGATATATTTTTTGAGAAGTGGTTTGAGTTAATTTGTTTGTTTTAGGAAAAAAAGTATGAGTTTAGTTTGATTACTTCTAAAGTGTTCTTGTATTGAGAGGTTGGATTGTGCATTGGGAGAATTAATTTTTCTTTTTATTAATCAATTAGAGATGTTGTAGATTTTTGGGTGTAGAAGATATTTGGTGGGGAGTCTATTATAGCCTCTCGAGTTCAAATTTGTGAACCTCCTTTTCCATTCATGGTGTTATTATTTTCTTCTCATTTGATGTTTTTTAGCAATCTCCTTCAGATATAGAGGACTATCGTTTTTTTTGAATCAATAATTATTGTGGATTTCTGGGTAAGGAAGCGTTATGGTGGAGAGAATTGTTACACCCAATTTTTTATTTTTGTTCTGGGATCCAGTTCATTTATTGGTCTTGATTATTCTCTCAGGAACTGGGTATGACAAGTCTGATTTTTTGAGGTAATTTTCTATTTATTTTTGGTCAAGCTTTTTCTCACTAGGTTTTATTTCTGTTTTTGGATAAAAATGGAAAATTTGGGCCCTACAACATGTGGTGCATGGTTGGTGCATAATTAAGGGAAAACATGCACCCCTACCTAGGTAACCATGCGGTAGGTGGTGGTTTTTGGGTAGTAGTTACCACACATCTTGTGGAAAGTAAGTCAGGATGTGTGGGATAACCATGAGGTAGGTGACTCTTGGACAGATAGGGGTATAAGGTTTCAACACATTTTGGAAAACTGTACCGGAAAACCGTGCATGATGTCCATTTCATTAAAAATATGAAAATTTCCCTTTGTGTCCTCTCAGGATTTATTCCCAAATCCACCTTTATTGATCCATTCAGCCTACTCATTCCTAGTTACCTCATCCCCCTACCATGGCCCCCCTGGATCTCCATTTTTGTGGTAGATTGGGCATGTAAACACTAAGAAATATTCAAGTAACTAGTTCTCCTCCTCGATTTCTCCTCTTTTCTAG
Source organism: Viscum album (assembly GCA_963277665.1). NCBI lineage: Eukaryota > Viridiplantae > Streptophyta > Magnoliopsida > Santalales > Viscaceae > Viscum > Viscum album. Next base: position 446,517,357 of record OY728134.1, read on the forward strand.
GGTTCATCTTATTCACTCATGGGGTTTCATATCTCCAAAGGGTTTGGTGTCTTTTTTTAGGGTTTAATATTGTTCTTTAGGGTTCAATATTGATGGTTTTTGTTCAATATTTCTTTTCTATGGTCTCGTGGTGGTGCAGTTGCATTTTTACACCATTTTTAGTAAGTTTCTACACTTGAGGTAGGTGATTCCATGTTTTAGAATTATTAGATTATTTTGATATGATTGTTTGAATATTTAAACATGTTATATGGTTTAATAATGTGGTGAAAAATATAGTTCAGAAGTGTTTTTTCATGCACATATATTGAAAGTGTAATTTATAAAGGAAAAGGTTATGTTTTGTGTAATATTTATGGTAGTGTTTATTGAAAGTGTTTTATGCCTTATGTGGAAGGTGCATAATGGGTTTTCAGAGGCACCTATTGTGAGAATATGTTTGAAAGTGGTTTTTAAATGGAAAATGGGTTATTTTGGCATGTTTTAATTTGTTTTAAACCTTTAAATGTGAATTTTGAATTATGTAAATGATGTGAATCTTGTTTTAAAGTGAACTTGGTTTATGTGTGAAATTAAAAAGGGCTTGGCCCATGGAAATGGTTGGAATCAATTGTGTTATTTTCATGTTTTTTTTAAAATGGGGTTCTTTTGTTATGAAAGTGGTGAAAAAGGTATTTCCAAATTGTTTTTATGTGTGTAAAATGGAAAGTGGTTTGTTAATGGAAAATGGTGGTTTCCATTTGATGATTTGTGGAGTGATGATTTCCTAGTATCTTTATAATGCTAGGCATGTGGGTGTAAAAATGGTGTTTCTTGTAACATGTAAAATAAGGTATTGAGGGAATCCAAAGTATCTAGGTGGGAGGAATAGATCTAGAATGATAGTTTTTTTCAAGTTGAAATCCCATATTCTTCTAGTGGATTGACACTAGTTGAATCAGATGGGGAAATGCCCGGAATCACTTAGCATGATTTATGATTATAACACAAACTAAATTATGATGATAATTAGAGACCACTAGGCCCATGGGGTGTCCCCTAAGAGTGTCTCCTATATGAGAAAGATAATGGTTGTGGTTTCTATACCATGTTTCATCGAGGTATAAGGTTATAGTGTCTCACTCGAGCTAGATTTCCCTTAGGGATTCATCCATGGTGCTCTAATGTGACATGATACTTATGTGATGTGGTTCCATCCATAGATATACAATGGAACTTGAGTGTATTTCATTTTTAAGAAATCTTGTTGAGAAATGGGTTTCCTTGAAGTTTTTCCTCTAAAAGTGTGTTTCTGAAAATGGTTCCTTAAAAATAGTTTTCCTTAAAATGATTTCTTAAAAATGATTCAAAATCTTGGTATGGAAGTGCATGTTAATTTTTCTTTTAATGCTGTAGCATGGAATCTTTTTTTTTGGGTGGAATTATAATGGTATTTGGATCACACCCTACATACACCTTCATTTGTATATAGACTTTGTTTTTATGACCCAGGTAAAGGCATGCTGAGTCGTGGAGATGTTGGTGGTTTCGGTTTCTAGTGTTCCACTTGTTACAGGTGGTGGTGTTAGCTTAAGGGTGATGCTCCTCGTGTCACATGGAGGTTTTTGAGATGTTTTTAGTTTCCCTTACTTTGTGGTATTTTTGGTTTTTGTTTAGATTTGAAAACCTATAATCTGAATATTGTTATACCATATTGTGTTTTGGTTATTCTATTATGTCTTGTTTATTTTTATTGGTTATTTTTGTTTGTGAAACTGGGTGAAATAATTCCCAAATCATATTGGTGATACCCATGCACTTGTTTCTAGCCTGTGGGGATCAAGAATACCCTTCGGGCCATGCCACAGGCCGGGTCAGGTGTCCAGTTAGATGGCACTATGGCTTGGTTTGCCACATTATTTTTATAGAGAATGATGTGAGATATACATTGATCATAAGATTCTGAAATAAATCTTTTCACAGAATGATATAAACATGAGGTAAAGGAGATAACTATAACTACTCAAGGATTATGACCGATTGATACACTACCACCATGGTAAGGATAATAGTTTATCCAATGCATTAAATAAGAAAGATCATGGAGTTTTGACTAAGATTAAGAATGAAAATGATTCTTTAATTAGGAAATTAGTAAATATAAATATTATAATTATAAGGTAAGGGGAAACATCACTGCTTTTTCAAATGATTATCAAAACATTTTTATTGAAAAATATAAAAAAGTTCCCTGCCTGATGATGAGAACTTTCAAAAGAAAATTAAAGCTTCGAATGATGGTAAATAGGAAGAATACATTTATAAAGTTGGTATTCTAAAATTTGAAAAGAGTATATGTATTCCATCAACACCTAAGCTAAAAAGGTAATTATTAGATGATGATCATAGCTCAAATGTCTCTATACACCATGGTAGAACCAAGATGTATAAGGATTTGAAGAAGCATTTTTTGTGGGATAATATGAAGTGGGAAATCACTAATTATATATTTAGATGCTTAGTTTATCAACAGGTGAAGCCTGAGAGATAAAATTCTATAAGATTCATGAAAACCCTACATATTCCTATATGGAAATGGGATTCCATTACTATGGACTTTTTTACTGGATTGCCAAATTCTTATATAATAAATGATACCATATGTGTTATTGTTGATTATCTTTCCAAATCTTCACATTTCCCCACTCTTGAACATCTTATTGGACTCTATATTAATGAAGTTATAAGACTTAATGGTGAACCTATTTCAATTGTTTCTTATTGTTATCCATGATTTACATCAAAATTTAGGAAAAGTATCCATGATTCACTTGATACTGAGCTTCATTTGAGCACTACCTATCATCCTGAAACTAATGACCAGTCCTAGAGTACTATTAAAATATTAGAATATGTGTTAAGTTCATGATCACATGACTTTCAAGTTACATGGGATGATTATTTTCCTTTGGTAGGGTTTTCCTATAACAATAGATTCAATTAAAGAATTTAAATGGATATGTATGAGGAATTATATGAAGAGATATTTCATACTCCAACTTGTTGGGATGAAGTTGGTGAAAGGAAGATTGTAGTCCCAAAACTTGTGAAGAAGACAATGGTGAAGGTAAAGACTATTCAGAGCTATATTAAAGTAGCTTAAAGAAGGAAAAATAGATATGCTAATAACATAAGGAAGGATTTGGAATTTCAAGTGGAATATCATGTTTTATTGAAATAATATCTTTGGAAAGGATTTTTAAGGTTCGGTAAGAAAGGAAAATTGAGCCCTCTGGATATCATACTTTTTGAAATTCTAGAAATAATTGGAGCTATGAATCAGCATTTGAAAATTCCACCTAGACTCTCTAAAGTTCATGATGTGTTCCATATCTCTTTATTAAATAATTAAATGCGAAATCAAAATCATATGCTCACCTATGAGGAAATAAAATTGAAACCTGGTCTATATTATTGTGAAGATCCTATCTAGATTCTTGAAACTATAGAACAAATGGTGTTGAATTAGACAACTTGACTGGTAAAGAAACTTTAATGAAATTATAAGATGGAAGAGGCGACATGGTAACTTGAAGAAGTTATAATAAATAAATACCCAAATATATTCATGAATTAACATTATGAAAATTTGTAGGATGAAAATTTTTAAAGAGGAAAAGGTGTTACACCTGAGCTTCAATTATAATAATCGTTTCTTTCTAGAGAAACAATAACACAATACACATAGTTTTATTCAAGAATATGATTAAAACGTAAATTATCAAATTTTATAAATTTAATTTAATTTTATTAATTTTATTTTTGAAATCAGAATATCAAAATTATCTTAGGGTGAAATTTTGGGATTTTTTCTGAAATGATTGATTTTTCAGTGAATAGTGAGAAATACCAATTTCTGTAAAACTGTCATTTATTTTAATTGAAAAATCCCCATAAAATTTTTAATTTTATACTAAATTACTATAAAAATAGTTTAATTATAAATAATATAATTAATTACATAATAATCAATATTATACTTGATATTGGTATAAAAATACTTTTATACTTAAAATGACATTGTTTTCTTCAAAAAAACGTTTTTCATCACACTTTGTGGGATTACTTTAAAATGAATTTCTATCACTAATAGAGATTAAATTTGATAAAATAGATTTCATATTTTTAATCAAAATATTTAATATTATTTAACAATGTTAAATTAATTTTTTCTCATAATTAATAGTAAAAATAGTAAAATTTATCACCATAGTAAAAGGGTAAATTGAGTTAACCTAGGTTAAAACTAAGTGATACAACCACAATTTTTCATATTAATTATTATTGTATGATATAATTTATAACATTATAACCTTATTATTCATATTTAATTTTTTATGGGACACTTTTCCATGAAAATTTCCAATATAACATTTTAAGTAAAGAAAAATACAAAATGTCACTCTCTTGTTTTTAAATTTATCTTATATGTTCACATAGGGATAAAAATAAGTTTATAATGAATATTAAAGGTTATTTTGAGAATAAAAAAATTATATTCATGATAGTAATTTATTTATAAATTTTAGCGATTATATAATTACCTTAAATTCTTATGCAATGCTGATACAATATTTATTCAATTAATAGAAAAATAAAATAAATTATTTTAAAAATATTAAATGTAATAAAATTTGGGTGAATTATTATGTTACATGATATTTTTATAAATATAAAATATTTTGGATGTGTGAAAGGTTTATATTCAAATTCTATAACGATCTTGATGATTTTAAAGTCAAAGTAAATGAATAGTTCTAAAAATGACATTAATGACATTTTATATTTTATTAAATGAATTAAAATTCAAAAAAAAATCATATTTGGAAAATTAAATTTTATATGGTTGAAAATATAAACCATGTTATATTTATGGGTCACTTTTTCTTTTATGGTAACATTCTTAACCCTTAAATAGTAAATTTTTTTGATTTTGTGGTAATTGTCAAAAGGGTTAATGGGGGTTAAAACTAAGAGAAAAAGGTTAAAAAATTACATAAAATTGTATAAATATTATTGTATGAGAGGATTTAGACTCATATTAATCCTATATTATAATTATATCTATTTTTTCACTTGTACATGAAAATTAATTTATGTTAATTTAATACATTAAGTAATTCCAAGAGTGCCCCTCCCCTCACATATAAAATGACACCCTTCCCCTCTCATATTTACACCACCTTGAGAAACCTATATCAACAAAAACCTACCCAATTATCTTCTAAAATAAACTAGACACTAATTAGAGGTTATTCTCTTTATAAAATACCATTTTAAGGGTCCTTTAGAAGGGATATAAAGGAAGTCTACCGATGAAGAGGTAATCATCTTTACCGAATCTTTCAAATTTCTTTCTTCTTCCACTTCCACTAAATATATTGTAACCATAATAAAACAACAAATCCAGTACCATAAATATAATAATATTTTATTATTATTATTATGAAATTATTTTACATCTCTTTTCCTTTATAGAAAAGGTGAAAACTTGTTTGTGTGTACGTACAACTTACCATCTCCACGTAGCAGTGTAATTCGTTTTTCATCACCACTTTATTTGGATGGTTATAAAGATGGAACTAATTAATATATATAAGTTTTATGAAATAATTATTATTATGTAAATATAATATTTTATTTACCTTATTACCCTTACAGTCATTAAAAAATGATAATGTCGCTCATGCGTACGTGTAGACTGCCATCTCCACGAAGTAATGTGATTCAATTTTCATGTACGACTTTCAAGGATGATTAAAAATATTCTTATAATGAATAAATATGATTTTTATATCATGATTAAAATTATGGATATTAATTAAACATGAACAATATTTAAGGACCGAAACTACCGAACCAAAACATATATGAAAAATGAAATAACTAACACTCAGAAATGACTATTTTAATAAATAATTATTAATAAATGGGTATTGAAATGTTATAAGTGGTTCATATTTGATATTATAAGTATGTATATGGTCTTTGTATACAATTATAATAAATTTAAATTTATTATATAGGATGCTAAAATCACTTACAATTCAAGTCGGACCTGAGGTAAGAGTTTATTTCACAATCACATCATTATTCATTATTGTTTATACTTAAGTATCTATTAGAATAATTATATAATATTTATATATTAACCCTAATAAATGTTATTATAATCCATTTATTTATGTGGTTTTCAATTATTATTTCCATTTTTACCTTCTTGGGCTTTCAAAAAGACCAAAATAATGTTTTTAAGGAAAACAATCTTTATTTTTATATTCAGTTGGGAATATTTTTCTTCCATGTCAATATTTTATTTAAAATGTTTTTAAGGATAATTTTATTATTATAAAATGATTTATTAAATAAATTTTAACCTATGTTGAATTTTTTATAAATATTTTAATAGGAATATTCTTATCATTTTCCGAACGAGACACTTTTTACCAAAGGCATGAACAAAATATTTATTTTAATATACATTACAATAACAGATTTTCCTACCATAATTCACACTATTTACTTTGAATCTTACTTTATAAGTTTATATAGTTACTTTTAAGTGTTGGACTCACCTGTTTTGATAATCTCAAATATGATTAGATATGTTCTGATAATCCAAAATCATGCTTATCTATATAATAACTATGTTTCATAATTATGCCATTATGCTACTGAGTTGTTATGAATATCTAAATGATCATATCATATCATTGGAATATGTTACTCAATGTTAATTTATGATTATAAATGTTTAACAATGATTAATCTTGATACTAAATCAATCTAGGAATGATATGCATAGAACAAATAATTTATAAGCATTCAAGTTTTAGGGTCACCGTTACAGAGGTCACCATTACAGAGGTCACCGTTATAGACAGACAATCACTGATAGAGACTAGCTCACTGATACAAGTTCACTATTATACAAGTTCACCTATATACTAAGTCTACTGATAGAAAAGGTCACTGATATACAAGTTCACCGATATAAGTCCACTGATACAAGCAACTGATAGAGTGGAACTACCGATAGAATGGAGCTACCGATAGAGGAAGCTACTAATAGAGAGAGCTACCGTTACCGATGATAACATCTACTGATAGCGAGGAAGAGCTACTGATAGAAGTTCATCGTTATAAAGAGATACCGATAGAATGAGCTACCGATACAAACAAGCTACCGCTACACAAAGTTACTGATACATGAGCTAGTGCTACAAGAGCTACTGTTACAAGTCTACCGAAAGAGAGCTACTGATGGAAGATGACTGTTAACCAGTCACTGTTACTCAAATTCTATACTTTTTTTAATATTATTAATATAATTCTAACGGTCAAATTTTCTTAATTCAATGAAACTGCTATTAATTAATGTGGGTTGTTGGCATGTCAAGGAAACATACCTCATACCTGTAAAAGGTAATCATTCCCATTGCCGGAGTTAAAAGGAATAAAAGGAATATTGAGCTACTGGAGAATACAGAAGAGATACATACATAAAGAAGTAGTGAGATATATATACATAAGGAAGAAAATGAGACATATACAAGTAGATATGCTCGTACTTACAGAGAATAACACTTGAAGAACTCGAAGAACACTCATACACATGAAGAACATAAGTTCAAAGAGGAAGTTCAAGTGCTACAAAGAATATTCTCACATTCAAGCTGAACACCTGTATTGGAAGTGAAGGAACAGAACCACGACACTCTATTTTCCAGACAACTTCTAGAGAAGGACTCAAAGCTTCATCTTCTTCAATTCAAAGGAGTCCAGAGCTACATTGACATCACACAAGAGCATTCTAAACTCATCTCTATATTATTTCTCTACTGTGATCATTATTTTTATTAAATTACGAGAAGTGTGTGCTTCTGTCTGTTTAGACACACACTGACTCCTAATCTGAACTAGAGGATACTGAAATCCTCACATCAAAACACTTTATACCTTTGTGTATCCCATATAGAACTATGGTAGAGGTTTGAGGACCTGGACAACTTGTGTGCTGTTGTTGTTGCTTTCCCACGCAGAAATGTGGTAGAGGTCTAAGGACCTGGATAGTCTGAGTACTGTTGTAAAACCTGATACAGGGTCTGGATCAACGTTATATATAAACTGTTTGAGAGGACTAAGTCTCATCTTGATACTGAACCTCTTGGTTAAAACTACCGTGCATCTTATTTTAGTTTAAAATATTTTCAATATTCCGCTGCTAATTACTTTGAAATTCAAATATATTTTAAAGTAACTCTGATAGTTGAACTAGAAAGTGTTTTTAATTATTGTTAGCCAATAATTTAGTTTCAAAAGCTAACTTAATATTCAGATTAAGTTAACTGAGAAATAAATAATCTTTGAGAAACTAATTGAACACTTACAATCTTTATAAATTCACTACAGTTTAACTTGTTTTTTAAATTGGGTGTTTTAATAGAAATATTTTAATCAGAAATTTTTAATTGAAACTCAATTCACCCCCCTCTTGAGTGTCCACTTCGACTAACATTTGGTATCATAGGTGTTTGATAAAAATATTTCAAAACACTCTGTTTGTGAAAAATTTTCAACTGTGATTTTAGTTGTATCTTAAAGATCTTAAATTTCTATTATTTCTAAATTTTTATATCTTTAAATACATTTTATAAAATATAATTATGGATAACAGATTAGAATGTGTATCTACCAATAGGCCACCCTTCTTTAATGGTGTCAACTATGCCCAATGGAAAATAAAAATTAAAATCCATTTAGAAAGTATGGGACTTGACATCTGAACTGCTATAGAGACTCAATATAAGATTCCAAAAACTATTAGAACTACTTGGGATGAACCTACGAAAGCTACTTACAATAATAATTGTAAAGAAATGAATGCCATGTATTGTGCTTTAGGAGATAATGAATTTAATCGAATATCTACTTGTAAGGCTGCTTTTGAAATTTGGGATACTCTGGATGTTTCCCATGAGGGAACAACCAATGTTAAAAAAATGAGACTAAATACATACACTATTAAGTACCATAATTTTAAAATGAAATATGATGAATCTATTTATGATATGTATCTCTGGTTTAATGAGATAGTTAATACAATGATCTCATTAGGAAAAGTTGTTCCAGAAAAGGAGCAAATCATGAGGATACTGAGATGCCTACCGGACAGATGGAGAGGAACCTCTGTCTCTATACGATAATCATGTGACATTGGCAAGCTACCTGTCAAGGAGATTATTGGAAAATTGATGATGTATGAAGAAGAGTTGAAGGTAAACAAAGATGAATATGATGAACCTAAGAAGAAGTTAGTGGCATTCAAGTCTACCACTTCAAAGATCAAGGACAAAGAGAAAGTTCAGATAACTAAAGAAAGCTCAACTAGTGAAAATTCTAACTCAGACAATGATGAAGAGATGGCTCATATAGCCAGGAGATTCAAGAAATTCTATAGAAAGAAGAAATTATTTAGAAAATCCGATTATAAGGGTAAGTATGATCGACGAGGAAATTGTAAGAAAGACTGGAGGAAAACTAATAAAGATGATGGAATAGTTTGCTATGAGTGGAAAAGAAAAGGGCATGTCAAAGCTGACTGTCCAAAACTAAAATTTAAGAAAAATTATGACTATAAGGATAAGAAATACAAGAAATCCATGAAAGCTACATGGAGTGCTTCAGAAGACATCTCAAGTGGATCTGAAGCTTCTGATTCTAAAGAAAAGAATCATGCCAACATGTGTTTTATGACTAAAACATCTAAGGTAACACTTAATTCCCCTATGAACAATGATGATTATTATTCTTGGAATTAAAGTGATTAAAATAATTATGATAATATGTATAAATAGGAATTATTTGAATACTGTAATATGTTATAAGATACTTTTAATGAACTGAAAGATAAGTAAAAACCATTAAAGAAGCAATATGCCTTGACTAGTATTGTTAAATTTGATCTTAGTATAGAAAAGGAAAATAATTCTCAACTCTTAAAGGAGAATACTGAACTTAAATTTTCCATTGAGCAACTTAGAAAAGACTTAGAGAAGTTCACAAATGGAAAGAATACTCTAACTCAAATTCTTGGAAAACAAGTTGCACAAAAGTATACTACTAGTATAGGTTACCAAACTGGACAGAGACAGTTTGTTAAGAATAAATTTATTTCAAAATCTGGACAGTATGCTACTAGTTCAAATTATGAAAATTATTATGCTTCATCTATCTATTCAAATTCTTATAGACCAAATAAAGTTTATTTATCAAAATCTTTTGAATATGTTAATTATATGAAACCCATTAGAAATATATGGGTGCCTAAAGTTTTACTTGCTAACCTTTCTGAACCCAAGAAAATCTGGGTACCAAAATTATCTTCTGTATAAATCTGTTTTGTAGGAAACTTGCTTAAAAAGTTCATGTTGGAAGATATGGTACTTGGATAGTGGATGTTCAAGGCATATGATAGGAGACTACTTATGTTTTAAGAGGTTAATCAAAGTTGATGGGGGACATGTCGCCTTTGGGGATAACTCAAAATGAAATATCACCGGCTTAGGCCAGATTGGTAACACTGATTCAATTTTAATTTCTAAAGTATTATTTGTTGATGGATTAAAATACAGCCTGTTAAGTATTTATCAGTTGTGTGATGATGGTTTTAATGTAAAATTTGGAAATGATTCATGTAATGTTTTTAATTCTAAAAATGTTTTGGTATTTACTGCATTAAGAAATTAGAATGTATATGTTGTAGATTTGAATTCTTTAGCTAAAAAAAATGTTACTTGTTTAAATTCTTTTCATAAAGAATCTTGGCTATGGAACAGAATATTAGGACACTGCAATGTTCATTCTCTCAGGAAACTGACTAGGAAAGGTTTAGTTAGAGACCTTCCCAAACTATAATTCCCAATAGATAAAGTTTGTAATCCTTGTCAAAAGGGAAAACAACATAAATTTTCTTTCAAATCAAAGAAAGAAGTTTCAACGTCTCAACCTCTCGAGTTGGTTCATATGGATTTATTTGGACCATCTAGAGTTTCTAGTTTAAATGGGAAGCACCATGTCTATGTTCTTGTAGATGACATTTCTAGATATACTTGGGTGTACTTTCTAGATCCCAAAAGTGAAGCTTGTTCTTATTTCATTAAATACTCCAAGTCTGTAGAAAACCTAAGTGGACTTATGATTAAGACCATGAGAAGTGACCATGGTCATGAGTTTGAAACTTATTTCTCACATAATGGCTATAGTCACAATTTCTCTGCCCCTAGAACACCTCAACAGAATGGTGTAGTAGAAAGAATAAATAGAACACTTCAAGAAATTGCAAGAACTATTCTTAATGAATATGATCGACCTGTTTACTTTTGGGATGAAGCTGTCAATACAGCTTGTTATATTATAAATAGAGTCTTGATTCAACCAATTCTTAAAAAGACCCCTTATGAGATATGGAATAATAGGAAGACTAAGGTTAATTAATTTAGAGTTTTTGGTTGCAAAGTTTTTATCCTTAACACTAAAGATAATATTGATAAGTTTGCATCCAAAAGTGATGAAGGAATCTTTCTAAGTTATTCTATATCTAGAAAATCTTATAGAGTATTTAATAAGAGGAACAAATGTGTGGAAGAATCTGTACACATAAAATTTGATGAAACTGATCCACAAGAACCTAATACCCCTCTTGAAAATCTCGAAGAAGGCCTGTCCATTCTAAAACTTAATGAAAAAAATAGTGAACCTGTTGTTAAGACAACCAATTCTAGAAATTTTCCAAAACCTGTTTCTGTTGAACCTGAACCTGTAAATGAAACTGAAATTTCTAGCCCTACCTTTTCTAGACCAACTAGAACCCTTAAAAACCATCCTTTAGATGCTGTAGTAGGAGATTTAGATAGAGGAACTCAGACTAGAGCTTCTATAAGAAATCAGGTCGAACATCAAGCTTTTCTTTCACAGTTAGAACCTAAAAATATCAATGATGCCATCAATGATGAATTTTGGGTGATGGATATGCAATAAGAATTAAATAAATTTGAAAGAAACAAATTCTGGGAATTAGTAGATAGACCTAAGGACACTTTGACCATAGGCACTAAATAGGTTTTTAGGAATAAAGTTGATGAGTCTGGAAATATAGTTAGAAACAAAGCTAGGTTAGTTGCACAAGGATATAGTCAAGAAGAAGGAATAGACTATGAGGAAACCTTTGCACCTATAGCTAGGTTAGAATCTATTTGGATTCTACTTGCTTATGCTTCTCATCTTAATTTTAAGTTATATCAAATGGATGTTAAGAATGATTTTCTAAATGGTTTTATAATTGAAGATGTTTTTGTTGAAAAACCACCTGGATTCACTAATCCTCATTTTCCAAATCGAGTTTTTAAACTTTCTAAAGCTTTGTATGGTTTAAAAAAATCTCCATGAGCTTGGTATGATAAACTTAATAATTTTCTTATTTCAAAAGGGTTTATTAAAGGGATTACTGATCCAACTCTTTTTATCAAAAGGATTTCCAAAGATGTTTTGATAATACAAATCTATGTTGATGATATTATTTTCAGATCTTCTAAAAATACTCTGTGTATTGATTTTTAAAAGAATATACAAAGTGAATTTGAAATGAGTTTAATGGGAGAACTCATATATTTTATTGTATTTCAAGTTTTTCAAAATGAAAATTGTATTATTTTAAATCAAATTAAATATACAAAGGATCTTTTAAAACATTTTGTTTTGGATAGTATTAAGGAAAGTGCTACACCTATGAGTACCACTTGTAAATTGGATGCAGATGAAACTGGGAAACCAGTGGATCAAACCAATTATAGAGGTATGATTGGGAGTTTACTTTATCTTACTGCTAGTCAACAAAATATTATGTTTAGTGTGTGTATGTGTGCAAGATTTTAGGATAATCCAAAAGAGTCACACTTTCTTGCTGTTAAAAGGATTTTCAAATATCTTAAAAATACTACTAATTTAGGATTATTTTATCCAAAAGGACAATCATTCGATTTAATAAGTTATTCAGATGCTGACTTTTCTGGTTGCAAGTTAGATAGGAAGAGAAATTCTGGAACATGTTATATTTTAGGTAAGTCCTTAGTATCACGGTGTAGTAAAAAGTAGAATTCTGTTGCATTGTCTACTGCTGAAGCAGAATACATAGCTGCTGGTAGTTTCTGTGCACAAATTTTATGGATGAAACACACTCTATTGGACTATGGATATAAATTTAGGCATGTATCTATAAACTGTGATAACACTAGTGTGATCAATATCTCTAAGAATCCTATATCTCAGTCTAGGACTAAGTACATTGATGTAAGGCATCACTTTTTGAGAGATCATTATCAAAAAGGTGATATAACTCTTGAATTCATTGGCACTGAACATCAATTAGCTAATATATTTACCAAAACTTTAAATTTAGAGAGGTTAAGTTACATTATACATGAGTTAGTAATGATAAACTTTCCAGAAAACTCACCGTTAGATAAACCTCACCATTAGAGAGACCTCACCATAGATGGACCTCACCATTATACCTCACTGGTATGGACCTCACCGTTATACCTCACTATTAGTGGACCTCACCATTATACCTCACTGGTATGGACCCTACTATTATACCTCACTATTAGTGGACCTCACTGTTATACCTCACTGGTATGGGCCTCACCGTTATACCTCACTGTTAGTGGACCTCATCATTATACCTCACTGTTAGTGGACCTCACCGTTATACCTCACTGTTAGTGGACCTCACCGTTATACCTCACTGTTAGTGGACCTCACCATTATACTTCACTGTTAATGGACCTCACCGTTAGAACCTCACTATTAGTGGACCTCACCGTTAGGAATCCTCACTGGTATATGTTACCACCAGTTTGCACTATTTTAAAATTTGTGTTTTTTTACCTTCCAGAATCTATATCGTTTGTATTATATTTATTATGTTTCATTTATTTATTTCTTGATTCCTAAATGATAAATGATTAGTCTTAAACTCATTTAAATCCACCTTGAACCCTTTACCTTCAAACCTTAGCTCCCAAATATTCGTTTATCTCAAACCATAAGCCTTGCGATTCGCAGAATGGAAAGAGTGAAGAGACCGACAGTCAGTGGAGAGGGTGATGAGCCAAATGCCAAGAGACTCAAAGGAGAGTCTAGTGGTGGCAGTGAAGTAAAGAAACCTATAAAACCACATCTCATAAAAAGGGAAATAGTAGTTATGAAATTGCTATGTGTGGAATGGTTGATGACCAGTAAGTCATTAATTCTAAAAGTGCTTGAAGAGAAGGAATGGGTTGAGTTCTTCTCAAACAAAAATGGTACTTATTATCCAAAACTGGTAAAATAATTCTATGAGTTTGTTCATTTTGAGAAATCATAAGGTGAGAACAGAATGGTATCAGTAGTGAATGGCAAGATAATCTCGTTTTCTTCTATTGAATGGGTTGAGTTCTTGAAAGTTCCAGACGAGGGTGAGTTTGGATATTCCTCAAAGTCAGTACCTCCTACCGGTGAAATTTTTGATTATGAACCTACTTTGGAAGAGCTCACTAGAGATGGCACACTAAGAAAGGTAGTTTCTACAGAAATGGATGGAGAAAACTGGTTTCTGTTCAAATTTATCCATCATGTGTTAAGTCCAAGAAGGGGAGATTTTGAAAACCTTAGATTCCAAGATATATTCTTGTTGTATCTTCTAAGGCATAATGTCAAAATAAATCTTTGTAGGCTTCTGATGATTCAAATTGAAGAAATGACTAGGCCAAAGTCAAAAACAAATGATCTATTCTTTTCAAAGCTAATTTCTTTGATGATCAAGGTAAAAATTTTGGCTGAGTCTCAGGATGAGACAGTGGTTGTGAGAGACAACTTTTGTATTACAAAAATAGTTTGTAAGTACATGAAGATTAATTGGAACCTGTGGAAAAGAAAATGGGTCAGTAATGATGAGAAATTTTATGAAAAATTTAACCCTGTTGAGCATCAAAATCGGCTAAGAGATAAGAGAGATCTAGGTCTAGGACTTGATTAGGAGGAACCTCAATACAATGATGATGATGCTGAGGAGGATACCTATATAAAAGATGGACTGGATCCTAATTTTCCTCCAAGCCTAGATGCTGAAAAGGTATTATATGGAAAATCAAGTCCACCTGTGACCCTACCTAGAAAGGAAGCAGTTCTGGGAGAGAGCATTATTAAAGAAACCTCTATGGATGAGGAAGACCTGCCTAGACCAGATCATAAAGAGACTACTCCAGATTCTAGTAGATGTGATGATAAAGAGAGAAAGGTATCTAAAAATGGAAGTACCTATTTAAGTATCAGTCATCTGATTGAGAGATTTATTATGCATGTTGAGGAGGTTTTTGAAGTGGACAGACCAGTACCTATTGCCAATATACCTCAACCCGTGCTACCTAGTTTGGATATAAATATGGTTGTAGATGACTCCTCTAAAGAGGAGATGGCTGCAGTTGGTGCTGAAGAAGAGAAAGCTCCACTTGAGGGGGAGAAACCTGTAAGGATATGATCAGTTTCTGTGACCTATGAAGTGGAAGATTGGTCTGTGTATCCAAGATTTGTTGTATTGGGACTAGAATATCCTAATTATGATGATGAGACATACATTAAAAGGCATCCTATGTCTTATGATATTTTCTCAGAGGAAGTTATTTCTCAACCAGTAGCTCCTCTAGCTCTGCCTGAAGACATTGTGAGAAAAGAAGATCTTGAGGCACTGAAATCTGAATTGAAAACCTGTTTTTTTGAAGATCTAAGTAAGATGTAAAGTTCTTTGGTATCTTCTCTGGGAATTGTTTTGTCTAGTGCTGTGACAGAAGTGATGGTTGAAGTAAAATAATTTCAAAATCAAGTTAAAAGTTTATCGGAGGCTATTGACTCTCTAAGGAAATCTATTTCTTCATTTGATAACCTCATGAGTTCTAAATCTCAAGTTTATACTAACATCAACTACATTCAAAGTGTAGTGAAACAGTTTGTGGATGTGTTTGAAGATTTTAAGAAGACCATAAAAACGCATGTCAGTACTCATGATTTTGTTGTGAAAAATTTGATAAGTAATTTGACTCAGTCTTTCAAAGAAACAATAGCTTTTAATATAGAAACTCTTGGTGCATCCAAAGTATCAGTTGATATGGAACAATTTAGATCTATGATGAAAGAAGAACTTGGTCAAGTTAGTGCCAGTAGATCATCTGATTCTCAAGTGATATCTACCACAAGGGATATCAGATAGATCTATCAAAACTATTATTTTTAGAGAGTGTACACCAAGCATCAGCTAACCAATCATTTCAAGCTGTTGTTAGAGAATCTGAAACTGCCCCCAGTCACTCAAGCCTTCAGAGAACAAGCTAGTAAGCTCAGGGAGTTGACCCCTGTTTTGAAAAAATTTACAGAGAACAAGGATGATTTCATCTCTACCATGGAGAGAGGGGGAGGTATCATTATGGATTTTAGGAATCTCTTACTTCCATTCTTGCGTGTGGACAGTACACCTATCATCATGCCTCCTGCCTTACCTGCCACTGGTTATGCTGGTTCCTCACCTCAAATGACTCCTGCTCAGGCAATCAGAAGCCTGACTCCTATGATCACATAGAGGATTACTCATTACAGACCTGGTAGTGTTTCAGTAGCTGAACCACCTTTGATAATTACTGGAGTACCCAAGCCTATATTTCAACCTACCCAACCTCAGTCTTCTGATCCTAAAGGGAAATCCAAAGTGGATATCCAAGAGGTTGATTGAATGAGGCTAGATATTTTGATAGTAATATTTGTACTTATTGTATTTCTTTTGTACTATCTCATGTACCTTTGTCATGTGAAATGAAAATGTCTATTTTCTCTCTTCTTCTTTTATGCTCTAAACCATTGTTTTTCTCTTTTTGATAATCACAAAGGGGGAGAAAAATTATAATATGGGGAGAACTTACAATTTTGGGAGGAATTACACTAAGGGGGAAAAATTATAATATGTATCTTTGGGGGAAATAAATATTCTATTTATTTTTAACATAATGTTTTTCCATAGTTTAACTCTGATAAATTTAAGAGATTATGATTTGAACACACTGAGAAATTCCATTAGATTTCTTTTACTCTGATTCATTAAAGTTTTATTCTGGATTATAACACCATAAATTGTGATTATCAAAAAGGTGGAGATTATTGGACTCACCTATTTTGATAATCTCAAATATGATTAGATATGTTCTGATAATCCCAAATCATGCTTATCTATATAATAATTATGTTTCATAATTATTCTATCATGCTATTGAGTTGTTATGAATATCTAAATGATCATATCATATCATTGGAATATGTTACTCAATGTTTATTTATGATTATAAATGTTTAACAATGATTAATCTTGATACTAACTCAATCTGGAAATGATATGCATAGAACATATACTTTATAAGCATTCGAGTTTTAGGGTCACCGTTATAGAGGTCACCGTTATAGAGGTCAGCATTACAGAGGTCACCGTTATAGATAGACAGTCACTGATACAGACTAGCTCACTGATACAAGTTCACTGTTAGAAAATTTCACCGATAGACTAAGTCTACTGATAGACAAGGTCACTGATATATAGGTTCACCAATACAAGTCCACTGATACAAGATACCGATAGAGTGGAGCTACCAATAGAATAGAGCTACCGATAGAGGAAACTACTGATAGAGAGAGCTACCGCTACCGATGATAACAACTACTGATAGCGAGGAAGAGCTACTGACAGAAGTTCACAATTATAAAGAGCTACCGATATAAGGATCTACTAATACAAACAAGCTACCACTACACAAAGTTACTGATACATGAGCTACTACTACAATAGCTACCATTACAAGTCTACTGACATATAACTACTGATGGAAGATGATTGTTAACCAGTCACTGTTACTCAAACTCTATACTTTGTCAATATTATTAATATAATGCTAACAGTCATATTTGCTTAATTTAATGAAACTACTATTAATTAATGAGGGTTTTTGTCATGTCATGGAACTATACCTCATACCTGTAAAAGGTAATAATTCCCATTGCCGGAGCTAAAAGGAATAAAAGGAATATCGAGTTACTGGAGAATACAGAAGTGATACATACATAAAGAAGTAGTGAGAGATATATACATAAGGAAGAACATGATATATATACAAGTAGATATTCTCTTACATGGATACGAATACTCGAAGAACTCGAAGAACACTCATACACATCAAGAAAACAAGTTCAAAGAGGAGGTTCAAGTGCTACAAGGAATATTCTCACTTTCAAGTTGAACACCTGTACTTGAAGTGAAGGAACAGAATGATGACACTCTATTTTCCAGAAAACTTACAGAGAAGGACTCAAAGCTTCATCTAATTCAATTCAAAGGAGTCTATATCTTCATTGACACCACACAAGAGCATTCTAAACTCATCTCTATATTATTACTCTACTGTGATCATTCTTTTTATTATATTACGAGAAGTGTGTGCTTCTGTCTGTTTGGACACACACCGACTCCTAAGATGAACTGGAGGATACTGAAATACTCACATCAAAACACTTTATAACTTTTTGTATCCTACGTAGAACTGTGGTAGAGGTCTGAGGACATGGATAGCCTGTGTGCTATTGTTGTTGCTTTCCCACGTAGAACTGTGGTAGAGGTCTGAGGACCTGGACGGTCTGAGTACTGTTGTAAACCCTAATCCAAGGTGTGGATCAAAGTTATATATAAACTATTTTAGAGGACTATGTATTATCTTGAGACTAAACCTCTTGGTTAAAACTGCTGTGTATCTTATTTTAGTTTAAACTATTTTTAATATTCCACTGTTAATTACTTTGAAATTCAAATCTGTTTTAAAGTAACTCTGATAGTTGAACTAGGAAGTGTTTGTAATTATTGTTAGCCAATAAGTTAGTTTCAAAAGCTATCTTAATCTTCAGATTAAGTTAACTGATAAATAATCAATCTTTGAGAAACTAACTGAACACTTACAATCTTTATAAATTCACTATATTTTAACTTGTTTGTTAAATTGGGGGTTTTTAATATAAATATTTTAATGAGAAATTTTTAATTGGATTCAATTCACCCCCCTCTTGAGTGTCCACTCCAACCAACATTAAGGAAAATGGTTTTCTTAATATTTTGGAAATTTTTAGATTTTAATATAAGTGATTTCAAAATGAAAAGGGTATTTTCCTCAATAAATCTTCCAGTGAAATTTTTAAATTATTTTCATCTATGTAAACATTATTTGGTAAATATTATGCTTTCCTAGGGATATAATATTTTAATACCATATATTATATTGATCTGGATGGATTTTGATCATGTTATATTTATTTTTTGGGGGAAAATATTAATATTTCATATGATAGTTTTTCAATATGAATTCTTATGTTGATCATGTATTGAATTTTTGTTAACCCCTTTCATATGATGAATGAATTAGACTTATTAAGTGAGAGATGAGAACCATTCCATACACTTGATTCATTAGTAGGTATCATGGGACAAACTAGTTTTGATATTTGGCATAATATTTATGTGTTTATGTATTTTTTGTTGGAAAAAAACCTTTGATGGGAAGATTATGAGGTCTGCCATTATGTATTGTATCATTACGAAACTAGTTATTGTTATCCATGTGATTATTTATATTGGTATGTTATCCTTGGATTTAGTACTATTTTTATGGTATTAGTAATATGACATATTTGATTACTGTTTATCTCATCAATATTATCCATGTTTTATTTACTTTATGATAGATTCTATTATATGCTTTCCCTTACTGAGAATCTAAGCTCACCCTTTATTATGTTTTTCTTTCCCCATGATACAATAAAGGGGTCTATGAATGAATTCATTCATTTACTATAAGAAATAATAATGTTCTCATAATAATTATTATGTTATATTTTATGTTTTCATATATAATGTGAGAATCATATATGTTTCTAGTCTCCCAGGACCACTAAACCATTTGATCCTTTGGGATGTGATCCCTTGTATTTTGTGATAATATAGTAAAATAACCACTGACTTTGGGATAATGGAGTCAAATTGTTACAAAAAATCTCTATAAAAATACCTTGAGTATGATATTTAAGTAAACATGCATAAACTCATACGTTACAAGTTAATGCATACAGTTACATTAGCTATAACCCTCAACCATGAAAAAAATCCTAAGTGTTTCAGCTTATAAAATGACTATAAGTAATGATATCTTATTTATATAAGATTTAAGTGTGTTATCATTTAGAAACCGGTTTATAACTAATCATAGGATGTTATAATGAATCATATTATAGGATTTAACTCACAACACTGCCATACAATATATCTCTATCATACAATATGACAGTCTTAAGTAAATGGCATGAAATCTTCATTTCATGACTTATTATATACACTAAATCATTAACTATGATATATCTATAACACATTATATGTCTATGGGATTTAGGGAATATATATTTTAATCTCCCACTTTCAATAAATCCTTTAAACTTAATGCTATCCAAACTTATATTGTATCATAGAGAATAACTTGGGAAACCATATTCAAAAATCATTTTGTATATAATCCATTTTTTTAGAAAAACTATTGCTAACTTCACTTTGTATCACATCATATGAACTATCTTTTGAATACCCATCCTAAATTCCCTTTGGATAAAATCTAAAACATTTTTAAAGTAGTTCTTTGAGAAAAACCCAATCCTTATTCAGTTAACCACAAAATGTGACCCTATAAGGATGTGTATAATTAAAAAGAAATATAAATTCCTGAATTCATAAATGTAAGAAAAGAGTGGAATTTATAAAATAATCAATACCACTTAAGATACCAAGGGATATGGTACAATCTTCATCAACCACACGTATCTCTATTCTTATGTTCACCAACCACATTGTATGCATGCCTGAAATTTTATATGATCCCTTTATCCAAGACATTGAGTGACCCTAGGACATAGAGTATGTCAATCCTATATAAACAAATCATATGTTCTTGATTCTATGAGTATAGACTAACAAGGTTGATGAATAAATCACACATAATTCACCTTTATGAATGAGAACATCACATTCCACTCACCAGAATTAATAATAACATCATATGTACTATCTACGTATAACCATAAAATTCCCAAATATATCTCAATTGAGGGCTTAGATTTTATACTCGTCACATGATAGGATGAAGGTCCCTGAGGTTGAAGTTTCATTTTTTTCAATTAGATTTGTTTTCAAGGATCATGAAGATGTAATTATACAATGGTAAAGTGATGGGTGTTGGAAGTAGTATCTACCCAAAGGAAATGTGAGGGAAATGCACATGTATTTGGGTAAATATGAATAAGTTTTCTAGCTGGTGAGAAGACTCCAACATCAGGTGATGGGACAAATAGTTCTCAAGTAAAATTAAAGTTTTAAGAATGATAATTATTCTCTATAATAGTTACAAGAATTTGGAAGACGGCAAGGCTACTAAATCTATGTAGGACAACTTGTATAATATTTTATTAAAAAGTATAAAAAAAATTCAAAGTGTTTAAGAGAGAATGATGAAGTTAGAGAATTTTTCACTGTGAAAGTGTGCATATATTCTTTAGAAATTAGTGAGAAAAAACAATTGTATGATGGTTTAAAAAGAATGACATTGAATATGAAAATCTAGAGCCAGTGGAGTTTATCTAAATACTAAAACTTGAGTGTATATATGTCGTAGAGGACCATGGAAACTTGCTAAAGGAGTTTGAGATTATTCATATAATATTTGGAATTATTTTAAGCTAGTTCAAAATGTTTTTAAGTTTTTGGGAATACTTGGATTAGATTTGAAGAAGTCTAGGTTTCATTTGAAAATGGTTGGATTTTTTTTAGATTGTAAGACTTTAAGTCTATTTTGTATGACCTAAAATTTAATAAGTCTTCATGGTTATAATATGACTTTGAGAAAATCATATAATTTTATATGTATTATAAAATGAAGAATATAATAATATTTCTAGGCACTGATTCAAACTTCATAAAGGAGTGTATTCCTTTGTGGAAATTTCATAATACTCTATCCAATTTTGTATGAATTTAAAGACCATCATAAAAATTTGGTATGAGAGAATTAATTCTTTTTGATTATGAATCTATATTTAATGAATCCCATAGATGAATTTGTGAAGTGGAATATGAATTTTTAGGGACTTCTTATGTTTTTTCAATTCATATAAAATAGATAATCCCAAGTTGTGTACGACATTGTGGATGAGAGTATGAATTTTCCATCTCAAAGTTTTATGAAAAAATAAAAAATGTTCTAGGTTTACATAATTATTTATTCTGAAGTAGAAAATGAGTTGATTTTATATAAGATCCATTCCTTAATGTTAAAAAACAACATAAATATTTCTTAATTCATGATATAAGCATTATTTGAAGAATATTGAATGACATGAAAGATATAAAGATCACTATTTTTTTATTTCTTGATATTTTTAAATGAGAATATTTGAAAATAATTTTAGTGATAAAAAATGAATATGAAATCAGATAGAACTCAAGATATTCTTCAAAGAGTTAAATATCAAAAATCTACTTGTGATTCAAGAAAAATGAATTGAGATGGAATACAGATAATTTATTCTTCCTTAAAATAATAACTTACATATTTAATTAAATATATAAATTCAATTCAGTTCATGCTAGTGATGGAATTTAGTGTCTTGAATATTGTAAAAATATTTTTGATTCAAGTTGAGAATATAGAAGAGGAATTCAATGGAGTGTTCTAAAAATATTATTCAATTAGATTTTCAGAACCTCTCATACCACAATAAGAGGTTCTACACTATAATCTTCTGTTGTTAATTAATTATTATAAAACTATGAATAGTAAAGTTAAATATATATATATGTGTAAATTATTTTGTAAAGAAGATGAACTTGAGCCTACTAAAGAATAAATGAAGATCTGTTTGATAAAGAAAAAGAAAAAAATGATAGAAATAAATCAAGGAAAAATATTTCATTTATAGAAGACAATAGTTTGAATTAAAAGATAATGTGGGAACACCCTAGAAGGTTCCATTGAAGGAATAATATATGAGATACCACAGGAACCCAATTTATTTGACTTGTATATTATTTCCTAAAATTAAAGGACTTCAAGGACTTTATTATTGAGTAATTTGATCAAATTTTGTGGGTGTAGTGTCATCCATGGATAGTATCAATGATATACTTTAAGAGGAGGATGAAATCAATAAACACTAAGTGGGATGTTAGCTTGAAAGAGTGTAGTGGGATGCTTCATTTTTCAAATGTGTAATATTTATTGGTTTTAGAATGATATCCATGATGGTGAATTAAATTTTAAAAATTAAAGAAAAGGAATTCAAAGGAAAATAAAAAAATAAAACATTATCAAAATGATAAAGTGATTAAAGATATGAAATTTATAGAGTAATAAATGATAAATTTGATCTATATAATAAAGTTTATATCAATGTTAATTAAATGAGTATGAACAGTAGAAAAAGGAGGAATAAAATTAATGAAATTATGCATATTGATATAAAATGATGCAATGTTTAAAAGAAAATAGAATGAAAACATAGTTTGATAAAGGAGTTCAAAAATAGCTCGGTGTGAGCACCTAAATCTCCTCCAATTGACTTGAGAGGTTTATTTTATTCCCTTTATTTTAATAGAGATAAAATAAACAACATAATCCCTTGATTTTTGAAGGAGATAGTAATAATACAATCATACATTACCTTTTCATGATAGTGTCATGAATCCCGTTGAGAAGATCCCTCACTTTTCTAGTAGTGAGCACCTATCCCTCCCTCTCTGTGTGTAAGCATCATTTAGAAAATGGAATGAGAAAAGTGTGATTTGTCTAGCACAAATCCTTTAAAAAGTTGGTTGCATATCTATCTAGAATAATTGATGTAATTGAGAAAGATATAAACAAATACAATAGTGATAGCCTTTGAGATTGATAAAGGAAGATTGAATATTGAGAGGACTTAGAGATTTATAGTGAATCTATATTGATTCGATCAGAGATTTTTTGAACTTGTTTTTTTTTAATATAAAAGCACCCAAGGTGTCTATTTATAGCCACTAAAAGAGAAGGGAACCTTCTAGAATTCATCAGGGTTAATAAAGTTGAAGGAGATAACCATAAATTCTTTTATTACCACATTAAAAGCTTTCATAAATTGGATTTATTGAAGCCATAAGATAACCAATAGCCTCCACCGGGTATCTGATGGACCACCTAGACATCACTGCTGTAATAATTCCCAAATTTACTATCTTATTCTCCTACATCAGATGGGAAATGGATTTTGGATATTCTAGAGCTACTGTATTCACCACCTGCTAGTTGGTGGGTCTTTTACACATCCTACTTTTTATCCACATGGCACTGGCGGGATGGTGCCTTGCATCAACTGATCGGTGCAGCTAGCCATTTTCAAAACACAATAAGGGACTCCTCCACATAATTTAGGCTACTGATTGAACCTTTAACAATCCTTCCATGGAATCTAATTATCCATTTATACTTTACTAAGATCTTCAAATAATATCAAATCCTTTGAAAAGATCATATAAATTTAACTATATTCCTCCATTTTTTATTCAATAAAAACACAAAAAATCACTTAAATGAATTCATTAGAAACATAGGTGATTGTTTTTGATTATTAAAACACCATGAGAGATAGATAGGTACAATAATATCCCATTTTTCTAGATCATAAACACTTAAAAAAGATATAGTAAGAGTAAATCAAGAGTGAAACAATCATTCAAAGTAATTGAATATATAAAAGATATTTAAAATATTCAAAATATAAGATAAAGACATTTAAAAACATTTCACCTTTGAAAAATAATTTTCCAAATACAAAACTTAACCCCCTTTGAAAAACACACACAAAAAACTTCTCCCCCTTTGTGATTATAAAAAAGGAAAATAAGTAGGGGAAATGAGATTTTAAAATCAATAAGGTATTTTAATATAAGATAAAAACAATTGAGACATGAAATACTAACTCTACCTTTAAAATATATTTAAATAATCTTTTCAAAGTGGATTTTAAAAATTAAAAAGAAAGAGATAAAATTTATCATCAAGATTTCAAGAAGAATTTGAAAAATAATTTTGAAAATTTTGAAAAGATTTAAAAATATTTAAAAAGAGATCTAAAAACCTATTTCAATATAAAATTATCCCATTACTTTAACAAATAGAGGAAAATATAAGTTCCCCATTAGTTGGAGCATTTAATAATGACATTACAAGATAAAAATCAATCAGTCAGTTTAAGAGTTCATTTTTATTTAGCAGCCACCTTATAATAAGTTAATTAAGCTCAGTTACATAGTCTTGAAATTTTTTCAAAATAAAGTTACTATTGGTACACTTTTGAATTTGGGTTAGGAAATTTTAGCTAAAAAACATTGATATTGTGAAACAAACTTGGATCAACTAAGATGTTATAAATTATATTTAGGAACCCAAAATTGTTTAGAATCTGAATTTATATTAGAAATTTGAGAAGAAAATTTAATGGATTTAGTTATTCTATATCTTGCATTTTTATAAATACAATCATAAATTAAATGTCTAGTTTTATGAAAATAATTACAAAACTTATTTTAATAAACAATTTTTTACAAAAAATTTATTTTTGGAAGATCTTGAATTATTTGAAAAACCAAAATCATGTTTATTTATTTTTACAAATTGAGAACCAAGTATCGTGTTAATATTTTTTTCACCTTTGGTGAATTTAGAAAGAGAGATTTTGAGATCCTTGGTTTAATTTTTGAAAACTTAAACATATGGTTGGTTTCTTAATTTTAAAATCAAATTATCTTTTTTTCGAAGAATATCTCTTTCATTATAAAAAATATTTTTCTCACTAAGAACTTTTTTATATTTATTTATAATTTATTCATATTTTTAGATGAGTTCTTTAAAAAACTTATCATTTTAATCTTGTTGATACGAAGTATAAAAATAAGTGGATGAATGAGAGGAATAAGAGTAATGAGGAAGAGAAAGAGAAATTGGAGAAATAATCTCATTACCTACCTTGAGATGTTCCATGAGGCATTTAGAACATGAGTCTCTAGAGGGGGATGATTCTATGGAGTCAACACTAGCACTCCCTATTGATAATTTAAGGGATTTCTTCACTTTTTTATTTTCTTTTAAATTCTTGTATATTAGGCATCCTGGTTTAATATTACCTTTTTTCATTCATAACATGTCACATTTAAAACTACAATTTGATCAAACTTTTTGGCATGTTTAGATGATTTATTATTATTTAAAAGTTTTTCCACATTTTTGAAAAGTTATTCAATTTTACCTTCATCATCAGTGTCATTTTCAGAAGAATCATCATATTTGATTGGTTTAAAATAAAGGTTCTTATTGGTTTCTTTCGATTATGTTTC
This sequence comes from Viscum album, assembly GCA_963277665.1. Taxonomy (NCBI): domain Eukaryota; kingdom Viridiplantae; phylum Streptophyta; class Magnoliopsida; order Santalales; family Viscaceae; genus Viscum; species Viscum album. Next base: position 446,543,971 of record OY728134.1, read on the forward strand.
TTATTTTATTGTTCAGTGTTTCATGGTAATTTCATATTCCATAAGGGATCTGATGGGGTCTTCAACTACCATTTTTATTACATCCTTGGATTCATGTATAAAAATTACTTTGGGCACCAAATTTCTTATCAATTACTAGAGTACCATTTTTACTGGAGTTTTTGTTGAAAAATCACCACTAAGAGATTTTTGACCATCAAAAATTCAATTAAATCATTTAAAAATACCATAAATGAATTCATTTATATTCATAGAAAAACTTTAAATATATTTCTAATACATATCTAATCTAGTTTCTTTAACTTTATTTATGCCTTCATGTGTTACTTTTAGCAATTTTCATATTTTATGGCCCATTTTACAAGATGAAAGATGATTAAATTCATTTTAGTCAAGGACACAATGTAAATATTTCATCAAATTATTATTGAGTTCAAAATTTGTAATCTCATTAGGTATCCACTTATCTTTAAGTTCTTTATTTGGAACATATTCATGCATAATTATTTTCAAAACATGGTAAATAAAACTATCAAGAGTGGTTGACATATGATTTTTCCAAAAGAAATAATCTATTCCATAAAAAACAATAGCACATGAAAAATAATTACATGCCATCATAAAAATAACATAACATTAAATCGATTAAAATTTTATAAAATTGAAAACATGATCTAAAGAAAAATCTCAAAACACAAATAACTACTTAAATACCAATATTTGGTTGGATAATAATCACAATAGGGGGAATGAATTTACTTTTAAAAATTAAATTAAAATAAAGAAAAGTAAAATTCAAAACAAAAATATATTGAAATGATAAAGCGATGAAATAAATAGAGTGATAAATGATAAATCTGATATGTATAATAAAATCAGTATCAAAGTTAATTAAGTGAGTAAGCACAATGAAAAAAAGGAAGAATAAAATTTATTTAATTATTCTTATCAAGATTTGATGATGTAGTGCATAAAAATAAATATAATACAAATAAATTTTGATAAAGGATTTAAATAATAGATCAATGTGAGACCCTATTTCTCTACCCCTTGGGTTGAGAGGTTTTTCTTATTCTATTGATTTTAATATAGATCAAGTAACCAATGTCATCCCTTTATTTTTGATATAGATAATAATTAAACAATATTACATTTCTTTTTTTACAGTTGTGGAAAGAACCTCATTGAGAAGATCCTTCATTTCACTGATAGTGATCACTCCTCCATAACTTTGTGGTTGTGAGAACCCTTCAGATGATGGTGTGAGAAAAGGGAGATTTTCTTAGCACAAATCCTTTATAAATTGAGTCTCATATATCTCTTTAATAATTTATACAATTGATAGAGAGAGAGATAGAGATAAATTTGAGACTCTTTGAGATTGAGAAAGGAATATTGGATCTTGGGAGGACTTGGATATTACTAGGAATTTATTGTTTATTCGATTATAGAATTGTTGCTCTTGTTCAATATTGAGATCCAAGCACCAAATGTCTCTATTTATAGTATCCAAAATAACTAGTAACCTTTTGGAATTATTTAAGTTAAATTAAGTCAAATAAGACCACCATAAATTCTTTTTCTAACCACACTAAAAGATTTCTTTGACTAGCTTCCCTGACACCACAGGATACCCAATAACCTCTACCAAGTAGTTAGTAGACCAATGGAAGATAATTACTACTATAATTATCCCACCGGCTAGTCGGTGAACCTCAATCGACTAGACGATGGAATTTTGGAGATTCTAGATCTATTTTCTTCACCACTGGCTAGCGAGTGGGTCTTCTGCGCATTTTTCTTACTATTCACATGAAACCGACAAGCCAGTGCCCTACACTAGCTAGACGATGCTTCCTTCTACTGTATAAACACACCAAGGGCCTCCTCTAATTCATTCACACTATCTATTGGACCTTGAAAAATACTTTTATGGATTTAAATAATCCATTTGGACTCTAATAATATCTTAAAAGAGCATAAAATCCTTTGAAAATATCATATAACTTTAACTATATTCTCCATTTGGTATTCAATATAATTACTAAAACTCACTTGAATAAAATAATTATAAACATAGTGAGTGTTTGCGCTCATGAAAACATTATGAGAGAGAGTGGTACAATAATATTGTGAACACACTCACTTGTGTAACATGATCAGAGTGGGTTAGGATAAAAGAAAATGAAAATTACTATAAATTTGATAATAATATTTATAGTGGAATTTATATAGACCCATATAATAACCCAGAACAATAAGGAGTAGGTTCACATTGAGACTAAACCATGTAAAAAAGAAAATTTTGTACTTTCCTTCTTTACTTACTTGCATGTGGTGTATATGGGCTGGGTGAACAAAAGAACATCTTGTTGATTCTTAACCAACCTTAGTGGTTCAAAACTAAAAGGGGGTTAAAAATATTAAAAGAAGAATTTCCTTTTGGAAAATTAATTTGAAAAAACCTAATTTACTCCCAATCTAGTGTGTTGGAATTATTCCATTGGGAATCACAATTTGTATCAAAGTATAGATTCCCTATGATTGGATCTATATTATTCTATTACATATGATATCAGATCAAAGGGTCTCTTTGATTGAATTTATAAATTTCTTTCTATTTTTTTACAATATTACATGAAGTGAAAATTTGAAATGGAAGTTCCTTAGATATAATAATCCAATTTTATCCCTATCAAGATATATTTGAAGGTCTCAGAAAACAATTCAAGAAATATGAAGTGGAAAGAGGTAAGGAAGCTAAGAAAACCTTCAAAAAGGAAATAGGAATAACCATTACCATGAGAAAGTGTCATACCCTGACCTTTATTTTTTTCTTTTATTTCATTATTTTATTATTTCATGATCTTTTGGTTGATATTTGGGTTGATTTCCTGATGGATGTTTTTGAGTTTTGGTGGTTTTGGTCTGTTTTAGGCCCTATGCATGGTTAGTGTGCACAGTTTGGGGGGGGAAACCATTTGTATGGTGAATACCAAGGGTGTTTCTAATTCATTTTGTTCTTGTATAGTTTGTCTATCTTGGTATGTGCACGGTTTGCACCAAACTATGGAAGGAAAAGGGGTAACTATAAGGAATTCTTAGGATGTTTGAGGCCTCACGCACAACTTGCACATGGTTAGAGGAAACCATGTGGAAATAACGTGAGGATCTCTATCATTATGATAGATCTAGTTTTCATGGTTGGAACACATTTTTTTGAACTGTGTGTCTAGTCCAATTGAGGGTGGTGTCTTTTTAGTAGGGTTCACATGATTGGTGAATGATTCGGTAAACTGTGTGGCCTAACTGTGAAACTTTACTAGGTCCTTCAAAACTTGAATTTCCCTTTTTCCCCTCTTATTTTTTAACCCCAAATACACTTCTCTCCTCTCCCAATCACTCATGTATCCTCTAGGAATCCTTGGGTGGATACCATCTCTCCTCCTCTTGGATTTGGGTGTTTTCTTCTTCAATCATAGGTATGTTTCTTTGGATTTTATCCCTATTTTCTCTTCCACTATTCTTCTCCTCTTTATTCTTCTTCTTTCTTGGATTGTTTCCCTCTTATTCTAAACCTAGTGTGAGGGATGGATTATGATGGTTTATTATTTTCATACTTGGGTGTTCATTTTTCTGCTTGGGTATTCTTCTTCCTTCTTTCGAAGTTTTTTCGCATTCACACACCATTTAGTTAGGTGTTTCTATCCATTTCCTTTTCAAATCATTTATTCAAATGCTTTATATTTCCAAAATTAATTTCAAATTATGTTCTTCATGATTATAATGTTTTGATATGATTTATTATTCCTTTATATGCTGGTAATTTGTTTAAAATGGGTTTTTTAAAAGGATTTCCATAGTTATTCCTATATGTATCAAGTGTATATGTATTCTATATGTTTAATAAAATTTTAATCGTTCCTTGAATAATTTTGGGAATTTTGAAATGGCGTTTGGACTTAGATGATATTTGGTAACTTGGTTCACAATTGTAATGGTGATTTGTGTGGGTTTTGGTGCCTCCTTTTGTTTTTTTTTCTTGTGTGAGAACATTGGTACTTTGGTGTGACACACGTTATGTTTCATTATGATATCTATTATATTCCTTTAAAATTAACATTAGTTATTTACATGGATGACTATATATATTATAGTGTGATTTGTGAAAGTCCATATGCACATGGGGTGTGAAAATAGAGACACACATGCATATAAATGGTAGATTCCATTGAATTACAATTTTCTAAAACCTTGTTTTTCTCAAATGGGTTTACTAAAGTTCTAAATGTTTTCCAAATGGATTCTTAGATTCCAAATGAATTCAAATATGAACTTTCAAGTATGATTTCAAAATCTTTTCTCATTTATAACCTCGAAGGTATGACTTGACAACCTCTTAACTAAAAGGGACATTTAGAACCTTCCGAACACGATTAATGTTTTCTCTTTATTTGAAAATGTATTTATAAATAAAGGTGTTTTATTTAAAAATGGTTTTAGTTTTCAAATGTTAAGGCCTAGTTGGTACTCTATGATGCTTTCAGATTTTTTTTGAACTCTCATGACGAGTAGGCCTGGCTGGAACTTATGGAAGGTTTTTTGGGTGATGGTAACCCTGAAGGTTTTCTTCCATAGGGGAGGGTGTTTTCATATTGGGAAATGAAAATGGAAGAGTGATAGTGTTAAATAGTGAGATTACATGGCATAATAAACCATGTGGAGCCCGTGTGCATGGTTTAAATGCTTCCAGTAGTTAGTACATTCTTAGGGCATGGTCTACTTAATCATGTGGTTTGGTTATGCATGACCACTAGTTTCTTATTTCAGTTGTTTTGGGTGTGAGCGATACTATAGGTCTTATTTTAATTAGCATGAGCGGGTTTTGAAATGAAAATGGTTTTTGGGGTGACAAAATGGATTTTAAAAAGAAAATGATTTCAAGAAATGGATTTTTATTGGAAAAGGATTTTTTTCTAAAAATATGTGTTGTTTTAAAGAAATTTGGTAGCTGTGTTTTGGGATTTTTATATGGTTAAGATGGATTTGGTTTTAGTCCAAGAGGACTAGATATGAGAAATTGGATTTGGAAATAGTGGTTTTTTGGAAAAGGATATTTGGTTTCTATTTGTAATGCATAGATTATGATCTTGGTGTTTTGGTTTGGGATGTAATTTATGTTGAATATTGGTTCAACGTTAATTACAATTTGTGTTTTTGAATTATGTAGAGTATGCCGCCTAGAAAATTCCTAAAGTTTTCCAATGAGTCTCTTCTAGCCGTTGGCCCTACCTAGACTCCCAGTGGAGTGGCATAGTCAAGAACTTCTCAATTTTTTCCAATTTTCCATGGTGCTCAAGGTCCATTAAAGTATGAAAAATGAATTGAGAAATTCAAAAGTGTTTTGAAATATTTGGGAGCTCACGAGGATGTGAGGATGAAACATGTTCTAGGTTTTTTTGAGGTATCATGTTTTAATTGGTGGAAGGTCATCGTCCCATAATCATTGTCAGTTGGGATGATTTGGTAAGATTTTAAGATCACTTTCATCCAATGTTTTATCCATGAGTAGGTGAAGGTGAATAAAGTGGTAGAGATCCTACATGATCGGTAAGGTGAACAGATAGTGAAGGCCTATGTTGACAATTTCAAAGAGATAGTCTCCTTTTCTCCTAAGATAACATCAACAGATCTATTTAAACCCCCTCTTTTGGGGGTGGGGGGTCTTCTTTTAGAGAATAAAAATTAAGTTATATCTTCTTGGGAACTTATATTTAGGAAGAAATTTGATGAAGTGTTTTTAGATGAGTTGGTTCCTGAAGTGTATTCCATAGTAGTTGGAAATTCGGTTTCTCTTGGAACTAATGAAGGTTCCACATCTGATGAGAAGTGTGAACCAGGGGAAACCATTACCGAGGAGTCTCTTGTGTTAATTTCCGCTTCTTTTTCATGAGGCCACCCACTCATGTTCTTCCAGTGTGTTCAATTTGGGAATTCAAAGCTATATTATTGCAATCCTCTAATGGATTGTTGATGGTGTGGCCGTTTGGGTCATATGAAGAAGTTTTGAAAGTTTCTTCATTAGAAGAGGAATTTTCGGTCATATTTTTTCATCTCCTGACTATAGCGAAGCAAATACTTCAAGACATCAAGGATCTAGCTATAGGCCCCGAAGTGAAGCTTTTCATGCTGTTAGGAATTTCTAGATGTGTGTGTGTGGGGGGGGGGGTGGCCTAATTTTTGTCTCCGATGTTAGGGTGGGGACAGTTTAAGTTTTTCTTATTGTAGTTTTTTAGAAATTATTCTTTTTTAGAAGATCTGGGTAGTCTTGTTTCTTGAAACCTTTGTAGTCATGCTTGCTGGAAGTGAAAATTTATATGGTTATCCTTCTTTTGGATCAATTTTGTTTTTGGGTGGTTCTCATTTAGATTTGTTTGTGTCTAATGTAGATTATGAATCTTGGTTTTGTTTGGTGTTTGGTTTGATTTTCTTTCATTAGGTTTGATGTCAGTGTCGTTGTGCTAGTGGGTTTCTTAAATGGTGGGGATACCCACCATAGATAATTGTTGTTGCATTATGAATTGGCCAGATGTAACTTGTGGAGTTTAAAGGTCACACCATTTTTTATGGTTTTATATTTATTTAGTCATTTTAAGTCTCTCTTTGAAAGTTTCATTTCATAGGTTCCTCTTTTGGGTTGGGAGTTTTGGTTTTTATTCCTTGGTTGAACTTGGTGACTTTATGGGGGTATATTTTTTTTTGTGGTGGGAGAATTATCATAGCCTAACCTTGAATTTTTTTATCTTATTTTATTCTTTTCTTATTTCAAGATATTTTGGTTGAAGTTTGGGTTGATTTCCCGGTGGATGTATTTGAGTTTTGGGGGTTTCAGTCTGTTTTAGGCCCTATGCATGGTTAATCTGCATGGTTTGGGGAGAAACCATGTGGCTAGTTAATGAAAAGGATTTTTATAGTTTATTTTATTCTTACATGGTTTTCACAAAGTTTTTCCTAAACCATGTGAGTAAAATGAGTAACTGTGTGACCTTCTTAGGGTGTTTGAGACCTAGAGCATGACTTGGAGACAATTAGAGGAAACTATGTTGAAAGCCTACAAGGGGGTCTTTCATTTTGATAGATCTAGTTTTCAGGGTTAGCACATTTTTTTTCAAACTATGTGGTCTACCCATGTGAGGGTGGTTTCTTTCCAGTAGGGTACATACGATTGGTGTGCGATTTGTTAAACTGAGCATCCAAACTATGCAACTTGCCCAGGTCCTTAAAAACATGAATTTCACCCTCTTATATTTTAATCCCAAATCCAATTATCTTCTCTCCCACTCATTTATGCAGTCTATTGGAATCCTTGGGTGGATTCCTCATCTCCTCTTGGATTTGGGTACCTTACTCTTCAATCTTAGGTATGTTTCTTTTTATTTTATCCATCTTTTATCTCCCTCTCTTATTCTCCTATTTTTTCCCTTCATTCATGGATTGGTTCACTCTTGGATGAACCTTAAAGTGAGGGTTGGATTATTTTGGTTAATTATTTTGATACTAAAGTGTTTGGTTTTATCTTTGTATCTTATTCTTCCTCCTTCTGGATTTTCATTGCATTCATACACACGTTGAAGTAGGTATTTCTTTCCATTTCCTTTCCAAAGCATGTATTTAAATGATTGAGAATTCAAAATTATTTTTCCAAATTATTTCCATAGTTATGTTTATATGTATCAAATGTATATGTATTCTATGTTTTCAATAAAATGAAAATTATCCCTTAAAATAGTTCTGTGTATTTTGTAATGGTGTTTTTACTTGGTTGAGATTTGGTAACTTGGTTCACAAGTGGAATGGTGCTCTTCAGGGGTTTTGGTTCCTCTTTGTGGTTTGTTGCTTGTCTAAGAACTTTGGTACTTTGGTGTTACACTCTTTGTGTTTCATTATGTCATCTCTTTAATTACTTTAAAATAAACATTATTCAATTACATGGATGACCATATATATACCAGTGTGATATGTGTAATTCCATATGCACACGGGGTGTGAAAATAGAGTCATAGATGCATATAAATGGAAAATTCCATTGAATTCCTGTTTTCTAAAACCTTGTTTTTCTCAAATAGTTTCCCTATAATTAAATTTTTTTTCCAAATGTATTCTTGGATACCAAGTGACTTTAAATATGGTTTTCAAGTATGCTTTATAAAGCTTGGTTTGTTTGGAAGATGTGAGGTATGTCCTATAAACCTATTAACTAAAAGTCCCATTTAGAACCTTCTAAGCATGATTAATGTTTTGTATTGGTTAGGAAATGGATTTTAAAAGAAATGTATTTTCTTTGAAAATGGTTTTGGTTTTCAATTGATAAGGCTTGGTTGGTAATATGTGATGCTTTCAAAAATTGGTTTTGAACTCTCATGATTCATAGGCCTGGTTGGCACTTACAAAAGGTTTTCTGTATGATGGTAACCCTTATGTTTATCCTGCCTTAGGGTGGGTCTTCACATAGATGATGTCAGGGAGTGGGAAAAGAATGCACAGTGGAAAATGTGGGTTATATTTAATTCCAACCATGCGACAACCTCCAAACTTTTCCTTTATACTATTATGATAGGATTTTTAGATGTCATCTAAAGGGTTGAGTGACAATTGTTATCTATGTCCTAATTAGATGGACTAGATCCCCTTCAAGAGTGTGATAAGCCATGTGGGATATTCCACTGGAGAAGTTAGTTAGAGAATCCTGGTTGGTTATTGACTATGGATTGAATCATACATCAAAATATGGGTTTGAACCGAGCACATCTAGGGTTTCCTCTCAAGATTTTTATGACATGTCCATGATTTCTTATTCGTATGTTCCAATTTTATTTTTCAGCACTTTGGTTACTTATTTTTATTATATTTTATTTTTTAAGTTTGTGTTGTTTATTTTTTTTCTTCATATTTTCATTGATATAAACTACTTCCTACACTTGTTTATTTGTTTCTTATGCATTGTATATGTTGTATTCTTCTATTGGAATTAGTTTTTAAACTAGGTTTTGAAGTGGGAATATATTTTAAAATGGAAAACCATGTTTTTTATTTGAAAGGGGATTTTATGGAAAGTTGTGTTTGTCTATTTAAATAATAAAACCCTATTTCTTTTTTTATTTTCAAAATATAATTTTTGGACTTTTTTGGGAAAGGACATGTATGGATTATATGGTGATTACCTACTGAGATATTTTATGATTGAACTCTACTTATTCCGCTCGACATTGGTAGACCCAAGTTATTTTGTAAGGTAAAGATCTAGATCTGGTTCTTATCAAGACTTTCCCTAGTGTGGGTCAATCTTGTGGATGGTATTGATAAAGTGGTCACATGGAGGTATGCTCAGTTTTTGTTTCTTTCCATTTTTTGTGTTTATTTTATTCTTCATCTTCATGTTTATTTAATCTTTTTTTATGGGATAAATAATTCCCCATTTTGTTTTATTTTATTCCTAGCACTAGTTTCCATCTCATGATGATCAGGAACACCTCTCAAGCCTTGTCGCAGCCTGACTTGAGTGCCTGGTTCGGGGTTGATCCGGGCTGGTTCATGAAAACAAGTTTGAATGGTAAGGGTTTATCAGTGGAATATATTAATTATGATTCCTATAAAGATTCAATTTCAAGATGCGGGAATGGTTGCATTGAATCTTTTAAAGACCTCTACCTTGAGGTTAAGGATTATTTGAAGAGTTTACATATTGATGTGATGAATTATATATTTAGATTCATTGAGGTTTTTATTAATGAAACATCACAAATGGAGTTGGAATCTCATGCTATGGAAGATACATTTTCCAAGAAACCAAAAAAATGAAACACCCTCACAATGATTATTAAAGTCAAGGAAGAATGTGTAAAAATTTAAAGTGAAATAATTTCTTTAATCAATGAATAATTTAAAAGATTTATTTTTGTGAAGAAAGTGTTTGAATGTTTTTTCAAGGAGGTGTTCCATGCATTAGATAAATTTTATAAAGCCTACATGGGTGTTAAGACTGCCGAGATGAAAAAAAAACAAAAGAATAAAAGAACTATACAAACATTTATCGAAGGTAAGTAAAATTCATGAGGATCAGATTGGAAAGATGAAAAAGGTGTGGGAAGATAGGTTAATATTCATTAAGGATGAAATTAATTCCCCCAACCTAAATTTATCAGAGCTAAAAATCAAACTAATAAATATAAAGGATGCCAAAGCTAAAACTTCCCAATATGATGATAATAGAAGAGATATTTCAATGATAAAATTTGAAATGAGTCATTCTTCTAAGAAGACTCAAAATTGTGGATCAAATACCTTAAGATTACCAAGAGGTCATTCTATATTATTCTCATGGAGAAAGGTATCCCATAACTCATTTGAATCTGTTTGTACTAAATATGTCTCATTTGTATGTGAATATTTCAAATAAATAACTATAAAATATGGGAGGATGAAAATTTCTGAAAACCCACAAATAAGTTAAGGACGGATGCAATAAATTCCATGAAGAGTTATTCCCCAAATGGATCCCAACAAGTTAGGGTTCCAACCCAAAAACAGCAAGGCACTCAATCTGGATATATTTCATGTCCTAGAAAAAGATAGAGATTAATTTGAAGATGTTGGTGCTACTAGAGCTTTATACATTGGTCCATAGATTACTAACACAATATGTCAGTGTGTAATAGTGTTAAAATACCTGAATATAGGGGGATAAATGCTAAAGTTATAAAGAAACCTACTAGTTTGAAACTGTTTTCAAAGAAAGGATGAAATATATATCTTCATAAAATATTTGTATATATTTAAATTTTTTGTGCGTTTTGAAATGAAGTTGGTCATTACAATGAGGAGTCTTGGTATCTACCATCTCATTCCAACTCTTGTGATAATAAAAAAATAAGACCAAAATAGTATTTTAAGTAACCATATAAGGGAATAAGAAAGTATAACTTAAGGATAAAACCAAATAAGTCAATTGAAACTCCCAAGAAATCAATGAAGAATTCCCAGAAGGGGTTTCAATGAATATAGAAGAGATTCTTCTATTGTTGGAAGAGAGGCCACATCATGGACCATTGCAGGATGGGCATGAAAATCAATAATGCCAATGGGATCAAGGTATATTCTATAAGGAATTAGTCATTACAATAACAAGATGATAGGATTGGCTTAGTGGTTGACACTCATAGTGGAGAGGTAGAAGTGGCACAAAAAAGGATCATTCTAAAGTCTATTGAAAGTTTGTGTGGAAGGTGAGAAGTGCTGATGAGAAATAAAGGGAAATAACCAATTACCTATAGTGCTAAAAGTATTAGTGCTAGAAAGGAATCCACACACAAGAAGAAGATAGAGTATGAGCCTAAAGAGTGTTTTATAATATGGCCATCCCAGTTAGAAGAAGAAAAATGGTTGGAAGAATAGAAAAAGAAGGAAACTTCTCTACTTTCTAAACTAAATAAGGATATTCCAAGTAAGAATAAAGTTAAAAAATAAAGGACACCTGTACAGAATAAAATTTAACAGAGTTGGAAAGTAAAAGGTGAATCAAGAATGAAGAGGTATATACTTTTTAGACCTTCAAATAAAGGAGTCTCTAGGTTGAGAAAGCTATCTCAACCCTATGGCTCACATTTAGGAGTGGATGGAAGATTCACATAATTCCCAAGACTATTTAGTTTGTGTTCTAAAACCAGGAATTGAAGGTGATAAAGTGTGGAGAGTATCCCCTGAGGTGGAGGGGGGTGGGGTGGGGGATTTTAAAAGAGGTAAAGATTCCATACACTATAGGAAAAACTGTTATTTGGGATGAGAATAAATCCCGTAGCAAATAGTCCGTCGAAGAGGTTATTTGCGACGAGACAGTCAACCCGTCGCAAATAACCAATTATTTGCAATAGGAGAGTCAACCCGTCGCAAATAACCAATTATTTGTGATGGGAATAGGCGCCCCGTCACAAAATATTACGCGCGGATTGACGCGGTTTGCACGCCAAACCGCGCGAAAGGGTATTTGCGACGGGTAGGCACCACCCATCGCAAATACCGAGAGGCGGTAAGACATAGTTGCGACAGGGGATCCCCCGTCACAAATAACCGGTGGTGGTAAAAACCTATTTGCGACGGGATGTAGTCCCGTCTTAAATAGTGTGTCGGTAGGTTACTTTTTGCGACTGGTCCCATCGCAAATAACCTTTTAACCGCCGACCGTAATTAATGCGGCAGATGGTATTTGTGATGGGAATCCCATTGCAAATAGTCCCGTCACAACTAATCTAACCTATATATACCCCCATCCGTTTTTTCTTCCCTCCCCCTGAATTCATTCTTCCTCTGCTTCTCTGAACTCTAATTTTAGAGTGAAAGTTTTTGAGAGTTAGTTTTTTTACGAAGAAGCTGTGAAGCCGCCTACAATTATAAGAGATGAAAATTAAAGGTATTTATGTTTTATTTAATTTCTTTATATTAATTTTAATTATTGTTGATTAGTTGCAATTAAGTTAGATTTAAATTGTTTTGTCATTCGTAATAATTAGTAATAATTAGTAATAAATAGTAATAATTAGTAATAAATAGTAATAAATAGAAATAAATAGTAATAATTAGTAATAATTAGTAATAATTAGTAATATTAGTAATGATTAGTAATAAATACTAATAAATACTAATAATTAGTAATAATTAGTAATAAATACTAATAATTAGTAATAAATAATAAATAGCACCAAATACTAATAAATAGAAATAAATACTAATAAATAGCAATAAATAGCAATAAATAGTAATAATTAGCAACAAATAGCAATAAATAGCAATAAATTGCAATAATTAGCAATAATTAGCAATAATTAGGAATAAATAGCAATAATTAGGAATAATTAGTAATAAATAGGAATAAATAGGAATAAATAGGAATAAATAGGAATAAATAGAAATAATTAGCAATAATTAGCAATAATTATCAATAATTAGCAATAAATAGGAATAAAAAGGAATAAATAACAATAATTAGCAATAAATAGGAATAATTAGCAATAATTAGTAATAATTAGTAATAATTAGTAATAATTAGTAATAATTAGTAATAATTATTAATAAATAGTAGTAAATAGTAATAAATAGTAGTAAATAGTAATAAATAGTAATAAATAGTAATAAATAGTAATAAATAGTAATAAATAATAATAAATAGTAATAAATAGTAATAAATAGTAATAAATAGTAATAAATATTAATAAATAGTAATAAATAGTAATAAATAGTAATAAATAGCAATAAATAGGAATAATTAGTAATAATTAGTATTAATTAGTAATAATTAGTAATAATTATTAATTATTAGTAATAGTTAGTAATAGTTAGTAATACTTAGTAATAGTTAGTAATAGTTAGTAATAGTTAGCAATAATTAGCAATAATTATTAATAATTAGTAATAATTAGTAATAATTAGTAATAATTAGTAATAAATAGTAATAAATTTTAATAAATTTGTAATAAATTAGTAATAATTAGTAATTCAGTTTTTGTCTTTTATATTGGTGCGAATATTGCATAATTTATTTATTTTTATTATTTTTAATATTTTACTATTTTAATATTTATTAATAGTATTATATTTTTTAATATTTTTTTATTTTACTAAAAAAAATAATAATATTATTATTTTATGCTTTATATATATATATATTTCCAAATATTGAGAATTTTAATATTTTTTATTTTTTTATTATTTTAATAATATTAATATTATTGTTTTCCTTAACCATAATTTTATTATTATTTTTATTATATTAAGTATTTTCAAATATTTATAATTTTAATATTTTTTATATTTTTCAATATTTTAATAATATTAATATTATTTTTTCATTAATCATAATTATATTATTTTTTTATTAAGTATTTGTGACATGGTCTTTTGTGACGGGGGCCCGTTACAAATAGATTATATATATATATGTTTTAAAACTTATTTGTGACAAGTTGCTTTACCGTTGAAAAAACTTTTTTGCAACGAGCCCATCACAACAGATTTATAACATAAAGCTATTTGTGACGATCCGTCATCCCATCACAAATACTTTTTGCGATGGGCCCGTCGTAGTAGGTTCTTGTATATATAATGTATTTAATCAGAGATCTATTTGCGATGAGATCCCATCACAAAAACTCTTTTTTGCGACGGGATCCCGTCGCAAATAGCACGTCACAAATATCTGAAATTTTAGTAGTGATATATTTATCAATTATTATCAAATCTATATTTTCGGATAGCATAAGAAGATTTAATATTGAGGTATGAATTTCATTCTCCCATCATTTTTAACTCACATTCCTCATGTTTATTAATGAGGAGTAATTATTAAACCAATGGGGAAGAAATAACTTCCACTTGAATACTTTTTATGTGAGTGTTGAGAATAAATTCACACCTTAATATTAAAGTTTGACATTGGAGAAAAAGATTCAGATCCATTAAATTTTATAGAAATACCCCGACTTGATTATTCATTAAACTAGTGGAGCCCGATCCTTTGAAGAAGTTGGAAAAAATGACGGTGGACCACACTGCATACCAGACTGCAACTACAGTAACTATGAATGTACTTTAGAAGTGCTAACCAATAACAACGAAATGGAATTGTAATAGTGTGGACTTTGACATGATATTGTAGTATAATATTCTTGGTGATACTTATAGGTCACTATAGATCTGAAGAATTCCTGTCACTAATACTGTAGCACCTTAGACTTGGGTGGCGGCATCACTGTAGCAGTGGACTTACTATACGGGCACTATAGAGACACAGGTTGTGTAACATCCCACCCATCACCCATTGGATTGATAAGAGGTAGAGGAGATACTGACTTTATGTGACATACCTAGGACACCAATGACTATCAATAAGTGCCAAGGTCATACTATATCATTGGGGGAAAGTTTTCCCTAATATGAGAACAACCTGCTAATGATGATACAATGAAAAACAATTCAATATGATACATGCAATATAATAAAATACAACTCAAATAAAAAATCAATATCAGAGTAACAACTAGAATAAAAAGGTACAACAGTGAAATAATAATGGAAAGTATAACTCAATGAAACCGATGTGGCATCAACCCAAGTATCACCTCCAAACAACCAATAAGCTCTAAATATAAGTCTTTATCCCACTGAATCATGATTTATCACTAGAGAATTACAAAACCTTAACTTTTCCTATATCACAATACACAACATCTCCAAAATTACCAAAGTGCCTAAGCAGGGGGAAAGTATAAAAATCAGCAGGTGATACCCAAAGACTTACCAACAAACTCTACTAGGAATAAGAACATGTTATATCAAATTAATAAATATATATTATAATATAAGAGAAATAGTTTTAAACATTTCTATATTAATTTAATTAAACAAGTTTCCAAAACCATAACCAATTGGCATCATCATTCTAAAACTCACAAACTCATGCATTCCCAATAAAAGTACCAATACTCATGAGTGGTGACCCTTCCCTTCACCAAAATTTCACTTGATGGAATATAACTTATTCCAATTTGGCACCATTCCCAAGTTCAAAACAATGAGTAAATTAAATGAAATTTTGTGAAATCATTCCAAAAACACATGCCAAGTTCTCAACAAAAACCATTTCTTTTGAAATCCATTTTTTAGGAAATTCATCAAACACCTTATGTGTATCATTTCAAAGCCAAATATTTAGGCACTAAAACCAAATTTTTTTTACAATAAATAAAGATATAGGGATTTAAACATCAATACTTCAAGTTCTAGAATGAGTAATGTGGGAGAGAAGCCACCTAACTCACAACAGTTAAATAAAACGAGAAACAAAACTTGAAATGTCTAGATATGGCCTTGAAATTTATCCCCTTTAATAGATCCCAACAAGATATCATCTAAATGAACATCATAAGACATATATCTATCTATAAAATATTAGATCTACTGATCTATGAGTGAGAAGATGAGAAGATCTAGGGATCATAAGAAAGAACAATGACTTACCATCAATTATAGAGATCCAACGCACCTTGATTCATAAAAACATGATTTTAAATCAAAATGAACCTACAAGAATGTTTAGGGAATGAGTGGAGTTCAATAGGATACTATAAGAGAATAAAAATGAATGGTTTGTGGATAGAAACTGAGCTAAACTCTAATTTTCAGAGCATTTAATAGACATCATAGGGTTAGGATGCACGATTTTTAAAACTGTGCTCTAACCGTGTGTTCACTACTATATCCTAACCACCCCCTCACACAGATTTCACCAGATTCAAAAAACCATATTCTAACTATTATTTTCCCCTATATCTTCAATCATAATGTTTATCATGGGAATCTATGGTTTGGATAAACCATGCACTAGTTGTGCGCCTACCCAGTGACTTTGAAAACTCTTACATGGTTTCTTGGAGAAGTTTAACGGTTTCTATTAACTGTTCTTAAGCCGTTTACCCTTAAACACACTTATAAAGAACTCCAAAACTCTCTATAAACTCTTGAAACTCTACCCATATATTATATAAATTCAAAATAAATAATAAATGAGTAAATTAACTAAAATAGAGGGCGTTACATTTTTCCCACCATCAATATTTTTATCCCTAGAAAGATGGATATTTCTGGTGCTTTAGAAAAGTTTAGGCCATTGATCTAACATAAAGTCTTCCTGTTCCCATGTATTTTACTAAATTTGGCCATGCTTACATAAGAATCATACCAAATTGATTCATTTCCCATATAAGAGCTTCTCTTATTTGTCCAAAATTCATATCGACACATGAATGATTTTTTATCCTGGCATAAGATTAATATGGTCCCATCGAATATCATGGTCAAGATCAGGTTGGTAATTCTTCAATTGAGATACTTAAACTATATCATGCATAAATCTGAATCCTGGTAGTAAATATAATTGATAAGAAACATCACAAATTTATTCCAATATCTGAAAAGGGAAAATTCTCCAAGGATACAGTTTGAGTTTCTTACCCAAACAATGATTCCCTAGCCTTAGAGAGACTCCCAAGAAAATATGATCACCCAAATTAAAAAAGAATAGTCAATGACGATGATCCACATATGATTTCTGATGTCTCTAAGTCAACTCCATCCTCTTTCTAATTATCTGAATATTCTCTATTATCTCATGTACATGGATAGGTATGATAAGTGAAATCTTACCCATTTCCACCCAAGAAGTGTATAATGATAAGGAAGACAATAAAAATATTTTAAAGGTTCTATATGTATTGAGGAATGATAATTATTATTATATGATAAATCTACTAATGGTATATTCTCATCCCATTAGCCTCTAAAATCGATAACACATGCTTTAATCATGTATTTAAATAGTTGGATCATCTGTTCGGACTAGACCTCCATTTGAGGATGAATAAATTTTCTCATGTTCTACTGGATTCTATGGGCTTGTTCCAAGGATTTCCAAAATCAAGATGTAAACTTGGGATCCCAGTTAGACACAATTGAAACATGCACACCATGAAAATTTACAACTTCTTAAATGTAGAGTTTTGATAATCTTCCTCTATATTGGATACAAAAACTGGGACAAAGTGAGACAAATTTATGAACTGATCCACAATCACCCATATGGAATGATGTTTCTGAACCATTCTTGGGTAGATCCTTGATAAAATCCATAACTATTTTCTCCCATTTCCACATGGGAATAGGAAAATATCACAACATACTAACTGGCCATTGTTTCTCTACCTTGACCTCCTAACAAGTGAGGCATCTCAAGACATACTCCATGACTCTTCTTTTTACGCCATCCCACTAGAACTATGTTCTCATTGCATTATAAGATTCTAAATTCTATGATGAACATACCATATTGAGTGGTGGTAAGAAGAAAGAAGTTGTTCATGATAATTCAGAGGAATCACAATCCAATATCTAAAATGTGACATAGATGTCCCAAACCTCAATGCTCCCCCACCATTGAGTTTTGACATCAAGGTTAGACATTCAAGATTGGATGTCTGAGATTCCTTAACATGATCCATAAAATAAAGAACAAAAGAAATTAGAAATTATTATCCCAATTAGGTTAAATACCCTGAGAAGGGGGGGGGGGTGAATCAGGGTATGATAGATTAAAACAACTACTCCTTCAAATCTTGTTTTTTCATTAAAAAAACACTCTTCTCTCTTCTTCACATAGAAATATATAAACAAAAATGAAATCGTACATGAGACACAACAGTTTTTACTTGGTTCACCCTCACTTGGCTACGTCAAAGGAGAAAACAAAGACAATGTACCGATTATACCAAATCCACCAAGGCTCACTTCAAAGTTAAAAGGTTTAGGCTAGATTATTTATATGTCCATGCTCACTACCTTTACAAGATTTAGGGTATGATCACTACATTCCCAAGGATCACACCCTATGTCTCTTTCTCTATCTCATTTCCAGTAGAAAGGATCACCGTCTTCCTATTCCTTTGCTCATTGAACTTGGATGGGATCCACTCATAGTTTATAGACTTGTAGGTCCCTTAATTTGGATGAAAGAATGCATATTAAACTATAGATATATTCTCATTTGAAGTACTTTTTTCACCCATAGATGAAATCTACTTTTCTACGTACTGTTAGTTAGAAAAAATTGATTTCACAGACTATTTAAGTATCTTCACGAACAACCTGCTTCCTCCACGAATTGTTCTTTACTATGTAACACATATGATTTACGGGCCAACTCTCCTCTATGGTCTGCCTCTACTTTTGAGGACCATATCTCCTTCGTGGGCCACCTATTTCTCTATGGACCAACCCTTCTTCTGCGAACTGTCCCTTATTCGCAGATGAGTTCTTCTTCCAAGGACTGCCTCTCCTCCACGAACCATTTTATGTCCTGCAGACTGCCTCTTATCCTTGGATCCTTCTTCCTTTGCTGGCTATAGTGCCCTGAAAAACCCCTTCGTGAACCATTCCCATGAACTCCTTCCACTTTCATGGAATCCACCTCACGAACTTCTTCTCTTTTGCAGACTCCCTGTGAACTCTTTCAGACTTAGCCAAATTTCTACCTGGAGTGAAGATGTTTTCTAATGAAAAACACTCTATGTAATGATGGGATTAGAGTTCCTTATATAGGAAATTTGATATGAGAATATCGATAATCCATTTTACCCAAAAATTCTATGTGGTACAACCTTCACCATGTACTGCTCCTTACGCGAAGCATTTTCCTTACGCAGTCTGCATACCACCTCTCTTCCTTCACGACGACCAATCACTTACATGAAAGAAACCCTTCATAGATCCAAAAATCACCTCCTCCTTTTCGAAAACAATGATCCATCTTGTGAAATTACAAGCCTTATACTAACTACTTTCCTCCCACGAACCCCAAGCTTTCCTACGAAGAATTTTCCATACACAGTCCACGTACTGTGATTCACGGTCTGCATAACACTTCTATACAGAAATATTCATTTTTTCAATTTACTCATCATTCCACATACCTTCTATTTGGTATGTGAATTTTCCTTCATGGACCGTGAACTATGTACTCATACACATGAAATATTCCTTTTCCAAAAACAAACTCTCAATTTTGAGGCCCAAAATTTTGGGAAACACTTAGAAACTACAACACCTTAAAAACCTTATTTGGTAAACACCAACCACACTCATTTGTGGTAATATGGATTTGTAAACAAAAAAAATCACACACAAAAAAATTGAGAGGATTCCTTGAAGGATTTTTCACAAAAATCTCTCCTTTGGGTTTTTTGAAAGCTCTTTAAAATTTGAAACCTTATTAAATATTATTCCAACTTTTACCAGCATTCGCTTCTTGTGATTAAGATAGCGATCAAGGATTTAATCAACACATAATATAAGCCCATATCAGGCATAAAAGGCATGAGAAACAATATTATAATGCAAAGTTAATCAATTAATCACCTCATTATATTCCAAAACCACTCATCTACTTGCATTACAAACCTTAGCTGTCATGATAAATGTCTTTTGATCGATCACATAAAGAATCATCAGATTTAATACTCCTCCTAACATCTTCAAATCCCCCTATCTTGATTCTCTACCTAACAACTTATGCCCATGTCTTTATTGAAGACATTTTCTCCACTTTTATAGCTATAATTTCTCCCCCTTTGTCAACAAACCCAATGGTCACTTTTTCATGGTCTGCCACAGGGTAAAGAACAAAATTAACACATTAGGTAAAAACAACATACCTTAGGGATAGGGGGTCCCACGTTCACACTTTTTCAAGTGTGGGGAGTCGACTAAACTACAAGATCCAATAGATGTAGTTCAAACACTTATTTATGTAAGGAATTTGTTAAAATTTCTGCAAACTGTTGTTCTGTAGGCACATACTTCAACTTCACAAGCCCTTACTCCACCTTCTCCTTGATAAAATGATTATTTATTTCAATGTGATTTGTAGTTGAGTGATGTGATTGATTTTTTCTAAGATTTATATCACTCAAATTATCGTAATGGATTTTTATCAAAGACTTCACTTCAACTCCCATATCATCAAGATACTGCTTCATCCACAATAACTGAATGAATGATTGAGTAGCCACAATATATTTAGCTTCTGAAGTGCTCAATGAAATGCAATCCTATTTCTTGATTATCCAAGAAATAAAAAATCCACCATGATTTAAAGCACCAATCGATGTTGATTTTTTTCCATATGCTGAACCAGTCCAATCTGTATCTATATATCCCAATAAGTCCTACTGAGATTTTTTATTCTACATCAAACAAAAATACATCCTGCCCTTAATATACTAAAGTATTATTTTTACTGAAATAATTTGTATTTACTTGGGATTTATTTGATACTTCATTGATTAACATGTGTAAAAAAATATATCCATTCGTGTTGCTATCAAGTACAACAAGATTCCAATGATTTGCCTATATTCGGTGACATTAACCACTTTGACTTCATTATCTTGTGACAATTTCATTTGATTAACCACTGGAGTCGTCATATACATTATATTTATCCATTCCAAATATTCTCAAAACCTCCTTGTAATATTTATATTGATAAATGAATGTGCCATTTTTTTCACCTCTAAACCAAGGAAAAATGACAGTTCACCAATCATTGACATTTTCAAACTCACTTTTTATGAATTTTAAAAACTATCAACATTATGCTTCATCTAATCCACTGAATATTATGTCATCAACATATACCATAACCATCATCCCTTGATTACTGGAATTTATGACGTATGGATTATAATCAACTCCACCACACTGAAAACCAAGATTCTTCAGAAACTGATATATCCTTGAATACCATGCTTTTGGTGATTAATTCAAACTATATAAAACCTTACTTAGCTGAAAAACTATGTTCCCATAATTATGAATGATAAAACCATATGATTAATCAATACAAACTTCTTCTGACACAACCCCAATTAGAAATGACGACTTGATGTCCATCCAAAAAACTTTGAACCTTCTTTCCACTACTATGTCCAAGAATAATCTGATTGTTTCTAGCCTTGCCGCAAGTGAAAATTTCTCATCAACATCAATGCCCTCTATCTAGGAGTATCCTTTGTACACTAGTAATGATTTTTTTTCGAATCAATACACCATATTAATTCATGTTATTGTGAAAGACTCATTTAGTCCTGATGAAATTCTTATCTGTTGGCCTCAAAGAAATCTCCCATGTCTGATTCTTCTCAATTATGTCAAGCTCTTCATTAATATCCTGAACCCAATTCTCATCTCCAGGTGCTTCATAAAATCATGTAGTCTCTACCTATGATAAGTATGATTCTTGTTTTAGAGTATTCATCCTTCTTGTATGCATTGGAGATGTCCGATCACCAATTATGTTTTATCAATAAATTTCAGATTTTCTCTTATATATTTGTGCAGATACTGAATCATGATCATCCTTTTCATTATTTGTATCTTCTTCCGAATCAATATCTGGAACTAAAACATCCCCTGATCTACTTATATATTCATCACTATCCTCTTGATACTACTCATGTATTTTCCGAATATTATTATGCTCATTCTGCACTATAATTACATCATTGATTTCAACTAACTTTACCAGCCTCTTATTGAATAATTTATATTCTTTGATTTTATTTGCGTATCCAAGAAATATCCCTTAATCTACATAGTATTCAAACTTTATGTGTTTCTTCTTATTTAGAATGAAACACTTACTTCTGAAGACTCAAAATTGCTTCAATGACATCTTCTTTCCATACCATAGTTCACATAGATTCTTATATTATTCTGGACATAACAATGCTCAATTTAATGTGCAGGGAAATGTCATAACCGCTTATTTACAAAACATCTCTAGAATATATTTATCAATAAGAAATGTTTTATCCATGTTGTTGATAATTATATTTCTTCTCTCAATTACTAAATTATACTGTAGAGTTCTTACTGCTGAAACTTGGTTCCTTATCCCATGTTTCTTGAGGTAATCATCCACTTTGATATTTGTGAACTCAGTTCCATTATCTTTTCCGACATTCTAGATTTTATGACCTAACATATTTTCAAATTCCCATCGATATCTTGTAATGAAACTAAACACCTTAAACTTTTGGGTAATGATTGATACCCACACCATTCTTCTAAAATAATTAATGAAGATAACATAGTATCTCATCCCATCAATATATCTGGATGAAATGGATCCAAAAACATCAATATGCACCAGCTCAAGCACTATTTCTAACCTTTTCTCCTTTTCTTTATATGTCTTTTAAATGATCTTCCCTTATTGACAATCATCACACATATGAGTACGATCACATGATAACCTAGGGAGGTCACGAGAAGCATAATATTTCACTAGAAATTCCAAGGACATTTTGATCAAGTTTCCAAGATGTTTATGCCATAAATTTTTTTCTTATTCCATGGATAGAGAGAACATACATTCTTCTATGATCATAAGGTATAGGTTTACTTTTGTACACCTTCACTGTAAAAAAACTTCACCCTATTTGTCCTTGATGAAACATAATTTCTTTGACAATATTATGGAATTTTCTGAGTCACACAGTTGACTGACACTAAGAAAGTTGTGACTGAGACCTTCAATAACTAAGAAATAAGAACATCTCATGTATTTTCCCCCAAAATTGGATTTTCCAAATCTAACAATCTCTAGGCCTTCATCATTACCAAATCGTACAATAACTTCTTTATTATACCTGATTCTGATCACCATATCTTTATTACTTATCATATGAGATGTGTATCCACTGTCAATAATCCATATTCCAGTATGATCTGATGCTTTAAAATCAATATCTACAACCAATGCTTGTTTAAATATCTTTTTTCCTTTTTCATCCATGTTTCTAACTTCATACGCAGTATGTATTGATAATCTTTATCTTCCTTGATATACAATGGAATAGATTCATCTTGTAGAGATGAAATTGATTTTTCATTTTGAACTCATTTAACGATAACTTTAGCTGCTACTCATGGATATATCCATTCTGCTTTGGTAAATTTCTTTGCATTATCGATGAGAAGTATCTTTCTATGTGCCTAAATCCTCCACACATGAAATAGTGACCATAAAATGATGTCCTAGAATATTGATCCCTATATTGCTGCCACTATTGGTCTTGTTCCCTTTGATATCTGTTTTCTATGAAAAAACATTTTTTGAGTGTCCCATATTTCCACAACAATATCATCTAACGCGGGGTGAATTTCTGCATGGCAATACTGCACTAATGATTATCCCTTGGGATCTCTGAGTCTTTTGATTCTGATTCATACCCAAATCAATCTTCAACCTTAGAGTGGGATCTTATGGTGTAACTTTAACCATTACTGCTTTCTTTTTGTGATCAAGACCCATACCCATTGTATCATTTTTATCAATCATTTTCCTTTACTAACATTCCTTTGTCTGATTCACTCAAATCAAGAGTTTCTCTTGATATTTCAATTTTATTTACATACTGACAAATTCCTGTTTAGTCTCTTTGATACATTTTATTTGATCTTTTCCAAAATTAGTCAAACTAATGATCTATATTTTATGTTCTTCAATTTTGTGTTTGTACTCAACCACCTTTTCTGAGCTTTCTCACATTGAAGACTTCAGTTTTTCAATTTCTACATTCTCGTCATACTTATCTTCTTCCTACTACTATATATAAAGTTTGGAATCACGAACCACTTTGTTGGATTTCTATGTTTTGGATCTCCAAACATTTATCTCTTCAAGAGAAGCTTCTAAATAAATCTAAAGGTAAAATCTTCCTTATACTTCTCCCTTATCACTGTCACTTTATTACTTTGTTTAATAATTTCCCACAACTTCCACCATAACATCTGATTCATGATCCTTGAAGTCCTCCAACTCTTTTACCTCAAATTCTGCTGAGCATTCATCTTTTTTTTGAAATAAGATTCTTCTTTTTAAAGACAATTTTCTTAGCACTTATCCTACCTTTCACATTGGTTGAATAATTATTTTGAGTAATTTAATCATTGTATTAATCATAATCTTCAAAATTCTTAGAACACTTTGATAAAAAATTTCCACTCTTTCCACATGGATATAATGCAAGTGGAAGTTTACCTCTAAAATTTCCTCATCCTCTTTACATATTTGAAGAAATAAATGACATGACATCACCCATATTTTCTTTCTCCTCACTATATTCAATAGAGGGTTTATTCATGGCCTTGAATGCCTCTTCTTTGGACTTCACCTTTTCAAAAACATCATTATCATCATTTCTCATTTCATATGAAACAAGAGTACTGTGCAAGTTATCCAATGTTATCTCTTTAATATCTTTATCTTTTAATATAGAAACCTTCAGATTAAATCTAGGTGGATGTTATCTCAAGATGCACTTGAAAATATCTATATAATCAATAATTTCTCTAAGACCATGCATGTCTTCCATGAAAACATTCACCCAATCAAA
This sequence comes from Viscum album, assembly GCA_963277665.1. Classification (NCBI taxonomy): domain Eukaryota; kingdom Viridiplantae; phylum Streptophyta; class Magnoliopsida; order Santalales; family Viscaceae; genus Viscum; species Viscum album. The sequence goes on from OY728134.1 coordinate 446,569,029, forward strand.
TCACATATCTATAGACTCATTAGGGTGCATTCTGTGATCCTAGTATTTGTTCCATAGAACCTATAACTTTGCTTCTATGACTTTTGAGTCACCCTCATAAATGTTCAACATATTTTCCCACATAACATTTTATGTTTTAAATGACATCACCTTCATATAGATTGCATTGGATAGGGCTCCCCCTAAAGAATTTACCCCTTTAGAATCAATATCCAATTTCCTTATATCAGATTTTGATAACGCACCACTATCGATATTGGATGATATTCCATGCATAGCTGATGTAAAGACATCCATTCTCAATGATCAGAAGTAGTTTTGCATCTAATTATGTTATAATTGAATTTTTTTCCATCAAATATCAGAATTTATTCATGATTGACAACCTAAATTTCTTATACTAAGAGAGAACCAATGATTTTAACCTTTACCTATGATACCAATTATTATCCCAATTAGGTTAAATACCCTAATGAGGGGGGGGGGGGTGAATCAGGGTATGATGGATTAAAACAACTTCCCATTTGGATATTGTTTCATCATTAAAAAACTCTTCTCTCTTCTTCTGATAGAAATATATGAATAGAAATGAAATAATGAATGAGGCACAATGATTTTTACCTGGTTCACCCTCACTGACCTATGTACAAGGAGCATACAACGATAATGTTCCAATTGTACCAAATCCACTAAGGCTCACTAAAAAATTACAAGGCTCGGGCTAGATCACTTCTATGCCTAGGCTAACTGCATTTACAATATTTAGGGTCTGATCACTGCATTCCCAAGGTTCACTCCCTATGTCTCTTTCTCTGGTTCACTGCTAGTGGAAAAGATCACCATCTTCTTCTTCCTTTACTCACTACCCTTGGAAGAGATCCACTCATAGTTTATGGATTTTTAGGTCCCTTCATTTGCATGAAATAAAGAATCCTCATCCATAGATAGATTCTATGTTGAAGTCCCTTTTTCACCCATAAATAAAATCCACTTTTCCACATAATGTTAGTTAGTAGAAATTGATTTTGAAAACTGTTTAAGTCCCTTCACGAACAACCTACTTCCTCCACGAACTATGATTCACCATGTAGTGCATATACTTCACAGAAAAACTCTCCTTTGTGGTCTTCCTTTGCTTTTGAGGACCGTATCTCCTTTGAGAACTTCCTCTTTCTTCATGGACCAACCCTTCTTATGTGAGCCATACCTACTTCGCAGCTGAGTTCTTCTTCCATAGACTACCTCTCCTACATGGTCCGTTAGATATCCCACAGACCACCTCTTCTCTATGGATCCTTGTTCCTTTACGGGCTATAGTGCCCCAAAAAATCGCTTCAGGAATAGTTTTCATGAACTCCTTCCCTTTTCTTGGAATCCACCTTGCAAACCTATTATCTTTCATGGAATCCTCGTGAACTCTTTCAGACTTAGCCGAATTCCTACCCAGAGCGCATATGTCTTCTAATGAAAAAATATCTAAGTAATGATGGGATTAGTATTCCTTATATAGGTAATTTGATCTGAAAATAACACTAATCCATTTTCCCCAAACATTCAATGTGGTGTAGCCTTCATCACACACCACTCCTTCTGTGAACCGTTTTCCTTACGTGGTCCATGTACCGCCTCCCTTCCTTCACGATGGCTGATCTCTTTCGTGAAAAAAACCATTCACCGCTCCAAAAATCATTGCCTCATTTTCAAAAACAATGAGCTATCCCAAAAACTGTTAATCCTTCTGTGAACAACTTGTCTCCCATGAACTATAAGATTTCCTGTGAATCATCTTCCCTGCACAGTCCATGTACTGTGCTTCACAGTCCACATATCACTGTTATGTGGAAATATTCCCCTTTTAAATTTCCTCATCATTCCGCATACCTTTTATACAGTTTTTGAACTGTCCTTTGCGGTCAACAAACTATGTACTCTTACATGGAAATTCTTCCTTTTCCAAAAACAAACTCCCGATTTTGAGGCCAAAAATTTTGGAAAACACTAGGAAACTACACCACATTAAAAATATGCTTCAGTAAACACCAACTATACTAATTAAAGATCATATTGATTTTTCAACAAACATAATCACTGTAACACCCCGAGCTTCCACGATACGCTTCTCATTCAATAATGCAATAGCTTACATTGTACCCAACTTTGAGTTCTAAAACACCGCGACTAATCAAAGTAGCCGTTTTGAATAGTAATAACCACTTTTTAAAATTATAGAAATTTTATATTTCAAAATGGACTTCATTTTTTTATTCTTAATATCGAAATTATCCAAAGTTGAATTTTTTGTAATTTTCTGAGAACTTCCAATTTTTTATGAATAGTGAAAATTACTTAGAAACAACTTTTTTAATCAAAATAATTTATAGTGATAAATTATACTATTTAGTGGTTTTAAAGTATAATTAGAATATATTTTTACCATTTTATCCAATGGTGGTCATTAGAATTAATTTAACATTGAAATTGGACATAAACAATTGCCAATCTTTTGATATAAATTGTTTCTTAAAAACATGCTATTGTTGTGACAACGGGAATTAATTATAAAATTAATTAATGCAACTTATATGTTTGTAATTTTGTAAAATAGACATCATTTTGAATTTGGAATATCAATTATAGCTTATGGTGAAATTTTGGCATTGTTCTGAAAAACTTCAATTTTTGATGAATAGTGAAACCACTAAGTGGTAGTTAAATAACTGATTTTTCGTTTAAATGAAATATTACCACTTCTGTGATTTGATTTTCAAAAATCCGACATACATGGTTTTCATTAAGAAGTAAAATGTGGTTCAATGAGATAAAAATAATTTTTTGGTGAATAGTAACTTTTAAGTTCTTAATCGCGATTAGAGGTAATTAGTGTAGTTTAAGGTAAAAATAATGTTTTAATAATATGAGATGAGATTGACACTTGTCCTACTCCTATTGTATGAGTCATGGACGACCAAGACAACCCATGGGTCATCTTGGGGACCCCATGGAGCCACTTTAGTTGGAAAATGACATTAATATATATTTATTTAATGTTAAAATTAAATTGACCCAAACATGAGTTGTTCTACTAAAACAATTTTTAAGTGGGGTTACACAAGTACAAATTTTGACTATAAATATTCTTTAGAAAGCTAAAACGATTTCCTACATCATAGTAGTTTTCTTATAATTTTTAGACATTAAATAAATTAAATTATTTATGACATCATTATGATGCAGCGATGACCTCATTATTTAACGATTTTAATAAAATGAAAAGATAATGTAAAATCCAAGGATTACACTTGTCCAAAGACTATTGGATGGGTAGATTTCGAACCCTTATCACCTTAGCCACAAATTATATAAGTGTGGGACTTTTAGAATCCGAAAAGCATTGTATGATAATGTAACATTTCAATCTTTCCAAAAGAGCCCCTCCTCTCCTCTTATAAAAGGCCCCCACCTCTACCACCTAATTCACACTTTCAAGCCATTTGGTTCGGCCAAACTCTGCCCAAATACTCTCCCAAATTCTTCCTCTTACTCCTAGAAGCCTCACTTTGGGAAGAACTCTTCCCAAGGAAGCCTTTGGCTCAAATCAAAAAGAGTTACCCGATTTTGAGGTAATGTCTTCTCTAATGTTGTTTTATTTTATTTTGCTTCTCCAACCCCTTAAACTCTTTTCATTCCTTTCTTTTGTAACAACACCAGTATATAAAATATACTAGGATGTTTTTATGATAAGTATTTGGTTTAAACTTACACACACCTTCGTCTAATGGTTAAAGAACATACTGTTTCTGTGGGTGGCGAAATACTGCCTCACGAAACGATGATTGTTCAAATTCTTTTAACACCTTTAATGGTGGACATTTTGATGACACTATTTTCATATATGATATATATATTATGTTTATGTTTTCTTTATGCTTCTTTATTTCTCATTTATGGCATACTTTATGATTTCCATTATGGGTAAACGCGATAATTTCATTTTAGGAAGTGCGGACTACCGCCCCCTCAAAGTGATGTGAATCGTTAATGCCATATGTGGGATGTATAAAGGATGGAGTAAATGATATTATATATGATATTATACTGTAACTATATTATACCTTTATATAATTATGATTTCATTCCATTAAATATGAAATAGAAATGAAAGTAGCGTTCATGCGTACGTACGGCTTACCGTCTCCATGAACGGTGCATTTCATTTCTTACCTCTAAATGTTACGTAATATTATGAATGAATGTATATACTGGATATATATGATATATATGACATCTAAATCATGAATATAATTCTGGAGATAGTGGATATTCTACCACATAAACAACTTGTAATTATAAGAAGTTTATTGTTGACTCAAGTACCAAAGATCGACAAAATGACCGTTATTAACTTAAATAATTACATAATATTCATAACATGGTAATAAGTGATATAAAAGGAATAATGAACATAAAAAAGGTTCTTAAGTAAATAGAAATTAACTCTAGTTTATTATTCAGGAGGTTAAAGAACGGTCGAGTCAGGACAAGACGCAAGGTAAGGGAATTTCTTAACCCAACTTCCATTATTTAGGTTAATCTCCTACTTTCAAATTATGTCATGATATTATTATTTCTTATTTTGTATTCTTTATGTGTACATATAGTGAATACACATAATAGATCTATTTTATTTTAAAAATGATCTTTTTAAGGACTTCGTCTCAATCTCCTTTCATTGAGGCATATTTGGTTTTATACACAACTTTCTTTTATACGGTGTATAAACCCCTTTGACTTTTATGTTATTCAAAAGGAATCTATTTTATACGAAGCGTTTTACTAAACGACAAAAAGGGAATGTTTTTATTTCCGTACATATGCGGCGACAACGACTTCTCCACCGCCGTGACCATTATTTGAGTTTCGGCTTCCTCTACAAGCCATCACGTTTTTTTAATGAAAAATAAATACAAAGTTTTAACTTTCTTTTATTCTGGTATTGAAAATGGTTTTGAAAGCATTTTTATTATATCAATGTGTTGTATTGATATCTTGTGATTGAAATGTGGAAATGTTATGTTTCCTTTATCCATGTTTTATGTGATACGATTATGTTATGGTTTATGATATGTTTAAACCTATTCATACGAGGAATGCATTGGACTTAATAAGTGATGGGTGGAGCCCGCTATAGCTCCTCGATGCATCGGTAGGTCTCATGAGACAACTAGACGTGGAATTGGCCGAGGCCCTTTCCCAATTTGATTTATGGTTTTGGCCGAGGCCTTAATCATTTTAGACGTCTTGGCCGAGGCCTTGACAAAATGTTTCAGAATTTCTGGCATTATACATTCCATCATTATGAAAGTGGTTATTGATATTTCATGTGATTATTCGACCAGTAGAATATCCATGTGAAGAAGTGAATGGAATTATCTCATTTTACTTTTGCCTTATTATGTTGATGTTCAAGTTTAAAAGGATTTTGTTTTAGTTATACATTGCCTTAAATTTTTATGTTTATTTATGAAAGCTTCCGCAATATTGTTATCCTTACTGAGCATCTGAGCTCACCCCTTTCAATGTTTTAATATTTTCCAGGATGTGAAGAAGTATTTTATGAATGACCTGCAGGGATAGTCAGAAGAGGATATGAGTGTGGACTATGAGGACTTTGTTATTAGTTTTTTACTTTATGATGTAATGTAAGACTTATGAATGTATCTAGTGTTTCCAAGGCTACTAAACTAATCGGTCTTTCGAGACTTGATCTTTTGTGATCATGCCAATGTTATGAAGTAATGCACCGGCTCTGGGTAGCTGGGGTCGGGGCGTTACAGTTGGTATCAGAGGTAGTTTAGTACTAACCTTGGAAGCTAGATTTAGACAAACTCTGATTAGAGCACATAGACCTAAGATGAACTTTGAGGATTAGTATAGAAGGACTTCCTAAAAATTTTGGTATTGTAGAGATTTTGTGAGTTTTCCGAGCAATACATCCCTGTCTGGATACGAGCAGGTAGAGGCGGCTCTGGCACAGATGTTCCTAGGGGTAAAACCCGAAAACACCTCTTTGAGCTAGACTCGAACGGGAACTGGTGCACGACAACGGGCCTTGCTGCACTCTTGGTTACGACACTCCCGGGGGATATGCTTAGGATAATTCCCATTTTCTTTACAAACCACTATGAAGGGTTACGAGTATATACTTCCTCAAAGATTTTTTTTTTATAATTATGGATTATATCCATAATTAGTTCAATTTATGTTAAGTGTTTTACAAGTATGGAATTATGTATTTTGATTCATAAACTAATCCAGTTTATGCCATTATTTAGAAATGGCGCCTAGTGGAAGGAATGGAAACCGTATCAATGCACGCACTCCGTGTAGGGATTGCCCTCCTGCTCAAGATAATTATGGTGGAGCTAGTGATACAACTGGTGCTGATCAGCTTCTCACCGTACTGGGACAACTCACGCAGGTTATGAATAATAACCTTACTCGTATGGAGCACCCTGATCCGCAACGTGGAGGATCAATGCTAGACCGTTTCATGAGGCAACAACCACCAACCTTCAATGGGAGTACAAATCCTATAGTAGCTGAGCAATGGATAAATTCCTTAGAGAAAATATTCCATGCCTTGGGGAGTAGTGAAAGGTAGAAAGTTGTCATGGCAGTTTACCACCTCACTGGAGATGTCGATCAATGGTTGTCACTAATTCAAAACACAAAGGAAGATGATGAATTAACAAACATGGAATGGCAGGAGTTCAAAGAGATGTTCTTAGAAAAATACTTTCCTCGAGACCATCGAGCGGATATGGAAAGGCAATTTCTGAGTCTGAGGCAGAAGGAGGATGAGAATGTCGCAAAGTATGAGGCTAACTTTACAAGGTTAGCGAGGCATGCTTCCGATTATATACGTAACCCAAGGAGTAAGATTGATCGTTTCTTTGATGGGTTAAAACCATTTCTCCGTCGAGCTTTAGTATCACAATCCTTCTCATCATACGAAGATATTGTCTCGTGTGATATCAAGACAGAAAAGGAATTCTCTAAGTCTTATGACAACAAAGTAAAGCAAGAGAAGAAGAGAACGGTGGAACAAGAGATAGATAAAGGGAAAAAGGGAAAGAAGGATTTTCCATTATGTGATAATTGTGGGAAGAATCACCCTGGTACTTGCCTAAAAGGAATGGGAGTTTGTTATAAATGTGGAGAAAAGGGTCACCAGGCTTGTGATTGCAAGGGAAAGAAAGAGGCTATCAAAGTTGAATGCTACAATTGTAGAGAAATGGGTCATTATGCAAATGAATGTCCTAAGCGTCAGGGAAACTTATCTCAGAAAAGGCCAAGGGATCAAGGACAATCTTATGTTGTTACTACAGTTGAAGCAGAATAACTAATGTATTGGTGCTTTTGGACTCATGGATTATATTCTGGTTATTAGAATAATGTGATATATATATAAGGATTTTACTGCAGTACTTGTTGATTTCAGTAAGGTTTTAATATGATAAAGGTAATTATATTTATAGTATGTGACAATAAGAGAAATTTTACTTTGTTTGGGGAATCTGATAAATTGATTTTGGAATTAAGAAACCTTTTAGAGAAAGTCTGGACAGATGTATTTTGGATAACTATAAAGGTTTGAGTGGATTAAGTTGATCTTTGGATAGTATTGTTTAAGGTTAAAAAATTTATGAAGATTATTTTTGGAATATTATAATACTATAGTTTTAGGAAAAGGACAACCTGCAGGGTGGGGCATAACCCGTCGCGTCGGACAAAGCTGCAGGAATCGAACCCACAACCATAGTGCGACAAGCCTTTATTTCCTACCACTAGCCTACAGGAAGTCCCTGGTTATTAAAAAATAATTTTACTAATCTAAATGGTATGTGTTAACATTTGGAACCTTATACAATTAAGATAAGTATAATATTTTGAGTTCTATTATCTTTTTGAGTGAAAGATGAGTTGAAGGTTGAAACTCTAATTGTCAAGCATAAATATATATATACCTATCTCTTATTCAATGAATAAATTAATTCTTAAACTTTAGTAAAGGGATATTAAAACAAAAAAATGTGTTATCCTAATACCTTATGTCTTGTTGAACTGATGATATTTTAAATCAACATATATTGAAGGCTTTGAGGCCCTCAATTTGATAGTTGATTGTGATTGATGACCTCAATCACTCTCTACAAATATTTACGTTTTCCCTCCAATTATATGTCTCTAATTGCCACCAATGTTCTCCTAATTGAGATCATAATTGGGTGGTGACTTTTTCATTTCCCTTTCCCTCTTATTAAGGCTAAATTTTATTAATCTTATTTTCGATGTGGGTTTTCCTCAAAGGTATTTTCTCTTTTCAACCTTTTATTTTCAAAGAAAAATTTCAAATTGCGAGGACGCAATTTATTGAAGGAGGGGAGAATGTAACACCCCGAGCTTCCACGATACGCTTCTCATTCAATAATGCAATAGCTTGCATTGTACGCAACTTCGAGTTCTAAAACATCGCGATTAATCAAAGTAGCCGTTTTGAATAGTAATAACCACTTTTTAAAATTATAGAAATTTTATATTTCAAAATGGAATTCATTTTTGTATTCGTAATATCGAAATTATCCAAAGTTGAATTTTTTGTAATTTTCTGAGAACTTCCAATTTTTTATGAATAGTGAAAATTACTTAGAAACAACTTTTTTAATAAAAATAATTTATAGTGATAAATTATACTATTTAGTGGTTTTAAAGTATAATTAGAATATATTTTTACCATTTTATCCAATGGTGGTCATTAGAATTAATTTAACATTGAAATTGGACATAAACAATTGCCAATCTTTTGATATAAATTGTTTCTTAAAAACACGCTATTGTTGTGACAGCGGGAATTAATTATAAAATTAATTAATGCAACTTATATGTTTGGAATTTTGTAAAATAGACATCATTTTTGAATTTGGAATATCAATTATAGCTTATGGTGAAATTTTGGCATTGTTCTAGAAAACTTCAATTTTTGATGAATAGTGAAACCACTAAGTGGTAGTTAAATAACTGATTTTTCGTTTAAATGAAATATTACCACTTCTGTGATTTGATTTTCAAAAATCCGACATACATGGTTGTCATTAAGAAGTAAAATGTGGTTCAATGAGATAAAAATAATTTTTTGGTGAATAGTAACTTTTAAGTTCTTAATCGAGATTAGAGGTAATTAGTGTAGTTTAAGGTAAAAATAATGTTTTAATAATATGAGATGAGATTGACACTTGTCCTACTCCTATTGTATGAGTCATGTCTGACCAAGACAACCCATGGGTCAACTTGGGGACCCCATGGAGCCACTTTAGTTGGAAAATGACATTAATATATATTTATTTAATGTTAAAATTAAATTGACACAAACATGAGTTGTTCTACTAAAACAGTTTTTAAGTGGGGTTAAACAAGTCCCAATTTTGACTATAAATATTCATTAGAAAGATAAAAAGATTTCCTACATCATAGTATTTTTATTATAATTTTTAGACATTAAATAAATTAAATTATTTATGACATCATTATGATGCAGCGATGACCTCATTATTTAACGATTTTAATAAAATGAAAAGATAATGTAAAATACAAGGCTTACACTTGTACAAAGACTATTGGATGGGTAGATTTAGAACCCTTATCACCTTAGCCACGAATTATATAAGTGTGGGACTTTTAGAATCCGAAAAGCATTGTATAATAATGTAACATTTCAATCTTTCCAAAAGAGCCCCTCCTCTCCTCTTATAAAAGGCCCCCACCTCTACCACCTCATTCACACTTTCAAGCCATTTGGTTAGGCCAACCTCTGCCCAAATACTCTCCCAACTTCCCCCTCTTACTCCTAGAAGCCTCACTTTGGGCAGAACTCTTCCCAAGGAAGCCTTTGGCTCAAATCAAAAAGAGTTACCCGATTTTGAGGTAATGTCTTCTCTAATGTTGTTTTGTTTTATTTTGCTTCTCCAACCCCTTAAACTCTTTTCATTCCTTTCTTTTGTAACAACAACAGTATATAAAATATACTAGGATGTTGTTATGATAAGGATTTGTTTTACACTTACACACACCTTCGTCTAATGGTTAAAGAACATACTGTTTCTGTGGGTGGCGAAATACTGCCTCACGAAACGATGATTGTTCAAATTCTTTTAAAACATTTAATGGTGGCCATTTTGATGACACTATTTTCATATATGATATATATATTATGTTTATGTTTTATTTATGCTTCTGTATTTCTCATTTATGGCATACTTTATGATTTCCATTATGGGTAAACGCGATAATTTCATTTTAGGAAGTGCGGACTACCGCCCCCTCAAAGTGATGTGAATCGTTAATGCCATATATGGGATGTATAAAGGATGGAGTAAATGATATTATATATGATATTATACTGGAACTATATTATACCTTTATATAATTATGATTTTATTCCATTAAATACGAAATAGAAATGAAAGTAGCGTTCATGCGTGCGTACGGCTTACCGTCTCCATGAACGGTGCATTTCATTTCTTACCTCTAAATGTTACGTAATATTATGAATGAATGTATATACTGGATATATATGATATATATGACATATAAATCATGAATATAATTCTGGAGATAATGGATATTCTACCACATAAACAACTTGTAATTATAAGAAGTTTATTGTTGACTCAAGTACCAAAGATCGACAAAACGACCGTTATTAACTTAAATAATTACATAATGTTAATAACATGGTAATAAGTGATATAAAAGGAATAATGAACATAAAAAAGGTTCTTAAGTAAATAGAAATTAACTCTAGTTTATTATTCAGGAGGTTAAAGAACAGTCGAGTCAGGACAAGACGCAAGGTAAGGGAATTTCTTAACCCAACTTCCATTATTTGGGTTAATCTCCTACTTTCAAATTATGTCATGATATTATTATTTCTTATTTTGTATTCTTTATGTGTACCTATAGTGAATACACATAATAGATCTATTTTATTTTAAAAATGATCTTTTTAAGGACTTCGTCTCAATCTCCTTTCATTGAGGCATATTTGGTTTTATACACAACTTTCTTTTATACGGTGTATAAACCCCTTTGACTTTTATGTTATTCAAAAGGAATCTCTTTTATACGAAGCGTTTTACTAAACGAAAAAAAGGGAATGTTTTTCTTTCTGTACATATGCGGCGACAACGACTTCTCCGCCGCCGTGACCATTATTTGAGTTTCGGCTTCCTCTACAAGCCATCACGTTTTTTTTAATGAAAAATAAATACAAAGTTTTAACTTTCTTTTATTCTGGTATTGAAAATGGTTTTGAAAGCATTTTTATTATATCAATGTGTTGTATTGATATCTTGTGATTGAAATGTGGAAATGTTATGTTTCCTTTATCCGTGTTTTATGTGATACAATTATGTTATGGTTTATGATATCTTTAAACCTATTCATATGAGGAATGCATTGGACTTAATAAGTGACGGGTGGAGCCCGCTATAGCTCCTCGATGCATCGGTAGGTCTCATGAGACAACTAGACGCGGAATTGGCCGAGGCCCTTTCCCAATTTGATTTATGGTTTTGGCTGAGGCCTTAATCATTTTAGACGTCTTGGCCGAGGCCTTGACAAAATGTTTCAGAATGTCTGGCATTATGCATTCCATCATTATGAAAGTGGTTATTGATATTGCATGTGATTATTCGACCAGTAGAATATCCATGTGAAGAAGTGAATGGAATTATCTCATTTTACTTTTGCCATATTATGTTGATGTTCAAGTTTAAAAGGATTTTGTTTTAGTTATACATTGCCTTAAATTTTTATGTTTATTTATGAAAGCTTCCGCAATATTGTTATCCTTACTGAGCATCTGAGCTCACCCCTTTCAATGTTTTAATATTTTCTAGGATGTGAAGAAGTATTTTATGAATGACCTGCAGGGATAGTCAGAAGAGGATATGAGTGTGGACTATGAGGACTTTGTTATTAGTTTTTTACTTTATGATGTAATGTAAGACTTATGAATGTATCTAGTGTTTCCAAGGCTACTAAACTAATCGGTCTTTCGAGACTTGATGTTTTGTGATCATGCCAATGTTATGAAGTAATGCACCGGCTCTGGGTAGCTGGGGTCGGGGCGTTACAATCACACCCAAAAAACACAGGGAGGATGTCACACCTGCCTGCTTAAATAAATTTTTATTTTATTATTGGCCTGGGTTCTCTCGCCAAGGTCCGAACTGAGTCCTGGATCACAATTGATGATGTTTAATGTTTTTTTCTGGGTTTCGGACCCGTGCGCAGTCACCCCACATTTGGTAGTAGCCGCACAACCGACCCTAGTGTCGTGAAATTTCTTCTTCTTCTTCTTATTATCATTATTCTATATATTATTATTATTTTTATTATTATTGTTTTCATTATTATTATTTTTATAATTATTATTTTAATGGTTAATAAAATTTATCAATATTATCTTTATTATTATTAATTTTATTATTATTATTATTCTGGTATATTATTATTATTATTTTATTGCTATCATTTTATTTCAGATTTTATTATTATTATTATTTTATTATAATAAAATGAAAAGAGAAAAAAACTAAGCTAACCCTAATCTACCCGCATACCCGTGCCCCCCCTTCTTCTTGTTGCACGCCACAGCCCTCGCCCCCCCTTCTTCCTATTGCACGTCGAAACCCGCACCCATCCTACCCCTCTCCGCACCTCCCCACTGGTGCACCATGCTGCCCCCCCGGCCGACCACCTCACCCCAATCGGCCTCCTCCTCGGCCCCCCCTACTCGGTCCTCTCCTCCGCACCGCCTCCCTCATCTGGCCGCCTCCCCCGTCCGGCTGCCTCCGCCTTCTGGCGGCGCCCCATCCAACCTCCCCTCTTCCCTCTCCCGCTGACTACACCATCCCAGTAGCCGCCCCGCTCCCCATGCTAGCACCTCCTCATCGGTTCCAGCAGACCCCGCACCCCCATGAGATCCGCTGCCTCCCCTCCCCGTTCCTTGCAACCTGCCGGCATCGCCCCCTACCAGTGCACATCTTGCCAGCTCATTTCCCCCCCTCTGGTATAACATCTATCCTCATTTTCACTCTTTTTATTCTATTGAACTTTTTGGGAGTTTCAGCTTAGGATTTTGTTTCTTTGGTTTAAGGTTTAGGTTCCGCGTGGAATGTTTTTGGGTGTGTGTTTTTCGTCACGCCATGATTTTGAAGTGGGTCTCTCATAGCACTTTCTTTTATAATTTTATTTGCATAATTTTCTTTCAATTAAAACCTTATATAGATTCTAGGTATTGTTGTGAAACACTTGGATAATTTATTTTGTATGCAAAGATTGTATTTTATGCCTTGTTTGGTGAAAATTGTGTTGTTTTGGTTAAAATATACACACTAAGTGTTTGTTTAAATGTTACGGTATATTTTTCACCTTGTTCGCAATATGTAAAATGTGGTGCAATTTTTTAAATGGATTTATGGCATGCAAATTGGGGTTTTATGCCTTGTTGGGTTTTAATTGAAATTGTTTCGATAAGGAGTGCATGCCTTTTTTGTGAAAAAGTGTCTGATTGGCATTTCTGTGCTAAGTGTGATATAAAATGTCTTATTTGAATTTATTAAAGTATTGGTAGTGTGAGAACTGATATTTTGGGGTCCTTTTATGGCTGTCCAAAGTGGTTTTGTTTTTAAAGTGGTGCGTGTTTTGTTTTGGTAAATAACGGGTGTGCGTTTGATCAAAAGATGGGCTTTTGAGTTGGTTTTTTGGTGTGTGTAGAGCCGCAATATACCTCTTAAAATAGTTTTATAATTTTTTTAAATAATGCGAATTCTGTGAGTTTGGTTTTAAAAATTTGTTGAGTAGTGCATGCCTTTAAGTGTTGATCTCAGCGTATCGTGCGTTTTTTCAGGTTGTGTACTCTAGGTGTTTTCTGGAAATGGCCCATTGGATTTTTAAAATTATCAGTGAATTATTATGATGTGGTGTGGTTTTTTTAAACACATTTTGAATCTCAAAGTGGTGTTTTATGTCTTCAAAATGGATTTTTTACATGTGGGTATTTTTATTAAGTTGTGTAATTTGTTCTTTTAACTGTGAAAGTGGTGCGCATTCTGATTTGGTGTGTTGAAAGTGAATGTTTAATTATAAGGAGGGGTTTTGAATAGGTTTTGGGTGTCTATAGTCATGGATTTCTCTTTAAAAATTGTTTTATAAATTTTTAAGTGGTTTATTAAATAGTGCAGATGGTGCAATTTGTTTGTTGAAAACATATCGAGGTAGTGTTTGTGTTGTCTGTTAATTTGAATTATTTTAAGTTCGTGTTTATTTATTTTGGTTACCTTTGCGGTTGCTTCATGTTGACAAGATTCTTCCACGGTCCTGCGGTTGTCAGCGTGCGCGTGTTTGTGCGTCTGTGTGAGGCGTGACGTTCCATTGTGTTTGGGCAGTGAGCCGAGGTAGTTCCCCCACTACGCTCGCCTTTAAATCTAGAATTTATTGGTTGCTTGATGTTTTATTAATTTTAATAAAAGGGAAATAATTTAATATAATAAATTTTTAGATGATTATTTGGTGTAAAAAGAGCAGTTTATTTTATACACGACACTTGAAACATTTTCTTGATGAGCGGACACCCAGTAGTGAAAGAATGCCCATTTGGCCTTTAAACATAATTCACGGAATTTTAAATGTAGTTATGGTTTATTGATAAATGATTTATTTTGAAGCCCAAACAAGTGTTTTGGTTCACTTGAGAAATGAGGATTTTCCTTAAAATTGGTGAAGGCCCGTTTGGCACTTTAATAAAATAAATTATTTTGGAAAACTCTATTTGGGGTGACTCAGATGTGATATTTGGTGTACGTTGACTGTATGATTTGTGTGTGATGTTTGTAATTCTTGATTAAATTTTTTGACTCACCCCTTTCCTAGTTATTATATGTGTTGACATATGAACTTGACATAGTAAGTGAATCTTCTGAGAACGATTGTAGCACTAGTTTAGATTACACACCGGCTAGTGGCCCCTAGTAAGGATGACACTCTGCTAGGGGATTGGGCCCCTTGGTTAGGCCAGGTAGGGAAACACTGGGCATTAAGATGTTATGACGTCATCGAGAGTAGGCATGCCTTCAGGATGAGTCACATGTATGGTAGGTTCTGGATTGTTCACGAGCTCCTAGGTTCGACCCATGTTTTCTTTAGTGTTTGTTTGTACATGGTAGACGATTGAGAGGTCTAGTTCGGTTGCTGGCCCCTGTGTACCACTTTTTCCATTGCCCTTAGTGTGCGTTGTGTGTGGTTTTACTTTTGACTAACAACTAAAATTTGGATTTCTAAATTGTTCGAAAAAATGTTTTAAAAAGTAATGCACCTGTTCCTTTCAAAAACCAAACTTGTTTTTTTAATTAAAAAGGGCAATAGACTATTACTTGTTTTAGAAATCGAAGTGTATGTGTGGAAACCCATATTTTGTATAATTTAGTTTTAACCTGGAATTAGTAAATTTCTTTGTTTAAAGGTAGTGCATTGGGAATAGTTTTTTGGGCATGCCTATTGAGTTTAAATACTCACGCCTATAGTGTTTTTTTGTTTTTAGTTTTGTTGCAGGTTTGACTTGAGCTCTCTCGCTGTAGGCGAGAGTTGGTTGTGGACTGGTGAGCGACTTTCGAAGTCACGAAGAGTTTTGGTTGTGACCAGATTAGTTGCTGTTGTTGGTTATTCTTCCTTTTTCGTGTCATTTATTTTCCTTGCGTTATTCTACTTTTTACGTCTCTTTATTTATTTTCACTGGGCCAAATTTTTCCCCCTTGTTTGGTTTTGAGGCATGATACTAGTTTCCAGCCCATGGGGATCAGGAATGCACCTCGGGCCTTGCCGCGGGCCGGCTCGAGTGACCGGTTCAAGGTCGACCCGGGTTGGTTCGTGAGAAAATGGTATCAGAGCCAGGTTCTTATTATTTGGGGTATCTGGTAGATGAAGATTAGGATTGTCAGTACTTGAGAGGTAGGTATGGGAAGGATTTCATGAACCCTCGCCCATTCCGAACCATGAGTCACCAGGGGTAGTCTGATAATTGAGTTCTTGTCTCGTTCTTATTTGTTTTGGGTTGAGGGATGACAACGAAGGCAGACCGATGTTTCATCGTGATTTCACATGGAGTAGTGACCCATGTGGAGTCCGCACACATGGTTTAAGTTCCTCCTAGTCCTTGAAACTTACTTGGGGCATGAACCACTACCATGTTGCTAGGTTAATAATTAATACTAGTTCATCCCTTCGGTAATTTGGTTCAAGTTGTGTGTTGTCTTAGTTCTTGTGGGTGTAAGTGCATTTTTGAAAGATGAAAAAGGGTTTTTGAAATGAGAAAAATTTCTTTTAAATGGATTTAAATTTTTGAAAGGGATTTTTAAAACTAGAAGCTCTTGGTCTAAAAATCCAGTGGTCACTTGGAACTGGTAGAGATGTGATTTGGGTGCAACCTCAGGTACTCTTCATGAACGTTTTCACATGTGAGGGAATGCATGGAAAGTGCATGTTGGTGCATATGGATGAAAGCGGATGAAGACATGTGCAACAGTTCATGGGATTACTGGGGTGTGCACTTGTAATTAAAGGCTTGGCCTTGTTTTTTTTAAAAGTGATTTTTAAAAGGGAAAACGATTCTTGGAAATTGAAATTGGTTTGAAAAGTGGGTTGGGTATTTTGGAAAATGTCCTTGAAATAAGGAAGTTTTTAAATATAAAATAAAATGGGGTTTCTGAAAAAGGAATTTTGGGTTGTGTTTGTTTTTGTTTATTTGGTTTTTGAGCTGGTTGTTTTTGGATAATAGCACTTTCAATGATGTTGCTTCAGCTTGATATTGGTTTTGGTTCTGTGTTTTATATGTTGTTCAGAAAATGCTACCCAGAAAAGTCCCTAAGGTTTCTGATAAGTCATGCCCAGTTTTTGGTCCTTCTTGGATATTGCCTATCCTTTACAGTGATCGTGGTCCATTAGAAGAAACAGAATGGATTGAAGGGGTCGATCATGTTTTCAGGTTTTTGGGAACTCCTGAAGCTTTCAGAGTGCATGCTGTTTTGAGTCTGTTTGAAGGTCCATCTCTGGACGTATGGGAGTTGCTTGCCCCACTTTCAATGAAATTTGGGATTACGTGGGATGTCTTTAAATCTTTCTTCATCCGATGGTTTATACCTGAAGAGGTTAAGATGAAGAAAAGGGAAGAACTTATGCGCATTCAATAAGGCTAACAGATGATAAAGGCATATGTTGACCATTTCAAAGAGCTTGTGTCCTTTTCTCCGGAGGCAGCATTACAGGATCTGATGAAGATTTCCCTCTTCATCAAGGGTCTTCGTCCAGAGATCAAGGAGAATGTCCTCCATTAAAAGGACCATTATTTTGACAAGTTGGTGGATGAGGCATTTTTAGCGAAGTTGGTATCGGGAGAGTAGATGGTTGGAAATCAAGCATGTTCGGTTGCATGCAAAGGTTCCCCATCTGGCGAGTAGGGCGTGCCAACAGAACCCCTTTTTAAAGAGTCATCTGCAGTGGTTCTGGTTTCCAGTTCATCGGACCGTTCAGTGGTGTGCCACCAGTGTGGACTGTTCGGGCAAGTGAAGCCGTCATGTCACATCCCTCCGAAGACGTGTCATCGTTGTAGATGTCTAGGTCATCTAGAGAAGTTCTGCAGGAAGCGTCGCCTAAGGAAAACGTTGTGACTGAAGGATTCTAGTGCCTGACTACGAGGTAGGAGATGCTTCAGCCATCAGAACCCCAACCACTGGTCTTGGGGTGAAGCTCGCATGTAGTCAGGAGTTTCCGGGAGTGAGAAGCCTTGGTTCGGGTTTCTTGTTCCATGTTGGTGGTGGAACATTTAAAGTCATTTCGTTCTTGTTTTTCTACTGTTAAAATTTTGAAAATGTTGAAATTTCATTGTTTTTCCATGGAGTTATGACGAACATGATCTATTGTAATCTAAACAGTTTTTTTGTCGGGTTAGGGTTTTCTGCGTTGTGTGTTTTTCTTAAGAGTGTGATTGACCATTGTATGGGTCAATCTTGGTTTAGAAGTGTTCTTTTGGAGATGTAAGTGCCTGCGGAGGAGTCCAGGCTTGCGGTTATGCTTGGGTTTAATGATTGGGTTAGGTTCTGCTCAGAGGTTTTTCTCTAGTGTTCGAGCTTTCTTTGGTCTGAGTCGAGAGTTTCAAGTTTTGGCGAAGGTGTTGTTTCGCTCGTGCTATAGAGGTTATTTTGGATTGGTTTGGAGTTCCCGTGTCGGCCCCCCTTCCCGGGGGGGGGGGGGGGTATGTTTGAGTGTTAAATTTTGGTATTTGTTGAATTCCTATGGTGGGACGAATGCCCTCGTGTTCTTCCATTCTTTTGTGGTGTGGTTCCTTTTAGTTTCAGTCGGGATTGGACTCTTGTTCTATCTATTGTTCGGTCAGGTGACTTTCTGGGGGCAGAAAGTGTCTGGTGGGGAGAATTGTCACACCCACCTGCTTAAATAAATTTTTATTTTATTCTTGGACTGGGTTCTCTTTCCAAGGTCTGAACTGGGTCCCGAATCACAATTGATGACGTTTAATGTTTTTTTTCTGGGTTTCAGACCTGTGCGTGGTCACCCCACGTTTGGCGCTAGCCGCGCAACCGACCCTAGCATCGTGAAATTGCTTATTATTATTATTGTTATTATCATTATTCTATATATCATTATTATTTTTATTATTATTGTTTTCATTATTATTATTTTTATAATTATTATTTTAATGGTTAATAAATTTTATTAATATTATCTTTATTATTGTGAATTTTATTATTATTATTATTCTGGTATATTACTATTATTTTTTTATTCCTATCATTTTATTTCAGATATTATTATTATTATTATTTTATTATAATAAAATGAAAAGACAAAAAAAACTAAGCTAACATTAATCTACCCGCATACCCATGCCCTCTTTCTTCCTGTTGCACGCCACAGCCCACACCCCCCTTCTTCCTGTTGCACGACGCCACCCACCCCCTTCTACCCCTCTCTGCTCCTCCCTGCCGGCGCCCCCTGCTCCCCCTGGCCAGCCACCTCGCCCCGACCGGCCTCTGCCTCGCCCCCCTAACTGGTCCTCTCCTCCGCGCCGCCTCCCCCGTCCGACCGCCTTCCCCGTTTGGCCGCCTCCCCCATCCGGCCGCCTCCTCCTTCCGTCGGCACCCCGTACGACCTCCCCTATGCCCTCCCCCGCTGACTGCACCGTTCTGACAACCACCCCGCTCCCCGCACTAGCACCTCCTCGCCGATTCCAGCAGACCCCGCACCCCCCTGAGATCCGCTGCCTCCCCTCTCTGTTCCCTGCAACCTGCTGGCGTCGCCCCCTACCGGCGCACATCTTGCCGGAACATTTTTTCCCCTCCTGTATAACATCTATCTTCATTTTGACTCTTTTTATTCTATTGATCTTGTTGGGCGTTTCAGATTAGTATTTTGTTTCTTTGGTTTAAGGTTTAGGTTCCGCGTGGAATGTTTTTGGGTGTGTGTTTTTCATCACGCCATGGTTTTGAAGTGGGTCTCTCATTGAAATTGATTTTATAATTTGAGTTACATAATTTTATTTCAATTCACACCTTATATAGATGATAGGTATTGTTGTACAACACTTGAATAATTTATTTGGTATGAAAATATTGTAGTTTATGCCTTGTTTGGTGAAAATTGTGTTGTTTTGGTTAAAATGTACACACTAAGTGTTTGTTTAAATGTTCCGGTTTCTTTTTAACCTTGTTTGCAATATGTAAAATGTGGCGAATTTTTTTTAAATGGATTTATGGCATGAAAATTTGGGTTTTATGACTTTTTGGGTTTTAATTGAAATTGTTTCGATAAGGAGTGCATGCCTTTTTTGTGAAAAAGTGTCTGATTGGCGTTTATGTGCTAAGTGTGATATAAAATGTCTTATTTGAATTTATTAAAGTATTGGTAGGATGATAAATGATATTTTTGGGTCCTTTTATGGCTGGCCAAAGTGGTTTTGGTTTTAAAGTGGCGCATGCTTTGTCTTTCTAAATAACGGGTGTGCGTTTGATAAGAAGATGGGGTTTTGAGTTGGTTTTTTTGGTGTGTGTAGAGCCGCAATATACCTCTTAAAATAATTTTATAATTTTTTTAAATAATGTGAATGCTGTGAGTCTGGTTTTAAAAACGTGTTGAGAAGCGCATGCCTTTAAGTGTAGATCTCAGTGTATCGTCCGTTTTTTCAGGTTGTGCACTCTAGGCATTTTCTTGAAATGGTCCATTGGTTTTTTAAAATTATCAATGAATTATTACGATGTGGTGTGGTTTTTGTAAACATGTTGTGAATCTCAAAGTGGTGTTTTAAGTCTTTAAAATGGATTTTTGACATGTGGGTATTTTTATTAAGTTGGGTAATTTGTTATTTTAACTGTGAAAGTGGTTTCATTCTGATTTGGTGTGTTTCAAGTGAACATTTAATTATAAAGAGGGGTTTTGAATACGTTTTGGGTGTCTAAAGCCATGGGTTTCTCTTTAAAAATTGTTTTATAAATTTTAAATTGGTTTATTAAATAGTTCATATGGTGCGATTTGTTTGTTGAAAAAATATCAAGGTGGTGTTTGTGTTTTCTGTTCGTTTGAATTATTTTAAGTTCGTGTTTATGTATTTTAGTTACCTTTGCAGTTGCAGTACATTGAAAAGATTCTTCCATGGTCCTGCGGTTGTCAGCGTGCGTGTGTTTGTGCGTCTATGCGAGGTGTGGCATTCCATTGTGTTTGGGCAGCGAGCCGAGGTAGGTCTCCCACTGTGCTCGCCTTTAAATTTAGAATTTGTTGGTTTCTTGTTGTTTTATTAATTTTAATAAATGGGAAATAATTTAAGATAATAAATTTTTAGATCATTATTTTGTGTAAATAGAGATGTTTATTTTATACATGACACTTGAAACATTTTCCTGATGAGCGGACACCCAGTAGTTAAAGAATGCCCGTTTGGCCTTTAAACATAATTCATGGAATTTTAAATGTAGTTATGGTTTATTGATAAATTATTTATTTTGAAGTGCGAACAAGTGTTTTGGTTCACTTGAGAAATGAGGATTTTCCTTAAAATTGGTGATGGTCCGTTTGGCACTTTAATAAAATAAATTATTTTGGAAAACTCTATTTGGGGTGACTCATATGTGATATTTGGTTTATATTGACTTCATGATTTGTGTGTGATGTTTGTACTACTTTATTAACTTTGTTGACTCACCCATTTCCTGGTTATTATATGTGTTGACATGGGAATTTGGCATAGTAAGTGAATCTTCTGAGAATGATTGCTGCGTTAGTTTAGATTACGCACTGGATAGTGGCCCCTGGTAAGGATGACACTCTGCTAGGGGATTGGGCCCCTCAGTTAGGCCATGCAGGGAAACACCGGGCGTTAAGGAGTTATGATATCATCGAGAGTAGGCATGCCTTCAGGATGAGTCACATGTATGGTATGTTCTGGATTGTTCACGAGCTCCTAGGTTCTACCCATGTTTTATTTAGTGTTTGTTTTTATGTGGCAGATGATTGAGAGGTCTAGTTCGGTTGCTGGCCCCTGTGTGACACTTTTTCCATTGCCCTTAGTGTGTATTGTGTGTGGTTTTCCTTTTGACTAACTACTAAAATTTGGATTTCTAAATTTTTCGCAAAAATGATTTAAAAAGAAATGCACCTATTCATTTCAAACACTAAACTTGTTTTTTTAATTAAAAGGGGCAATGGACTGTTACTTATTTTAGAAATGGAAGTGTATGTGTGGAAACCCATATTTTTTATAATTTAGTTCAAACCTGGAATTAGTAAATTTCTTTGTTTAAAGGTAGTGCATTGGGAATAGTTTGTTGGGAATGCCTACTGAGTTTAAATACTCATGCCTATAGTGTTTTCCTGTTTTTAGTTTTGTTTCAAGTTTCAATTGAGCTCTATCTCTATGGGAGAGAGTTGGTTGTGAACTAGTGAGTGACTCTCAGAGTTGCGAGGAGTTTTGGTTGTGACTAGGTTAGTTGCTGTTGTTGGTTGTTCTTCCCTTTTCGTGTCATTTATTTTCCTTGAGTTATTCTACTTTTTCCACCACTTTATTTATTTTCACTGGGCCAAATCATTCCCCCTTGTTTGGTTTTGAGGCCCGACACAAGTTTCCAGCCAGTGGGGATCAGGAACGCCACTCGGGCCATGTTGCAGGCCGACTCGGGTGACCGGTTCAGGGTCGACCCGGGTTGGTTCATGACAGAGGATGAGTTTATGGATTTTTTCCCAACAATCTATGCATTTTGGTTTGTTTACAACTCCTTAAAACTTGAAACTTAATTAAATCTTCTTCCAAGTTTTGCCAACATTTGCTTCTTGTGATTAAGATAGTGATCAAGGATTTACTCAACACATACTCTAAGCTCACATGAGCCATTCTCCGCATGAGAAATAAGAGTATAATGCAAATTTCATCAATAAATCACTTCATTCTATTCCAAAACCGCTCATCTACTATCATCATGAACCTCAGATGTCAGGATATATATCCTTTGATCGATCACTTAAAGCATCATCAAATTTAATACTCTCCCTAACAACTTCAAATACTCATATCTCGATGCTCCACCTAACTAATTCTCGCTCTGTCTATATTGAAGAAATTTCCTCCCCTTTTATAGCCATAATTTACCCCCTTTGTCAATAAACCTAAAGGTCACTTATTTATGACCTGCCATAGGATAAAGAACACAGATTAACACATTAGGGAAAAAAACAACATACCACTGGGAGAGGGGGTCCCACATCCACACTTTTTCAAGTGTGGGGAGTTGACTGAACTGTAAGATTCAGTCGATGCGGTTCAAAATATTCTTTGGGTAAGGCCTTTGTCAGAATGTCCGCAACCTGTTGTTATGTAGGCACATAATCCAACTTTACAAGCCATTTCACCACCTTCTCCTTGATAAAATGATACTTGATTTCAATGTTATTTTTCATTTAGTTATGGAATGGATTTTTTCTAATATTTATAGCACTCAAATTAGAGCAATGGATTCTGATCAGAGACTTCACTTCAACTCTCACATCATCAAGCTACCGCTTCATCCACAATAACTACATGAAAGCTCAAGTAGCCACAATATATTTAGATTCTGTAGTTCTTAATGAAATGAAATCATGTTTCTTGATTAGCCAAGAAATACAAAATCTACCAAAATAGAAAGAACCACCTAATATTGATTTTCTATAATCTGCTTAACCGACCCAATCTATACATGTATATCCCAATAACTCCTGAGATTTTTCATTGTAAATCAAACCAAACTCCATAATTCCCTTGATATAATAAATTATTATTTTTAATTCAATAATGTGTATTTCCTTGGGATTGCTTTGATATCATGCTTCTTTACATGTGGAAAAAACAATATCTGGTCATATCATTGTCAAGTACAAGAGGGTTACAAAAATCTACCTGTATTCGATGACAACAACTGCTTTTCCTTCATCATCCCATGATAATTTCATCCAAGTAGCCACTAGAGTCATCATCTCCTCATAGTTATCCATTCCAAATCTTCTCAAAACCTCCTTGTAATATTTATATTGATAAATCAAAGTTCCATTCTCTCATTGTGTCACTTGTAAACTAAGAAAAAACATCAGTTCCCCAGTCATTGACATTTCGAACTTACTTTTCATAACTTCAAAAAACTTTCTACACCGCCCTTAATCTAATCTATAAGAGATTATGTCATCAATATATACTGGCACCATCATTGTTTTATTACTATCATTGTTGACATATAGATTGTAATCAACTACACCACGCTGAAAATAAAGATTCTTCAGACACTGATCTAGCCTTGAATACCATGATATGGGTGCTTGCTTCCAACCATATAAATCCTTCCTTATCTGAAAAACTCTATTACTATATTTATGATTGAGAAAACCATCTAGTTACTCAATATACACTTATTTTTCCAAAACCCCATTAAAAAATGATGACTTGACGTCCATCTAAAAAAATTTGAACCTTCTTTGCACTGATATGGACAAGAATAATCTGATTGTTTATAGCCTCACCACAGGTGAAAATGTCTCATCAATATCAATGAACTTTATCTAGGAGTATCCTTTTCACACTATTCATGATTCTTTTTGAATCACTACACCGTTTTCATTCATCTTATTTTTAAAGACCCATTTAGTCTTAATGAAATTCTTATTTGTTGGCCTCGAAACAATCTCCCATGTCCAATTCTTCTCAAGTTGGTCAAGATCTTCATTCATATACTAAACCCAATTCTAACCTCCAGATACTTCATCAAATCATTTAGGCTCTACCTGTGATAAGTAGGATTCTTTTTGTAGAGTCTTCATCATTATTATCTGTACTGAAGCTGTCTGATCACCAATTATGTTTTGTTTATCAATGTCTTCTCTTCTATTCTATCTTTGTATAGATACTAAATTTTGATCATCCTTTTCATTATATGAATCTTTTTCTAAATCTTCCTCTGAAAATGGATCATCCCCTAGTTAGCTTATCTCTTCATCACTATCCTCTGAAGACTGATCATGTATTTTCTAAAGATTCTGATCATTCTCTACTATAATTAAATCATGGATTTCAACTACCTTTACCAGCCTCTTATTTAAGCATTTATATGATTTTATTTTCTTTGTGTATCCATGAAATATCACTTCATCTCTATTGGATAGAAATTTCATCTGTTTCTCCTTATTGAGAATGAAACACTTACTTATAAGTAATAGAAAGTACTTCAATGATAGATTCTTTCCATACCATAAATAATATGTAGTATTCTCTTCTTTTGGAGATAACGATGTTCTATTTGATTTTTAGACTGATGTCATCACCACTTCTTTCCAAAACATCTCTGTAAGTTCTTTCTCAATGAGCATTGTTCTAGCCATGTTGTTGATAATTTAGTTTCTTCTCTCAACTACTCTATTATACTATGGACATATTATTTCTGAAAATTGGTGCCTTATCCCATGTTTATCGAGGTAATCCTACACTTGGATATTTGTCAACTCAGTTCCATTATCTGTTCTAATCATCTAGATTTTATAACCTACCATATTTTCAACTTCCTGTAGATATCTTGCAATCTTAATGAACACCTCAGACTTCTGGGTAATAATTGTTACCCACACCATTCTGCTAAAATCATCAATGAAAAGAACATAGTATCTCTTATAATTATTATCTATTGGTGAAATGGGTCCACAAACATCAATATACACCAGCTCAAGCACTCTTGCCGAATTTTTCCCTTTTACTATATATATTTTGAATGATCTTACCTTGTTGAAAAGCATCACATGTATAAGTACGTTCACTTGATATCCTAAGGAGGTCATGAGCAACATCATATTTCACTAGATCTTACAAGGATATTTGGCTCAAGTGGTCAAGACGTTTATTCCATAACTTTTTTTCTTCTTCCTTGGACAAAAAGTACATATCTTCTTCTCCACTAACAAGGTAGAGATTTCCTTTTATATGCTTTTCCTAAAAAATAGCTGCATCACATTTTACCTTGATGACATATAATTTATTTGAAAATATTATGGAATGTCCTAATTCACACAGTTGACTGATACTAAGAAGGTTGTGACTGAGACCTTAAACAAGTAATACCTCAACATGTGTTATGTTTCCCCCCCAAACATGGCTTTTCCCGAGCCACCAATCTTCAGGACTTCATCATTACCAAATATTACAACAACTTCCTTATCATACCTGATTATAGTCACTATATGTTTATTAGCTATCATATAAGAGGTGCATCCACTTTCAATAATCTATATTCCAGTGCGATCTGATGCTTCAACATAAATATCCACAACCACTTTTTTTTTTCAAATAGATTTTTCTTTTTCATCCATGTTTTCGACTTCATACTCAGTATGAATTGATAACATTGATCTTCCACAAAGTAGGATGGACCAAATTCATATTTTAGAGATGAAAATAAAATTTTCATTTTCAGCTCATTTTATGATACCTTTATCTGCTACTTATGGATACATTAATTCTAGTTTGGACCATTTATCTACATTATCGATGAGCAGTATCTTTTCATGTGCTTGAATCCTCCACACCTAAAACAGTGACTGTTAAATGATATCCTGGAATATTGAGCCCTGTATTTCTACCACTGTTGGTCTTATTCCATTTGATACCTCTTTGTTATGAAACAAACATTTTGTGAGTGTCCCATATTTCTACAATACTAGTACCTAATGCAGGGTGAATTTCTTTGCGACAATACCGCACTACTGGTTCCCCCTTGAAATCTTCGAGTCTTTTGATTCTGATTTGTACCCAAATAAATATTCAACCTCAGAGTGGGATCTTGTGGTATAACTTCAACCATTAGTGATTTCTTTTTTACGATCAATCCCTATACCAGTTTTATCATTCTGATCAATCATTTTCCTTTCCTGACATTCCTTAACTTTCTTTACTAGAATCCATAGTTTCTCCTGATCTTTTAATTTTATTCACATAGTGATAAATTCCTCTTCAAGTTCTTTGATACATTTTATTTTATCTTTTCCAGTATTATTCAAACTATCAATCTTTCTTTTTAGTTCTTTAATTCTGAGTTTGTACTCAACCACCTTTACCGAGCTTTCTCACATTGAACACTTTAGTTTTTCAATTTTTTCATTCACCTCAGACTTCTATTCTTCCTAATACTACATATAAAGTTTGGAATCACAAACCAGTTTGTTGGTTTTCTTTGTTTTGGATCTACAAATATCTATCTCTTCAAGATTATCTTCTAATTAAACATGATGTTTAACTCTTCCTTATACTTCTGCCTCATCACTGTCGCTTTCTTCCTTTGTTTGGGAATCTCCCAAAACTACCGCCATAGAATTTTCTTCATGATCATTATAGTCCTCCAAATATTTTACCTCAGATTTTTCTAAATATTCATCTTCTTTTGAAATAAGATTTTTATTTTTTATGAAATTTGTCTTATCACTTCTTCTACATTTCACATTGGATAAATACTTGTTTCGGGTAATTTTATCAGTGTCTTCATCATCATCTTCAAACTTATTAGGACACTTTTCTACAAAATGTCCAATCTTTCCACATCAAAATCATGAAAGTGGAAGTTTACCTTTAAACTTTCCTATTACTCTTTGTATATTTGAAGAGATAAATGACATGAAATCATCCAAATTTTCTTCCTCTTGACTATCTTCAAAAGAGAGCTTCTTCATGGTCTTGAATGCATCTTATTTGGACTTAACCTTTTCAACAACATCATTATAATCATTTATCATTTAATATGAAACCAGAGTACTATACAAGTTATCCAATGTCATATCCTTTAGATATTTATCTAGAAAAATAGATGCCTTCGGATTAAGCCGATGTGGAAGTTTTCTCAAGATGCACTTGGAAATCATTATATATTCAATAATTTCTTCGATACCACACATTTCTCCCACAACAACATTCACTCGATCAAAAAATGTATCAACAGACTCATTAGGGTGCATTCCGTGATCCTCTTATTTATTCCATAGAACTTGAAGCTTTGATTCTTTGACTTTTGAGTCACCCTCATAAATGTTCGACAACTTTTCCCACATAGCATGTGATGTTTTACATGACATCACCTTCGATCTCCCTATAAAGATTTAATACCTTTATCATCAATATCCAACTCCCTTCTATCAGCTTCTGATAAAGCACCACTATCGATATTAGCTGATATTCCTGGCATAGATGCTGTAAATACATCCATTCCTAATGATTAAAAGTAGCAGTTCATCCGAATCTTCCATAATTGAAAATTATTTCCATCAAAGATCAGAATCCATTTTTGATTGACAACCTCCATTTCTTCTACTAATAGAGAACCAATAACTTTCAACCTTTCCCTCTGATACCAATTGTTATCCCAATTAGCTTAAAAACCCTAAGAGGGGGGGATCTGGGTAGGCAGATTAAAATAGCTGCCCCTTCAAATCTTGTTTATTCATTAAAAAAACACTCTTATCTCTTATTCCCATCGAAATATATGAACAGACATGAAATCATGCATGAGACACAATGATTTTTACTTGGTTCACCCTCATTGGGCTACATCCAAGTGTCATATAACAACAATATGACGATTGTACCAAATTCACTAAGGCTCACTACCAAATTATAAGGTTTGGGCTAGATCACTTATATGACCAGGATCACTACCTTTATAAGATTTAGGGTCAGATCACTACATTCCTAAGGGTAACTCCCTATGTCTCTTTCTCTGGCTCACTGTTGGTGGAAAAGATTACCATCTTCCTCTTACTTTTCTCACTTCTCTTTGAAGGGATTCACTCATAGTTTATAGACTTGTAGGTCCCTTCATTTTCATGAAATCACGCATCCTCAAATATAGATAGATTCTCTATTGAAGTCCCTTTTTCACTCATAGATGAAATCCAATTTTCTGCATACTGTTTGTTAGTTGAAATTTCTTTCGAGAACTGTTTAAGTCCCTTCATGAACAACCTGATTCCTCCACGAACTGTGCTACATCGCATATCATATATGCTTTATGGACCACCTCTCCTCCATGGAATGCCTCTTCTTTTTTAGACTGTATCTCCTTTATAGACCACCTCTTTCTCTATGGACCAACCATTCTTCCCCAAACCGTCCCTGCTTGTTGGACAAGTTATTCTTCTGTGGACCACCTCTCCTCCACAGACTATTTTATGTCCTCTGGACCACCTCTTCTCCATAGATCATTCTCCCTTTTTAGGCTACAGTTCCCCAAAAAACCCCTTAATGAACAATTCCCATGAAATCCTTCCCCTTTTATAGAATCCACCTCGTGAACCTCTTCTCATTCAAAAAATCCCCGCAAAATATTTCATACTTATCCAAATTTCTACCTGAAGAAAAGATGTTTTCTAATGAAAAATGATCTAAGTAATGATGGGATTGGCATTCCTTATATAGGAAATTAGATAAAATAATATCACTAATCTATTTTATCCAAACATTCAGTGCGGTATAGACTTCACCACTTACTTCTCCTTCCACGAACCTTTTTTCTTACGCAGTCTGCATACCGCTAATCTTACTTCGTAGTGACCGATCTCTTCCGTGAACGAAACCCTTAACGGATCCAAAAATATCCACCTACTTTTCAAAAACCATGAGGTATCCCATGAACTTCCAAGCCTTCAGCGAACTACTTACCTCCCATGAACCGTAAGCTTTCCCGTGAACCATTTTTCCTATGCGGTCTGCGTACTATGCTTCATGGTCTGCATAATGATGCTATGAAGAAATATTCCCTTTTTTGATTTCCTCATTGTTCCATGTATGTCCTTTACAATATGTGACCTATGTACTCCGATGTGGAAAATATTTCTTTTCAAAAATCAAACTTCTAATTTTGAGGCCCAAATTTTTTTCAAAGACAAGAAAACTACACCACCTTAAAAACCTTATTTGGACAACACCACTGATACTCATTCATAATCATCTAAATTTTTCAACAAACACATTCACACCCAAAAACACTGAGAGTACGCCTTGAGGTATTTTTCCCCAATAGAAATATAACCAAAAAATCACATTTCTCAGCACAATCTAGATGCATATGATCTATTACTGTCATTGAAAACCACTGATTTTAATCCTATTTAGAAAACAGATTATATGAGTTCCTACTCAATGAATGAGCCATGAAATTTCATTTACAGTTTATACATCAAATTAAAGTCACGTAATTCCATTAATCATCATTAATTTATATTCAAATATCTATGTGATAAGATGCATTTCAATATTTTACAATCCATGAACACTATAAACTTCTCACTAAAGAGATAATGATGCCATGTTTTCAAGCCATCGAGTGAAACTGATAACTCTAAATCACATTTTAGGTAATTATTCTCATGAACTGATAACTTTTGTGACAAAAAAACTACAATATGATCTCCCTACATGAGAACACATCCTGAACTAGATCCAAATGCATCACAATAGACCATATAGCCTCATCCTGACTCTGGAAATGTAAGGATGGGTACTAATGTAGGCTGATCCTTAAGCTCTTGAAAATATTTTTGGAACCCTTGAATCCATTGTAAAGGAATTAATTTCCTTTTCAAACTATACTCAAAGAGACAAGTCATGAAAATTCATAGAAAAGGCCTTGGTAATACCCTGATAATATTATAAAACACATTTCTCAAAGTCATTATTTGATGGTTCCCAAGAGATAATAGTTTCTAACTTTTGAGGGTCTATTGAGACTCCTATTTTAGAAATGATATGGCCAAGGAAATGTACCTCTTATATCCTAAAATTAAACATTGAAATAATAGAATAAAGGCGATGTTTCTACAAGATACCCAATACTATTCCCAAGCATTGTTTATGATAAGCTATATTATTAGAATAAACTATAATTTCATCAACGAATACAACAAAAAAGGAGTCAAGATACCTATGAAATATCTGATTCATCAATTCTATAAATACTTCTGGTGAATTTATAACACCAAAGGGTATAACCACATATTCATAATGACCATAAGGACTCTATAAATTCATCTTTAGAATACACTTCTTTTAAACTAGAATATGGTGATACCCTAATAGTAAATCAATCTTAGAGAACCATTTAGTTCCCTTAAATTGATCTAACAGATCTTCAATTAATGAAAGAGGATATTGATTCTTTATCATAACTTGGTATAGCTTATAATAGTCCACAAAAATATGAAGAGTTCCATAATAATTATTTATAAAAAGAACTAGTGATACCCTTGGAGATGTACTAAGTCTCATGAATATTTCCTTTCCAACTCTTCTAGTTGGACCTTTATTTCCATTAATTCTGTTGGTGGCATCCTATAGGATTTAAATAAAATAGGATTGGATTATGATAGAAGAACAATCCTAAATTCCACTTCTATTTTAGATGTAAAATTAAATAAATTATTGGGGAACACATCAGGAAATTGATGCACAACGGTTGGAAAATATCTATGTTTGATTACATTAGAAGTTTCCAAAGAAACTACCACAAAATGGTGAGAGATAATGTTGAACATCATTTCCAAAGGTCCTACTCTTCTTGAATTCATATCCCAATATCATTTAATGAGTTTCTTAACACCATACAAATATGTGAAACTAACCCACTGGACATTAGAGTTGATGTAGGCCTTAAATTATTTCAACCAATCCATTCCCAAAACTAGGTCAAATATATCTATCTCAAGAATAGATAAACCCCAATAAAATTTATCTTTTTCAATAGTTATAAAACATACTGAAAAATTCAAGGCTCTACACTCTCATTGGCTAAGAGGTGTTTTATTTTTTGAGAGACATGTCATCATTCCAACATGAAATTTCATATTATCCAAAATACAAGCATCAATAAAAGAGTGGGATGCGATAGTATCAAAAAAATACCTCAAAGAAGGTATAGTTCAAGAGAATAGTTCCTCACACCATTTAAGGACCATATTTATCTTCCATGATCATCTTCTCTATACCATAAAATTGTTAACTAGGTGCACCCGATAATTCTTTATTACTCTGTTGTGGCTATGATGACTGCAGAGGTGTTAGTGTGACACAATATTCATCCTGGTCCACTCAGTTCTGAGGATTATTACCATTGAATCTTGATAAATCCATATGAATATAAGAATTCTAGGTTATGTTTGACCCATATATATCATCTATCCTTAGAGTCACCATACAATAACATTTCAAATTTCCCAACATGCCAAAATCGTGGTATTCTCACAAAGTCTCCATACATTCCTACTTGATATGATAATAATATACGCATTTATAACACCCAAAATTAATACACCAGTGAGGTGTAAAGGGTTTCAAACCAACCAATTGGTTTCTTGTTAATTTTCTTACTTGATAAAAATTCTCCCTCTTTTGCTTGTCCCTTGTGTTGGATTTCCTATTTGTACCCATGTAGGTAAAAGTGTTTCATCCAATGTAGGTTCCCAAGATATAATTTTATGCTACCATAACCTTGTTCACCATATCCATATAGTTTTCAATATAAAAGATGACCAATTTGGATCATATGTCAAGTCACAACCATACCTCAAAGACCATCACCTCAAGTAATCACTAGCTATAACTTCATGAGAGGAATGAATAAGCCTCATGAATTGATATACATACTCTATTATGAGTATATTTTCCTACATAATAGAAAATAAATCTATCATCCTTTCAATATTTAAGGTGTGGTGATAAGTTTTTTTAACAAATCTGTAAAGCCTATCCATCTTAGGTCCCACTCTTATCTAGTATGTACAATAGTATCCAACCAATTTGACGCACTCCTATCATGGGGTGTGAAACAATAAAATTTATAATTGTTTCTTAACGCAACACAGTGGCTGATGAGCATCATCACACTTGAGGAACTTCATATTTGTCTACTTATTTTTATTTTATTTTATGGAAACAATGATATTTTTTCATTTTTTTTATTTTTTAAAATAATGAAAAGACATGTAATTATACATTAAAATGAAATGATAAAGAGAATGATATTATAAAGAAAGAACTTAGTCCTAGGGTCAGTTTTTTATTCAATAATTATTCTTCATTATTTTTTTAAATTTAGTTTAATAATTTAGTTATGATATCCCACACTAGAATTAATATTCCTTTATTTAGAAGTTGTAAAATCTCGAATGCCTAAATATTCTAAGTTCCACCTCCTATTGTAACCAAGGTTGATGGAACACCTAAATCAAGAGTGTGAAATCATCTAGAACACATATCCATTGTATACTATTTGAACAATTGATCAACTCAAATCTACTATGTGGAGATCCTGTGATCAATGGAATGGAGGAAAATGGTAAAAATAAAAGAATATGAATATAATAGAGTTTTATGTTGTGGTGTACAACCGCCGAACCCATGAATGTCACTTTCATATAAAAAAAATACAAAATAAACTTTAAGAAATAATTCAAGAACACCTAACCTCCTCTGAGACAAGACTCAGGTCATCCCCTCATAATCGAGGGTAAGAGGTCATGGTGGATAGAAAGAGAGAGAAGAAAAGAAAGAAATAAAAAAAAGAATAAGGATGAGAGAGAGGTAGAAAATGAAGAAACAAAATAAAATATATAAAACTATGAGTAGAAGATAAGTAAATAGAAGAAGAATAAAAAGAAATAAAATAAGTAGAAGCAGAAAAAAGGAGAGAAGAGAAGAAGAAGAAGAAGAAGAATAAGAGAAGAAGAATAAGATGGGTGGATCAAACAATTTTTGTAAAAAAATATGAATTAATTATTTAAAACAAATTAGAGTTAATTTTTTTTAATAAAAATATATTAAAATAATGAAAAGAAAAGTAAAAAAAAAATATGAAGTAGAATCCAAGCTCTCCTTACCCTTCAAATCGAACTCCCTAGAAGTGGCTGAACTCTTATTATTTTATAGGAAAAAATATGATCCTCGGTATAAAAAAAATTCCATATTTTTGTAGGGAAATGTATTTACTTTTTCATTATCTTCATTTTTTTAGAGACCTATGAGATGCATTATTTGTAAATACCCATAGATTTTGGGTGTTCAAACACCATGCCTATACTGATGAACAGATTTGTGGATCTTCCTTTGCATGTACATGTAGTGCATGTCCTCCGGGATATATAGAATCTCGGTGGTTCCTTGGAAAGTGGTGGAAGTAGTCTACATCAATCCCTTCAACTTTCATAGTGGATAGAGGGACCATAATTTGTAATCATGTCAATAGTTTCCTTTGAACAAGGAATCCAAGTGGTCGGTTGAGGTGGATAAACTGATCTGAGGTGTTCTCGGGCTTCAGTGGAGAAATTTGAGCTCAAGAGTGATATTTGTAGGAATAAAAATTGTATTTTCTAGTGATTGAAGTAGTGGATGATCAGTGTTGAGAATTTGATCATCCATGGAGGGCATTGGCTCAGGTGTGTCCGAGTGGGGGGTCGTGTGACTAGGATGACGTGACACTATTTCAGTTAATTTGAACAATAACCACTAAATTTTTTACCACATCATAAGAGAAGTTAGAGGTTGAGCTTGTTTATAATATAATCCAGGATTCCAGATGCTCAGAAACTCACTCTGGGGTGGGATAACTGTATACTTCAGATACTATAGATGGGTTAGGGTACAACCGTACTACCCATGGGAGATGAGGCACACCAATTTATTCATTAGTCTACACTTACCGCCCGTCTCGTTCTCCCGCTGGCCTTACTTGGCTGACCAACCCACTCTGAATGGCTATGTGGCTTCATGGACCTTGAGGTCTAGGGATGTCTAAGTTTTCCTTTTTTATAACATATTAAAATAAATCATTTCAAAAACATTAATAAAAATTTAACCGAAAACATAATTAAATTCAAAAATTAATAATTTTCATTCATTTTAAACAAATTTTAATTATTAATTTTCAATTTCTTGTTTTTTAATAAGATAATGTATTATAATGGAATATAAATTAAAATACATCAACAAATCATTAGAAAACACTTAAAATTATGCATGAAGGATGAGTGTATCAAATACCCCCACACTCAAACTATGATTGTCCTCAAGCATTAAATATTAATATAAAAATCAAAGTTTAACAATGTCACCATAATTAAAAAAATGAAAATAATTAAATAAAATTATCATCAATGTTAAATAAAATTTCCAAAATCCACATTAAATATCAAATTAATTTATAAATTTTCAAATAAATAATCAACTCAAGTGTTTTACTTTTTCCCATTGATAATGGTGGATCCCATCCTTTCATTAATTCACGTTCCTAAATTTATTATTATTAAACATGATAAATCATGATTTACCTCACTATTTAATCTTTTATCTCATTAATAATGATAAAAATACAATTATATTTATGCTCATATCATGAGAAAATGATATTTATCCATAGGTTTGTAAAGGAACTACCTTCTCCACTTTGTAAAGAAAAAAGACACTTAAAATCATGTTGTGTTTTCAATCAAGGTTCAAATGAATCTAAGACTTAATGTTGGTAGGAATTGATGCTTAATAATTATGGATCAAGGAGGAGGTTTCTCTCTTAATTAAAATTCATGATATCTAAAGTAAATTCTTAATTAAACCCCCTTCAAAATGTAAAAAATCTCACTTCCCAAGATCAAATTAAGGTCATTAATAATTAAAGCATAATGAATCATTTGAACCTTATTGAGTTTTCTGTAATTTTATATTTTTCATTAAAGTATTTTTTCATTTTTTTA
Source organism: Viscum album (assembly GCA_963277665.1). Classification (NCBI taxonomy): domain Eukaryota; kingdom Viridiplantae; phylum Streptophyta; class Magnoliopsida; order Santalales; family Viscaceae; genus Viscum; species Viscum album. Next base: position 446,604,438 of record OY728134.1, read on the forward strand.
CTTTTTTTTAAATTTATGCTTAGAATGAATCTCACACCCACCACCTAACCACATATGATAAAAATCACCAATCTAGTAATGGTGATTTTAGATTCTTCCAAGTCACACCCATTTATTATTTTTTTCATTTATTTCAAGAAGGGAAAATAATAAAGTATAATGGATGACTAAAAACCTTTCCCAATACCCACACTTATCATACACACACTTTTTCCTTACAATAAATTTCATCCTTTTTACCATGAATTCCCCATCCCCACACTTCAACTTTAAAATATCATGAAAAATGCTAAGATAAGTGTATGAATGGTTAAAAAATTGATTGAAATATGAATCATACCTAACAAGGTCATTCATGGTCTATATGATCTAAATAAGGATTTATGTATAAGGAGGTCTCAAGGATATGGGCTTATAAATAAAAATTACTCAATCATTTTAAATGTTTTTTTCATAGTCATTAGCTTTGAAAAGTTTCAATGCAAGTTCTACCAGGTGGAATTCCCCAAGATAACTCAAGAAATATGATCAATATAAAATAGAAAATATTTAGTCCAGAAATCCTCTTGGGAATGAGATATTTTATTTGGGTCAATAAATCATGGAATTAATAATAATTAAAAAAATCAATTCACACAAATTTCTAAAATTTAAATCATGAAAAATGATAGGGAAATTTCATTTACATGAATCAATGAATTCCCTCAAATCACAAGTCCTTATTTTAATATCCATATTTCACTTTAATCATTAAATTATATACCTTTATCATTCAATATAATTATTATTGAAATATAAAACATGGAATCCTAAGGTTCCTAAGAAACTCATGTCTTCAGGATAAGTCAAGTAAAGCATAAATTCAATCTTGGGCATGCAATTTTTCAGTTTAAAGATCAAAATATTTCTTTAGAAAAAATTGAATGGAGTTTGAACATAAAGAATGTAAGAATGAAATCCTTATTCTCATGTAGATTTAGTTATCTTCCTTCACAATTTGGATTATTCCTTGTGCAATCATGGTCTTATAAAATAAAATTAATCAATTAAACACAACGATCATGTCATTAAAGCTAAAAATGTTAAGGGGTGTGGGGATTCATGCTAATTCCTAAGGACGAAATTGAAATCTAAATTACTAGGAATAAAATAAAAATATAAGAATTGGTTTAATTCCCCAAGTGGGTCCTGGGTTTTTGACCGCCTCTAAAAGGGAAGTACGAGATGTCATCCATAATAAATTGGTGGGTGGAGATTATTGGATTTGAACCACCACATGTGGCTATTCACATATTATAACTCTTTCTTGGTGGTGAGGAATGATCCATCGATAGAGTATACCAGATCCAACCCCTTAAAAATTAGTTATAGATTTCATGGAATGGGTAGTATGATGTATGAATCATCCTCCTTCTTAGTTGTTACTTGTGCAACCTCCTTTTACTTGTTTAGTTCTAGATCAATGTGGGATGCATGAGTTGAATATTTAAAGGGAAGGCGAACATGTAATTTTACTTGAAAAAAATTTAAATTTTTATAATAAAAAATGAAATTTTCCCTTTTAAAGTGAGAAGCCTTTGTCTTGTTTTCCTCAGGATTAGCTACATATATTTCCTTATGGTCCTCCTCTAATGAATGTTCAGTAAAATCAGGTATTTCCATGTGTTCCTCAATAGGTGCATGTTCTTCTCTGTCACAATCCACTAATTCCAAAAAAAGACAATCCAAATCTAAAAATTCATAACTGTGGGAATTAATACTCAATTTAGATTGAATAAAATCAAATGAAATAGAGTTCAAAGAAAGATCAACTCTCTATATTGGTTCAGCTTGAATCTCCTTATCAGTGGTAAGTGACTCCTTGAAGCTGGATATCATCCTACCAAATTTCTTCAGTAAAATTAAGAAATTACAATGGTGCTTCCTCCATAGTCTCTGGTTCAGATTTATGTTACTCCAGATTATCAAAAATTATTTTCTTCATTTGACTTCTCACTAAATTCATATTATTAAATTCTTTGAAACTGATCATTTAAATTAGTGTTAAAAACTTCTTGTTCTTGTTTCACCTGTGAGTAATTGTTCCATGATTTAAATAAATGATATTTTGAAAACATCATGGAAAAATAATTTTTTATGGTTTTTTATTCTAAAATAAATAAAAAACTATCTACCAATTGAAAGAGAAAAAACAAGAAAACTATTTTTTAGATTACAAAAAATGGTTCCAATTTTGATGCATGCTTTTCATGGTGTGTGGAAAAAGAAAATTTCTAGTTTTTTCCTAGTGCAACATAATAGATGACCAGGGTCGTCTCACTTGATAAATTTTAAATTTGTCTACTTACAAATTCAAATTCATCTATGAACTGATTTTTTTTATTTTATGAAAACAATGTTATTTTTTGGGTTTTGTTTATTTTCTAAAATAATTGAAATACATGTAATTGTACCTTACCATGAAATTCTAAATAGAATTATATTAGAAAGAAATAACATGGTTATATATTTTTTTGAGTTCTATAATTATTCTTCTTTATTTTTTTTAAATTTAGTTTGATAATTCAGTTTTGATATCTCACACTTGAATTACAATTACTTTATTTAGAAGTTTTGAAAGATCGAATTCCTAAACAATATAAATTCCACCTCCTTCTGTAATCATGGTTGATGGAACACCTCAATAGAATGTGACATCTTCCAGGACCCAACTCCATCCTATGTTGTTTCATCCATTGATCAGATCAACTCCACTTTGTGAAGAGATTATGACCAATGGAAGTGAGGGAAAGGTAAAAATAAAAGAATAAAAATAAAATTAACTTTCATATCATGGTAGAAAAATTCCACACCCATGCATATCACTAAAATCTACCATAAACAAATAATAAAATTTAAGAAATAATTTAAAAACGCCTAACCTCACACGGGACAAGACTTGGGTCAACCCCATATAATCGAGGGAAAGAGGTCATGGTGGATGAAAAGAGAGAGAAGAAAATAAAGAAATAAAAATAATAATAAGGATGATATAGGGGGAATAAATTAATAAGTAGAATTTAATAGATAGAATTATGGGTAAAATTGAAAGAAATAGAACAAGAAGAAAAATAAATAAAGGAAGAAAAAGGAGATGAATAAGGAGAGAAGAAGAAGAAGAAGATGGGTATATCAAATAGTTTTTCTTAAAATAATATGCATGAATTAATTTAAACAAATATTTTTTTTAAAAAGAAATAAAATAAAAATAAAAATAGAAAATAAGTAGTAGTAGCTGAGTTCTTCTCCCCCCACTGATCAAATGCCCTAGTAGTGGTAGATATCTTCTTATTTTAGGAAAAAATTTGATCCTCATACTTCAAACCTTTATATATATTTATTGGAAAATATTATTCTTTTTTTTAATCTTCAAATTTCACCAGAGACCCAAATGATACATTATTTATATATACCCATAGATTTTGGGTGTTTGAACACCCTGCCAGTGTAGATGAACAAATTAAAGGAGATTTCTTCACAAAACTTGGAGTGCATGGACTCTAGGACACATGGTAGTGGGGTGGTT